>JAUMJL010000089.1:0-1200000 GCA_033558185.1 Dromococcyx pavoninus | reverse complement strand
CATATTATCACACTGTGAATTTAAGCAATCTGCAACTAAAAAGAATATTTTGCACTAACTTGCCACAAACCATTTATGGGTTCCACCTGAACTGGAGTCATTATCACATCAGTTATCCTGCAGGTAAATTCATAGATTATATCTTTTACCTAAGCCTACAGCACACAAGATAAAACACCTTTCTCATTTATAGTTTTTCCTTCTAATTACCCAGTTTGTTCAGCCTATTTCCAAGAACTAAGTCTTTGGAAAATAATTTCAAGTAATACAACTTGTGTTCATTTGCACTTTTAGAAATGATTTCTGATATTCTGTGCTCAGGTGGGAGGAAATGAGTGATAGGGATATTAAGAGCTCTTCAAGGTATCCAAGTAGTTTTGAAAAATCTAAGCCAACCACAACTAGTTGTCAAGGACTTAGCACCCAGCTAGTTTGTATTACAGACTCTTCGAAATGATCCTCCACCCCTTTCAAGTCACAAGGACCCATTGATTTAAATTGTGCAGGATCAATCCTGTTAGGCTGAAGCATATGCCAAAAATCTGTCAGAAACTAATAAGCATGCCATTCAACAGCAACACTTAATTCCCAGGACGAGTGTGGGGGTTTACCTGACACAAATAAGAGTTATGCCTTCAGAGAGGGCTTTTCTAATAAACCCTCCAGTATGAATCAACTATAGTCACTGTGAATTTCAGTTCTAAGCAACAAACTCTCAGCCACACTTGTACCTTCCCTCAGCTTCCCCATGCAATGCCAATATCTTGTTATTTCCTATTGCTTTCCAAAAATTAGGATGGGGCTGATTTAGTAAACTGTCTGTCAGAAAGACTTAGCAGAGTAAGAAGTGATGTTTTCTATGAAGTGATTTTTCAAACATGCCTTCATAAAAAAAATCTCAGACAGAAAAAGTATTTTAATGAAAAGGGCCATATTTGTGAAAACAAATCATTTTAACAGCACACGGTGTCCAAAAGCAACAGTAACTGAGGCTGGGACACTGCTGCAGGGCAGAGATGGCTTCTCTTCTAATGACTGTAAACCTATGATGAACACAAATTTGATTGAGGAATTTGAGACTATAGCTGTGGAGCATTATTAGCTTTAATCAGTCCCTCTCTGGCTTATTCATGGAATTTGGACAGATCCCAGAGGCATGGTTTCTCAGGCCTCATTAGGCTTTGGAAAATGAGTCTCCCTTACTTGGAAGTATGTACTTGGAATGAATTCTCTCTTCTCTGTCTTCTTCCAGTATGTGATTTTTGCAATATTCTGGGTTCATGTTGGGACCCAGATACTTTTTCAAGAGAAGGGCTGAACAATTGTCACAGCTTGCCCTTAACAGTAAAGGGAAGGCTGCTCCTGTCTTTACTATTTCTTACAGTTACATACATACACTAACTAAAAACGTCTTCATAAAATGAAGTTCACATTCAAACACCATCAGGACCGCCCCTGCACTGCCTGCCCTCACTCTTTGATGCACGTACTGCGCCAGACACTCGCTTGCAAACACACAAAGTCAGTGATCTGTGAAAATGTTCCTGATCTTTCAAGTATAAGCTCTGTTCCCGTAGCCTCTAATCAAACAGAAACATCATTTATATAACAACCTATCACGAAAGGCTTTTATTTAGAACACACAAACATGTGCGTTACTTTCTGCCCGTAACATCTCTCATACCAGCAGGAAAGCAAATTCATGTGCATGAGCTGGCAAAGAAATAATCTTTCAAGTGACTATTCCAATGTCCGATTCACTGCAATTGGCCGGACAGTAACATTCCATTCTAAATTTTAGATGCTCAGTCTCCTGGCTCAAAAGCTCAGGTGGAGTTTAGCCAGAGCTGACTTGTGTGAGCAACACAACATCCAAAAATAATTTTGTCTCCTAGAAAAGCAGACCCATTGATGTCAGGAGTGCTTTCTGTTTTGAAGAACGAGCATCAGTCATGTGCCAGGTGACAATTTTCATTGGACACTGCCTGGTGCCTTCAAGTGTTTCACGGACACTGAAAGTAATTCCTAATTTTTCTAAATATTCACATTTACCAAATTTTTCAACTTCAAAAAGAGGTTTGATGATTATACTCACTACAAGCACAAAGTGACTTCAACAGCAGCAGTTCTTTTCTACCTTATTCTTCATGCTTCTCTGACATAATTACTATCACCAATTCTGCCATGATGTGCTCATAATAGTAACTTCTTTGCCTAAAACAACAGTGAATGGAAAAAAAATCAGATACATTAGTTGACATTACTGACAGGCACTCTGATCTTTAAAGATTTATATAATGAGGTTATCGTGAGTTTTTTTCATATAGCAACTTTTTTGTTCCTTCCAGATTTAAACGAGTTGGTTACCAAATGTTTGAGCTTTTATTAGTATATATTGGTCAATTTTTATGTAGATAAAAGACAGACGAAACAAAAAATTATGATGTTAATGGGAGATTCAGTAGACATTGACCAAAACCACAACAAAGTTTTAGAGTTCTACCTCACAGATGTCTTAAAAAACAGGCAAAGCTTTCCAAATATTTAATACAAAATATTCAAAATAAACTAGTAGTACGTGCAATTTTTTGTTCCTTTTAGAACTAGTAATAATGAGAAACATACAATCAGAGTTTCTTTTCAGTAGTGTTCTGTTCAATATTGTAAAAATAAAAATGAATTATGTAAAGTAGACATGAAAGAATATAGGTATTACTATTAATTCTGGGATATTATACTTTCTGATGGCAAGAATTAAAAGCTGGGAATTTGCTATATCTCAATGGAAAGCTTGATGTTAAACTGTTATCAATAGGCAGCACCAAGAAAACCACTTGCTCTCAACATAGTTTCCCTTCTATAAATCAGAAAGTCAGAACATTTTCATAGAAAAAGGAAGAAGAAAAAAATTAATTTCATATAAACCACCAAAATGTTTTTAGTCAGACCTCAATTATTTTCAAAATCTTCATGGGGTGGTCGTGGTTCTGTTACAAATTAGAGGGATGTCCAAGCTGCACATATTAGATTGGGATCCGACTTACCCATAACACAGAGATGCTGCGATACCAGGCTGATTTGGTTTATTGTAGAAATAGAGAACACACACGTAGCTTTGACATGAATATAAGCAAGGAACACTGGTGTTTGTTTTGAAGTTTCCTCTGCACTCTTTTCCTAGACAACGTCTTACCTGCCTGTTTCAAAACCACTGACTGGCCAAAGGCTGGCTTGCCCAGCAGTGGTTTCTTTTCGATGAAGCCTAGATTGTGCACATTGTATCTAGAATCCACTAGTTCCTGGTGTTGAAACTTGCTGCTATTCCCAGGAAAAATAAAATATATTTCTCTCATTATTGTGTGATGTTGAATAGCTAGAACTCATTCATCAATCTACCTGATATTTCAATACAAAGACCCAACTGCTCTGCCACTGAAATCCACAGTACAGCTCTCAGTGACGGACACTACAGAAATGTTTTAGAACCATTAGGAGGTTTGTACACACACATCTATACAATGTATACCATTAACTTCTTAGCAGTGGCATGAGTTTAAATATTGCCATGGCCATAGCGACATTGAATCAATAATAATGATGAATAAATTATTAACATAAAACTTAATCAGAAAGTAATGCTTATGGAAATCTCACAAGCAGGTTGTGAATTATTCATATACACACTGTTACATGGAAAAGAAGGGGTTTGTAGCATTGGCCAAATTCTCAGTGCAGGCTGTCTTAGGTTTTGGCTAAATCAACCATATATTTCCTTGGCTGAATGAGCATGCTAAAGCCTTTCCTGTAAGTCTTTCACAGACAAACATAATGTTAATATGGATTAGTTCATCCTAATTATTGGAATTAATTCCCTTTTTTGCTAAGTCTTTAGAAATTTCCTATTTGTTATTCCAGTCCTTTTTGTGGACTGGATTCTGGGGGTTTTCTTGGACAGACTTTAAATAAAGTCAACTACTGTAATCCTAAATTTTCTCTTACCTGACTGCATGACGCATGACAGGAAAAAGATGGAAGTGCCCCAGAACTGCCATTCTTCATTGTTCCACCTCCTTTGTTTCCTCACCAGTCTTATAACCCACAATAAAATCCCTGTTGAGAATCTTTCTTAGGCAGTTCACAAGTCCACCTCTAAAGTTTGTCTGAAACTCTGGCTCAAACAGCTAATTAGAGATTTTACCTTTTATAGTCTCCTGCACCCTTTCGTTAGTTGATCGCTAATCAGCTTTGCCCATTTGAATTCTCCCCCACATACTTGATTCCAACAAAACTGACATTTTGTCAGGCTGGTCAACATCTTTATCTTCTTTCTGTTGATCTTAATAATTTGATCACATAGTCAATACACAATTACTCTGCAGGCAAGAACTGCAAATTTTCCATAGTGCATTTCTCCAAAAAATAGCATGTATAGAAATACAATCTTTGAAAATCTTTTTATAAGTAGTAAGATTTTCATATAATTAAAAAGTGAAAGGCAAGAAAATATTTAAAAAAAAAAATCTTCATGTGAACTCATTTTCATTTCAGGTGACACAAACGGCTTTCAAATTATTCATACTTTCAACAAGGGTGGCTCAAAGAGGAGTACAGGTCTAAAACTGAATTTTAGAGGAACTTTGTATTTTCTTATACTCATTTTTAGAGATAGCATCTACCAGAATCATACACACAAGGAAAAACAATTGAAGATATCAGCACAATTTTGCAGTCGTTCAGATTCTCTTATTGTCAGTATGATATAGATTACAATTTAACTTTATTTTTTAAAACTGTTAAACAACTCTCCTCTTTCACTGAAGTAGCTTCTAGAATCTTATTTTAACTCTTATTTTATTTTAACTTTTATTCTAGAATAAGAGTTAAAAATTTAGAGCAATTTTTCTGCATCATTTCTGCAGAGGAATGAGATTAAACCACTATTGAAACACTCACTACCCTTTATTTGATAGATAAGGACAGACCTTTCAGACAATTGACTTCATCTATGCAGATTGCTGACAAAGGATGTTAAAAGGTCACTTTAAATGCTGTCCCTTTGGGCCACTTGGGCTTGAGTGGTCCTGTCCACAACTTATTTGTCATGGTCCACTGCTTTTAGGTAGATATGAAAAGAGCTTTGTGCAAAACACATATTAAGATGTCTCTGCATGACTTTGTTTTACTTTTTTGAGAGATTCGGGACAGACCTCATCTTTGTGGCAAAGGTCAAATGGGAAACATCTTGAAAAGAGCTACTGAAGCAACAAGGGAATGTGAATCTTTGTGCTCCTCTGCTCTCAGCCATGAAGATACTGTACCTTATGAGTGAGTTCATGGGCCTTTGTTCCTTTGAGAATATTTATTACAAACTAAGCCTTTGAAAGCCCTCTTTATTTTCAGTTTGAATCATATAATTAAGTGGAGGAGGTGGAAGCACACTTGAAATGTTTTCACTGAAGTCACCTTTGTTAGTTGAGGGGAATGATGTATATTTACCAATGATGAAATACAGGTCTATGAAAAAATCACAGAGAACATATTGGTATTTAAAAATGACAGCTGTCCTGAAAAATATCTTTTTGAGTTATAATTTATAGCAGAAATCTGACAGTTCAGAAGGTTTGATAATCTGTGAAGCTTATAATATTATCTTTCTAGTCTTTTTTAGCATCCAAGACAAATACAAGAGACAAATCATTCCAAGTCTGTACAGCATCACAAGTTTTACTAGAACATTATATTATTCATTATAGTTTAAGATCTTACTGATTGTCTTTATATGCACCCGTATCAATTCTGTTTCAAAGTAATCAGTTGTTTTTCTATTATAAGTCCTGTCACAGTTTTCTTCTCAATTTCAGAAGAAAGCCTCTGAACCTCATTGAGATTAAAAATAATATGTCACACTCAAAGCCATAAAGCATTTCTAGGAAACATGCTGTTATTAAAGACATCCAAAAAAGTTCTGTTATGACAATAATAAAACAAGCAACATTTCCATCCCTCGCCTGCCTGAAAAGTTAGAGACAAGAAATGTTTTTAAGTATTTCTCTAAACAGAAAAAAGCTGCTATTGTGTTGACTACATGCCCAAGGCTGAGGACGTTGGACAGTACAACATAGAGAGCTGTGCTCATGGGCCAGACAGACAATGGCTATGGAAGAGGCCTCTCAGTGACAGACTGTCCTCCCATGGTCAAGTATTACTAGCCTGGTTATCAGCCAGGGCCTAATTTCAAGTTTTAAATGGTATCAGCACAACTCTGTTGTGCCAAAGAATTATTAGATTTAGAAATATCTGTATTAATGGAAGATACTTCTGCGTCTTTCAAACAAAAACTTTATATTTGAAAAATAGGGGATAGGCTTTTTTGTAATTTACATAATGCTAAATTTTGATACACAGTGGTACTTACAATTTCCATTTTGTAATGCACAGAGAATATTGATTTACTTGATGTGGTGTCGAATCAGAACTCTAGGAAATTTAGTATTTCTAGAAATATGTCAAGAAAATGAAAATCAAGCTAAAACTTCCATATGCCAATAACTCAAATTGTTTTTTCAGTATAAAAAACAGGGTGTGCTTATTTAGTGTTTTATGACCATAATGTTATCTAACAGAAATACACAGAACACATGAAACATTTGTCTTACAGTCCCTAGATGGACACATTATCATTTTCTTCTTGTCACTCAACACTGAGCATGTTAGATAACAACCTATAATAGAATTTAATATAATGGCTTCTCCAGTCAATATTAGGATGAAGATTGAGTTTTTCCTAATGGGTTCTGAGTAGCCACATCCCTTGGGAAACATGGAAGATCATATCAGACTAAAAATCCAGCCAAGTAAAAAGATTATGTCAACATAATTTTATCTTTGGAAAATAGTTATTGCTTTTACATTAGAATGAAATTTTTCATATAGTAATATTTTTTTTAATGGAAAGGTTTTGAGAGAAACATCCTTACCTCTGGAAGTTTCTTTAAAAGAAATACCTTCCCCTTTCATCTCATAAACACTTCAAGATTTTCTGTCTGCCCTTTTTTCTATCTTGTCAATAAAAGCAGAAGGGAAAAGAAATAAAACAAAAACAAATCTGAAATTACTCGATTACTTTAATTTTTAGCCTTTGTCTTTTGAAACAATCATCCCCAGTATAGGCTTGAATGTGACAAGAACTGCAGACTTTCATAGAGAGCAGGTTAAGGGAGAGGTTTACTGGCCCACTCCACTTACATCACAGCATATCTGGGCAATGAAGAAGCATTGAACAGCCAGTATGTTTCTGAAATCTCTAGCAATGCAGAGGAAACCTGACTGCTTCACACGAGCCCCAGATGTTCTCACAAACATCTGCTTAAGCCAAGACAAATACGCTAAAAAAATATTCCCTTCATGAGTCTATTTTTATGGGAAATGGAATAGAACTCTCTGTTACAATTTACAACCTCAGTTTGCCTGAGGTTGCACGAACGCTACTTGGGCAGCAACTCTAATTTTCAATTAGTTACAAAAAGATTGTAAATCCAGGCATTGACTATGGGCATCCAGGAGGAACCAGACATCCTCTTCAACTCTTTGATGTAGTCCTTAAAAATAAGCAAGTGATGACAGGACAGTCGCACCTATTGTTGACTTTTCTATGTACAGCTCTCAGTCACTTTAACAGAATTCAATCTGATAAACCAATTTTTATCCTTAACTTTTCTGGTTCAATCTACTTGTAATAAGTAAAACAATCAATGCAGATTAAACCCAGTCAGAAATGATATTCCATATACACTAACATATGATTCTTGGGAAATGAACTGTACTTATTGAAAATAACTCTCAAGTTGAATTAATCTACTGATAGAAAACAAATATATATGTGAAGAAATTATTTTAAATGTACCAGAGACATGGAACAGAAGCATAAATGGATTTATGTGAATTTAAAAGTCACACTGCATGATACAGCTCTCTTTTATTGAGAAATGTGTAATAACATTTTGTTATCATTATTTTAATAATGCATAGGTATAGCAGCAGTTGTGACACTTGAATTTTTAAATTATTCGTATAAGTCATTGTAAAATGAAGCATCACTCAAAAACCTGCATGTATTTACATTTACTATTCATGTATAATGTACAAACAACAGCATTTTTATTCTATTATAATATATAAAAATTCTATAGTATATAAATTACTACTTATATGTATTTTTTTGTGACTTCTCCCTGGAGACTGGAAAAATAAAAACACCTGAATGGAGAAATCTTCCTCTAAGAGCTTACAGTATAAATGGACAAGAAGGATAAGGAATGGAAAAAAAAGAGAAAGCCTTGTTATTATCACTTTATGATGTGGAACTTAGGCACTGAGGGAGAAAAGATTTTCCCACAACACCATAAGAAGATTCTGGCAGAACTAAGAACCAAATAAGAGTTCCTAAACTGCAATCTTGTGCTCTAATCACACGGCCAAAAATGCCTGTAAAATATTAAAGATTTAATAGGAAAATATGCTGTGACTTCACATGAACAGCTGCTAATATAATAATTGAGGTTATTTTACATATCAGTCTCCTGAACTGCTGGGCATAAAAAAAGTGTTCAGAGGGCCGGTGACTGCTAATAAAAACAACATGCAATTGTATTTCACACACACCTTTTAAAATCGTGATTTGAAACGCTTTTTTTTCCCCACTGACTCTCTTCAAGGTAACTTGATTCTGATATGTCATCATTGTTTGGTTTTGTGTACGTGAGAGAGAGCGTGAGAAAACAAAATGTATTCTGGATTGATGAAAAAAATATTTGCTTTAAGACTGAACAGCGCAGGAAACAAGGCTGCCTTTTAGCAATCCAAAAGAGGTTTGGTTCTGGAGAAAAATTAAAAGAAGAGAATTCTGAAGGGTAGATGTACTCCACAACTGTCAGACACTCTATGGATTAAAACATAAATAGGCTCATTTGTGACTAACTTATTGGCAATATTAATGCAGCTGCTAAAACACTGCCTGGCTAATCTTTGGGTATGTTACGTTCAAACTATATTGCTGAAATAATCTTCTATGCTATGTCTTATGGACATCATAGAGATTAGTCCAAATATCACTGAAAAAGTGACGAGTTACACTAAAATAAAAGCATCAATAAATGGAAGCAGCAACTACTCCCTCCTCCCTGTCTTACACACACAAAAGAAAAAGAAAAACAAGGCTCAGAGAAGAAACACAAACTCCTTTTCTTCAGAGACTGCAATGTTAAAAAAATGACAAAGTATAGTAGGGCAGTGTTGGAACAACAAATAAGGTTCTCCAAAAGGCTTTCCCAGAACAATGTCCTCTTCAAAGAGTGACAACTTAATATGCAAGGGGCAGGAGGATCTTTGGGCTGCTGGACACAGAAAGCCATCGTGACCTACTTATCACGTTCTATCCTGCAACTTATCTCTGCCTATTTTCAGTTCCCTGAAACAAAACGAAACCAGCACCAGGGTAAGTTCCACGGCCAGAGGCAGGTGCCAGGTCACAGTGCTGCGTTGTGCCTAACACGGGATAGAGAAGCAGGGTCTGAATAGAGGTCTTGGGTCTAAGTGAGGTTGCTTACTACTGTGTATAAAATAAGCAACAACATCTCTCCACTAACAAGGGTATACTCAGACAGAAACCAGTGCATCTGAGAGAGCGGCACCTGGTGTGGCTCTGTTGGGTGAAGGACTCTTTAGACACAGCCAGGCGTGGTGGAGCTGGGCAAGCAACTGAACACAATACACAATCCATTGCTGCAGATGAGCTCCATAGGCTGTCAAACCACGAGTCCTCTATAGACAGGATTCACAGCCAAGCCACATCTGGGCACAGTCTTTATCTATCTTTCTTCTGACATATTGAGCACTTTGCTCCTCAGGCTTCTCCTGGCTTTGGCAGACTTTAAACCAGAGCAGTATTTTATTAACATACAAGGGAAAAAAAAACACAGGCAGCACTAAAAGGCTGGGTGTAACCAAACTTAAAATAACCTTTTTTGGTTTAATTAGTGCTGGTAGAATGTGTTCCTGTGCCTTGCTGCTACAGTGCTAGAGTATGAAAAAGACTCTAAAACTGCAAATGTAGGAGGAGGAATGGAAACCAGATGGTGAAAAAAGTACAAGTAAGAGTATAATTTGTGGCACCATAGAATTACCCTCCATAGTCTCAAGTCTCACTTGCTTCACCAGGTCAGTGTAATATGATTGTCACCCATAAAAGTCACAGTAGTCCTGTTTTTATGCATTTCTCATTCCTTCAGGTTGTAGCTCTTCTCAGCCAAAATAACTTCTTTCACAGCATTCCACAACAGAGATCAACTCCTCCCACATGCAACTCTACCATTCCCAGTCATGTTATATTTAGTTTAATTTACAGCCTTGCTGGAACAGGAGAAAGCAGGTTTTTAAGTGTTTGTAGCATGTCTGTCTGATACTCTACAAGTAATGTAATCTTAAGGGATCACACTTTCCCTGGCCTTTTATGCAGGGGCTGAAGTGAGTTCAACTTCTTGCTCAGGAATCACATTCCTGTAAGTTGTCCCTGGATTGCTATGTATGGAGAGCATAAAGTATCATACCCTAACAATAAATTAGTATGAGTAATATTTTAAAGCTCATATGTTAGCAAATATTTTAGCAGTCATTTTTGAGCATTCAGTTCCCCAGCAAAACCTCTTGTCTTCCAAACGAGAGAGGCTGCAGGTCCTGCATTGGGCATAAGCTTAATGTTGTTCCTTGATTTAAATCCTTAACTAAAAGATTTCTTTGTGTAATAATTTTAGGCAATTTAAACAGAACTCATCACAGAACTAGATACGTTTCTGAAAGGTCCAGAGGTAACATCCATAAATCGTTGCAGCGTGCAGCTCTCTAAAAGGGGCTGTCAGGCTACCAAGGCATTACAATGAGCAGGAAACAAAACAAGTCTGGTTTGTTATTCAGGCTCAGCAAAAAATTAAACCAGCATAGTTAAGAAAAGTGATATCTATCCTTGAAAAAAAAAATCTATCTCAATCTTCTCTCTTTTTCAAAAATTGGTGTAAAACACTAGATATTTTCCCATTAGCAGATACAACCTACCCATTTATGTCAAAGGCATTCTTATGAATAACTAAAATTCCTAAAACCAGCATACAGGACTAGAGAATGCATACAGCTTATTTAAATCAAAGCCTAAAGCAGGTCCTCACCGATAAGGGTTCTTAATTTTTATAAGCGCTAAGACATTTAATAAAACCTCTTACTCTTTCCTTCAAAAGTAACGATAATTTAACAGCAAAAGTCATTAAACGTCATAGAACAGTCTGATGGATTTAACACATTAACTTCTTTTGCATGTAAACCAACTCCAGTAGAAGAAAATGTGGTCTGACATTGTTATAACTCCAGCCTTCTTCAAGTCTCTCCAAACTTTCACCTTTTCTGTCATAAAAGCAAAAGATTTGGTCACTTTTCTGCCTACCCTCCTTTCCCATTTCAGCTCTGGTCGTAGTACAGAATTTTGTGATTCCTGCTTTTAATATTTCTTGAAGATAAAATCTCACCTTTTATTCTTACTACCCTTATTTTTGGTCTCACATATTCTCTGGATGTATTATTACACTCTGACTCCCTGACTTCATTTTTTCTCTGGTGTTTTATGATTAAACTTCTCAAAAGCCTTCAAAATGTAAACAAGTTATACAGTCAGGCAACTTTCCTTATCTGTTGCATTGATTTCTTCCAAATACACTAATAAATAGTGCAGAATGATTTTCTTTAGTTCAGTTTGTGATGATCAAACATCACCACAAAGAAGACTTTTAGATCATCAGTTCTGACATTGCAATTGCATTAAACATATTTACATCAAATTTAAGGAAATGCATCTTGATTCATAGATATGGCAGTGTTTGACTATATATGAGACAAGTACTAAACTGGATTTCATTTCAGGATTTGATAAAAACCTTATTAAAATATAGAAATTAATAACTCCTAAACAGATGTAATTTCCACTTATTCTCACACTTATGGAAACATGGGTATCTGCATGAGTGTTCAGAAATACGTCACATTTTTTTTCAGCCATGGTTCCTCTTGCAATATAAGAATTTATTGAAGGGAAATATATGAATTTTTAACTAATATCATAAGCTACTGTTTTTTCTTTGCTAGAAGAAAGGAAAGTTGCTGCTGACAGTTGTTCTTAATTCTTTTTTTATGGAGGCCTAGTGTCTTAAAATGCCAAGACTTTTCTTCTTCCTCCTTTGATTATAGGGTAAACTATATTACATCCATATTTGTATCTTTTCCCCTAGCCTGTATCAAATGTTAATGCTGAAATACATCTCTGACAGAGATCTGGATTCTCAGCCTTTTAAAGTGAATTATTAGTCAACTAGTCCTACTTTTGTGGAAGCAAAGGGATTTTGCTTTTTGACATCTGGCAATCATTTGAAGGACTAGAAACTCCCCATTCAGAGCAGTACACAGATCTGATTTTCTTTCAGTATTTTTGTGGTCTAAATGTCACCCTCTTGCTTTTCTGAGGGGGGGGAATAAAATCTGTTGGGTGGGGCTAGATTTCAACTACTAGATTTTCACTATACTCTGTACTAAACCAGATCCATAAGTACAGCCTAATGTGTAAAATCTGTTGTTTATACAGATCTGCAGTTGGCTTTGTCCCAGTTGCTTGAGAGTGATATCTAAACATAAAATAATCTCTGTATAAACTGTGGGTTTGCAAAATATGTAAGTGGTCTGTGTTTGTTTAGTCCAGACCTCTTGCTGAAACTGAAGGTTATGCCTGGTTGATAACCATCAGATGTCAGCTCAGACAGGAATCCAAATTCTTCCAAAGTTTCATTATACTCAAATCACAAGGACCTGAGGTGGGTACAGTTTAGGTAGAGTTTTAAAGTACACCATCAGCATATGTGAAAACTAACCTATGGTAACTGTGCTTCCTTGAATTCTGTGGAAGCAAAGTCAAGTGAAGGAAACAACAACTTTTGAATACATATCTAATTATGAGACTGCACCCTTTGAATCATCAGAGCTGTAATCAGGAACAATGCTTCTTCTCTGCTTACACAAAGTGATGATCCTACTATGATGATTAACTGCTGTTGAAGGGTAACACAAGATAAGGATAAACAGTTTTCAAAAAAACTTCAGCAACAAAATACACAACAACTTGAATGACACAATTGGTCGCATTAAGGGTCTTGTCTTCAGTGTGAAAAGTAGATAAAAGAGTGGTCATTTCATTTCTAGTAAAAGATAATTTCACCAATAAATTGTAAAACCCCACATTGCTACAGCATGTGGGGCTTGGGGAAGGTACTTTTAGGATAGCAGAAACATATTTGTTACATCAAGGTTTAAAAAAGCATGTTTTTGTATGAGAAGAGACAGCAATGGGCAACTTAAAATACTATCTGAAAAAATTACAGATATGGTCAGTTTTTTATTGTCTTCTTTACAGGAAAACCAGCCAGAAAGGTCAGTAGGTCATTTCTGGTGAACTGATTATTTTAGGTTTTCCAGTGCTTTCAATCTAATATGCCCATAAATATTGTACCCCTACTTCAGCTACATAGATTACCACTTACAAGAGCCCGTTCTCTGCTGTTAGTAGAGTTCAGTGATCAGGAACAGCACATACAACCCGGTAAAATTAATTCTTTCCTTTCTGATCCTTTCCTATAGTCTTCTGCAAGCTCCACAGACCAGGTTCTCCTCTGAATTAGATGCCATTGTACAAAACCCCAGGGCCCAACTCCTTAGGAAGATAACCCATAAACAAACATGTCCGTAATGCAGTAACTCCTTGTGAGAAGGTGTCTGATGTGAAATTCATCTTTCCTCAAAGTCATCACAGGACTGGTGCCTTGTTCTCAAAGCCTTTCTCTCTGAAACTGCCAGCTGCTACTGAGTGTGTCCACTACAAGCAATAAAAATATTGGGTGTCATTGAATTACCTCATATTTACCAGCATGATCTTGCAGAAGATTAGTATATACTCTTAAATTAATTTATGTAAGAAAAAGTGAGAATTCTTGAAATTTATCACACATTGAGTCTTCCCAGTTTCTTTCTTTTTACCTAGTTGACTATTTGAAGAAACAGAGTATAGTTGTCCTAATTAAGACCTTATCTCAATTTGCATCAATCTTCTCTTCCAAATCTCATCACTTCAGTCCTCTTGGCATTGCTTCTGTACTTAAATTCCTTTACATGAAATTATTGCAAAATACTCTTTCTATGTTACAAGACCATTTGGAATACATGTGGTTTATCCAAAACCACAGAACTTGTTGGGTCAGCAGTATGAAGGTTCAAATGTAAGGATATGTTTTCTGTGTACTACAATGTTGGAAGTAGGGCAGAGGGGTGCTCTCCAACGCCTAGGGCAACTTAGCTAACATACTGATAAACCACCCCAACTTCATTATTCTTACAAGCTTTTAGTCACCACTTCTCCAATAATCACAAGGTCTCAGTTAAGTTCTGTGGTGAGGCAGTGCACTTGCATTTCTTTGTATTGCAATAATTAATATTATATTATTGGTTGCCTTTACTATTGAAACTAGATTTCTGGATGGTACCTTTAACATCTGCATGAAACAGTACCCACATTATGCAATGGTCTCATTCTATTTGCTTACCTGAGTCCGTATTTGCAAACCTTTAGGATAAGATATTGATCTCTCTTTCAGCTATGTTCTCCCTGCCTGCTGGAGAGATTTACTCTTGAGGAAGCAGGAAGAGACACAATATTTGTTTCGGTTTCCCAGTTAGCTTCAGAGTTAAGGTTACTTGAATGACAATGACTATATATTTGGTTTTCCTACAGGGTACGCAGGTTTGCATTTATAGGATTTGAAATACTGCAGCATTTCCCTAAGGATTCAGGTAGAGTGAAGAAGGGCTGAAACAATCAATAAATTGTCTCAAAAGAAAAACAGGAGGAAAACTATATGTCTTTGCTAACCTAGAGAATTTTGGAATGAGGTAACTTGATTTCTTTGGCAATAAGAGAGTCAAGATTACAGCTGAGTTGTCACTGGGCATTTTGAATAATCTCAAGTTGCTGTGGTTTATTCAGAGTTTTGAATTCTCAACCAACAGTTGGTACAACTTCAAACTATAGAAATATACAACTCACATTAAAATATAAGATTGACCAAGACAATCAACATGGTGCAAGTACAACTAGAGAAAGAGAAGTTCAGTACCTGGATCAGAGAGAGAGCAACATCCTGGCATGGCAAAGGTGCCTGTTGGGACAGCTGCTGCACCTGACAACTTCTCCTTTGTCAGCTAGCACCTGCCTCTCATCTTCTACAACCCATGAGCCCGATTCTGCTGGCTGCCCTTGATACTGTGATCTGTGCTTGCTGAGAGAGGGCCAGGCCATCTGCAGCAGTTCTGCAGGCTGCAGATTCAGAAGTACTCACCCTCACAATGGAGTCCTGATTTTCCAGAGAGCCTGGCACCTACTCAGCAATCGAACTGCAGCATACCACATTTTCACAAGTGCTTGGCCATTAGCAGTTCCTGTTGACATTAAGCATGCCTGTGTGTTTATCCACAGCTGCTGCCTCTTTTGCAGATCTCTTAAGCATGTCCTTTCTCAGTGCCTGTGTCAGCACAATGACCTACCACACTGTAAGGGACACAATATGGAAGCAATCACAGTCCCAGATGGAGCACTGTGCTGCCTTCCTGGGGTTCTGATAGCAAATGTGGCACAGACCCAGCTGCAGAGCCGTTTCACTGTCTCTCTTACAGCAACCTGTGTTTGCAGGTGGGTCTCAGGACTCCCCTCTCGGTGCTCTAAAATGAGTGAGACACATCTTGGAGCAGGGGTGGAGTAGGGGAGAGGGGAGTGTTGAGGGGTAGGGGGCAATGCAAGGTTGAATTCCTGTGTGCGAGTGCCTCTAATCTGTTGCACTTTTGCTCAATATAAGGCCACTTGATAATCTTTGAAAATGGGTGCTAACTGAAATGAGGTTCAGAACAAATTTCCCAGTTTATCCCCTCTTTACAGACATAGCCCACAGGACTCTCCCCAGATTTCTGAATGTTGCTTAGATAAAGCCAGTTTCTCCAGAAATTGATCTGGATGGAAACTGTATGTGCAGACATAGACTGAAATACTTTTTTTTGTAAGCACTTTCCTTGTATTTTTTAAGAGGGAGATTGCCATCTACCTGAATAGAAGCACAAGGAAATAAAGCCAAATTCCCTACTCCCCATAGACAGAAGGGGCATAAGGCATCCACTGAGGTCACAGAACTACAGAATCAAAGAATGGTTAGGGTCAGAAGGGACGTTAAGTGTCATCCAGTTCCAACCCTCCTTCCATGGGCAGGGACACCTTCTACTGGATCAGGGTGCTCAAAGCCCCCTCCAACCTAGTCTTGAACACCTCCAGAGACTGGGCATCCACAACTTCCCTGGGCAACCTGTGCCAGGGCCTTATCACCCTCATGGTAAAAAAATTATTCCTAATATCTAATCCAAAAGTGCCTCTCATAATCTTCACAACAATGAACGTCCTCCCTTTCCAACTGCAATTAGCACTGGTGTAATCCTGCAGGTGTAATGGTGACTTGCTTTCATGCCTTTTCCCAGTGCACTGTAGTTTGGAAAATGCCAGTATAACTCAAAAGCAACAGAGAGAAAGCGTAAGTCCACTCTGAAAAGTGGACTAAGAAAGGGTGGATATACAGAAAAGTCTACTGTAACATACCACTGTAATAACTGAGCCAGGTTGGAGGATAGTTTGGAGGATAGTAAAGTCTGCTAAGGAGCAGAAGCACTAAACTAAAGGATATAAAAACCAACAGATCACTGGGTCATCTGAAAAATATCTAGAACTATTTTGTCTTATACGAAGCCATTTACTCACCTTCATTTTGACACTTTCAAAGGCTAACCTTTTATTCTATGAGTAAAAGGAGCCTTTTAAAAATTATTAGTCTGACAGTGTCATTTCTAAGTTTTACAGCATCACATGCTGTTATGACAAATAGTGCACAGTTCAAAAGAAAGGAATGTCCTTATCAGATTATTCCACACAGAAAGAGTACAGAGCCCAGCAAGGAATAGCCCAAACTACAGCAATACTTTTTTAGAAGTTTATGAACCTGAGAAACATTCATGCTTATGAAGCTGTGATCCAAATCTTTTCTATGCATAGTGTCCCACTGCCTGTCTTAATACCTCTTTACTAATCACATCACACAGCAACACAGAGATATGGGGGTTTAAGGGCTTCCCATTAAGCACCATCAAAAATATGGCTTCAGAAATGCCTTTATTTGTTGCATGTATTTGCTGATGTTTGCTCAAATGGGCAACTAATAAATGCTGCAGACTGAAAAGCAATTATAGAGAATGGTCTTTTCAAGGCAGGGTTCTTGAAAATAGTCATCAGTTTGAACTCACCTGTGATAGGGAGCTATCATTCATTGTGGATTATAAAGAATAGCAAGCAGGACCCTGAGAAACAGAGGGGGGCTGTTCAAGCAAAGACATGCTGGAGGAGGTTATGCTCTGTCCAGTGGTCATGAAGGTCTGAGTTTCTCCTGCCAAAATCAGCTCTAAAAATTCAAGCTATTTCAATGAGAACAGAATGCATTTTTTTCATGTAAGGCCTTAAAGACTGAGAATTATTCCTTGATTTTGTGCTTATGCCTATTTTTAGACCACATGAATTGTGGGTCAAACGCTAGAACTTGACACTTAGCTCTGGCACCACGTTACCTGTCTGACCACATGTTCAGCTGCATTTATGGTGGGAGAAAAAGGAAGTAAATGTCACCTCTACTTTCTGGTGACAAAACATACTCCATACGTGGAGTTCTGAAGACTTATCCAGAAGCCACAGCAATCAGAGAAAACCTACAGCTTCATAAAACTGAAAAAGAACCCCTCCTCCTCTCATTGCCACACTCAGGTGAGCTCACCAGAAAATTGCTCAGATGATTATTGTTTACAGGATCTGGGGTATTGCTGTTACTAATGGTCCCTGGCACAGTATTTCTGTGGCACAAACAAAGGCTGCTCATGGCCAGCTTCTTGAGTTGGCTGAGCAGGTTTACTTAACTCATGAACTTATACAGACATTCATACACATTAATTAAATGACTCAGTATACAGTCCTGACTGTCTCAGGTAAGATAACAATCATTAACTATATTATAGGAGGAATCCAGGAAAATAAGATGCTCTATCATGCATGACTATTTTCCTAATAACCTTTGCCCACTTTTACTAATCTGACTAATGTCTTTTGCAGTAGTCTCGTGGCATCAGAAATCTTTTACAACTATAACACATGAATCCTATTTCATCTGAGAGCCTCTTTCAACATTGACAATTAGAAAAATTAGAAAATTTAGAAAAAAAATTATAGAATCAAATTTGGAAAAAATTGAAAAAATTTAGAAAAAAAGTTATAGAATCAAAGCACTAACAGAGATGTCAAAAGAAGATAATTAGTCCTACATATTTAGCTTTTCAATCATTGTATGTTTTCTCTTTAGCATTAAAAAGAATAAAAGAAGCAACAAAGTTTTGCAAATGTATATCAAATAGAGAAAGGGGACTTAGAGAAAATGGGTTTATGAAAACATAGAATACAAATGTTTTGCTTCTTTCCTTGTTTTCTTATCTAGTTCCACAAAAAGAGAAAGAGGAAATGAAGTTATGGATTCCAAGATAGAAAGTAGAAAACAGACTCAGAACGCAGATAATTTCTTCCCTGTTTAACTTTCCCTCATTCCTCCTTGTCCCAAACAACCATGCTTTTTTCACTGAAAATCTTTTCAACAAAGGTCAGCGAGATCACAGACTACAATTTTCTTACTTATATAAAGGAGGAAATGTCCACTGCTTTGCTAATAAGCTATTTCCAGAAACACAGGTTTCATTTCTACAACAGCATTAAAACAGCAATTAACAGAATTTTTTTCTTATTGTCCCGATGTTCAGGTACAGCATGGTTTAACTAGCAAATAAATTACTCCATTTAAAGAAAGCTGCACAGATCCATGTGGTACAGAGTGGTGCCCTACCAATATCTCATTCCAGACCTGCAGTAATAGAACACTACTAGCAAGTGTTTCAGAAATTTTTAGAAGTGTTTAAGAGTCATAAAAAAATCTAACTGTGGAAAAATAATACCTCACCTGTGATTTTAAAAAAATAATGACATTTCAGACAAAATGAGTAAACGTAAGGCTGACTTATGACTTGTAGGAACTTATGCAGTCTAGGGAAAATAGTTGAGCTTAGGTCACCTCAGGAGGTAGGAATGCAGTAAAGACATACAAAGATGGTCAGAAATGTTATGTTACTGGAGACCACAATAGGCTCTGTGTTCTTGCTACATATAAAGCCAAAGTGTTATCAGCAAGAAGTTCCTCCCACATTGGTCTACAAGCATTTGTAGTTGCCCCTCCTTAGTATCAAAGTACCCTCTATTCTATCCAGTATAGGGAACAAAATTATATTTCCCTCTATATCAGCAGAAGAAAGGATGCTCATTTTGGTTTACATGTAGTGAAGTCTTGGAAAAAAAGCCTGGATATTCAGCATGCTGGAAGCAATCCAGAAGGAGGACATCTCCTGAGGCTAACGCAATTATGATTCCATTTTGGTTGGCTGAAGGTATCATCTAACTGCAAGAACTGCTAGGCAAAGGTTACAGCCCCGAGTCTGTAGAGCACTGTGTACCTGACACTCTGATTTTGTTAGTAAGTGAATTTGTACACGAGAAGTTAGAAAAGAGGGGTAGTCCTGACACTGATGGATCTGCAAGCAGGGCAAGGGTGGTGAGTTCAAACACACCGTCAGGCTCTGACACAGAGAACAGCTACAGGAGGATATACCTCTGCATTTCTGCAGAGCAGCTTGCTGAATCAAGTATGTGAGGTAGTTTATTTCATGGATTATACATGTATTTAATTAAAATTCTAGATAAATATTTGCAGCAATAAGTTTCTGAAGTACTGTAAAGTTACATTGCATTAAACATTTATTGCCATCATATGAAATATTCCTTAGGTTAAATATTTACTGTTATTTTCAAGGTATTGGTATTGAGCTTATTATAAACATGACACAAAGGCAAAGCCATCTTTCTAAGAGCAATATACTTCTTTGAGTTGCTTTTAGACTTGTTTCCTAATGGATATTTGCCATTAATGCACTATGACTTCTCTTTTATGAAAAAGGGCTCTAGTCCAAGCTAAGAGAAAGTTGTAATTTAAAAGACAGTTTCCACTGTGCTCAGCATTCTTACAGTAATAATAGTTTGTCCTTTTTCTTACAGTAGCTACTGTATTAAATATTTATATTGAAGTTTATTTTGTAAACAAAGAAACCAAATTAGACTAACACGACGCCTATGATGTGTTTTAATATCTGCATTTGTTTCATGTTGTGGACTTTTATGCAATTGATTCAAAGGAAAGTGTTAAATAATAAATAACATTTTAAAAATTACATCAAAGTATTCTTTTTGTTGGCTGGAGGAGATCAATTTTTTAAAAATAAAAACTAGCAGTATATACTATGGAGAATATCCAATCCTTAACTGTTTTATATGCAGTAAAGGTAGTGAAATCACTAGTAAATATTTGAAGATATGATTGTCACAGTGTTCTCTGGAACTTGACCTAAAAACCTCAGCAAGTTAGAACTAGAGAAAGCAAAATGCGTTTGGTCTGACATTTTGTGTGAGAATTTCTTCCTGATCAATAATTGAACAGTCCAGCTGACTTGAAGGTGCTGTTTGTAGGACTATCACTCACATGTGTTTAGTTCATTATATTTCCCTTGTTATCTTGGGATTTCTAGAAAGTTTTGTTCCTATGTAATGCTTCTGCTGCTCATGGCTGCACAGAATAGTGCGTTTTAAGTGGGAAGCACCTAGGCTGTGTGTTAGAGGAGGGCTGTTAAGAAAGGGTGTTCACCTATTCAGCCCCTGTAACCCTGAGATTTGAACATACTTCGTTCTCCGCCTTCTTTTGCACAATGGAGTTTCACCTTGATAAGGGTAACTGCTCTGCATCCCGTTGGCATCAGTGCTAACACGGTCATCACTTTTCAAGGCCTTGTAAAACATCTGGTCTTTCTTAATCCATACTTTAAAGATGATGTTGTGCTGCCAGTTGTCTCAGTCAACTCTTTAGTGCAGTTTGAAAGGCTGGATTATTTTTTTCTTGATTATCTGGGGAATCTCACTAAAATGCAAAGAAAATAAAAAATCAACCAAAAAAAAAAAATACAGACAAACTGAGGAACTGAAGCATTTATTATTCTTCAGATAAGGTAAGTAAAAACTATCAATGCACCAACTGTTATCAGAGAAAAGGTGCTTGTATTTTCCTGTCTAGTTAAAGCTGTCAGTCGTCATGACATAATGCACATTCCTCAAGCTCAGTTATCAGGACAACTCAGATACTCTTGTATATTTTTATGTTCCTGCTGTAGCCTGATAGTGGTCTTTTTCTATACATTCTTTAGACTTTACACACATCTGTTGGAAGTGTCAAACTTTAGTTTCGTGTTCTTGCAGTTGTTTTCCTTCTCTTTTCAGTCTTATGCCTAGTGAAGTACTGACAAGACTGCAGTTAGGTGTTGCTTCAAAGCTGACTTGAAAGAAGAAAATCTATCTTTAAAGAGGTGTTAAACTTAGGGTGAATTCACTTACTCCAGAATTAGCATATGCTATTTTTCAAGGCCCGAGGTAAACATAGTCAATAAGTACAATGCATGTTGACCTGTACAACTACAAATCTGTTACAGAAATTCTATCAAATACAAGAGTATTTTTTTTTTATTCAGTAAGCAATAACATACTTTTAGGCATGTGAGTGAAACAGCTGCCTGAAAATCCTACACAACTCATCCAGAGAAATAGTCTCAAAGTTCTTACCTGTCTATTGGTACAAAATTGGAGTAACTGAAATGAGAATTTCAATGAATGTTCTAGTCATGGAATGACTTCAGGTCACCTGGAAAAAAATCTGCATTGCTTTGCTGTCATATATGCACATTCTTCTACCTGCGTGGTTTTTAATGAAGTCATAATTAATTTCTAATGTTGTAAAACATTGTTTGAATTCCTGAAACACTCATTGATGGCAGTTGGTTCATCTTACTTAGAGTTCTTTTTGATACCGTTTTGGTGACTTCCACTGATCCAAATGGGGGCCCGTTTCCCATGCCAGCATAGAAGCCAATCATGGTGACCGGTGGCAGGACTCAAGGGAATGGCAGGAATATGTGCCAGGAGAGATTTCGGTTGGACATTAGGAAAAGGTTCTTCACCCAGAGGGTGGTGGAACACTGGAACAGCTCCCCAGGGAAGCAGTCACAGCACCAATTCTGTCAATATTCAAGAAGCATTTGCACAGTGCCCTCAGACACGCAGTGTGAATGCTGGGGTTGTCCTATGTAGGGTTATGAGCTACACTCAATGATCTTTGTGGGTCCCTTCCAGCTAAGGTCATTCTATGGTTCTATGAGGTCTTCATGTACCTTCCAGTGAGAGAGCACAGTAATCTTCTAAAATAAGGTAAGATTGTGGCTGATGGTGCTTTGTGTGCTTTTGAACCCAGCTAATTCTTGGGAAGATCCAAAGTTCTACAAAATCTGGTGGGTCCCTTATTTCTGCTGCTGTAGGGTTTGGGAATAAGGAAAACTAACAGACAGAATCCTCGGAGTGAGAGAACAATCCCACAGGGCATTCCTGGAAGCTGAGGGATTCAGATATCAAAAAGAAAGAGCGATATGAACCTGCAGGCCTGGAAGTGACAGTTGAGGAAATGTTTAATAGAAATGAAATGCCCTCCTTTTTCCAAAGATCAGCACCATTCAACTGCAGCAGCCAGGGGACTGCACCAGGTTGTACCAGGATAAGTCACACTACAAGCACGGGCTACATCCAGATTAAAAATCTGTGCTTATGGTAGTAGACAAAAAAGCAATAGGAAGAAAGTTGAAGAGCTATTGCTAGGGCAAGCTCTCTGATAAAGCTTTGTCCTCTGCCACACAGAAGTCAGTGCTGGTACTCAGTGATGGGAGTGGTCGCAACAGGACATATGGCCTAAACCAGCCAGTGCAGCCACTGTCCCGTGCAGGCCTGGCACCAGCACCCACAGGCACTCACACTGCACCACAAGCTGAGGTGTCCTTAAATTGGTCTTGTCACAGAGCTCACCTACTTTCAGACAGTCTGTACTAAAGAAACCCAAACACAACAAATAATAATGAAGACCTCGGAACAAAACTGCATCATAAGGGGTGCAGAGGAGACCCTGCATGAAGTGCATCATAGTGTGGACACATTCAGCCCGTACCACACAATCTGGCCATAGCGACATATCAAAAGAAACTAAGAAGGTAATGGTACTTTTCCCTCCTTAGCACATCCAGCGATAGTACTGCTAGGTTTGAATTCTTTCTGCACTGAACCTTTTAGGAGAGCAAAACTATTTTCCCTATCCCAACCTACAAAACAGTGCAAGAACTGCATTCTGAATCGGCTTTCTCTCCTCTGCAAGGACACAGTTTGCAAGGTACTGCCAGTTAGCTTGTGCTTTGTAATAAACAGTTTCTCTCCTCAGACCTTCAAGCATCCTTCTGTTTGTGTCTAAGATTGCTGAACAAAGAAATGCTTTGCGGAAGACAGTCTACTACTGTTTCTCTGGGAAAAATATGTATATTTCATCTAAAAATACAAGTTCCCGGGACAGAACCAATTAATTCCTTTTCTCCCTTCTTGTTTCTCCTTATATAAAAAAAAGCACTGTCCCATCACTTTAGGTTAAACCAGGAATCTGTTCAACTGGAGTTAGTGGACACAACTTGCACTCTTGTTTTTCCTCAGCTATATCAAACTTACAGAAAGATAAAGATACAAAATCACAAGCGTTGCACAGGTAAGGTGCAGCTCATCAGCAAGGCGCTGAATGCTTGTTTGTACAATGTTTCACAGACCAGGCTAAACAAGCATCATTAATTTCCATTGACAATCAAACAAGATGTTTTTCCTTAAGTGGGTTGTTGCATTTTTGACAAGCTAAAATATTCAGGCAAACACAACCGTTGCTTCTGAATCAAATCCCTACCTATTCCAGGAAAAAAATGTGCCTCATTAATGCATAAATAAAATTTAGTTAAAAAAATGGTCTCATTCCCAGTCCCACAGGATTCATTCACCTAGGAGTAGAAGGAGCATCACATTGAATTATTCAGTGAGTCTCAAGGTCCGATCAAGAAAAAAGTGCAACTGAAAATAAACTAATATGAACCAGGCTACAACAAGAAATTCTGCTCCTGCTCCGGGTTCAAGATACTCGAGGAATACCAGAAAAAATTGAGAGCTTAGTTTTGGAATTGGTCCCTGACCACCAATCAAGTATTTCTGGAGAGTAATTCCTTGCCATTTTGAAGCTGTAAAACAACAGCCTCACTGACTAGGCTGGTATGTTACAAAAGCATCAGTAACCTGCTTTCATCCTTCTTTACCCTCAGCACTTTCACATGAAACAAAATAGCCCAAGACCTCTCGAAGTTTACTAAAGATAAACACTTCAGCGTATATAGTGTGTGAATGTTAAAGTACTTCATAGTATAAATTGAAATATTAATCAATCTGTGTTCTCAATCTCTGCGAATGAATTCCATTTCCTGACAGGTTTAGGTTTGGGATTTTTTAGTATTTTGTTAACTATATAAAACCAACAAGTTACCACACGCCATCATTACCTACCTATTGGAAAAAAACCTATATATTACCAAAAAGATACAGATATCTTACTATATATTTCAATCAATATATAATTCATAAGCTAACGAATATGCAATGTTTTGGTGATGTTCTTGCTCTGTAGAGCATATACTTCAGATCTTTGCCAATCTCAGGAACGCACACTCAACATACCAGAAAACCAAAGGACGTAGGAGGAGCTGGAATCTATTTTATATATCTGACACAAACCTGAGAAAGCAGTAAAAACACAGATGTAATGGTAAATGGCTTAATTGAGAGTCATAGTATCCTGTAGCCTTAAAAAAAGGTATGTAAGCACCAAACATCAAGCTTACTCATCTATATGACAGCTCTAAATCCTAACTCTTTTGACCACAAAAGTTTGAAGCCACGGCTTTATACCTAGTAAATGTTTAGCTCTAAACATTTACTGTTTTGTTTTCCTTTGATGCTCAAAGGGGTATACAGACTCTTTAATAGTTCTGCATGCATTGGCACAATTATTCATTAAGTTCTGTCATGAATCTTTTATTTGTTAGGCTTTGGACAAAGATCTTATTACCCTGTAGAGCTGAAGAGAGGATAAACAACCCCACATAAGACAGCCCATTACCTAAACATAGGAAATAAAGCAGCAGAGACCATACAAAATGGAAATGTTGTAAAGCATTTTCAAACTGATTCTTGAAATGTATTTAAAGATAAAAGGCATCATACTTAGTCCTACTGTATTCAGAGCATATAAATGATAAACAAGATACTAGTATTTATGCAGATATATATCTTTTACATATATTTGTTGTAAATTTTACACTCTTAATTCTTCTCTTGGCTCATCCTACAGTGAGCTGCAGAAGGAAATGTCAACTGTAGGAATAAATTGCATAGGATACAATGAAGAATATTCACCACAGCAATGTTAATAGAGAAACCAGCATTTCCCAAACACTTTCATAACTAAACCTCAAGGAAATTTCTCTTACTGAACAATGTTGTTTTTCAACATCAAACTCGGCATCAGAAACACTGGCAGTCAGGCAGTCCCAGCAGTGCTGATAAAGTCATTCTTACTGTTGACTGGGTCATGGCCCCAAAATAACATTGTTGGCACTGACAGTTACACTTATGATTATGGAGGTAAAAGATAATGCTTTATCTACTGAATCACAATTTTCAGCTCCAGCTGCTTTTAGGTACTGGAAGTTCAACCTGCCAATAACAGAGCTAACAGGCAGAGTACTGCACTGGATCCACTTACTTCTTCCCAGGAGGTCCTAAATAAGCATGTCATACCCCTACTGTCTTTCTACTGACCATGGTCACAAATCCTGACTCTTCTCCATAAAAACGTAAGGGAGTAATGTACTGCCAGGTACCTTGGGCTGATCCTAACAGTGCTGTAAGAAAAGCCTCTTTTTATCTATCTTAGTTAATACATACTCCTGATGATCTTAAAATGGGTTGTGATATGAAAAATACAATCAGGTAAAACACAGCAAATAGTGAAATTATATTAACTCAAAGAATGTTTTACTTAATCCTCAACTATCTTATCTGACATACTAAGTTCATTCTAGGCTCTGCTTTCCAGAAAATGCTATATGTAGCCCTTTCCCCAAAACTAGATATTGGTATCTCTTTTCTGAGAGCCATGAAAATTCACTTCGCACAAGGCAAATAAGAAAGAAGATATCAGTACTAGGGTGAAAACAATGGTGCTCCTTTTCTGAAAACCAGTAGAAAAACGCATCTAATATAAGGCTTAGTAATTTAAGAGAGCTTGTTAACACAGTAAATTGATGCATTTCAGCCAATTCTTATATTAAGAATTAAGTCATTGATCTGGTAGTGATGTGATACTAACAACTACCTTGATTTTTCAGGTCACAGTGCCAAAGCTGACAAAAAAGATTACAATGTTGTCTAGAGAGTCTTTTCAAAAGCTGAATGGAGGACACCCTCTCAAAATAGTTAGGAGAAAAACAGCTGTTAACAACACTTGAAAGCTTTATATCTTAACTGAATTATGTCTAAAACAATATATGCCAGATGCACAAAAATAAAGCCAGAAACCAAAAGTGAAGCTGAAGGGCAGGTTAAAGGCTTTCTTATAACATCCTGTCAAGATGCTTTACTCTATTTTTCCTGGAGTTCTCAGTCTATGGTTGTGTGTCTTGAATCATAGAATCATCTGGTTTGAAAAGACCTCTGAGATCATCAAGTCCAACTGTACCTGTCCCCTTACTAAACCATGTCCCTAAGAAACTCACCTACCCACATTTTAAACACCTCCAGGGGTGGCGACTCAACCACCTCCCGTGGCAGCCTCTGCCAGTGCCTGACCACCCTTTCAGTGAAGAAATTTTTCCTGATGTCTAAGGAAATATAGTACTTTTCATAACACTGACTTAAAACAATAATTACAATTAAAATATGTTCTCTCAGTAAAATGAGGTTTCTTATGTTTTACATACATTATGTCCTGAAAGAACCAGTAAACTAAAGAGAACTTTCTCTACACTCTCCACCTCAAAAATAATTTTTTTTTTGCACAGCTCAAAAGAGATAACTGTGCACTTGACTGAGCATTTAATATCAGGAAAGTTTTTAAAGTTTTCTGTTGCAGAGAAGGAATTGCTTAGAAAGCTCCATCATTGCAAAGATGCATAACTACATGATTTACTTGCCAGCAATAACAAAGAGGGAAATGTTGGGTGAAATTGAATGAGATAGAGCAATGGAGGGAAAAAGGGAAGTGCTGCAAGATAAATTAGTGCTAAAAAGGTCTACTTGCTCCACATAGGGCTGCAGAGCCAATGCTAGCAGTAATGGCAGTAGCACACCGAAAACGTGCATGTGCAGAAGCACAGAAGAACGACTGCACTGTGCCTGTCAGCAGGAGCCCAGGCTTAGGCAGAACTATCAACCTTGATTCAAAACTTTTTAACATTCAAACCAAAGAGAAAGGATCATCTCGGACATGTAAAAGAAACAGAATTTCACTCTCAGTTGAATTTAGGGAGCTCTGAATAGAAATTCTGTGTAGAGAAGCCAGAATATTTTCCTGATGGCATAATGTGAGATTTCAGTACTACTCCAGACGGTATCTGAGCTGCTGCTGTGTGCAGAGCACCTATATTAACCTCTATACAGCCCTTGATGCTGAGCCAGGAGCACTGTGAGCACCTCAGTCCTTAAGTGTCTCATACAGGCTGAAAGCACACCAAGGCAGGTGCTGGGAGATCAGTCGACGCTCCTTGTCTCAGAACTATTAAGAGTAGACAATAGAGTGCAGGGGGAGGCTGAGAAGGAAAAATCACAGCGCTAATTGAGGAAAAGATTTCCTTTAAACGCTAAACAACCTTGAAGAAACATGATGCCAGGTGAATAACTGATAACACTAAAGGCTGGTTAAGGGTTGTAAATGCAAAGTGAGAGCAATAATTCAGGGCAACTTGGCTAGATTAGTAGCACACACATTTAAATGACTGCAGTTCCAACATGAAAGAGGCAATAAGAAAAGAAATTTGACGTAGTCCTCCCTTGTGAAACACTAAGAAATGGTCCTTATCCTTTGCATGAATAAAAGTCTTCCTCATGTCTTCCACACGCTACTTGGTAGCAAAAAAAAAACCTTCCATAGCATAAACTGAACAAAAGATGCATGTAAAAATTAATCCTGGAGAGTGAGTCTAATACTATAGAAATGAATGACAATTCATATGAAATGCAATAAGAAATAACAGGGAGGATATTATATCTCATATTAAGAAAGGTAAAAATAACAAGGTTTTTAAGTGTTAAGATATATATTTGGGACAAGTAAATACCAGTATACATACATGATAATGCATAAGGTAGGTGGAAAAAGCTACATATGTTTCCTAGCTCAGTTAAACATTTCTGGATAAGCACAAAGCCAATTTTCAGATCTCAAACTATATGTTAAAATCCAGATTATAGAAAACATGTACAATTTGATAGATAAAAATGAAATACATGAATATACATATAAGATTTTGTCCAGTTCTCTGAACTTTAAGTTAATTTGGCATTAAAATATCATGCAGGTTAACATTTTGCTATGATGGGTAAGCAAATCTACAGTTTCACTGCAATGGATTGTTTTCCATTAGCTTTACTTTTTCTTAGCTAATAAATAAAGGCAGTGGAAGTCTGCAAGCTCAGACATTTGAAGAGTATACTAACCACGCAATTACTTATGGTATTTGTGAAGAAACAAGAAGAGACATCCATAGAAAATGCTTAATAACCTTAAATTATTCCGACACTTACCTATGTAGTCCATCTCTCTCCAACACCATATTTAGTTAGATTTATACCTGCAGTACAGTAATACCAAAAGCTGTTAATTTCATTATGTTGCGTAAAATTAGTTACCGTGCTTGTCATCATCTCATGCTGTGGATGATGGAAGGGGACACACAGAGTATGGAAAATGCTGACTGAATAAAATCCATGAGCTATTAGAGCTGAATATTGCAGGAGAAAAAGAAAAGTAAGTCTAAGGATGAGAGCCCCTGACCTTACTCAGACTTTATTTTTGAGAAAATAATGCAACATATCTTATTTGCAGCTGCATGAAAAGACACAATATATGTAGTATAAAAAAATAGATGTTCTAATTCCAAACTGGATATTTGACATGTCAATCATATCCTTACAGCTGAGCAAAGGGATTTTTTCAAATGAGATTATCAAAATATTTGATGTCCTGAATCTGTATAAACCATAAGAATAAACTTTAGCATTAAAAATATTATTTGAAACATCTGGTCTTTCCTTCGGTTTGGAGATTTTACATTTGCCTTCCAGTTGTTGATCACAAATACTTGGAACAGACATGGGAGCTTAAACTACTACATATAGAATATGCCATATTACTGAAATCAAGTTGTTAGGATGTTTCATGTAAATTATTCTATAAATCATTATAAAATAGAACTAAGGCAGCTACTCCTCCTTGCTGCTTGATTCAACTTGTCTTTTCGAGTGCCCTCCTGTGTGCGAGGGAATAAACCATTATCAGATTTCAGAATTAAACAATAAAGAGTTTCCAAGTCCCATACTACAGGATGTATATGTGTACAGGTGACAAATATGTATATTCACATTCTCATGCTAAGTGAGGAAAAAAACCAACCAGTTTTTGATTCATAAATTTTTAGTTTTAGCCTTAGTACTCATGCAATTCCTGGGATGCAGGACAAGCATCATCAGACAGAAAGATCCTAGATAGTGATCCTTCAAAAATTAATGTAATAATAAAAACAGAAATAAAGCCAACAACCCTGCTTGCTTTCTCCTTCTTATCTCACAGAAAAGCCACTATTCTTTGAATCAAGAAAGTATAGTTGTCATGATACAAAAGATCATGTCCAAATTATTGTTTTGAGTAATTTTCTTCTGCAGTAAGAAATCTGAAGCTTGTATACATTGACCAAGCCCCACAGGTTACTCAGAATTACAATTCTTTTTCTTAAATAATGTCTCACATACCATCATGCACAAGCGACAAACGGCTGTTGTCAAACACCCAATTGCCAATTCGCTTTCTGACTTTCAGGGTCAGACTGCAGGCACTTGGAGTAAAACTCTTCAGAAAAACTCCACCAGTCCTCTATTCCATTTTTACTTACACTGATGTATTTCAGGTGAAAAGAAATCCAAATGTGTCTGAAGCAGTGTGAAAATTATACTACAGTTGAACACCCAACGCTATCAAGTTCTGTTTAAAGACTGCTGTGCTGTTTCAGGGATTCATGGGAGAAAGGAAAGTGATGGGGAGAGCATCTTCAGTTCTGAAGGTGATTTAAGATTTGTATTTATATGTGCCATGGGTGAAGACTCAACAACACTATTGTAACAATAACTATGCCAAACCTTTGAAAAAAGAAAATGCTAGCTCTGTAGTAAGTTACATGTTGTTGGAAGCTTCTCGCTAACTTCATTGTGAAGGCTGATACCAATTAACATTTTATAGCACTTTACAAATGTCAGTGAATGAATGTAAAACTTGAACTTTCCTATGTAAAGTCAACTATGAGGCCTAAATTTTGACATTTTTCGGCATCCTTCTTGTAAAGGTCCCCAACACTGAAAAAATTAATTGATTCATCCTTGATACTTTCTCCCATATAATGCATTACAACTGATGCCACATGGAGTAAGACAAAAACTGTGACAGAATATCTTTTGTCAGAGATCATTAAATTCCTGTTTCCTTAAATCTGCCTGATTTCTTGTTAACTTATTTCTTTGGCTGATTGTCAGCTGCTCAGTTTGGCAGAGGTTGTGTTCTCTGTCAATGTCAAAACCTAAAAGTTTTGACCCAACCTCTATCCCAGTCTGCCAAAAGCTGAGACTGTGGAGGTGGAAGAAGGGGCAGAAAGGGCCTTTTTTCCATGCTAGAATAAAATGAAATTAAAACGCTAGCATCCTCTGAAAATTAGAGTACCTTAACACAATTTCGTGCACAGGCCTCACATGAGACAATCAGTTTTCTAAATTGAGAAATAATGTTTTGTCATTGTTTCTTCATTTTCTAATATTATTTCTACCAGTAAGTTAACAGGACAGATTGGGATATGTTACCAGAGAGGAAATTACAGAGATTTTTCACTTCTGAAAAGATATAAAACAAGTATTTCATGTGAAGAGTAACACTCAGGGGAGCAAAAATATCAGTTCTGTGAAGATGCACAGACAACATATCCAGAGAACTAGCTGTACTACTAAGAAACATCTTCATTAAAGAGATTCATTTGTTTGGATTAGACTCTGCCAGTTGAACACAAAGTTTTCTTCCTGAGAGATCCCCTTCATTCACTGACATTTGTAAAGTGCTATAAAATGTTAATTGGTATCATCAGCAAGTGATTAATGTTCAGTTTAGTCTTATTCTCAAAGTAAAAGTTATAATAGGAAATAAAATGTCATGCAGCAAAGGGAGAGTTGAGGATTTTAACAAGAGGCAATCATATTTTGCTTTAGATGTGAACTTTAACAGTGTATGACCAGTTGTCTTTATGTCCTTCCAGATATCCACAGCGTTAGCAGTCAGAAACAACAAATATTTCTGCTTCTAACAAGTTGCCTCTGGTCAAGGAAGGTAACTGTTACAGAAAATTAATATTCCAATAAAAATATGCCTTTAATTAATTTTCTTTAACATCTGTGTCCCTACAAGTTTTTGTTAAGCCACAGCTGGCCATCAGTTGGCTCCTTTGCCCCAAACACTGGCTTGTTTTCTCTTGTATCAATAAACTAGGTATAGCTTTTCCTCTCCCTGCCACCAAACACTGGAAAGAGAAGTTAGCCTGTTCAGCTGTGCTGTGGTACTAGAAGCTTTTCAGAGCTCTGCTAGGCTAAATGCTGCAGAGTTCAAGCACTAACATGTAAAAACATTTCTGGATAAAAAATACTTTATTACCACTAATTTAAAACCATAAACATACTTTGAATTCAATTCAATAAATTCCTTATTTTTTCCTGATTTTCTCTCATTATTATTATTAGAAGGCATAAATTTCCAGCAAGGCTTGTGCTTGACAAGGCTCCATTATTTGCACATGACAAAGTTTATCAAAACCAGTTGGATTTTTATGAGGAGTCTTTTATGTTTCCTCCATAAAATATAAATAAATGAAAAGGATTAGATGGAGGAAGCAGAGTATAATTCATCAGCAATGCGAAGCAGAAGGAGCGGGCTGTAGATGGATGAACTGAAGAAGAACATGATGACTGGTCTATGGAGGAAAATTATACTCTCAAAAGTCTGGGAGCAAAGATCACCATAAGAGAGTTTTGACTTTTCTTGTTATGTACTTCTGCAAAGTACAGAATCACACTAAGATGCAAAAGCATATACAAAATAGTAATGTGGCTGTCTAGTTTTATTTGTTTGGCTGATATTTGTTTATTTTGTGGTTACAGAATAAATTCAAAGACCAGAAGCTTGAAATTAAATCTACTCCCTATAAACAGAGAACAATTAGGAGGAAAAATTTTTTAAGGTGGCATTGTCTCATTCTGTTCTCCATTACCCTCATGTCAGTCAGATAAGAATCCATTAAATTTCCGTACATTCCCACAAAAACAAGTGGTGGAGACAGTTGCCCACACCTTGTTTCCCAGCTTAATCTGAAAAGTCATCCTGCAAAATTAAAGCAAGTCCATGGGATTACTTCTGGCCATCACACACGCTGTGCAAAGAAACTCCGGGAACATGGATGTATTTTTACACTTTAGGCAACTACATCACCTTCCATGTCCTGTCTGTGGTAATAGAATTTACATATTAGGCACATGGTATTTGTGATTCTTTGGACAAAATTTACAATGTTAGCCACAAAATTCTGATAATTTCGTAAGCAAAGCGGTCACGTACTTAAAGTATTGAATTGATCTTTCAAGCCCAGTCTCTGCTTTCCAGCAGAACTGAACTTCTATCTCTCTTGAAACTCTAAAATTTTAGCATTTACTTTTTGTCCAATTCAGACTTAAAGTAGTTTTCAGAGAGCAAAAACTCTAATGCCTATTTACAGTGAGGTAAGTATGAAAGCCAACATGCACAACATAGCAGAAAGACAAAATACTTTATCATCTTACCAAAACAAAGTAAAAAAATATTTATAACCATTAATTTGGCCACTTTTTCCAGCCAAATTTTATCAAAGTCCATGTGATCCCATAGAACATTTCTCTTTTGGTGAAACTGCGAAGAAAAGTTTCTCAAAATGTTACAGTTTGAAGTGGATATTTCTAGGGACTCTTCTGAAATGAACGCTGGTAATTATCATAGATGTTTGGAGTGGGAAGCATGCAGTTCTTAGATGCCAATGTTGTGTAAATACTTAGACAGATGAATTATGAAACTATTCTCTTACCTTAAACCACTGCAGGATTCTCAGTATTATTTTCAAGACAAGTAGAAAGGCCCTCCCCTAAGCTGCTCTCTTACTACCTCATGAACTTGCCAATAAAAACTTTTGGTTTTTATCCTTATGAGGCGTGTCCTTCTTCCCACTCCTATACAGGACTGTTTTCAGCAACAAAGGTGTCAGAAGAGGACGTCCTTAGAGGTCAAGTGAATTATCCAGAATAAGTAGAAAATCTTAATTTAAAATAATGGCTTAAACAACAGTAGGTACAAGATGGAAAGGGATTGTCTCAAGGAGATAATGTTGCTAGCAGTTTCCACAGTGAAAAGACATACATTATATTTAACCAAGGCTCTTACTCAAATGTGAGTCACAGTAAAAATTCAATAGAGAAACGTTTTCTAGCCCTTATATATCACCTCCTCAATGTATGAGTTAAATCATAAGTATTAATGTGCAAAATAAATAAAAACATTTTACTTCTATACCTCAGACTTGCTGAAGAAATAGTAACTCAATGTTTCATTCTTTCCTTCATTTTAATATTGTCATTTTTTATCTCAATTACAAAGACATTTGTACATATGATTTTCCATACAAGAACAGGTGAATGCTTGCACCGTGGTTTGCAGGTTCTGTGTCTTGCATTGCAAGTTCTTCATCCAGTATTCTACCAGTGCTAGACAAACAGAGAAATAATTAATGGGCAACAGGAGAGATTCAGGTGCTACTTAAGGTGAACTCATTCCCAGGAATTTTTTTTGATGCAGGCTATGATGCTTTGGATTGACTGGCTAAATCTCTGCATTAATGAAGTCTATCTTTTATTCATAGGTCTAAACCTGACTGTTGGCATTTGTGGGAAATGAATTGTGACCTCCTGCTACTTCTCACTCCACCAGGCCATGGGATATTTAAACGTGTTGTATATGCCATGATTTAATCAGATTGTACTAATCTGACTCAACTGTTGATAGAATCTGACCAGATAGCCTTATTATTTGTTTTGAACTGTTGACTAAATCTTTGGCACACCCTGCGCTGGATTACATCGTGGATCAAAACAGAGAGAAACAAAAGGAGCCATGAAATTGTGTTTCAATATACGGGAGAACGCCTAAATCTGATCCATAGACATGCTGGAGATAAACGCAAGGCAAAAATCCAACTCCAAAGAGTCTGGGAAAGTTTCCTTATGTACCATACACAAAGGCATCAGCATTACATTCGCTTTTGCTTTTCCTCCAGATCGTTTGAAAAAACATAAAGCTGCTACAGTTTATCTCTTCTTTCTTGTTTCTGGATGTAGAGCAGTGATTTTCCTGAAATCAAAATTAATGAACTCGCAGGGATCTACTGATGCCTACAGCAACATGCAAGAAAGACATCTTAGAGGTGTTAACTGATACAACCTGGGTCTCATTCTTCTAAGACCAGTTCAAAAGAAGCAAATGATTAATTGAGAGAAGTCAACACAGAGTCCAGCAAACAATAATTGTTATTCTACAGGTCACCAGAGCTGTCCTTATGACTCTTTGATAACAGAGGGAGCTCAGTCACCAGTCAGCTGCCATCTCTAGTTTTAGTCCCTACTGACCTTCTCTATGTCAACAAAGTGCCAGATGTGGTGTTTCTGGGATATATGGGATCCCTGAGACAGGGCGTGAAACACAGAAGTGACAGGGGAAAGATGGTTTATGCAGCCATACTCTCTCCTCTGCATTAGGCATCAATATGTTGTGCCTACTTCTCACCTTGTACCAGAGATCCAGTCCCTGAACCCCCAAAAGAGTGAACAAACAAAGAAATAAGGTTAAACCAGAGTAGGTTCAAGGCTTCTTTGCATCGTGCACTGAGCTTTGTCAGACCAACGTGTTAGATAGAAATATTGTTTTTGTAGAGAGTACATTCGCAAAACAGCAGAAGAGTGAATAGGATCTAATAGAATTATGTGTATGTAAAGGAGCACAAAGAGACAAGTGGGACATCTCTGTCACAGAGAAGGGCTCAAAGGGAACAGTTCTGAGGCGCTGCAGTTAAAGAACTTCTTTTTTCCTATTTGGACTTGGTTGAAAATATTTCCAGATCCAGCTCAGTACGTTGCACAATGCAAGTCATACACATTACAACCCAAGGACACAGAGGACAGTGACTGACTCAGTATGTGCAAGTTGCCCTTAGACAGATGGATTCATTTCTTAACAGGACCAACCAGATATACAGGAAGCAGACTGCAGGTGCTACGCACATGCCTTCATCTCCAGTTGCAGTGGACATCTGGCATCTCTGAGTATCACAATTCATGTGCAACTACTGGGCTGTGTCCTCCTTCTCTACTCATCTTGCCACACTGATGCCATAAAGGTGTGAAGATCACCTAACAACTAGTCAGACTTTGAGCAGAAAATCCCAAAGCACCTTAAAAATTATTGCCTTGTGAGTTGAGTGCCTTTTTGCCTCAGTCTGCTGCAAGAGCATGTGAAGTATCTGGAACGACTGTTGTGCGGTACTGCTGAATCGTTATGACATCAATGGCCTTATTACACACCAGGATGAGCTACCTCAGAGACAGCCTCTCTACTTGGGGCTGTGATTTGTCACTGCTTTCATTCTCAGTAGCAGGTTCACAGAATGAATCAGGGAATACAGAAAAACATCTCAGACCATCTGTTTAGGAGGTGTATTTCACACCCTAGGGCTGATTCAAGAGCTACTAAAAAGGTGACAATTCCAGTCTAGCTCTTCAGATCTTTCTCTATTGCTTTAATGATAATAAAAAATAGCCTTTAGCTCCAAAATTTTGCCTCAGACTAAAATAATCTCAAGCGGTTGATAGCCATATTTTACAAGTCAATTTCTTCCGCGGTAATCACAGTAGAGAGCAGTTCAATCCTTACATAGTCTGTCATTTCCAGGGGATTCCTTAAGAAATAGTGTATTGACATGGGCATGATGGGAATCCACACACTCCAAATCCAATACATTAGTGTGGACTAGACAGGAAATGCAACTGATTATTATTTTCTTGCTCACTGAGAAATAGAAACAATGACATTTTATTCTACTACTTATAAATACTAAACCACTGAACTCAAAGAATTAGAGAGAGTGTAGAAGACTGATTAAAAAATTTGCTAAGCAGAACCTCACTGTTTGCTGCCAAAAAAATTCTTTTAATCTAAAAGGATTAACCAATATTTTGTAAAATTTGTATGTACAGAGCTGTACCTAGTCTGTGTACTTATTTCCATAACTAGCAAGTGAGGTTTTAAATAAATTAACTGAGGTTATTTTCATCAATGATTTGGTAAACCGGGATCATTTGCCAAAACAAAAAGAAAATATTTGGTTTGGGACAGCAACTGTTTATCTTGGAAACATGATTGGGCACTAAAGACAAGTCATGGCGAAATTAACTGTCCCATCAAGACAGCTCGCTTTGCACATTGCTACTACTTTAAATCTGCCAAAAGCCAGTTCCAAACAAACCAACTGATGTGTAAGAAGCTGTACTGTAGTAACTCCCACAGTTTCAAATGAAGACAGGTTTGATTAGCTTATGTTTCACCTGCCAGTCAGAAGGTGTACGAAAAAGATAACTGATATACAAAGCTTTGTAAAACATTTACATCTTTCTTCAAAACAAGCTCCAAGAGGAAAAAAAAGGCCTATAATAAGAATAGTTGATCAATTAAAATATTTGCTCACAAAACACCTTGTGAGCTACTCAGCAGCTGTTTCCCAGTGACTTAGAATACTGCTGTCAGCTTGCGTTGCCATTTGCTCACTCCTCTTCTACCACAGCAGACTTAAGTGAAGATGAAATTTGTTCAGAGTACGTTACAGCTTGTCTTGGAGTCTGACAATTAGAAAGCACTGTGAAAAGTTTGGTAAGCAGACTGCTGCTTTCATTGTCTCATAGTTTTCTGAAACTTGAATCAGAACAACCCCAAAAAAAGTAACCCAAATTTAACCACAACAGTATCGGCCTGCTGTACGTTTATACAAGTTTGTATGGGTTTAATTGGAAGTGTATGTTCATCCATCAAACCTGAAGACTTGGCTTAAGAAGACAAATAAATAAATGGTATGTGGCCCCCCAGACTTTTGGCTCAGGGAAACTAAAGGAGTGCTTTGAAGTTTCTTATAAAATGTAGAAAGCAGTTCCTGACTCAAAGTGGGAATATGCAGATTAGGATTCCTCACTTATTAAGCTCTTCTGGTTCACAAATTGTTTGTGTTTGAATGCACTCTAAAGAAGAAGAAAACAAAAAGACCTATGCCATAAGACTTTTTTATTACACAATAGTGGAAATCATTTCCAATTCCTATTTTTTTCCCTAATAAGGAGTCTTTTTGGCATATCTTGGAAGCTGTTGTTTGGTATTGGTAGATTTTATGTTAATTCTCTGCAGAGAACAAAATAAATAGTCATAATTTTTACAAGAATTCTAATTACCTGTCAAATTATTTTGTTTCACCCAGTTCAGGTGCAAGGGTAAATTTTTATCTTACCTTTGGTACTGTTCTCAAATTCAAGTTGCCATCATTTAAGAAATTTTAATGATGTTAATGAATACAAAAGGTCAGACACTTAGCTTGTGTAAATTAGCACAGCTCAGTTGATTTCTACAGCTCTCCTGGATTTACAGTTACTGAGGACCTTAATTTTCTGGCATTAAAATTTGTTAGTCTTGGCTACAGATTTTTTCCTATATATTCAGCTGTTTAGAATTATTTGCAGGGTCAGGTGAAAATTCAGGTTGGTGCAGTGAATGTCAATCAACGTGAACTAAACAACTTTTCATGTTCATTTCCACTTGCATTCACGGCTACATGACTTGACCTTCTTTTTCTCCTTTTTTTTTTTAATATGAACACACAAAAGCTCAGTTAAAACCCTTCAAGTCTAAGACTAAAGTGTGAACAGGGCGTTACACATGGTTTCAACTAGAAAGCTCCAACCCCATCATTTTTCATTTGCACACTCCCTCACTTTGAATCTCAGGTCAATCTGTAATTTTAGTAGGAAATCACAATACAGCAATCCTGGACTCACTACTGAGGAAACACATTCCAAAAACAGAGTAGATGATAACCACCATAATCTCTTTGGAAGAATCTCACATGCCATTGTATTTTAGCAAAATTCCTCAACAGTTAGTTTTAGTATGGATCCTCGTTTCATCCTGTGTGATTCATCTAAAGATGTGGGTTTGCCTTTATGCATTTTGTCTTAGTTTGTTGTGTGTTGTTTTGTGTCACAATTCTGGTCCACAGGTCAAAGTCTACTGCACTGAGCAGTGTGACCACTGCATTTGTTCTCTATCTGTATTTACTTACCTCATGAAACAGGAGCTCTTAAGGGCAGGGCCTACAAGCACTTCTAAATGAGTCTGAGTTTTAATGGCAGGTCCCAGCCATCACTATGACACAATTGCCTACAAGAAAATTCCTTTTTATTTGCTCTTGGGCAGGAAGTACAGAAGTAACACAGAGCTCTGCTAAGCAAAATAGTGGCTCATCTGTAAAAACAGGTGAACATGTAAAGACTGTTGGCTAACAATCCTGAATGAGATCCAGACTTTCTTAAAAGGGCCAGCTAAAAGTATCCCAAGATAAATGAGTATAGTCTAAACAAGACTAGCTCTTCTGAAGACCAAAAAACTATCAGAGGTATTACCCTCAGGGGTAAAAAATGAAAACAATTCCACTGGAATTGTCTTAAGACTGGGACAAAATATACAACAGCCATAACAACTTCCTTTTTACATCAGGATAAACTGAAAAGAGATAGTAAATATTCTCCCTACTCCTATCAAATAATGGAATATTTAAATCAGAAAAGAAAATAAGCAATTTGGCTGTGAGGTGCTTAAAGTTACTGATTTGGCTCTGACAGAAGAAGGATTTGAATATAGATACGTGAAAACTAAGACAAGTGTTTTACTTTAGGTGTTGAGGAGGAATAGTGACTTAATGCACAAACACGTAAATTTTATTCTGAAGAAGTGAAAGGGGTTTTGAAGAAAATATTTGAATAATAGTTTTTGTCACGCATTTTCTAATCAGAAAAGACACATAGCCAACCCCAAACCCCAAATTCCCTGCTATTTTCATTATTCTTGAGTATTGTTCAACTAACTCTAGTTTTTAAACAGAAGAGCATACAAGTGCACCTTTATAGCACTTTCCAGTGCACTGCTTTCTAGCAACTTAAAAGCTCAGGTATCAAAGTTTTTGAGTGAAGATATCTATCGCTGAACTTCTGAGAAAGAAATCAGTCTGCTAGTTTGAAGCTTTTTGGTTGCTTGTCTTCCAGAACATCTTCCCTACCATAAAAAAAAATACAGAGGAAATCATCAGAGACTACAGGATGAGTCAGGTAGGGAGGAACCAGTCGTTCTACTGTTACACCTGGGTATGCACAATGAGGCTTGAAGACTTCTCTCATCTCATTGACTGTGGAAATACTTGATGAGGCTGGAAGACTTGATATGAAAATTACTACCTTTGCCTTAACAGAACATCATTGCACTATTAGTTTGTGTCAGAAAAGTCAATTAAACTAGAATTTACTTTTACCAGTATAATTAGCCTTAAAAATTCTCTTAAAAAGTTATGTTTAATGTTTCAAATCCCCAGAAAAAAATGGAAGAATCAATGGTTTGTCTTACTCTTTTTGTTGCTTTTATTTTCAAGTCTTTACCCCCAGTTGTCGTGGGCTGTGGTAATACAGAGTGTATTTGTTCCCCCAAAAGAGAAACATAACAACACTAAGAAGAACATGCTTAGTAAAATAAAAAAATTGTTGTGGGTGGAAGTATTTACATTTTTAAGTAGGGCCTGACATAGGTTGTATCTTTAGCACCAGGTTGTTTGTTGCAAGTGGAAACAACTTCAGGAAAATCCCAGAGCTTTCTGGCAAGACAACTGAAAGCAAGGGAAGAAACTTATTTTTCTGAAACCATCAGAAATCCTGGAGAAGGAAACATTTTAAACAGAAGCAAATAGGACATCTAGAGGAACAGATGAAGTTCAGACAGACTCCTAAAGAATTTTTGTTCTTTTTCGGAACATTATCAGTATCACTCAGTTCAGAATTACACCAAAATTGGATGAAAAGTTGTCCAGCAATAAAACTCAAATTTTTGCAGTTTAGGTAGTTTGCAAGGGGACCTTGGTTCAATAAGAATACAAGGCTTGAAAAACTTTTTTCAACACTTTAAGGATCTGAAAATATAACTTAGGAATTTTGTGAGATGCCTCACAGTTCCCTCTGTGACCGGCCCTCACCTACCTGCTGACTGCTTACTCTAGCCTATATTCTTGCATCTTCTAGACAAACTATTGTACCTAGCAAGTTTTTTGACTTTTGCTTCTATCCCTAACCAGGACAGATATGAAATTGGAATTTGTGTTTTAAACCAACTACAGAGCTTGGTTTTTTCATTAAACAGTTTCTGTGTGGTTCATATCTACCTTAAGCACATCAGTCTAGGATCTACAGCCTCCTTTTTCCCCTGCTAAAAGGTCAGACACAAAGTTCCACTTTACAATCTCTAATCAGGGTAGCTGCCTGAATCTTGAAGCTCTCCGAAATTTGACTGCTACATGCATTGCTGTTGTCTGGTCCATAAGCAGTTTTTTACTCTTCTATCCAGTTGTCTGACCACAAGCAGACCTCATTTTCCTGTCTCTTCTAAAGTTATGCTAAACAAGAGTTGCCACAGCTGTTTATTGTGCCTTAGCTATCTTCAGTCCTTAATATTCATATATACCACTGAATAATGGAAGTTCTGCTCTGGAACCTGTGGCAGTCTATGGGAGCTCTTCTTCCATTTCTAGAAATTTGAGATGAATAATGTATGTTTTTCAGCTTCCAATGTCTCCCACTGTCATTCACACCCTGCCCTCCCAGAGCTCCTGCTGCAAGGCAACACGACACAAGAAATTGAGGCACATTCATGCATTGTGTTACCGCAGTACAAGAGTCCAAAATTTAAGTAAGAACTAGTAATTTCAAAGAAAAATATTTTAAGGAAAAATGGCTGGCAGAACAATGCATAGACAACAACAGACTGATACATAAGAACCGTTGAAATGTGTCAGACTGTGTCAATAGCAGATGATTAAGAAAAAGGCAACAAGGAAAGAGAGTAGGCACAGGTCAATCCTCCTCCAACATAGCCCCAACTTATTTTGGTTACTGAATATACTCCACCTGTAGTATTCCCTTTAAATACAGCACTTCTTCCACACTGCACCAGTCAAATATAGCCCCTCATTGTTGCAAGCAAAACTGAAGGCTAGACTTCTGCTGCATGATGTAATGTAGAATATGCACAGGAGCAAACCAGAGAAGAAAAATGGAGTACAACCTCTTCTCGAAGGTGGGATACTAACATGGCAAAACCAGGACATTTTACTCTTCCTTCTTGTTAGGACAGTGTTGCCATAATTATAATCTATTACCCTTTCCAGTACAAATATTATTTACCCATATTGCCATACGGGAAAATTCTGGATAGACAATCTTTAACATATATGTCTCCACTTACTGCCATTTCAAGCAAAATGGCAAGGTTCACAGTGTGAGGAGGACACTGGAGCACCTCTGAGGATTCTCAGGGATAGTTTCACAAGCGTTAATGAAATCCCATTAATCACAGCCCTGGACATCACAGACTTGTCAGCACAGGAGGTTGCAGACTACCCGCAGTAGGTAGAGAGGTTAGAAAAACATGTCAAAAGAAGGTCCATGTATAACCTTTCCTGAGTCTGCAGGGTTGGTCAAAACGTTTTTGCACTGTAGCTAAACAGGAGATGGGAGAAAAATGCCATGGGGAGAACATCTGCAAAACTTAAAATTACATAGAGGGGGGAATTTCCACAGTTCCACTGCCTATCTATCTCAGACTTGAACGCGAAGTGTTTCTGCATCCACTTTGTCAGGCAGATAATTCTTTGTACTCCTCACTTCTCGTCTTAACTGCACCTGCAAAGGGAGGTTATTTTCTAAGTATTTTGCATACAAAATACAGCAGAGAAGGCAGAATTATTTCTTACCACCAGAATTAAAGCCCAGGAAAAACCTTATTAGCAGGAACTATAATATTGTGAGGACATATAGTTTTACTGACTTGTCATAGTCTTCTCTCACTCTGCCTGTCACAGCTGTGCTAGACATGCAGTAATCCTACACCTCACACACACAGCCCAGGAGATCTGGCACCAGATAAGGTTTCACTGTTCACTCTGGGCCAAGTTTGCTCAGGTACACTGGTGCGAATTTGCAGTTGCCCACAGTCAGCAGATATTCCAGCACAGTTTAAACCAAAAGTACACTTCTGGCCTCTTGTTACTATTCTGGACACCTCATTATCATGGAGGAATTTAGTATCTCTGGAGCAGGTCTGGTACAAGAAGGAAACCTTTACTGTTCTCCTGTGCCAGATAAAGCATCTTGGAACCTGCTCACAGATTCAGACTCAATCAGCTAGAAGCTGCACACCCATTCCAGGCTTTCTGAGACAAACACAAGCAGATGTAGAGGAATGATTGAAAGTGTCATTTAATACAAGGACTCCCTCCTAGCGTTCCCATATTTGAGAGACAATTTAGAAGCTGTGGAGCATACAGCTGGGAAGTCACACAAAGGCTTTTTTGGGGAGCCTGAAAGAGACTTGATTTGTTTGTACCAAAAGTCAGAAAAGTCAAAATTAGCCACATTATCACAAATATGTGAATGACTACCTGGGTTTGTATGTCAATATTTGACAAGCCAGGCTTCTTTCCTTTTTCTATCAGAACAGCCTATACTTTTTCCTGTGTCCCCAAGCAGCTGTATTCTTAAAATCTATAGGAAGAGCTCTGCATGTTTTCTCTTACGTACATTTACAACATAATGTAAGATAGTAAGAAAAATATGTAGATTTCTGTAAACCATATTTCTAAGTCATTTAGGTGAGTTTAACAAGAGACAGCGTTCTTCATTTGTTTAAACTTATTGTGATACGTCTTTTCAGTTAAAAGGGACAAATTCACAGATTTTTTTTTGTGTATACTTTCAAGTGTTTATCCAAAGACATTTTATAAAAAAAAAAGGTTGAATTCAAAGAACATGCACAAATGAATTCAGTATTTCATATAGCATACAGAGAAAGGCAGTAATTTGTAAACTGTGAGATAAAATAAAGATATCAAGGGAAGAGGAATTGCTTTATACAACAAGTTTGATTGTAAATAAAATGTCTGGGCAGGATGTTTAACGGTAATAAATTGAGTGTTTGGGTCTTTGCTGACATATCTTTTTAGCTTTATTGACATTAGCTATATTTGTATGAAACTTTATTGTATGGGAAAGTGTTTCTTGTTCAGGATTTGAAAAACTGGCTTCCAGTACAAGCATCATGAAAGCATGAAATATGCTGATGAACAGAGACTGAGAAGGTAAGAGTTTCTGCTTACAAGAAAATCACAGGCAAGGTGGGAGACAGAGAGTGGATATATTTACTTTTTATTTGTTTTCATATATTTACACGTGAAGGCTCTCCGTATTGCATTATTGTAGTCTGGATCACCAGAGAAACCAAAGAGACTTCAACTTTAGCTAGGCACAAAACATTCCTTCCATCCAGTCCCAGCATTTACTGCTAAATGAGCAACAGCTCTGCCCTCAGATTCCAAGAATCTGGAAGCAGTTCATCAGCCAGTGTCTGGAATGAGCCTAAGTGTAACATAAAAGGATCAAATGTCATTGCCAATCTGTTTCATTCAGTTCTTCAAACACACTTAATATTTTCATATCCTTTTTCATCTCTGTCATCTCAAGTTGAGATTTTTTTTTCCCTATGTTGAATTTTTTTATGTCCACACAATAAGGTTGAAGAATCTAGTACCCTGAAGACTTCTGGGAGCTGTGGTCTTTCTAGTACTTCCATGAACCTTACCAAGATCCTGCAGAGATGTGTCTGCACAGAGACGAGGGCAAGGAAAAGCAGGGAGGCTGCACAACATCACCTACCTTTTTCTCCCCAATTAAAGAGAAACTTCTTCCATCTCATGCCTGCTCTCCTCTAGCTGATCCATGCTTTCCCACAGAATGTGTAATCGTAAAATAAACCATTTTTCCTCTGAATTACATGACAGGGCTTTGCCTGAATATAGGTCATTTAAGAATAGATGGATCTGTCTATTTAGGGAAGAGGCTTATGTTTGGAATGTGGCTGGAGACACCTTTCTCCAACCAGGGTGACACAAGGTGATCACAAATCCCCACTTCCCAGGAGGTGTGTTCTCACTCAGACAATGGCAGAGCTCCTCCCTGACCAGAATTTAAGATATTTTCTCAACTCAGACATGATAATATTCATAGTAAGACTATGTAAAGAAAGGGAAAATCTCTATTACACTATGCAAAGGACAAAAGAGAATACACATCAAACACACATCTAGAAAGAGATGAGCACTACCTCAGTGTGTTCTGTATCTCAGTATCTTGGGCTTCTAAAATGAAATATTAGGACCCTGAACACATTAGAATATATTTGAGTGGGAAGGAGAGGCAAATTACTAGAATTTTTACCTTTTTTTTCTTTCAAAAACAACACTTTTTCCTTTCAAACAGGATAACTAGAAATTCATCCTCAAAAGTAGTAAGCACATGAAATGCATTTGTCTTTCATGTGCAAATTCTATACTGCACAAGGGAATAACTAATGAGCCACTATTTTAATGAATCAAGTTAAAATGGCAAGGTGACATACCTCATTTAAGGGAATTAATTCTTGATGTCATTGTAAAATGAGCCCCTCCTTCTCCTGGGAAAGGAAGACAATATTGGTTTAGTTTAAAAACCTACATCTTCACAGAACGAATAATCAGGCATTGAAATGGTCTGCCCAAAGAGGTGGTGAATTCACCATCCCTGGAGGTTTTTAAAATAAGACTGGATGTGGCACATAGTGCCATGATCTAGTAATCATGATAGTGTTGGATTAAGGGTTGGACTTGATGATCTTGGAGGTCTCTTCCAACCCAGATAACTCTATGATTCTATGATCTTTTGTGTCACTTGCAGATTTTCCACAGTCCTGGGGAGACCCTCGCAGATAACACCGTTCTGAAAAATAGCAAAAGGTTTTGACCAGGAAAACTACTGAAGAAAACAAACCCAAGCAGTACTCAGCAAAGAGTTAAGGTGACTTCATGTCCCAGAGCCCATTCACAGAGAACAGAATAAGCCCCACCATGGGCACCCTCCACCCTGAGGGAGACGCAGTGTGACCACAGAGAGCCTGATCGGCACAGCCCTGGCAGAGCTCTGCGCCAGCTAAGGAGTGCCAGGGTGCAGCCCTTCAGAGAACAAACCTCCATGTGTGGTCTCTCTTCACTTCCCCTCTCCTTTCATTCTTCTGACTACCAAACATCTGTACCTTGTCCTCCTTCCAGGACCTGTTCCTCACATGGTTTTTTCTAACTCACAAGTAATTCCTCGCACCTCAGAATGGTACTTTGTGCTAGATCTAGAAAAAAGATCATTGAATCCATGGTAAAATACAATCATCACCTTAATATTTGCTATGTCTTTCCACATTCTGAAGTTGCATTGAGTCTAGATGGCAAGGAACCAGAAGCAGAGGGCTGCAGGAGCAGCCTCTGTGAGGAGAAGCTGTGGCTACACCAAGCTAGACACAGCCATCTCCTGATGGTTCCTCAACAGCCCCACAGCTGAGCCCAAAGAAGCCAGTGACACCTCTGGGAAAGGTATTTAGGACAGGGCCAAATAATGCTCAGTGGAGAAGGCTGAGGGAAAAAGTTTGACAAAGAGCCCTGCGAACACCCAAGTGATAGCAGAAGGAGGGAAGGAGGTGCTCCAGGCACCCCAGCAGAGATTCCTCTGCAGCCTGTGGACAAGCTCATGCAGGAGAAGGTTAGTTGTGAAGGACTGCAGTGCATGGAAAGGTCCCACACTGGAGCAGGGGAAAAAACCTAAGGAGGAAGAAACAGCAGAGAGGAGCTTTTATGGACTGACAACAGCCACCATTCCCACACTGCTCAGGGTGGTGGGGTAGAGAAGTCAGGAGTGGAGAGGTGAAGGTTCTCCATTTATGAAATGAAGAGAATGGAGATGCACCTTTCAGAATCCCTTCCAACATAACTTTATGATACTTCCATTGTGCTATGGATAAGTTTTATATGTGGACTCAGTTTACATGGGCTGTTTGGATAATTCAACAGATAATATTCTTGCATTTTCAAATTTATACAAGATACTTATTTCTGCCTTGCTCTGCAGCATTATTCAAAACAATGTTCTGCCCAGCTAACCAACTTAGAAACCCAAATAGGATCTGCAAGTACCACTGAATTTCTGCATGCTGCTGCTTAGGATCACATAAATTCTTAATTCACATTGACAAGCCAGATCCAAATCCCAGCAAAGTCAATAAAAGTCTTTCTATCAACTTCCATGCACCTTCAAATGTCATTTCACAGCTCCACTGACTACATAATATATACTGCTTTGAGAAAAGTTAAAAAGGTGTATTTGTAATATTATACATAAATCTCCTAACATAAAATGGCAAAACCCCCCTATAATTTCAATTTACTTAATTGGTATCAGATAATCATTCGTTTGCAGACAATATTGCAAGAAACAAGAACTGACTTGGTAAAGTCTAATATTTCTTTTAAAGTCCTGGCTCATTAGTGAGATCAGTGAGCAGCCAACTAAAGGACAGGATAACCAGTTCTCAGCAGGCACATCTAACTGTCCCTGAGCAAAGAAGAGAGATCCTTCAGAATTATGTAAACAGTTCTCATAAAGGTTGCAAGGTGCTATGGACAAGTATATAACTAATCTCTCCTGCTGGGAAGTGAAGGAGGCTTGAATCATCTGTCTGGAAACGGACCAGAGAAGAGCAAGACTTTGATTTACTGAGTGGGAACGACTCTGCAGCAGATTGCTGATAACTTCTTTACGTAAAGCCCACAAGCTAAAAGACAGAAAACAACCATACAAGGGATGAACAGCAGCCGTGGAAATGTGCAAATAATTTATTCAGAACCAATTGTCCATTACTATTCATGAAGAAATTATTAGAATCTAAAAGGATTCATTGTTTCAAATTGTTCCATTTACTTCTTCAGCAAATAAGATATATGTTCTGAGGATACTCAAGTAGTGAAATGTACTATTGACTATTACATTCACAATCTGCATTGTCTTGGACAGCTGAATTATTTGCATAATTTAATTACATAACACAGAGCAGGAAAGTTGAGCCTTAAATCACCTTGAGTAATACCCATTCAAGGAAGATGTCCTATTGAAGTCCAAAGAGTAAAGACTTTTCAACGTCAGAAAATGAGTCAGAATTTGGTCTTATTCGTAGTTTGTGCTCTGAGGTGTTTCAACTCCTTGCTTTTCAAATATATACCTATCCCACCCAGTATTGTCAGGAAGAAGCAAGAAATACATTTTGACTTGCATAGTCAGCCAGCATAACACCAATTCAAAACTGAAATGTTATGAAGAAGGATCAACAGCTCGGGTAGAGGAAGGAGAAGAGGGAAATATCTGTTTCTCCAGAGTCTCTACCTTCATGAAGTGCAGTCATTCACACTTTTCTAAACATAACAACGTTTAAGTCTGTTTCCAGAATTAGATAAACATTAGTAGGATAAAAGAAAGTCTAAAACATCACACAGGAAATGAAAAATGAGAGAAAACTGCAGCTGATTAGCTTTTAGTAGCACAAAAAAAATTATGAGCTGTTCTGTCATCATTTCTGGAGTTCTTTAGGAGGGATCTAAATTGCTGTTGTGGGAAGAGCGCTAATAGAAAAAATACAAACATATGCTAAGTTGCGGTGGTTTGTGTGCCAACTAACAACACACCAACACCTCCCCAACAAATTAGACAAACTCAGCAAGCAATATGCTTTATTAAGACAAGAGTTGTAAAGGAGATGGTAGCAAAATAAGTTGACAAAAACCGCTCTGTACCTTACCAAGAGCAATGGCGTGAATCAGAAGTGAAACTGGGGCTGCAAAGAGGGATCAACTGAGACCCCACACAGAACAGCACCCAGTCTCAGGACAGCAATTGGTATCAGCAGGCATCTGTAACCTTCATGTGGAACTCTTAAAGGGGAGGGTATGGGAGGACTGAAAGAGGAAGACTGTCCAAAGGGAAGTTTTTCTGTGAGTGAATGACACTTCTGTAGTTTTTTTCTTTTTACTTAAAAGGCTATATTCCAAAAAAATGTGGTCTCAGAACCAGTGGATTTGATTTAAATCAGCATCAGTTTTATCAGCCATTTCATTTAGGTATCTCCATCTTTCCTTGCGAAAAGGTGAAGAAAATGGCCAAACCTACTTTTTTTCCATTTAGAGACTGAGCCAAAGCAGCAATAAAAGCAGGTCTAGCCAGTAATTTGAATGGCAAGCTATTTGCCTCCCATCATTAATATTTCAGTCTGTACCTGCTTGAGAGTTTTACCCACATCTGTTATGCTTGTTTCATTACAAGAGCTTACTAATAAATAAACGGTTTTAATAACAGAGTTTTGGGTCTTGCATGACAACAAAGTTATCATTTATATCTTAGGCCTTTTACCCTCCTTTTATGTGGAGGATGGAAGTGCCTTTTGTTGAGGATTTCACAATTTCATTTTGCTTTCCTTGGGAAAAAATCCTCTAGATTTGCAGACGTCTCCAGATATTGAAAATACTGCTTTGGATGAAAACATTTTAGGGTTGGTGAACTTGGTAGGGGATGTTATGAAATAGGACAAGTAAGGCAGAAGAGGCAAAAATACTGTCAGCTGTTCCTATCCATACACACAAACACTCCAAAGCATTCAAGGGATGTGGGTTTTCTGGTGGCAGCAGTGGTTTGAGTTTTGTTTTTACCATCTCTTCAGTTAAGCATTCAAACGTCAGGCCTCTGAATCCCTCAGTTAGGCTTGTGCAAATGTACTTGGTCTTTTTATGCTCTTCTCCTTTCCTCCTCCTCTTTCGTTCTCTCTCCCTGCTTCCCTATACTCGCAGTGAAGCTTCTCAGACCTGGTAAGAGCTGCTGGGCTCCAGCCAGCTGCTACTTCAAACCCAGGTCATGCTTTCAAGGCACAGTCCTATAGCAGGTGGGGTTGAATTGCAAAGAGCAAAGTTGAGCCAAAGAGCACGAGACCCTGGGAGAGCAGATCGCACCACACCACACTGGTGCTGCTGTGTGCAGAGAGCCTCTCCATGTCCACCACCCGCACAGGCTAGTGGAGACAGGAGCTACCTCTGAGCATGCCAGAGCAGATACCAGCACGACCATGTTAACACCATGCCCTGCCAAAGTTAACAGATCTCAGTTTTCTAAAACACTCTGGATCAGGCAGTGGCTTTTCTGCTGAAATTGAGCTGGTGCTACCTTTGCTTTACTTACGAATCTCAGCCAACCTTTGTTTAGTTTAGCTCCTCAGTATTCTACCCTATTTAACAGGTTAACTTTGCAGCAAGGTCTAAGGGAATAAACCCAGCAACCAAGAACAGAGGAGGCCATTTCTTTTCCCTGGGTCTTCAGCTGGCAGCGTTAATCCTCTAGGCTCCAGAGTCACAAGTCCTCTGCTCACACAGGCATATTGCTTGTATAAGAAAGGAATGTTCAGATTTGATGGGGAGAAACAGCAGATCTGCATTAAGTTCAGTCAAGCAAAACACTTATTTTTCAGCCTTTCGATTACCTGTTCTCAGTTATGCTTTTCTTTAAGACAACCAGAATTCACCACAGCACAAAGACTGGTGCAGCGGCCTGTCCTCACAGAGATGAGAACTCCTAGGCCTGATAGAAGTCTGAGAGAGCAACTGTTGGTTTCTGGCACACCTCCTGACAGTCAGCCTGCTAAAGAATCAGTCAACTTTCTAAGACTTGAGTAAAACAAATAGAATACTGGATGCATGAGGGAAAAAATGAAGTAAACTTCACCATTTCAATCGTTCAGAGTAAAAGAGTTAAAAGAAGCTCTGTTTCTGCACAAACTTATACACCCAGGGGCACCACATTTGACTTCCTGTACCTTATGTTTTACCTTTTTACTTACCCCTAGTGGTTCATTATTGCAGGCCTTTTGACTTGTGAGAACAGGACTGGCTGTTCCCTCTGGGAGTTTCACCACTACCCTCTCACTCACTGCTACTGCCTTTTTTGTTTACTGTCTTCCAACTACCTCTCCCATTCCCATTGGGAAAGGAGGTAAAAGGCAAAATCTCTATCATGATTTCTACCTCCTCCACAATCTCTTTTCTAAGTCATTTTGCTCATAACAAGAAACCCCACCATAAGGCGAAGACACCCTGGTAGTGTCCAGGCAGATTCATTTAGAAAGCAGAGAGGAAGGAAACCCATATGTCAACCTAACAACACAGAGATAACCACACCATGCTTGGACTTTGAAATGCTGACTGTAACCTGCCTGAATCTTTCCCTCCCTTTGAGCGTCTCTGTAGTTTAAGCAAATCATGCTTCAAATACTCCATGCCTACAAATCCCACACTTTTTTTCAAGATTCATATCCATAAAAGAGGCAGAGGGTCCTTTCGTGCAGTAATGGTCATCTCAGTAGAAGGTGCTTGCAAGCATGAACCCCTCTTTCCTAATGTAAAATCTACATGATTGTATCTGTCAAGTCACTTCTTTTAGCATAGCTTGTCACTCTGCCAATTTTTTTGCCTACTTCAATGGCTGAAGGAACTCATTTGTGAGTATAGTGATCACCTCTTTATTGATCTGAAAAACAGCATTTCATCCCTTATTTGTCCCTCTGTAAGGGTTAAGGTAGCTTCTTGCCCTTGCAACAGGAAATTGTGGCAGGAGGTCTGAAGTAGTAATTGAATCTTCCTCACTTTTGTCCAGCCACCCGTAACTGCCACAGGGGATGGAAGTGCTGACTGAAACAGCACAGGAAGCCAGGCTCAAGAGAGATGAAAGTGGTTGAAGAAGAAAGGTAAAAAATATAAACATAAAAATTATTTACTGTGGGATTTTCCTAAATATATCCATTTTCTTGGTGGATGCAATACTGTGTGCTGCATATGTTTTCTTTTCTTTTTTAGGAATAAATAATTTGCAGGTGTGTGAAGTTCAGCTACAACAAATCTTTCAAACTGAAGCTACATTTTCTTTGTATGATTAATGTTACATTACAGCTTGCTTATAAATTAAAGGAACAGAATATGATGTACTGCAAAGGAGTTGTATATTTTCTCTGCTAAGCTACAGTACCTGTAAATCATTTCCATCACACTTCATTTTTAATTTGAATTCATAAAAGCTTGTACGTTTCTTTGTGGTTTTAAATAAAAAAAAATGATTAAAGGCTGTGAACTTAAATGTTTATTAAAGGAAAAAATATGCTGATCTGAAATTCCAGGAATTAAAATATATGTAAAATACAAGAAAGAAGACCAAATAATATTTCTAATGAAGTCCTGGAAATTTCAAATGGAACCCGAGGCCTTCCACAATAGATGGCATCTGCATCTGGCTATGGGAGGGTGGTAAGGGAAGGTAAGGGGGAGGAAAATGAGGGTTTGCAATGAGAGTGCCCCCCCCCCACAACCCAGGTCAGGAATTCTGTGAAGTCGGTTTAGCCAATTGGTAGTTAATTGTTAAAAGAAGTGGAGCCTATGGAATTGAAAACAAAGTAGTACAACTCCTCGTAAGATGCCAAGTCTCATTCCTGCCTATCTGTAAATGTAGGCCACTGGGATGTCTAAACTCATTGGACCTTCAGACATGATCATAACCTCAGCGAGACCAGATCCCACGTGAGGACTCAGATTGCACTTTTGGTAGCCTCAAGGTTATGTCCACAGAGCAAAAGCTCCGATGTAGGCTGTACTAATGATCTTTAGGTGGAAAGTTGATGTTAATGTACAGGTCATGCTTCCATCGAATAGGGACTTTATTTTCACATTCTGTTTCTTATACCTTATCTAATTATAGGAGATCATCATCACTAATACAGTGACCAGCAGAGAGAAGTAGTTTTAATCCCATTAAGAAAAAGTCATTAACGTGGTGTCAGACTGAAATTTTGCAAGATGTTTCCTATTGTATATAGAGTAAACTAGATTACAACTGCTTTTAATGCCTCTTTCAGCAAGGTATTTTGTCTGTCAGTAGCAATCTTGCAGAAGTCTGCTATTAATGAAAACAACAGCCCTGATTCCGTACATACAAATTCATACTTCCATTAAAATTTGCAGCAGCCTTGCTTCACCTCTCCATTGACTGATTTCAGTGGGAACGTGTATTTGAAATAAAGCATATTAATGTATCAAAATGCAAGTGAGTAGTTCAAAATCCTTTTTGTCTCCCACATAGAATTGCTTTAGCATTAGCAATAGTAGATCAAACTTTTCAGAAGGCTACATTCAAAACTGTACATCACAATTTTTCAAAAGGAAACAGCTCCCAGTTCACATTCCAGCTGCCGGAAGCTTCCATTTCCAAAACTTCCAGAAGTTTCCCCAGAGGACAATGATGTGGCACTGGAGATCTACACTCTGCTCAAAGCATTTTAACTTGCGCACCTTCGTTTCATAGCGAAAGAGGAGTTACAAAAGCCCTGATCTCTCTGACAGTGCTGACATTTTCTTAGAGTACTTCATAGTTATCCCAGGCTTATCCTTCAGAGAACACTCCCACAGCATATGTGTGTGCAGTATGACTATATAAAATCAGAAATCTAAAATTCAGAAAATAAAAAAGAAAACAAAAACGATCATGATTTTGTCTGTTTAAGTTTAAGCAGAAAAAAACAAACTGGCAAATAATTTAAGCATTAACGCGTGATCAGCTTTACATTCTGATGTGTTTTTATGTTTTTCCTTGATCTGATCTAGTGGCCAGGGACAATTCCCTCGGAATTCCGCAGACTGATCCTTGGTTCAGCTGTAGCGGTGCAATGCTCAGCACAACAAGGTGGTGGTCAGGTTGTGGAGGGTGCAGACTCCAGGCCACACCACCACTACAAACACCCAGCAACCGACGCAGGTTCAGATGAGGCTTAGAGACCCCAGTTGTGGCAAGGGAAGCCTCAGGACTGTCTTGCTTTTTAAAGCATGCCAAAGGTGGCGTCCATGTAAAATAAGCTTACAGTTTTATTCTATGCTGGATGAGAATTTCTACATCTCAGCCAGGCTCACTAAATGCTGCAGTTCTTTGTGCCTGCGGCGAGTGCAGGGAAGCCCCAGCCAGCAGGACCCAACAGGCTCCGTGAAGAATCATATTTATATCAGGCGCCTAAAGAATGTTGTTTTGCTTGGCATTTCCTGCCCAACTGGTTCTCCTCCTAACAACCAAACTTTGTTTGTCTTAATTTAAGATATTTACTTTTGCTGTGATTGCAGTAAAAGCCCGTGTCCTCATATGAAGCAATTTGCAGAAAACAATGCAGGGCAGGAAACCAACTCATAACAATGTCCAACAAACTAAGCCTGTCACAGTTCTGCTGGGGACAGTGGCAAACTGATGAGCAATCTTCTAATTACACAGAAGGTATTTCGGTAAGCACAATAGCCAAGACTATGTTACATTGACACCTCTTGCAAATAAACTACTGAGTCACAATTCAGCAGGAGCAGCAGCCACAAACATCTATGGACAGTTCAGGCAGTAAAGCTTTGTTAGTGATGCAAAATAAAAGCAGACATTTTTATTTTCACAGATGAAGTTTGCTCTGTCTCACTCACAGATCCACCCTGCTGTAAACTCATATTTATTTCAGCCTACATTCCTAGCAAATAAAATCCTTCCTGTGAAATCGGTGGGCCCTGAAAGCACACAATCAGTTCCTAAACTGAGGTCCAGAGCCAATGATGAAGTCTCACAATAGACCTCATTTGCTGCAGTGTTTATGCATTCATTTATGAAGAGTGGCTCTTCTGGATTGAAACCTCCTGTGACAGCACAGGATTATTTAAGGATTGTAAGGAGCATAAAATGGAAATAGCTGCCAGTAAGGAGAAATTATCCATAATATTCGGGCTTGTTATGACAGATAAGACACATCATCACAAAAAGAATTCCTCTCTGAATGAAACTTATCTTGGACATAGTAATGCAAGTACTTTGTTCACCATGCTATGCATTCTAAAACTAACTGGATAAAAAAACAGCCACTCTTTCTAGTTGTGTATTGTCTCCAAATTTGCAGAGGCTGCTCTCTGTTGTGCCATACAGGTCATTTATGAAGATGCCAACAGTGTGGGCCCCAGCACTGACCTCAGCTGTGGCATACTCCATAGTGACTGGCTTCCAGCTGGACTTCCTGGCACTAAGCAGAGCTCTGAGCCAGCCAGTACAGCTCACTTTCAGTCCATCTCACTATCCTTTTATTTAGCCCACAATTCATTGTTTGTCTGCGAGGATATTATTATGGGAAACAGTATCAAAACCTTTACTGAAGTCAAGGTAAACAATATCCACTACTCTTCACATCAAAGAACGTTAGCTTTCTGCACAGCTTTCAGCTCTTTCCTTAAGCTCAACCTAAGACAGTTTTGTCTGCCCATAAAAAAAAATACTGTATGTAAAGTGAGTTTGAATTATTTAAGCAAGATGCATAACTGAGTAGGTACACTTCTAACACTAACTGCAATATCAAGTAATACTCTTGAGTAAATACCAGTTATAATTTGGGCATTAAGTTGAAAATGAAGAATGGACTGAATATAGAGACTTTCTCCAAGTTCTAAACTTCAAGTATCTGTTATCTTACAGACCAGGAGAAAATCCACTGCAGCAAATTCAAGTTTTCTCATTTATTTCAGTGCAGTCAGGACCAAATACCTAGGTTTCACTATCAAGCAGTTATCAAAAAACACTGAGTTCTTTACACACCAGCATCTAATAGAGATGGGAGGCACAATCTGGCAAGAAAGCCCAGACTTTAAACCACAAGGCAATAGAATGATGCCTCCCATGAGACCATATATCAGTTCAAGGGGATATACTTCAGCCACAAATCAATCCAAACCAAAACTTTTTAATCTTACTCAACAAATCAAAATATTCAAGCATTTCTCACGTCCAAATTCTTTCTTCACAGGCAACATCACAGAATGATTTGAGTTGGAAGATCATAGATCATCTGGTTCAGACTCCTCTGCAAATAGACCAGGTTGCTCAAAGCCCCATCCAGCCTGGCCTTGAGAAACTCTAGGGAAGGGGCGTCCACAGCTTCTCTGTGCAACCTGTGCCAGCACGTCACCATCCTCATGGTAAAGAAGTAATTTCTTATGTCTAATCTAAATCTACCCTCTTTCAGCTTAAAACCATTACCACTTGTCCTATCACTGCATGCCCTTGTAAAAGGCCCTATCCAGCTTTCTCATAGGCCCCCTTTAAATACTGGAAGGCTGCTATAAGGTCTCCCTGGAGCCTTCTTTTCTCCAGGCTGAACAATGCCTGTTCTTTCAGCCTGTCTTCATAGGAGACATGCTCCAGCCCCCTGATCATCTTCATGGCCCTCCTCTGAATCTGCTCAAACAGGTTCACGGTCTTATGTTGGGGGTCCCAGAGCTGAACACAGGATTCCAGGTGGGTCACACTAGAGCAGAGGGAAAGAATCCCATCCCTCACCCTGCTGGTCACCCTTCTTTTGATGCAGCCCAGGATACAGTTGGCTTTCTGGGCTGCAAGCCCACATTGCTGGCTCACGTTGAACTTTTCATCAACCAACACCCTCAAGACCTTCACCTCAGGGCTGCTCCCAATCCATTCTCTGCCCAGCCCATATTTGTGCTTGGGATTGCCACAAGACTTTGCACTTGGCCTTTTTGAACCTCATGAAGTTCCTCCCTAGTCATCAAGATGATTTTTCCACTTAAGGTTCTCATAAAGACCTGAGCAACCAGAAGTTCTCTAGAAACTTTTACTGTCATATTCATTTGCAAACATCCCAAAGCCACCCAGATATTTTCACCTGTAGGAATTTAGTAATGCAAACACATCTGAAAAACTAAAACAAGAGCTTCAAGGTAGTTCTTTTGTTAAGAAGGGTTTTGCCTCAGTTTCCCTCCTAATTTCCATTCCAACACTTACCGTTAGGAATTGATACGAAAGTAGTCAGGATGCTCCCTCTTCTGCCGCTGAAGGGTCCTTTGTCACCCGGTGATACAGCAGCCTTCCCTGATGGGGAAGTGCCTTGTGGCTCTGTTACTGGTGCTTAGAAGAATCAATAGAGCATTTTCACACTTTCCACCATAGCTTTTGTAGCAGCTGCTGGAAGCCTACATGTCACAGTTGTGTCCACTATTTCAGTGTAGTTAGCAGCTCTTATGAAAGGGTAACTACACCAAAACAAGTCTCTTAGTGTATGTCTTTGATAGTAAACCAAGAACAAGCAGTCTTAGTGCATCCCTGCAGCCTTCTGAGAAGAAAATTAATAGCTGATGCATATTACTTAATTTTCAGAAGTTTTACAGACTTTGAGAAGACATTAAATTCCCACAGAGCTTAAAACAACTTGAAGTGTGCTATATTAACATAAATACATGCAGAAACACAGGTATTACCAATTTCATAAATGGCAGAGAATAGCAGGAGCCAGGTGTTGAGGAAGACCATGGCACTAGCAGGACACAGTCCTATAATGCCCAAGCTGGGCAAGCAAAGCAATGTGACAACAAAAATGTCTCATCAACAGTCCAATATTCATCAAGGAACAGCATCTGAGGTCAAACAAAGAAATTCAAACAAAAATTCAGGAACAGCAAGAAATTAGAATGAAGGCCTGGGCTTAAATTGGGCTTCTGGAGCAATTGACCTCTGTGGGTGGGGATCCCAGATGAGGCTGGTCATGGCAATCAAGGCCTATTGGTGCACTTGGAGCCCTGACAAATAATTTCATTTAATATTAAAGAAACATAAAAGAAAATAGGAGGAGGTTTCCTATTAAAGCTTATTTGTCATTCTTCTCAAGTCTGGTGCCTTGTCACCTCTCCTCTTTTATGTTTTTTCATACTGAAAAACAAATCCATGTTGGCTGTCATTTACAGAACCATGAACTTCCAGCTGAATTGTGTTCAGATCTAACCTGCTTGACAGAGCTGGAATACCTAAGGAACAGGGCAGGACACTGCCCAGGGATTACAATTATTTGGAGCTTATCCCATACACTCCATAACCTGAAAGCATCTCTTCTTCTTCCAAAATTCAGCCAGAGTGGAACATAAGACTATCTGAATTTGCTTGCGTAGACAAGACCATAATAATGAAAAATGATAGATCCATTCTTAATTTCATATTTGTTTCCCTTGCTTTGTAATTAAACATTATTTACTAATAGTTCTATACCAAATACTCTAGCTCCTAAATGTGGGCTAAAGTACCTTTAATTGCACACTATCTTTGATAGTTCTTTTTCCTGCTATCCTAAGAGGCAATGCTCAAAATAAATCATCTCCCTGAGGTAGAATGACTCACAGTATTACCCACTTAACATTTTCTTTAATAAAAGGACTGTATTCCACTTGTTCCCTGATTTAAGTTTTACAGTAGACTGTGATAGGGCTAAGATATGCACGTGGTGTAGTCACCAATTTCCAAGCTGATTTACCACCACACAAAACATTTAGAGTTCTACAAAGAAGCTTTGAAGGCTTTAATATCAGAATCTTTCTTCAGGGTCTGCTTTGGTATCAATATTTCATTAAATTAAAACCTAATTAAAAGTCTAAAATGAATGATGTGCATTTTCTCTACATTAGACAAACCTATTTGCATTCCATGAAAACCCATTGACATGGTAGCATGCCTTTTGATTCAGTTTGACTCAAGGATGTCCCAACAAAATTTGTCTTTTTACCTACCAGTTCTCTGCCCCACATACGCTATGTTTGTCTTATCTATCAGGTGCTCAGAACCTAAAGGTTTGACCAGATTTCATTACCTTAGGTAGATAGTGCATAAAAACATTTAATTGGAGTAGCCAGTTCATTGAACCGTTCCTTGTCTTTGCTTTGTCCCCTCCTCCACTAATGCTGATAACAAGATGTTTTTCTCAGGTTTTGCTCCTGAGTAAAAGAGGCATTCTTCAGTACTTGAAACCCGTCATTAACTGTCTTCCCCTTCAGGTGTTCTCTCCTTGTTCCAAGGTATTTTGTTCAGCAGAAACTCACTAAAGCATAGCAGTGTTCATAACGAGCAGTGAATGTTAATTATTTTCATTCAAAGAAGGCTGTTTTAAAGTTGCAACCAGAACAATTATGGCATTTTAGCTGAAAACAATGGAATGGCATTTTTTTATTTGAGGCACATTTCAAGGGGGGTCCTTATTTTAAGGCATGAATCCCTATTAAGTCTATATTGATATTGAGAGGAAAGCTCATCTGTGACATAAAAAACAACGTTGTTGTCTGCCACAAACATTAGGCAGAGATAATTTTAATTTAGAGGAGAACGGAAGTGACTTGGTCACTTCTAACCATAAGAAAGAAAGTAAAAAAAAGGACAGAAAAGGAAAACCTTGGTCATTCTATAAGCCTCCTGTACTCAGTCTTTGAAAGGAAATTGTGAATAAAATATGAATGCAATGATCATGAATGAATCGGAAAGTTAACAGTCCTCAAAAACTGATGTAAAGAACTTTTCTTTTACAAAAACTTCTTCCTGACAGGTCCGATTTGCAACTGCTTGCTCAGAGTGCTGGTTGGTATTCTTTGACTTTTTTCTTTCTCAGGCAAAACAAAGCAACCAGAACAGGAATGTAAGGTGGGTCTCTTAAAGTTTGTGGCAAAGGCATTCATGTCACAAATATAGTCTTAGGATTTGGGGCAGCAAAAATTGTCCTTTATGAAGTGTTCCAAGTCATTTACCTTCAGGACTTTCCTTCTTCCCTCATGGTCCTGCAGCAGAACAGTTCCACCACTCCTATGGTTTAAGCTTCTGCTTAATGCTACATGACAGACAACCCAGTCTCACACTTCTCCCGCCTTGGATTCAAAAACCCTACACACAGAAACTGTTCTTGAGGTGTTCCCACCACTAGCTTGTTTTGGGCTATACAAGATCCTTCTCTGTTACTGCTTTCCTTGTTTCTACAAATTTTTACCATTCCTTACAAGCCACACAGTAAACCTCTCTAGAACTCTTTTTCATTTTTTCCCTGTGTATCTTCACAAAGTAATAATAGGGCTTTCTATCAGGTCTCATTAAAAGAGGCCATGACAAACTGTAACTTGGGAGAGTGCTGTGTTCTCCCTCTGAATCATACAATGAATATCTAAGAACACACTTTCTGTTTGTCCCTATAGACTACATCTCCTACAGAGCTTCATCAAAATGGCTATTGAAAAAATTAGCAAGCCACTTATTACATCATTACATTTAACCAGAATTTTGTTGCTGTATTTTGATAATAAGTATTTAGGACAGGAATATTCCTCATTGCCGCTCTGAATTAATGTCATAAATGAACTTTACACAAAATTATATGTTTCAAAATTAATAGAAGATATAACTGATATTAATGTATCTATACATTTGTCAAGCTTGCTCCATATAGGCTGTGTAACCCATCTAAAATCTATACTGAAAGACCAATCAGCTTCTCACTTAGTGTATTTTATCTTCATAAAAGTCACTGGAATTCTTCTGAATGGTACCCTGCACTGCCTATAATTCATTGTGGGTAAGGTAACAAAGAGAGTGTTAAGTATTCTTCTGTTAGCCAATATCTGTTAAAACTCAATTGGTTCTTCTGCTTTTCTAAAATGAAACCTGTTGATAAGTCCTCTATGATTACTATTTACATTAGGTAAATTTGCTTAATGCCTGTTGCAATTCTATTTATCTTGATATCAAAGCATTACACACTCTTTCTTTACAACACTTCTCTGACGTAGGAAAGAGCCCCTGCTCCCATTTTAGGTATGGAAAACCAAGGCATAGAGAGGTGGAGTTGGGTATCTGTTAGATATCAACTCAAGCTCATACATTAGCCTTTGGGCATCACTTTGTTTGGGAACCAACAATGTAAATTTCCTTACAGCACTTTTAACTGCATTGTGCCAAACATCTGATCAGCCAACAAGGTTTCCTTTGCTCTTTGTCAATTTTCACATGTTCAGGAACAAGACTATTTGCAGATTGCCAAGTTCTTTCAGGTGTTGGTTTTGTTTTTTTTTTCTTATAAATGCAAATTATGACTGACTAAAGGTATCCCAACTCTTCCTTGGGACAGAGTATGGGGTAGGGCTAAGCACTTTGGGGTGTCAGAAAGATTCAGAAACTGAGGGAGAAGCAAGACATAAATGGCCACTGGCAGCAGTAAGTGCTGCTATTTTGGGGGGACGAAGGGAGTTTGTTAGGCAGGGGAGAAAGTTTAGAGTTTTATGAGGGCTGAGTTGGTGAGAGTTGAGTGAGAAACAATGAAGACAGCCATAAGCCTCTCACCTTTCCTTGCCACTTTGACTGCTGCTTGCACAGCAGACAGTCTTCTCTGGCCTTGATCCACCAGATGAGGCAGCATGAGAATGTGTTTCCTGGGCACTTGTGAGACATCTAACAACGTTTGCAGCATATCCTTAATGTAGCTGAATGTGACACGTCAGCAGAGAGGCAGGGATGCAGGACTGCTATGTGAGATGTATGACACGCCCTCCACAACATACCTTCCTTTTATTTTCTCTGCAACAGTTGACCTTTTTGAAGAGCCTTATTTTCTTTGTTCACCTCAACTCCTGTCCTTTTTCCAAGGTTATCTGTGCAGACAATCCTCTCTTCTTCCTCGCGCAATGTTTGCCACAGTGACCAGACTTTCCTGAACAACGTGCTATGTCCAGACCCAGCTTACACAGATGAGTGGTCCTAACCACATGAAGGATATTTTGAGTTCATTGAGTCAGTCATGCTATTTGGCTGGCTGGTATTACAATTAATATAAATATGCCCTTGAGAAGCTAGGAAAAAACCCTGTGCCTGACAGGATTTAAAGAATATATAATTTTCTCTTATCCACTAGCCAGGGTTATGAACAAATGGCTGTATGTAGAGAAGTAATTATATTAAGCTCATTAAAAATAATTTGACAGGAAACAGAACTCAATTCCACAAAACTGAGGCATGACTGAAATAATAAAGCATATTGTCTTTTCTTTAGCAATTCAGCGTAATTTCTGTTACATTGTGGGGACATTTACAATAGAGCACATGTATCTTGATAAAAACCTCTCTTACAAGCATGCTCAACATTTGCTTGTGGCAGAGGAAGTAAAGGCAACATTTTACCTTAGTCTACACTTAAATATGTCCCCTATAGCAGTTACCAAGTATGATTCTTTTAAAAGTGATATAAAAAGTCCTGGATGGATATTTAGCCTAATTCTATGGATAGTGTTTATTTACACTTTATCTGCCCAGGATTACCAGTTAATATTTACTTTACAACTCTCATAATAAGTTTTAAGAATTATATGCTTAGCTATTTATCTGATCCATTAGTCTCTCTTCCACAGTTTGGTAGCTGATTTGATATTCAGCATATCACAGGTAACTATCTTGTTATAGCTAAATAAAATGTGCATTTTGAAATGTTCATTAATACCATTATCATTAATTAGTCCTTATCTGAATGTGTCTGCTGCAGGGGCTCTTCAGATTAAATGACAGGTTTCAGGTAGCCTTTTTTTAAAGCAGAATTTTAATAACAGCCTCCACATATTGCAAATGAAGTCTAATAAGCCAAATCCCTTCTCCTACTATTTAAAACCAAAGTGACAGTGTTCAGAGTATTCTTACTCTACACCAAGATATCAGGGTTCAGAATCAATCCAAGCTTGCCTTTCTTTGTATTCAGTGCAAAAATTATATCTTAGCATCTTAATCTTTGAAGGGAACAATACACACTGGGGTTGATCCCATTTTGCCTTTTACTGAACACAGTTACCAAGGTTCCTAAGGAAAAGTGCAGCCTAAACTTAGGTCAATCAGCAGCAGTCACATATATGTCGTCCTCCTCTCACTAAACCTTTCTTATTTTGAACACCACCTACCCACTCTGATGTCCTTGTAACTCCTCTGAGTTTAGCTGTTATCTGCCAGTGTAATCCTGGCACTACTTGGAACTGACTGCTGCTAAGGATCTCACCTTGGGAATACACAGGCACAGGTGTGTCTGGGAGAGTCACGCATCAGATGCTGTGTGTTCAATAGCCTTTACACCTTAAATTGCACCTGCAGTGTACTGCTAAGCTGTCAGTCTGTAACATAAAACAACACAGTAATTGGAATAGCAGCTGGCTTGTGACCCATTAAGACTCTCTCCCATAGAGTTCGCCTTCCCCAAATCGTTTCTGAGCATCTAAGTGAAACACTTTCTAAAATGACAGGCAAAGGAAACCACAGGAGTCATGCTAAAACCCTGGAATACTGAATTTATTCATTTCTACCAACACTGAATAAGTCCTCAAATCACAATGGCTATTGGACTCTCAGAATCCCCATCAGAATGCAAGAAGATTAAGTAGTGTTTTCTCATACACAAAGCTATATCCGGTCTGATTAAAACCAAATGAGATTCTTGATCCAACTTGTGGGATTAAGTATCTCCTAGAGAGATGACATGAGTCCTACAACATACTTATTATTAATAATTTACTCATAAGAGAGTCCACACTGGGACTGACTACAGGTGTAAAGAACAATTTTGTCTTGGTCAGCATATTAATTGACTTCTTGGCTTCTCTCATGCAATGTAAACAGATTGTCTGCTGAGCAAAGGAAGTGCATTTAATCACGCAGCTGCTGAAGTCCTAAATGGCAGACACTTGTATTTGGAAGAGCCATTTCAAAGAATGTGTGTGTGTGGCATGAAAGTGAGAGGTGGAGGGAGACTCTTCTAACTCTCTTTTATTCCTGCAGAACATCTCCACAGGACTTCAGCATAGAAAATATAATTTTCTGTTCTGCCAATATGACAGCTGAATCCACATTTGAACAAAAAAAAAACCCACTCACAACAAAAAACAACAAAACCAAAAGCAGAAGAAAGCCACGTGCAACATTTCTTTCCCTCCCAAAACCCAGCCCTGGATCTAAGAGCATAAAAGTCAAAGAATTTACTGTGCAGGTAAATGACACAGGATAGTCAGTTTCTCCAATTGAGAAACACTTCACTGAGAAGCCAGCAAAATACAACGTAAAGCATGAAGCATGTTGGGTAGTGCACAATGTGTTCTTTTAGATTCTGTGAGAAAATCTAGTCCTAGGGTACAATATATAAATGTGTCTCACACAAGCACTATTCTTTCTAGTGAAAAATAATAATTAAAAAAATTTTCTAATAAAATTACTAGTAAAAATCACCATTAATGGCAGTCTTTATAACATGTTCTGTTGCCCTCCTGCTGTCCTTGCACCTGCTGGCTGGCATAGCCTGCCTCCTGCCTTGTCCAACTGTTTTAAATGACACTTGACTCAACAAAGCTTTTTAATGACAGGAGTTTTGCGAGGCTGATTCTCCCCGAAGTACGCTCAGTGTGAAACTGCCCCTCTTTGTCCTTATGACACATAGAGGAAGCCTGACTCACCTGTTCTCCTCCCGTTGGCACAAACTTCTAGTTTATTGGTTGCTCTTTGTGGCACCACATCATCCCAAATCGGTAGTAAACACAGTGGAGTCAGTCACAGAAGAATCCTGTCAAAACAACATTGGATCTAAATAATGTAGTGATTCCTACCTTGTCCTCACTACCACAATGAATGTCATTGAACAAAGAAAAACATAACTTGGTTTCTCAGAATTTGTTGCTTCCTGGGTACCACAAAAATTAATTGGCCAGGCTGTGCCCAAGATTTACCAAGTGAACAGGAAACCTTCTCACAGTAGATCTAACACAGTGAATGTACTAACAAAGGATGGAAGGAACAGTAAGATTCACCTTGCTGAATACAGCAAATCTATTTAAAAGTAGCATAAGGGCAGACTCAGAACTCTGCAGCCGAGTTGGAAAAATGGTTCTGATGAATGCTGAAGTTGCCTATCGAATGCAGTCACTGGAGGCTTGTGTCATTTCCATGCTGAATGAAGACAGAAGATAGCATGGCCTTTAATTCAACAGGGAGACAATCTGCCTTCTGTACAGCACTGCTTTTATTTGAGCCAAAGCCAGAGAGCCACTGGGCTCCCTGCCACCTGACAATGAGAAACACAAATTACAGCAGCAAATGGTCTTTTTAGCATAAACAATGTTTCTGACCTTCTCTGATTCTGCTCTTCCATAATCCATGTTTGCTGGTTTGGGGAACTAATTCCTCCTGTTTTCTTGCCACTATTTGCATGATTACAGCTGCCTTTACTGACATGAGATGAATTACATGAAAATGAATAAAGACCTATGAAAAGGGTATGAAAACTATAACTGAACAAGACCCACATTACAGGTTTCTCTTCCCCATACCCAAGCACCCAAGTACCAAACACAGACTACCTTTGTTTCCCACACTCAGATGATATGGCACAATCCCAAACTTATTTCAGACAACAGGAACACTTCCACACTGGCTTCAACACATTTTGGAGCAGAGGGAAGGAAGGAAAACTTGTCACAGTTGCAAAACAACATTTTTACTATTCAACAAGGAATCACATAAAAAAATATTTTTAGCCAACTTTTAGCAGAATTCTTGTGGAGGAACAGGCTGCGCTGTAAAGCTCTATCCTCCTGAGGCCAAGTCTTTATTTTCTAAGCTCCTAATCTTCATTATCTTTGTTGCTGACCACTCAAGAAAAGAATGATCTGATCTTAGAAGTTCTTTAGCCTAGAAAGAGGCAGGAAATCTAACAGAACAGCATATTCCTGCGTTGAAAGGTTAGCTTGACCTCCTTGCTCCACTAAGTTTCAGAGCTTGCCTCCTAAAGTTTCTACTAAACTTCCCTCTTGAAAAGACTGCTACTGACAATCAAAGGGAGCATGCTATTTCACACTCTTATAACACTTGAAAGATGTAAAGCTAATCAAACACCTTCCTAGTAGCTTCATGAAAAATCATCTGACTTTGTGTATGCATATGCAGAGGCTGCGATCTGAGTGCACTGGGAAGTTAGACAGCACTTCAGCGCTTTAGCAAAGACTCGGTTGCAGAACAGCCTGGATTTCTCTGTGTTACAGTAGAGTTACCAGACACTGTTTAGAACCTTAAAGTTGCTGATTTTTTTTTTGATCACATCAGCCAACTTTATGGTGATGGCCAGCTCATACCAAAGATTAATTGGAAATCCATTTCTTGAGATATCTTGGGAGAGCCTTTACCTGAGTCACCATATATCAATAAGGAATTTCTGCACTACAGTGACCAAAGTCTCTTCCTTTTTGCTTTCTTTTCTAACAGAAAAAACACCTTTCTCCTTAATGTGCCAGAATATGCATGCATCATGTGACTTAAAGCAGAGTTGTAAGCCCAGTGAAGTCACAACCCTGCACTCACTTTAGGCATGTGTCGGTTGTACATCCATGCACACAACATGTAAAATAAATCACAAGATAAGCTTACTAACATATAAATTAACTATGTAATATGGCAGAGGAATATCACAATAAACATGCTTTGGAAGCCTCTGCCTTTTCTTCCATTTCTGTAACTTTTGCCTCTTTTCATCCAGTGTCTTTTGGTTTGGGGAAAAGGAATCCTGCTTTGTTTGAAACATGGATCCAAGCCACAGATTCATAACTAGATTCATGTTTTAAAAGTTCTAGTGGTCAGGAACACTTGGATTTGGGATTTTGGTGTGACTCATCACAAACCCAGAGTTACTTGACCACAGCTTACTGAGGGCCCACTTCTTTATGGTTCCCAAAGTTTCAGAACTTTAGGATATGTGAGTTTCATTTGTCTCTTTTTGAAGAGGTATAATTGACAGGGCAGCACACAATCCTGTTCCATGTTATTTGCTTTAAAAGCTGGGAACTTCTTTAATCCCAAATAATTAAATAATAAAAAAAAACACAAAACACAAGAAAATATACAACGATGATGTTTCATTTCCCAGCACTATTTCAGTGCTTCCTTGTTGTAGTATATTTTTTTTGTGAAACTGATATGTAACTGCCACTTCTAGCAGTTACTAGGTGTAATTTCAACATAATTTAAACATGTAGATAAAAATATTACTTGTGGAAAAATTGATCAGTTTGTTTATAGGTTTTTATTTCTCCCAGAAATGTGGCTATAAAAAAAAACATTGACTTGAATGTACCCCTCTTAGAAACACAGCAGGATTGGGAAAGGGTTCTAGGACATATATCTGTCACTGTAGTTGGTATCACCATGTAACTCCGCTTAGCTAAAATCACTCTCTAATCACAAAAGATAATGGATTTTTCTGATGGTGCTGGAAGGTGATTGTGGAAGTGACAGATGTCAAAAACATCATTCTTACCTAACTCTCTTTTCACAGCTGAGATTAAGTAGAATAGCCTAATTGTAACTCATTTAGTGTCTCTGGAAGTAAGTGGGTAGAATTCTACATTCTTGTGGTCTGAAGTTGGAGCTTTGGTAGCCAGAGAGAGATGAAATGCAGCTTCTTTTTCAATCTCCTAGGGAAATTAAAAAAACATTATTTTAACTATCAGACTCTGCACAAAGTGGGGGCAAAAAGATGGCTTGAATGAAGCTCAGGCAGAAACATGACCAAATATTAAGGCCCTCCAAGCTCAGCATACACTCTAAAGCTGTATCTGAGAGCTCACACTGAACAGAGGTAAGAACCACAATTCGACTCTACCCATCACCCTGCCTCAGGGAGGGAGAGGAGCCCAGGCAACTGCCTTTCTCCCGTTTGTGCACTGCTGTTTAAGGGCTGAGAGGGAAAGAAAATTAAGGTCTATAAAGGTAGGTCCAAGACAGTCACAGCAGACAAAAGATCAGTTTAGTTTCTTTATTCTTAGCTGCAGTTCTGCATGCTGTCTGGGAAATTCCTATTGACATCCCAGTCACACAGAAAGGCACTTCAGGCACATATGGCACAAGCGCAATGTTCCCTTTTTATGGGTAACATTTACCTGCAGGATTTGCCTATTCTATAAAGTGGCATTTAAGAATATTCTTAAGGGCTCTCTTATCAACAAAGAGAAGATACATACTTGTAGCTTACTTGGCTTCTACGTTCTGTATTAAAAAACAACCTGCTCCCAACACACAAAAGGTAAATAGATATTTCACCATCATCTCACTGTTAGCTAGCACTGAGTTTTAAAATTCAACAGCATGACCATACTGAAAAGGAAACAAAAGAAAAGACATGAAGAACCCATGTTCTCTGAACCAACAAGCCTTGAATTGTTACAGAAGAATGAGAGAAAAGGATTTGAATTAAGTCTTTCACCCAGAATCTACAATATTCAGGCTTTGAGGTTACAAGAAAAAAAAACATTTCTGCAGATAGGTTGGGGTGAGGGGAGAGGAAAATGTGAGAAGTCTGCACAAGAGAACAAATACCCTGCACTCAGCCATCAAACTTCGGTTTGTAGTCAGATAGCTTTATTTTATTTTTCAATTACCAGACAAACTCATTTGTGGAATGGCATGAGCCTTGCTTTCCTACAGTTTTTAGCATAATAGAAAATGAACCAGAGAAAACTGGCAGATGCCATTTTTATCAATAAAGCTCTGCTTAGAGGAGTTGAAAATCTTTTCCTTTCATGCTTTCAAGTTCTTATTGTATACAATTGTTTTCCTCAGGGGATTATACCTGATCCCATGAAGCTTTCCCTGCCAAGACAGTCCAGCCTCATTGTGGAATAAGAGCAGACATTGATAGGCAGAGACCACAAGGGAGACTGTGGCAGCTCTGGGCCCCTCTCTCCCAGCAGGGTTTTGCTGCTCAGCCTGTAAGGGTCACCTGAGCATAGCTTAAAGGATCTGGAAAGGAGAGGATAGCTGAAGGCCAAATATTTTAGAAATGTGAGCCCTTTGCCATTTCTTTATGGACCTCTCCCATCAAATAAAATAGATTCAACATTGTTTGTTTCCAAATGTGCTGGAAATGAAAATAACTGCAGTTATTGAAGCTGTGGGAGGTACAATGGATATTTCAGCTGCAGCAGGATGAGAATGCCCATTCAAAGGTTCCCTTCAAGCTCGTTATAGCAGACAAATCCTCAAAAGAAAACATACTTTGTTAACTTTCCTTTGAATATATCCTGCTCCAGCCAGACAGCCCTCTTAAAATGACACAGAGGCAGTAAATTGTTCTGCTGATTGGTTAGCTGGAGTTTAACAGCTTGAGCTTATCAGGAAAATGATAGGAAGAAAAGTGTCAGGCGTATCATCGTTCAGACTAGACCTTCTTCCACTCTTCCTGAACCTCTGAGGTGAAGGTCTTTAATTTCTCTTTGCAGTAAAAGATGTATCATGAACATTCTGGGATATGGACAAAGGCCACCCAGAAGGCATCTTATTCAACAAGTCTTGCATATAGCATCCGATAAGAAACCCTCTTACTGTGAAGTATTTCAATAGGTGCATTTGTGTATTGGTCTGTGTTTTTCTAAGAAAGTGTTTGCCTCAAAAAGACCCTCATGAAGTAGAAACAACGGGAGATCTTGTCCTCGAGATAATTCCGATATCTCGTAACTGAAAGTTGATGAGAAGCACAGGCTTCCTGTTATTTTATTCTGAGAAATGGCACCCAAAGGCATTAAAATACCCATGGAAATATGGAGGGCCATATTTTCACAGGCACTCACAGAAGACACTGTTGAATGGAGATTCAAAAAGCTCAGTTCCTGCTTTCTGGCCAATTCATTTAGGCTGCCAGCTTCTGACTCTGATTCCCCTCCAGACCTCAACGGCTTGTGCCAATAACATGTACATGCCACTAAGCCCAGCATTGTCAGACAGCTACAAGCTGATCAGAAGCATTTGTAGGTTTGGTTATTTCTGTTTGATGTTACAGTCAAACTTTGAACAATTACCTCTGAAGGAATAGAGTAAATAACACATCCAGTCTGGCCAAAAGAATTTTATCAGTGCCAAAATCTCCACAATGTACAAGACTGTAAAACAGGCAAGGAGAACACCTCAAAGGAAACCATGATTGTTCCATGAAAGAGTAACAAAGATGGATTAAAAAACTAAATTGTCCTCCAAAGGACCAAGGAATTCACTCTTCACACATTTTCAAGATTAGGCTAAATAGAAAGTGTAGAGGCCTAGTAGGATACAATGGTCTTACAAGAAAGCAAATACCCCAGGCACAATTTGGTAAGGCAGCCCCAAAACTCAAGGGCCAAAGCAGACCATAGGTCGTGAAATGGCTGTAAAGACAGACATTTAGTATATCTCAGTGGTGGTGTTCATTTAACATCCTGAAATGAAACACAACATGCAAATATACCACTCAGGTATGAGCTCTCAGCTATGTTGGGTAGGAAGTCAGATACTCGTATATAAGACCCTCTTAGGATGTTGTCCTAAGAGGCTTTATGTGCAACACCACTAATTTGAGCCTGTGGCAGAGAATCCATATGCCAGAATTTAAAATTAGATGTAACTTTCCTGATTGAACCCCATCTACTATGTTTCTCTGGTTTGCTTTTTAACAATATTAAAAGTATAACTATGGCCCCTAGTAAAATCAGACAGATTTATGAGAGGGAAATCATGCCTGACCAACCTAACAGCATTCTATGACAACATGACTTGCTCAGAGGATGAAAGGAGGGCAGTGGATGTTTGTTGTCTTGACTACTGCAAAGCTTTTGACACTGTCTCCCATAATATCCTTACAGACAAACAATGAAATATGACCTAGATAAATGGAGAGCGAGATAGAGTGAAAGTGAGCTGCACTGGCTGAGTCAGAGTTGTGATCAGTGGCACAAAGTCCGGCTGGAGGCCAGTCACTGTGGAGTATGCTAGAGCTCACACTGTTGGACGTCTACAGAAATCACCTTTGCAGTGGGACAGAGTGCAGCCTTCTACTTTGCAGATGATACACAACTAGAAAGAGTGGCTGATGCACCAGCTGGTGGTGCTGCCATAGAGAGGCACTGGGACAGGTTGGAGACGTGGACCAGCAGGAATTTCACTGAGCTCAACAAAAGGAAGGGTGAAGTTTTGCTGCTGTGGAGAAGTAACCCCATGTATCAGAATAGGCTGGGAACTGACTGGCTGGAAAGCAGGTTTGCAAAAAAACCTGGCTCTCCTAATGGACACAAAGCTGACAAAAAGCCATCAGTGCAACTTTCTGGCCAAGGAGGCAACAGCCTCCAAGGCTGCATTATGATAAACAGCTGCCATCACAAATTCAGAGCACTGTGCCTGGTTTGCCTGGTTCTGAGCTCCTCAGGACAGGGGAGAGAGAGAGATAGAGGAGCAGGTCTGGAAAAGAGCCACAAAGGTGATTATAAAGGCTGGTTACGTCTGATGGGAGAGGCTGTGAGGGCTAGTGTTGTTCAGTCTAAAGAAGACAAGGCTTGGTGGGATCCTATCAGTGTGCATAAATACCTGATGGGAGGGATTAAAAAGATGGAACCAAGCCTTTCTCGACAATATCCAGTGACAGGTGACAGGATGCAATGGGCACAAACTAAAATACAGGAAATTCCATTCAAACATAAGAAAACACTTTTTCTGTGAGGGTGACCAAACAGTGGAACAGGCTGCCCAGAGAGGTTAGTGGAGCCTCTGTCTTTGGAGACAATCAAAACCCTGACTGGGTATGGGCAAGCTGCTGTAGCTGACGCTGCTTTGAGCGGGGGTTGGACTGGACAATCTCTGGACATCCCTTCCAACCTCAACTCTTCTGTGAAAACATAACAGAGTTAGTATTCATAAAAAATAAAGGCATCGTTAAAGTGTTGACTTTCAGCATATATTTACCAGGACTACATTTACTACAGGTTTCATGTTGACCTTTTTCAACTGCATGACAAAGTAAAGGTAACTTCAGTGCATATATTGACAGAGAAGCAAATCTCATAACTGATAATTGTAACATTCAAGTTTAACATCCATGACACAGGAGGTCTTGTAATTAAGCAGAAAAGTTTCAATGTAGCTTTTCACTCAGATGCACCACTGCTATCTGGAGCCTCACCAAAGGTACCTGATATGTGTTCGTACACATTCACATACAGATCTTTGTGTACTTTAAAGAGACTCCTCCTCTGTGCTTTAGATCATTTGCTTGATATTTTTGGCAAAAATCTAGGAGATATTTGGTACTTCTCTTCAGTTCCACCAATGTTCTCCCAGTTCACCCCTCTTCTTTGTTTCTGCATTTTCTGTTTCACCTTTTAATCTTCCCAGTGTGTGATTCCCAGTCAGGTGACATCTCATGATGGCCATAACACATCTGAAAACAATCCAAAAGTCACAAGCCTATCGGTTCAGTGCCAAAGACAGCCACACTCTGTACAATTTGGCTGTGGCTAATCTAACTCTTTCCATCTGTTTTCTTTTTTTTTATTTATTTTTTTTATTTTTTGAGGGAGGGGGCAGGGGTAATAGGGGTGAATCAAAACTTTGGAAAAAAAGAAGCCATAGCCTCTGGCTCTAAGGTCCAGAAATGCAGAACTGCCTGTTGCTGCCGTTCTAATTCCAGACTTAGTTAACCGTGCTGCAAATCAAACCATAGTACCCCAAGCACACAACGAGATACAAAGACTCCATAGAGTCATTAAACCCCCAAATCCAGCTGCAGGTCTGTAGATCTGTAAACACTACTCCTCTTAGAGGAGGGAAACTCATCCCTAATCTCCAAAATATCATTTAGGATTAAGCTGGTAGGAAGAATATGAGTTTAAGGGAAAATCAACTGGAGTCTGACCATTCTAGTACATGCAATGTTTGTAATAAATCCTCCAGTAGTTTGTACTGTTCATTGCAGATGTCCATAAGCTATTTGTTTATTTTCCCAAGCTATTCTAGATATTCAAACATTTTTCATTTCCCCCCCCCGCCCCCTTTCCGGAAATGCTGATATGAATCATATGAGCAAAGTAAAACAGAGCACTCTGTTAGAGTTTCCCTTTTTACAAATGAGCCATAAAATTGTCCATTAATCAGCCTTGCTTCCCCAGGGGCCGGGCTGCATTGTTGAGGTTTCCTTTTCCATTTCTGATCCTTGTTTTGTTGAGGAAATTACACACACACAAAAAAAAAGTCACAATGCAGTAAACTCAAAAGAATAGGCTTTTGAAAACCGCCCTCCTCTCCACAGCCCTTGGGCAGAGCTGGAGTTTTGATCAGTGGTGGAGAATTCTAAATTTAAACACTCCCTATTTTTCTTCCTTTACCTTCTAGTAAAATAATAACCCTGCCATGGCTCCTTCACCTCCCATCCAGAGGACACACTGTTCCTATCTCTTTAAATTACTCCAACAAGTTCCCTAGAACAATAAAAAGGCCCTTTAAGGTCTCCTGGGGTAACTATCTACAACCAGAGAAATAAAGAAAATCTGAAAGAATTTTCTGGGAATCTGGCATTTCAGAGCTTTGTCTCCTGTTAATTCCTGACAAAGCTGTCAGTTCTGACAGGGCTTGAATTTATCTGGAGGGCATATCCTTTTGAAAGAGGGCAGGAAGAAATATATCTATTTTACTCGTCACTCCACAACGTGTGCTGGCTGTGGGCACAGGGCTGGCCAGCAATTCTACTGCATGCTGGATCTTTGAAGATCCAACTCTTTACCCAGCACAACCAAGTTTGCACCTGGTTTTGAACACGCACAGTAGGAGCGGGGTGAACAAGTCAACCTCAGCTGCAGAAGGTTTTCTAGCTGACTTTGTTGTGGGTTTTAGGATAAGTAAAAAGCTCATGAGACACAGGCATATAAAATGAACAAAGATCATCAGCCTGTGCATGATTACTCTACCTGTAGATCTGGCCCCTAGCTGTCGCAGATTTGCTAACTGTCATCTAAAAGCTAATGTCTTTGTCTTCTAGGTGTTAGATAGTTTAATACAAACTTCCCAATTTATCTTGTCCATAATTAAAATTTGGACTCTTACAGTTTCTCTTCTGCCTTCCCTGTCTGCCACACATTTGTGAGGAGATGATATAGGCTCCTTGCAAGGGTATATTTTTAGCAGAGCAGCTTATTTAACATGCAAACCAAATACATAATCAAAGTGGGGGTTTTTTTAAAGGAAAAGTCATCTCAAGGTTGACTTAAAATCCAAACAGCTTTGTCTCACCAAGTCTCAGTTAAATGCTGCAGCACAGAGCCTTATGTGCAACACAAGACTGCTCTTTCCAGGGAGGCTCTGTTGATCTATGATCTAATCTAGGCTCTTTAAATAAGCTTTTAAGTGTGTAACTAAGAACCCCTTTATCTGGTATTAATGTCTCATTCCGTTATCACTGCAAGCAGTTTAAATACACTAGTCATATTTGATTAATTCCTCTGCAGATTTCCTTCCCTCACAAAAATACATGAAGCTCGGTGAGGAATTTCTTTTCCCCTCTCTGTATTCCTTATGAGCTCAGTGGCACTCTAACATTAGCCTCATGCACATAAAACTCTGAAATGTCTGGACACACATGCAATGTGACTCACTCACACCTAGTGAACAAGTTCTCTCATTCAAAGACTGAAGAAGTGTGAGTTTCTTGAATCATTGATTTTATTAGTACAAGCACGTTGAACTTCACTAACGTAGCATTTGACATTATTGTTGTACTTTATTTTATATGTCTTAAAGAACTTGGCAGCTTCTCCACAGTTAAATTAATCGAGATAACATGCAGGGGAGAAAGAAGAATGCTCACCTAAATCACAAAAGGGATTTCTCCCAATTTCTCTCATGTTAGTGGTGGCTGACCTAAGAAGGTACCTGCCACATAACCTGGCTTTTTCTCGTGAGAGTTCATTTATTCTTATCTAAAACCAAGTCTTACCACAGCTCTGATTCCAGTTCACTTTGAACTGTGGGAAGTGTCTTGGGTTGTCATGTACTGTTAGGGAAGCCCTACCATCCTGCGTGAAACCTAAAGGAATACTCATGCAGATCTGTAGTGGCTGCTGTGTCGCCCAGAAAAACAGTTCTTTAAAAAAAAATGAGCAAATAAAAGAAAGGTTGCTGAGAAACAATTAACTGCCTTGGGAATAGTACCTGCCAAGTCAGCTGTTAATTTGTGCATCCACTTGCCGCAGAATTTGATCAGCTCTGTCACACATTGCACCTGACTTATCCTGTTTCATCCCAGACCAGCTGAGCCTTTTCTGTGGACAAAAAGAAAGATATCATAAAGGCCACATCTGCCTTTCCTAAATCTTCCAGACCTAGGAAAGAAGTGTGTTCCTTTTCTTACTGCTGCAAGGACAGATATTTAGCTCAGTGGTGAGATAAATGAATGAATATGCAAAAGTTAAAATCAGGATCACAGTTCTGTTCTTGCTTAAATGAAAGTATTGATGAAGGATTTTACTCTGACCTTCAGCTATCTTACCCATAATTGACTTAGACTTACAATCCTTCAGCAAGTATTACATTGACGATAATTTTCTATGCTAGCTAGGAAAGCTTAAGCAAGTTTTTGACTTCTCTGTTAATAAGGAAGTGGCTTTAGACAATTTCAGCCCAAGTCTCTATTCCTCCCTCCGACAAACTACTGCAGAATTGGCTGAGTAGTGTGGTCCTGATGCCTTATGCCAAATCACTGGCCAAAAGCAGCTGTAAAGCCAGAAGAGGTGTAGAGCATGCAGAATGAACCAGAGAATCTCATGATACTGGTTTTTGTATGGAGACAAAGATCTAGTAAGAAATTGTCTAAATGTTGTAATTAACAGAAGCATTGAATGGTGGGAGCTGGAAGAGACCTCTAGAGCTCATCTAGTCCAAACCACCTGCTAAAGCAGGTTTGCCTAAAGCCAGCTGCACAGGAACACATACAGGTGGATTTTGAATGTCTCCAGAGGAGGAGACTCCACAATCTCCCTGGCCAGGCTGCTCCAGTGCTCTGTCACCCTCACAGTAAAACAGTCTCTGCCCAATTCAGCAATGTCTTGTTTCCCTTATTTATATATTCAAGAAGAGAACAGCCGCTGCCTTTCATCTTGCTCCCACTGACATACAATTATATTCGCACCTCCCCACGTGCACAAACACACGCACGTAACAGAAAACAAGAAAACATGAATTCAAAGAAACCTAAGTATGACATCAGCAAAGCAGAAAGTGCAGAGCTTTGAAATCCCATGCTAAAATAGTGTTTATACCCACTGCTTTGGGAATACAGTTTCATGAACAGTGTACAACTTTTTAAGACACAATCTCGGCTTTTACTTCTTGAGTGTTAAAATTGTAGCATAAAGGTTCCTATCACAATTTAACGTACCACCAAATTGTGATGTGTCAAAATCCCATCAAGAAATCACCAAAACCGTAAATTCCTTCAATGAAAGTTATTAAGTCTGATATTCTAGAAAGATACTTCAGCTAATTTCATTCCAATACATAAACCCTAACTAATAGAAAATATAATGTGGGTTACAACATGCTTTCCTGGAGCAAGCCTTATAAAAGACTCTCAAAAATATACCTAATATCTCATGGTAGTCACAAGGAAACAGTAAATTCTTTAATAACATGTCTTCCCTCCTTTTTCTAAATCTGTTTTATAACTATAAGAGATCTTCTTCCTTGTCCTCTTGCTTCCAATAATGACTTGATTTTTATTTTTTTTTATTCCTTGTTCTGTTAACAACCTTTGCAATGCAGAGGGTCTTGCTGGAAAAAAATACGCCTGGAGCCTTCATACATTTGCATATCATTTTAAATACATTTACATGGCATTTTAATCAAGGAAAATGCAAGTGCACAGTTATAACTTTTTATTTATAGAGTTCTTATAAGGCACTCAGCAAAACATACAGAAAAAATATAACCTCAGGGCTGAGGAGGAAAAAAGTATCTGTGAGAAGACTGTTAGCAAGTCTTGATAATCCATCTGATTAATGTCCTTCTTAACATATAGCTATTACTGTTTGAGGTTATTTAGGAACTTGTAATGTTTTGATTTAATAATTTTTACCATAAAATAAGTCCGTTTTCAAGTATCCACAAAGTGTCTCACACACAGAGACACAAGTCTACTGCTCAATTCTGGATGTCATTTGGCAGGTATTTGCTGGGCCAGAAATGCTCTAACTCATGGGTGCTTCCAATGGGCAGACTCTTTGCAGATATCACATGATCCTCATGCTCGTGTTATGCTGAAAATAACACTGAAGATAACCTGGCATCTATTCCTTTATCTCAAATTGCAGTGATCTGATCAGCCTTGCTACACTCACCTTTCCTTGAAATATATTGCTAGTAAGGGAGAAGGGTTGTAATAATGAAGTTTGCCAGGAAAAAGTGTTCTGCTCTGCCTCACACAGCTAGCTTGTCTCCTGTTCACAAGTCTCCCCATCCAACCCTTCCCAACAGTAGCTGCAGGCAGAAGCTCTAATTACACACACACAATCCAAAAACAGAATTATGCCAGTGGCTGGCTCACTTTTGCCTCCTAACTTGAGGAGTGGGGCAATCTGCTGAGAGAGAAGTTGCACTGGAACTCTGCAAGAAACAGCAAGCTCTAGTGAGGAGGAAGTGGTATGAATTCCAGAAGACAAGGAGTTCCTCAAACATAATTAACCTCCCTTTATAATTACTGATAATTACTGATAAATGATACCAGAGGAATTTTTTAAGGTCATGTTTTAAAAAGTCAAGCAATGCCAGATATAATACTCAGTAGAGTCTTCACCTATTTAGACCAATACGTTTCGATGATAATCATAGTCGTGCTGAAAGCCTCTGTGAGAACCTGGGACAGAAATAAGACCTGACTGGACACTAGATTTTAACTCTGTGAAAACTGTCCATATACCTCATCCAAACTGCTAAAGTTGAAAATTTCCACAGAATTAAAATCCTGAGTTTACTTCTTCCAAGATGTTTTCCAAAATGGAATATTCTCCAAATGAAATATCTTCATCTGACTTCCTCCTGGGCCTCTGGAATCCAGAGAAACAGCTGACTGAAACCCAGAAGTATATTCTCAGCTTAAAAATTACTCACAAATAAAATTGAAGAAAGTCTCATCTTCAATAGGTTTGGTCATCTAGAAAAATGAGTGGTCTGTCCTACTTGGAAGGAAAGAAAATAGAAATAGAAACCACAAGAAAAGAATGAAAACCACTGTGATATTTTAAAAAGTGGTGCTTCTAAAGTCATCACACTGTTTCGTAGATGTTCTACAATTTTTTCCAATCTTCACAAAATATCAGCCTTTCAGATTTATGTCTTGTTCATATGATGGTTGTTGTATAATCTATATCACTTTCAGGGCAACAAAGTAAACAAAACTGCTAGTGCACTGTATAAATTTTGCTTTAAGGACAGCAATGACATAGCATAAAAATCTGTTCAGGCCTACGCTGGTCTGCCAAGAAGATATCAAGACCTTGCCTCTTTCTTCTGGGAAACACAGGTCTGCTCAGTTGAACTAACGTAGTCTTAGCACCACTGAGGCAAACAATATCCACTATATCAGTATAGATCAAACTTAAAGACAAAGCTCCATGTTAACCTGCGAAAGGTCACTTGTCTTGGTACCTGTAGTTGCCAGGTTTATTTATATTTAATGCCAACTTGACTGTAACTTACACAGAGCATCTATACTTTTCAAAAATAAAAATGTAATAAGATTTATATAGAGCAGGAGAAAAACTAGAAAGAATATGTAAATCTGTGTTTTCTAAAGAGTAACTTTATATTTTAAAATTGCTTCCACAAGATGTCAAAAAAAGCTGCAATTAAATAAAAAAATAAAATTAACTTTATATCAATTTTTCAGTGATCAGCACAAAAATGAGTAATAACAGAGCTTGTTATATTATTGCTATCTGATAAACAATGTATGGTACAGGTTTTGTTATAAAAGGTTAGTGCCTGAGAAAAAGCTTCGTTTCTTAAAGCTTACAATAAAAATGTCAAACATAATGAACTGGGAACAGGAAGGATTTGCAACACCAACAGGTTAACCTTTATTCTATAAAGGCGGAAGTAAGCAAATAAAAGAAACATGTCTGTCATCAATAGCACCATTATGACATGAAGGAGGTTATGTTTGCCAGAATTTTCATTTCTTCCCTCGGGGAACAAGAAACATGTCAAGTGCACGGTCACGTACCTGGAGGAGCAGTCCTACCGCTCAGGATCAATCATCCTTTCTTTCCTTCTCTTGAGTGGAAATCTAAGCTTTCAGAAGTCAGTGATACCAACAGTTAATTAATGCACGTACAGATCAAGAACGGAGACCACTATCACTGTAACTGAAGTTTCAGGAACTATTTAAAAGTCATTGAATAGTCACCTGTCCCAAAATACGGCAATAATTCAGAATGTTTCATCAAACAATATTTTCAATAACAAGCAAGTAGAAAACAAGTACTAGATCTTTTTCTTGAGTTTTACCCTTTCAGTGGTGAAGTTACTATTTATGAAAGAATATTTCTGAACAAATATTGAGTTTATTCTGCAGTTTTTCTGTATTTCTGAAATTAATCATTTGGGGATTTATCCTGAAATTTACATTTTTTCATGGATTGGGGGTTTTTTGACAAGTATTCTTTTATAGATGTGCATTCCTCATCATTTAAGATTGCCCTGACCTGAGAATTACCCTAGAGAATTACCCCAGAGAAATGTTACAAACATTCTTTTCTTTTGTTTCAGTAACATGGTCTAGTTCTTTTCAAGATCCCAAAACCTCAGGACAATGTTTAGAACTCAGCTCAAGTCAAGTATTGTGAATTAGGAAGAACAGAAAGTGAAATAGATCAACTAAAATACCTAAAATATTTTAATTTATTTTGCTATATATGGTTGGTTGAAATATGCATTTTTTAAAATATTCCAGTGTGATCATATTGATGTGTTTTCCTTCATGTGCTTAAAGAGTAACTTTAGACTAACCATAATACAGAACGTTAAAATCAAGTAGTTTATTGTGTTTGAAAAATATATATACACACAAATAGATCACCTATTTTAATTCCCCTTTAATAAAGCCAGTCATATCTAAAGCTTATTTGAATTATTTTGGCCTTATATTTTCTTCCTCAGTTATGTTGAGAAAAAGAAAATATATCACTAATATTATTTTTAAGCCATCACTTAATGTCCTATCATACATCACCATACAGTTCAGTTTCCAGACCTTTCAGCATTTATACAGCTATTATTTATAGTACTAGCTACCAGTTTTATAGGCTGACTATCAGGAAGGGAATAAGCGTTTGCCCTTTTTTTTCTGGCTTCTGTGTCTTCAAGAATGAAAGCAGAACAAAACCAGCACAAATGAGGAGAAAAGTGTTCCCCTGCATTTGCTTAGTTTGTGTTGTTTTCCTTTCAGGTTCTCTTCTATAAACACCCACTGAAAACATGTCTCTAAGAAACAGTTTTAAAGTTTTAAAGTTTTAAAGGCTAAACTGACAATTTATAGGTGGCCTTTGCCTTCATGTTTATAACTATTTTAATTCTTCCATCATATCAACCACCAAAATATTTTCTCCATATTTATACACCAGTGTCAGGTCTCATAAAACTACACAATACTGAAGTAGCATTTAATTCTCTCTTGCTTAACAGCTCTCCAGTATCAAGCACCTAAGTAAGCACAGCTCCAGAGACAACACAGCACAATATTAAATTAATTTTAATAGCAAATAAAAGATGGCAAGTCCTCTCCCTCACCACCTGTCAAACAAAAATACCATGTATCTATTACATAAAACACTAAAGTATCATTATTCAAATATAACAAAATGTGAACACTGACACTACATTTAAACATCAGCAGGTATGTAGGTCAAGTTATCATGGGAGAAAGGAAAATAGATAAATTGTTTAAAAGAAATGGTCTGTTACTAGAAAAACTCATATTTGCCAACAAATTGTATCACAATAAAAAGATCAAATGCTCGCAAGCACAGGTTATTGAAGTACAGTGGAAAAGATACACTCTCAATGATAATTAAGAACTAAAACCATCACGTTATAAATATTCATTATAGAAAGATATCTTCACTCATTAGAAAAAATTTCCAGGTTGCAAATGTGTAATTGACTTCTTTTCCCTCCTTGTTACGAAGGATGAAAGAGCACAGCATCTGTTGTACTACACAATTGGTCTGTTCACAACACCGAAAAGTTGGGCACTTAAAGGTGAAAATATGCAAGAGGATTTTCTCTCATTACTTATTTCTGAGGTCTGTAAAACTGAAAGGATTAAAACTTCAGATCCATTGATTACAAGCCTAGGGAAAAAGACTGGAATGGTGCAGTTAATACCCCGCTTCTTTTTAAAGAGAAAGTCACAATGACTTATTCTGCCTACAGAAATAAGAAATAAGAGGATCTGGCTGGAAGAAGATCTCCAAAATGTGGAGGGTAAATCTTAACACAATGAACTTTTTTGAGGATTTCTATTCCCATGGTGAGAAAATGGTAGAGGTGTTAATTGTGAACTACAGTTCAATATAAAGGCCCCACAGAGCAATTGGTGCTCAGTTTTTTGTTTCTCATGAAAGGCCCATTTTTTTCAGCTAAAAATTCAATCTCCAACCCCTCTGTTCCACTCAGAATTCAAAGTTATGCCTAATCTGTTGGGGTTTTTGGCTCACTTACAGGCCCTGTTGGCAGGTATTGAATGCAAAATCATTTTAATGGGGGAACCCCTGGGAACGGGAGTAAGAGTTTTGAGCATTTAGAATTTTGCAATGATGTACAGCCAGCTGTTAGAGGAAATAGACCTCCATCACTGGAGCTCACTGGAATGAGACCATTTGCATGGATATTTTCAACTCAGCAGTTTGCTAAAGAAGAAAAACAGATCATCCAAACAACAAAAGAACAGGACTTATCTGGACAGTGAAACCTCATGAGGACATATGACACCTAGTCAACTCATTGTGCAATGAGTACTTCATCCCCAAGTTGAGGGACATAAACTGTTGAGGCCATGAACCAAGTGAGGGCCAATAGAAACTGAGGGTCCAGTCAGTAAGGTAAAGCAAATAAAATAGTTCAGAGTGGTCACAAGCAAAAAGAAACTGCTGGACAAATGGAATTTGAGATGTTGGACAGTTCACACAAACATGAATTAGATTTGGATCGAGCCTAGAGCACATTTTGGGCAACACCACCAAACACCAATTCGCATCTTCTCTATTACTTACCATCTCCTGAACGATAGCTCTGCATGATGACAAGTTAAAAAAAATGGATTCATTTCCTGCTGAAATCAATAGAAATCCCTCCTTGTCTTCAGAAGGGTCTAGATTAAGCCTTTTATTAGCAAAAGTATCTGCTCATAACAATACTGTTACAGAACAACTAGAAAATATTTAAGAAACCGGAGAACTGAATAATAAGCTCTTTGGTTAGAAGTAATAAGAAAACTATTATTCAATATACATCATTCTCCCGTTGGTACAAAGTCAGCCATGATGTCCTATTTCACAATCATTTCTTCCCATTGATTCAACTGATCAATGGTTCTCAAGGTACCCGTTCATCTTGTTTTCCTCTACTTCAGCCTTCTCCATGGAATTGCTCTTTCAACTGTTTCATGTAACACAAGCATTATTTTCAATCCAGTGCCTCTGAAAAACATCCTCAAGACGGTGATTAGAAGAAAAGTATCTGTCTTAAAAACCTTGCATTCATTTGAGTGAGGGGTTCTCTAAAGGAGGGCAATTATTTACGCAGCCAAACTTCCTGAATTCTTCTGAAAAAGATCTCACTTCTAAACCAAAGATGGTGTCCCTGTGGGTACACTAGCCAGGACTTAGTGAATGCACAGTCAGAGGATCTCTACTCAGTTTCATGGTACAAGGTGCTTATATGGTTATTCCAAGTAAGGCCTGAAACCTCTTTCACACTCACAAGTTAGAAAAAAGGAAAACAAAGAGACAAGGGGATTGATTGGACTGGGCCAGGGAAGGGGTGGAACACTTACCAGGTGAGCGTCACCTGGGAGTGGGAGGCACTAGCAGGTCAGAGGTAAAAGCAGTTACTTGAGTCTCCTCATCCTCAGAGGTTTTCAAGACCAAAATGGATAAAGCCCTGAGTAACCATAGATGACCTCACAGTTGAGCCTGTTTTGAGAATGGTTGCTCAAGAGACTCCTCGAGATCCTTTTCCCCCTGAATTATCTTGTGATACAATTATCATGTGATCCAATCCTTCTTACTGCCCCTACTTCCTAATCTCTGTCTCCCACTGAAGGAGAAGCTGGACAGGGAAGAATCCATCAAACACGGTCACTTAGGGTAAAAACAAAAAAAATCTGTCTCTCTAGTGGACTTGAGAAATCCTTTAAGTCCATACCCCTTCCACAAGGGAGAACTATGATATCCATGCAGAAGAAATCTTAAGGAACGAATATGGAAAACTCAAAAGCCTCTGCTAGTAATTTACCCTGGTACACCACTACCCTTCTCAGGAAGGTTTATATGGTTTGCTGCAGTGTAATTCCATAATTTCTTGTCCCGGCTTTTAGCCATGCGGGGAGCGGCGGGGAGATTATTTCGGGAGGCCTTTGGCTTGAACCCAGCTCTAAGCTAGGTGTTTTCCTTCAAAACTGATAGAAGTCCATATTCCTACACCAAATACTGAAGCAATTTATTAGTTCCGCCTAAATGATGAACTCCCACTTCTCTTTTCTGGACAATACCCTGTTTTTTTCTAAATTTTACATTCTCCAGATTATTTTGACTTCTAATTCAAATCTAACAAACTTGCAGCTCCTTCATAAGTCTCACAATCTCCCTCTCTTCCACTACCTGAGTCATTAATGAAAATATTGACCAGAACTACACAGTTATGTAAGTAGGAAAAAGCTGTTATTTTCTGAACTTCTCTCCTAACCTTCCATCCTCCTAATTTCATGTTCATTTCCTTCCTCCCTCCTTAGAGCATCTGCAGTGAGCAGGCAAAGAACAAGAGGATATGGCAGGCTTCAGCCAGCCTAGCAATCATACACCTAATGTAGTAGTGGTAACGGACAAAAGCAGCAACAAAAATATGACAAAATACAGAACTGTGATTTAAAAGTGGGACTCTATAAGGCAGCTGATATCATACCTTGTTTGCCATTTTCCAGGAGTTTTAAAAGTGCAACATTTTCATGCTTAAATGGTCCTGCACTCAGAGCAAGCTACATCTGTGCTCTTAATGTATTATACTGTCTCTTGCAGATCAAAATAAGGCACTAGAAACAGCAGTATCTGATACTGCTACATCCCCTGGAAAAGCCTTTTGGCTGAGCTCAGCCCATTCTGACGGCACCCTTCAGACCATCTACAGTGTGTTAGCACTATACTGTCTTTCTAATACTTTTCAAACCTTCTCCTTGCATGCTCAAACCTGGAAACTTTCAGCTTAACGGCTTAATTACACACTCAGATAATGTAAATACAATACTTGAGCTGCTATTTAAAAAAAAAAAAATTGCCTGCTGGAGAGTGTCTAAGTGTGAAGAAATTTGCACTGAGGAAAACCTACTTTATCCTGAATGGAGCCAGAAATTTTGGTAATGTTCAGTTGTATTTGTGATATTGCCAGATATTGGTGTCCCCTTCATAATTCTGCAATACCCCTTTTAAGACAATATCAGAACCGAGGCCAAAACCGGTAGCCTTTATGGACAAGTTTATATATATATATATATATTTATGGGAATCAAAAACTAAAACATTAGTCTACTGCTAATCTAAGTCAACATGGAACACACTACTTTGGAATAGATATTGAGTGCACAACTGGAAACCACCCACAGGTCAAGTTGTTGAAAGATGCAATTGACCTTGACCCTGGTCAGCAACACACAGTGAAAAAGGACCTCTAATAAAAATAAATATTTAGAAAGGAAGAAAAATCACAGTATTCCAACTTTGTGTTAATGTAGTTGCAGCATTAACTGGCAGTTTAACTAACCTAGCCTAATGCTGGAGAAAGAGGATCACACAGGTGTGGGACTCCAGAAACCTTTGAGTAAACGTTTAACTACATTTCCTATTAATATCTATCAAGGATAACAAAACACCTTTGCTGATTTCCATCCTATTCAGAAGGACATAGGATTCCTTTTTCCCTAACCAGAAACAGAATTGGTTCTCCTCACCCCAGTCAGGATTGACCTGCTTAGATAGACCCTGAACGATATAACATCATTGCCAGGTGCATTTTTTTCTCCACAATAAAGAATCTCTTCCTGTTCCCCAAGTGTGTCATGTGCTAAAAGGCATCAGAGAAGGCAAACACTGAAATCCATACAAAAAATACTCTTAACACATAACTAGAAAAGCGCTCAAGATTAGACAAAAAAAATCATTATTTTTTTTTTAATAATTGCAAAACCAGGATGGAGGAAGATTTCTGAGGCTTCCAGACTAGGAAAACATTTTCCACTCTTTTTAAAGACTTGTAGGCCTCTCCTGACACCTGGCAGTAGCAATACAGGCAAAATATCTCAAGGCATTGCCTTCCTTTTCACAATAATTTTTCACAGCAGTGTTAGCATAAAATAATGACAGTCTCACATCCCTGCTGCCAGCTCTTACCCATTATACCCGAGCATTAGAGGCATTTGGCAGTCATCCAACCAGCCAGAGCAGAAAATTATTTAGCTGAAAAATAAAATAAGACTGTTTACCACTTTCTTTCTAAGCCAAATCGACTCTCCATTGAGGTTCATCACTTTCTTGTGCAAGAGCTTGTCCTAGAAGAGCAGTCATTAATACAAGGGTGAAGATTACATGGGTTGTATTATTAGCCAACCTCTAGCTGCAGTCTCAGAGTCCCAAAAGACACAAGAGCAAATTTTGAGCAGTAGGTTGGCAGGAAGGGATGATTCGGTCACTGAATTCAAACCTGGTCGCCCTTACACTAGTTGCACATCAATATGCTGCTCTCAAGTTTCATACCTGTAAGGGAAAAATTGAGACCAATGAGTTAATGAAATATTGGGTAAAGGATAAGCTGAGCATGTCAAAATGCCACATAAAATATTATTCCCTGGAGAGAAAGAATCAAGAACTTACCAGAAATTGGCATATGGCTGGTGACTATTATTAACAAGAAAATAAAACAGGGAAAAAGGAGGATGAGGAGAAGAAAATAAAAAAGGAGGAGAAGAAAAAAAAGGAGGAGGAAAAGAAAAAAAAGCAGGAGGAGAAGATAAAAAAGGAGGAGGAGAAGAACAAAAAAAAAGGAGGAGGAGAAGAAAAGAAGAAAGGTCTTTTCACCCACACACAATTCAGTCAGATACTTTCCTGGCTACCATTCTGAAATTATAAATTATATATGTTACAAAAGATTTGGGTCTCCATATGGCAGTCCCTTTAGTTCAGGTTTATTTATAGTGTTTTCAAAGATGTTGACAACTGAGAAACCTCCCATGTAGTTGAACCTCAATATTACTTAATAATAGAAAAGTAACAGCAACTGACTCTTAAATACAAAGACCAAATCCTTATCTCACCTTTTCTTAAATGTCATTCTGCTGACACCCTTCTCTTCATTGACTTTTCTTTCCATGTCATGTTTTTCATTATCAATTCTATTCAGTAAGCATAGTTCTGCAACTAATTTTGCAGTGTTCTTGTTCATTTTCTTCCCCCAGCCCATAATCATCCGTAGTGCATCTTTGTGTAAGAATCAAGCTCAACAGGGTTAACAGATGCCAGTATTATACAGCACATGCATGGAATCCAAATGCCTGACAGACTGTTATATGATTACAAGAGAAGTAGCCTTTTCTCTGTATAACCTTAATACAAGATAGAACAGATAGAGAATGAAGTAAGATGAATTTTAATTGGCAATAGATATGATCTTGTCTGGATTATAGTCTTTGTATTAAGAAATCAAAATAGATTTCGAGTGGATAATCAAACTCTGAAGTTTCTTCTTCTTGTAAAAGGTCAGTTCCCTATTGATGTGAATCAGCTGAAGCGTATTTCATACCATAACATTTATCTGCATCAGTGAAGGATCTGAAAAAACAGGAAGAACAGTCCTGCAGTTAAGATTGCAGTCTAGGAATAAGGAGATCAGCTGTGCCGCCATGTTTCTGCATGAATTTCAAATGCAAATCCCCTCGTTCTGAATGTCTATTTCTGTTTTACAAAACCAAAACTTTTTGCATAGGCATTTAAATTGCAAGTCATTTGTGGCAAGATAAACAATCATCGTTATCAAAGCAATAGAAACATCGTACTTGCCCATTTTTGTTCTGACTACTGATCTGGTCTCTGTGGGCTAGTCCAAAAAACCCTCTGTGATTCACACTAGGACTCTGTCTACACAAAAAGAGATTCCTAGTTAGTTTGTCAAAAAAGCATAATTACCAACTTATGAATCTCTGAACCACAAAAGACTTGAGAAACACAGCTTGTTTTTTCCCCAGTGTTTCCTTGTCAGGTAGCACCTCAAGCAGTTACTAACATGACCGTGCTGTAGAACATGATCAACACTCATTCAGTAACTACCTACCACTACCTTTTGATGCCTGCTAAATCTCCTTCAACACCATGCTAAGCCCTTCCACCTGACATCTGAGCCCCTTTCAAAACCCTTCACAACTTAGTTACTTCTTTCCTCTGTTTGTACTTTTCAGTTTACTTCTTCAACTACCTTTTTTCTGTTCACCTCCAAGATTTCAACTAACAAAAGATGTAAACCTCAGGTATAATTTAAAGTTTAGATTCTCTCAAAATTCCTTAGCCAAAATAATACTGTTACTCACTCTAAACCTTATTATTTCATTGCCTCTATCTCCCTTTAGTGCAGCTCATTTTTAACTTCCGTAAGAACTGTCCTCACCAAAAAGCAGAGTGCAAATATTCTCATAAGCGTTGAAGAAGGAGCTACTATGCTAAATACAAGCACTACAACACATTCAACAAGTAGAAAGGTCAGGGAACTCATTTCCATTTCAAGTTGCTCATACGCCTAAGAAAGCAGTATTATTCAGTTTGAAATGGAAGAAAAAAAAAGACACTTAAAAATATGCAGTTTTTCTCAAGAAGGCAGCATTCAGAAAGGTATTTACATGAAGCGGCTTGTGCTACTGATCTGGGACTACAGAGGTTAACAAAACTATACCAACATCCAAAGCTCAGGCACTCAAGGGAATTAAATAAACTGGAGAAAGATCTGACAAATCTTCCAAACAGGATCAGATGAATGAACCCTCATGGAATCAGATGGCATAACTAGATAGCAAAGAAAGAGATCTTGAGTTTTCTGAAATCTAGTAAGCTTAAATTGTATCTTCCTCCATGGGTGTGAAAAGGATCAGGAAACTCTGTACACTGGGTCCATGCATCCAATACTTTTTCTTATGATAGGGCCAGGGAGAAATCTTAATGTCGAACTTCCAAGATGAACTCATCTTCTACTTGTTCTTTCTGTCATTCTTTCTCAGTCGGTCTGAGAGAACAAAGCCCTTGTACTAAAGCATTTACAACACTTCATTAGAATTAGAAAAGTGCAGATTGTCAGACAGTCTTGGTAAAAAAAAACTGATATGAAAGTAGTCTACATGGAGCAGATTGTTAAAAGTCAGCTGGCCTGAACTTGTTCACACACAAATAACTATGGAATATTTAAAAGTAGGAAAGAAAATTGTAGAAAAAGATGCTTAGAATATTTGCAGGAAGGGACAAAAATCTGTTAAATTATCTGCTGTGAACTGCTCACCAGTTTCAGCTCTGTGGTGTATTCTATTATTTGAGCAAGAAAAAATAATTAGGCTGCCAAAGTAATTCATACATACCTCAGTAACCTTGTACTAATCTCCAAGGTCTGGAAATCAAGCTGAGATCTCACGACAGGACTGGTATAATTACGGAAAATATTTAATGACTGTAATGATTAGCTATACCGTTAGGGATAAATGGACAGTGAAACTTCATGAATTTGCATCCACTTGTCCAACAACTTATATAATATACCAAATATCCATAGGACAAGAGAACAAATATGCCTTTCTCTTATTTCTTTTAATGGAGTTTTAAACGCAATAAATTTCCTAAATATCTTGACTTAGGTTATGCACGAAACGATATCCACAACTCTGTCATTGAAAAATGATTCAAGATTCCAAGGAGGTATCAGCCTAGCTGCAGGTGAAGTGTAAAACCTGGCTCCCCCTTCCAGATCTACCCATAAACAACAGTGACTTATACTTGTAGAGCAATCTGGCCTAGCAAGGTAACATGCATCAAAATTATTTATTCCTGATTTTTAGAAATGGCAGCAAGAACAACTCACTGCACTCCAACATAGGCTTCCAAGGGTGACACAACCAGAAGAAGCTGTAAGGAAACCCAGTGCTTTCACAGAGGAAAAGGTGTATGACTAAAGCTTAGGAGGAAAACTGTATGAACAATTTTTTAAACAAACAAAATGAAAATTGTCTTCAGTTAAACTTAATATCATTTTTGGCCAACGAAAAAGCTACATTTCTTTTTCTCCTCTGCTTGACCGAGGTTAAACACTTCTCTATATCTTTCTAATTCTCAGTCTCACTACTTCAGTAAGGATATGTCAAAGCCAGCCTACTCAGACCTAAAGGGTTTTTTTAAAATGAAAGCAGCAAAGGACTATATCCACAAAATCTGTTGTTGGACTTTTACATAATAGCGCAAAGGTTGAATAACAAGATTCATTTACACTACCTGCCTGAGAGACCAGGAACCCTACTTGCAACCCTTCTCCACCCTGCAACGTACTACATGCTGGGTTCCACAGCCCTTCTTCCCTCCCGTTTACATGAAGAGAAGGGAGAGGCTTTACCTTCTCCATAGTGGGCGTACCGGAAAATAATCTTAAATGAAAAAGTAAAAACGTTCATTTCAGCGGTCAGAAATCAAGCCCATATTTCCCCCCCGCCCCCCTCCCCAACTTTCAGATAAAATCATTGCTTAAATTCTAGTCAAACTCGCAAACCATCTCAGAATGACGGAAATTACATTGCAAAAGAATAAAATAAAAAAAAATAACAGATTTCCTCTGGAAAGAACACCTCTGCATTGTGTTCCTGGCTATGCCACAAGCTTGTTAAGTTGTTCAAATTCTCTCTGCCTGACATCAATCATTGTTCAGACATTGATCGTGGTGCTGACTGTCTCTAAGGGCGCTGCAAAGTTGCATCACTCATATCAGAAGTCTTTGAGATTCCTGTAAGTCGTAAAGGAAATACAATAAACAAGATTTTGCACTAAGCAGTGAAAATAAATTTTTCTCTTTTGAATATGAAAAAAATAGGAAGAATCAAATAGACAGAGCAAGATCTAACTCCAGAAGACAGAAACTAAGAAAATCTAAAGCACTCTGAAGGGTCTAATACTCTAAGGAGTATTGAGGAATTTAGTAAACACTCATTACTTCAATGAAATTTTGCTGTTTCCCAAACCATTATTCCATCATATTTTAACTTCTACCTGTAGAAGTTTAAAATATATATTTTATGATATCAACAAAAAAGGAACAATGATGTTATGCAGAGCTCCGAGTAGGCTGTGAGAAGTCATTTAGACTGTGAACATTGAGTCTTCTTGTTTCCAAATTTATCACCAACAGATCACATTTTTTTCCCCAAAGATTAACCCACCCATTCTGTTAGGGTGGATGGTGTCCTTGATTAACCACATTTCTCATGAAATGTCATAACAACCTGATTTCCATCTCTAAAGGCATGAGACTCCCTACATAAATGATAATCTGGGAAGGCAGCAGGAATGGAGGAGGGTTCATACATAAGCAGCATGGTTGAGCTGATGCAGGTGGTCATAACTTATTGCAGATGGAGGTATAAATTGCTAACATCTCTCACAGGACCATAGCATTAAGTATGAATGCACAATACCATATGTAAGAGCTTGAAGCCACAATGACTTCCTCAGAAGAAGCATCATTTAGGGAATTGAGTGGTAAAATTTTTTCTTTCATCTGGTGGAAAAAGTCCCAAAGGAAGAGAGTGATGAGATGTTCGTTTATCATTTTTAAATGAGCTGCTAGAAAAGAAGAGAAATGTTGAAACATTTTCATCTGGGAATGAGGAGAGACATTGTGGTCTTCTATTTTTGTCACTTAACTAGCCAATGGGGTGAAAACAGTAAGGGATCTTCACCATACACCAAGACAAGATATGTGTTGCAGGAGAAGGAAATAGTTCTCTTGCCTACAGTTTAAAAGAGGGAAAGAGTTGGTGGGTTCTTCAAGGGTCTAATTTAAAAAAGCCATCTGTTGTAACTCCATCTACTTAAATTTCAACTGTGCATTTCTAGTTTGAAATGTAATAGTCTTCGTAAGTTTCATACCTTAAACTCTGGAAAAGAAACCACCCAGGGCTACAGTTTGTGATTTCTGCAAAGAAATTGGGGTAAATTGTGAACACACATACCTCCTAGTGTGGTGGTAGGAATCTCTACAGATGCTTTCAGCCCTTCAAATGCTCAATTGTGATGAAGAATCTCTGCTACGCTGCAAGTAAGAGAGACTTTACCCAGTTGTTTCTCATTTACAGATATAGCAGTCCTACAAGATTACCAAATTGTCCATTCAGTTTCTCCTTCTGCCCTCCGGCTGTATCCTGCTTCCCAAATCATCCTGAGCTCTGTAGATACTGTCTCATATGCACAAAGATTAAATCTCTTTTTCTAGGTTAGGGAGCCTCTGTATCATCACAGGAGTAAGCCTTGGATTTGATGCAACAACAATGCAAGTTGTCCTACAGTTAACAGATATGTTAGTATTTAATCCACCAAACATCACAAACACTAGTGCAAACATTTTAATAAGATACTGTGTGGTCATTAAATATTGAAATCTGTTCTTAATTGAGTGTTTTGTTTGACATAAAAATCCTTATTCTCAATGCAAGTCCTTTCTCAACACAAGGGCAGCAGCATGACATGATGTGTTAGACCATCTGTGTTTACAGTCACTGGCTTTCCTAATGTATATATGAAAAGGAGGTCAAGTCTGACACAGGTTGCTTTATTTAGTTAGAAAATAACTCAGACTGTTGCTAGACATCAAAATCCATCACATTTCATAGGACCAACCAATTACAGAAATTAACTGCTCTGTTGAAATAGCACTTCTAAATGTTTTTCACTTTTCTTTGAAAAAAGTGCAGCACTGCAGAATTACATAAATTTATCCATTTACTGCTTTCATTACTAAACCATATACCTGAGCATCTCGTCTACCTATCTTTTAAATACGTCCAGAGATGGTGACTCAATCACTTCCCTGGACAGTCTGTTGCAGTGCCTGACAACCTTTTCAGTGAAGAATTTTTTCCTGATATCTAATCTAAACCTGCAACTTGAGTCCATTTCCTCTCACCCTATCACTTGTTACTTGGGAGAAGAGACCAACACCCACCTTGCTACAAATTTATTTTTGGCAGAAGACCATGACCTTGCAGTGCTATGGAGAAGATCATCCTAGTACCTACAACAAAACGAAACCCCTCCTTGTGAGAACGGTAGTCACAACGAGCAACAGGCTGTGGAAATCTATACAGAAGGCAGGAGCTCTCATGGTTTCCCTTAGAGTTAATAAACCCTGGAAAAAATTGTACAATCTAAAAGACCATTTCCTGCAAATATACATATGCTGCCTATCTCTACAAATCTAAACCTCAGGGCAATAAACTCTTCCCAAGAATAACAAAAAAAATTAGAGTCCAAATTTAAGTGCTTATGAGATGTACATCCCCACACGGCCCAGGTGTTACATTTCGTCCCAGGCAAAGACATACCAAGCACTAGGCTTTGGAAATTCAACATAAGAATACGTGGAAAAGGGCTACTATTTCCTCACAACGTCTGATGGTTTTCTAGAATCATCACCATCAGTAACCATGTGATAATTTAACAGGCTTTTAGAAAAACAGTGATATCTCTAGCTTTCAAAGCTTCAAAAGACAGTTCAAAAAAATATAAGCTATGCTAGCTCGTATAACCATACTGGAAATAAAATTTAAAGAAAGCAACTGAAATGTATTTAGAATCTCTAATTATACTGGGTTAGAATTTTTATCACTAGGGCTGGCAAAGCTATACATTCTATAAGTACATGAAAGTTTAGGATAACCAGAGTCATGAAGAATTATCTACAATGACTCCTAGAATTATAATGAGCGAAAGCTGCATTAAATCAAGGTAAGAACATTTAGAAAAATAATGCTAAAACATGGAAGATTGCAGACATCATTCTCAGTCATCATTTTTCTTCTCTTCTTCCTGTGCTTTTGATCTAGAGAGAAGCAACAAAAGTAACATGAGCTATGAAAGGAAAAGGGAGACATCAAAGGCCCATTAAACACAGTCAGTTACAGGGAATGAAGGACAATACGCGAACAAAGAAGAAAAAATTCCAATTTTACATTTTTAATCATGACTTCCAGGCTAGTTTCTTTGGAACAACTGTGGTTTCTTAAAATCTTTTTGACCATTTGTAGACATTGCTAAACATTCAAGATCAATATGCTTTAATACCATACAAAGAATTTTACCACGCAGTTTCTAGATAAGTCATTATGAAAGATATTTTTGCATTGCTTTGCATTAAACTTCTGATAGTGAAAGATAATTGACTACTGATCCTCCAAGTGTTGGAACAGGGGTGTCAAACTCATGGCCCTTAAACAAAATCCAGCCACTTACCATGTTTTTTCTGGCCCAGCACCTTGTCTCTCCCCGTTGGCAGCGCCGAGCTCCTTGTCCCTGTGCTCCTGCCAGCGCTGGGCACGTGTGCAGCGAGTGATGTGTGTTACGCTGCAGGAGCAGAACAGCAGGAGCCGGAAGTTGGACACCCCTGTGTTAGAATTATCAGGCAGGGATAAAAATGCCTAACTGACTGCACAAATGACCAAAATAGTCATTTATAGGAAAGGTGCACTAAAGATGACAACCAGCACTAACTGCCTAAACTGCCTCCCTGCTCTGCTCCCACTCTGATCTGGAGAAAGCACTAGAGAGACGAAACAAACAAAGCAGGCTTTTCGATGAAAGAGATAGAATATATACAAAGTTCACCTCCCTCACATGGGAACAAACACCATTTCTGTCACTACCAAGCTGAGGCAGGAATTTGCCAAAAAGATTTTAAACCACCAAGGAACGCTGTGTTTTCGCTCAGAGATTATTTTGTTTCAAACATTTTTTCATTTTAGAATAGGAAAATTCTATTTTGAAAACTACAGTAAATTTTCCAAAGATCAAAGCCACCTGTTTCAACATTGGCTTCTGCATTTTGACTTGTTCTGCTTTTTACACTTTGCATTATTTCCAAAGTTTGAAGTAAAAAGGCAGTTGAAAATAAACTTTTAATAATGATCCTAAGTAAGTTTGCATGGTTTTGATTGCATCTTAATACATTTTTATGCAATTTTTCCATCAGGATGGAATTTTGGCAAGGATCATTATCTTTTTAATAAGCTTGTGTCTTTAAAGGAAACCACTCACAAAAAAAAATCCCAGAAAATACATGGAAAAAAAAGCAGGACCATTACAGTAAAATGTAGAAGAAAAAATAGTTTATTTAGAAGGATTTTTATCCAACAACCTTACAATATTATAGATCCACCAAAGAAAATATTTATATGTAATACTCCTAGCTTTATAGAATCATATAATTTGCAAATATAAAGGCAGATATTCATAATACCAATATGACTGCAAGGGGCTCATTAAATTGGTCCAAAAAACCCCAATGGCTATGAATTCACATTAACATCATCCTCTTCCTATCAAGGTTAAGTAGTGTCTTAAGAATTACTCAATTTCTTTTTGGAAATCCCAGCAATTATTTTGTAAGAAGAGGTCTGAAACAGCCATCTTCGTCCACTTCTATGACATCTGCATGTGAGTGTGAGAAATCAAGCATGGTTTTGAGAGAATTTTGAAACTTATGTATCTGAGAGGAATTAATAGAGAAGGAAAACAGGTATGGAGAATCCAGTATGCAACTGAGCATGCAGATCTGAACCAAGAAATAAAAGGTTGGTGGGAATCATCTTTTTCCTCTATAAATATTTTATGCATTATAAATAAATAAACAAACAAACAAATGCAAGCAAGTAGCTTGCTAACAAAACAACAGCCATAAACACTGATCTGTATGACAGGATGCAAACGTCTTCCCAAGAATTGCACAGCTTCTCTTAAAGAAAAAAATATGGAGCATGGAACCAACATCAAAATATTAGTTTTCTTAAACAGTAAAAGTACCAAAATTTTACACTTTTATGTGCATTTTCATATGCTACTTTTAATTATAATGAAACTTGGACTAGTTATTGGGTTCCGTTGGATATGATCAGTCTGGGAATTCAGAAGAATTGCCTGAATAGTTATATGCAATTCGATATTCAAGTTATGTTCAGCAGTGTGTAAAGCACATCTACCCATAGCTTTTATTTCTTTCTCAGCTATCATAACGACAATAGAAGGATCAGTGGGAGCACATCCTTCATACACTAATAAATAGAAATGAAAGTGGGAGCTGCTGAAATGAAATCAGGAGTTAAAAGCCACTTGTTGTTATTCCCTGCGCTCTATAGCATGACGCAATTATGTAATAGACACAGTCAATTTCAGATGTCCCAGGCACAAGGTGGCTATCAAATAGTGTTCACACCAAGTACTAAATTATACCATGGGACGCCTCAGTACTTTCAATAGCACCATTAGCTGAATAAATGCTGCATAATACAAGCATTAGTATTTGAATCTGCTCATAATTTCTAAAATGAGATGTGTTCTTGAAGTAAAAAGTATTATGGCCAGTTATTAGTATTACTAACACAATCACTGAATGTATACATACAACTTCATACAAAATGTACATGTACGTGATCAACCTTGTTTAGTTTTTCTTCAAAAGCCAACTTCCAAATACTTAGGGAAAGACATTTGGACCTATCTTTGCGATAAATAGTTTGAAAAGTGGAGATCCATATCTTGAGTCTGAACTTTTATCTTGTGATGCTGATGAGAGCTCTGTCACAAATTTTAATGGCAGAAGAATCTACACTATATAGTGCCTCAGCACACAAGCATTCTTAAGGAAGGATTGTGTTCTTTGGGACTGAAACTTCAGCTGCAGCAGCATGCTGCTCATGTCTGAGCTCTGAGATTGCCTCGTTATTCCTCTCCTGAGAGTTCGATGGATTTGGTTCAAGCACCATTGAACGTGATGCTGTATTAATTGCCCTGGAGGGTAGCAATGCCTTTGAACTGTGGCTGTGAGTGATATTTTGCTATAAGACATGTGTCAGCACTTGGCTGGTTAACTCTAGGTCTGGGTTGTACAGCATGCTGGGACCAAGTATCTGGAAAACTACTTTGCATCCTAATCTTACATCTGTTTTCTATCATGCTGTGAGATTGACTGGCCATTCTATCAGAGAAGCATCATTCTGGAATAAACAGTATAAGTAAAAATATTGTACTGTCAAAGAATATTAAGGATATGCCATCATTGCTCATAGTTCATAAAAACAGCTGGCAGACAGAGACACCAAAGTAATATAGTGGCTGATGTGTTGTCCTTTCCCCTGTAGAGGAACAATCTGTGCCCAGCATGGTTCAGTAGAAGCTAAAGTTAAAGCAGTTCCACACTCCCACTTGTCTCTGTGTTTGTGGATGTAAATTTTCTCCAGATATAACTACAGCCACAGTATCACACAATCATCTATCACATAATCCATTGTCATCAGTGTTAGAATAGTGACAAAAGGTCACAGCAGGGCTTTAGGAGTTATAGCACCTTACCATTACAGACCCCAGTTCAGTTCTGTCCCCCCAAAAGAGCTCCAACCCCTGTCTCCCTTTCCTTTGAATTTGGATAAGCCAGGCCACTGTACTGTACCTGCTCTCCACGCTCCTTTCTACAATCACACCACTTTGCATTATAAAGCACAGCGAGAATTGCTTCTGCAGCTGAGACCATGAGGGCATTCACCTAGTATTGAAAAACCTGGGTTCTGATTCTTGGTCTGAAAACAGTTACTGTTTTATTTATAATGGGTAAAATACCTAACAGTTACATCTAACTTCTGCTCTGGCAACACCTTTGTACAGAAGGGCTCAGTGCCAGGGTCTTCTGTGTGGTCTCCAGTCTTGGACTACTCGTTACACATTGCAAAGACAACCAGCTCCTTAGGGGATGCAGGTAGAGGAATGCTTAGAGCAAAGCTCCTGATCAGCCTGAAGTACAGGAGGTTTCCAAGATGCTAAGCCCTGGCAACAACAGTTGTAGGAGCCTTTGGGTTTCCAGTCTTCTGATTTAGGACAGAGTAGTTCTGTTGCTGGTAATATGAATTAAATAACAGAAAATATTACTAAGGCTCCTGCAGCTTCAACCAGTGGAAGAAGTAACTTCCTCTTAGTATTCCATTCACTATGAAAGCAGCAATTTTGCCTCTATGCAGCAGTACAAGAATTTGGATAGAATCTTCTCTGCAAAGAGGAAATGCTTCATAGACTTGATGAATAAAAAAATAAATAATAATCCTTTGCTAAGTAAAATATCTTAAAACCTACACTCATCTACTTTGTTAGGGCTTTCTGCATTTATTTAAGTTGATGGAAAAAACTCCCATCAAAACCAATGCATGCAGCAAAAGAAATTATAATCTCCATCACAGGAATAAGGGGTTCGTACTCCAGGATACTCAGTGCCATTGCACTTCCTCCATTGGCCCTGATCCCTGGCTGGTGTGGTTTTATCATGTATTATAATCCAACTGTTTACTGAGTCCATCTGTACATGTAAGAAGTACTTTTTCATGTCCTAGGATGTTACCTTGTGTTCAGTTTCAAAGGAAAAGGAGCTAGATAGAAGTCTCAAAATGTGAACTGTCAAAGAAGAAAGTTTTTGTACTAAGTGGTGGTATAGTTTGTAGGTATTAATGGAGAGAGCCCATCAGATTGACACATGACATGTAAATTATATAGTAAATCTGACAGCTCAAATATTAATGCATCCATCTAGTTCTATCTTACACAGTTACTACTGCAATAGACTTTTTGAAAGCATCTTTCATATCTATTTCAAATCTGGCTGAGTTTTCAAGCTGACACAACATCAACCCCGTTTATATAGAACTAGCTATTATAACACATCTGAGCTTCTGAATATTAAATTAATTACTGATACAAATGACAGGTGATACTTTGTATTCATAATCCCCATTATGTTTAATCATCTAAAAAAATCCTCAACACACAATATATTTGATAATTTTAATTGAAAGCACTGACATGCCTGTAGGCCAAGGGATTACACTAAACTACTCATCTCTTGTAGTTGTTTTCTCTGCAGGATACATTTTCTCCTCGTAATAACTTGATATCCAAAAGAAATGATGATTTAAGACTTCCAAGGCCAAGTCAAATATTCATAGCTGTCCAAAAGACACGGGTCTGCTGTACTGCAAATGAAGGAATAAGCACTTTCAAAGCACTGGCTCTATTTACAGCTTCACGTGCTGTGAGGACTGCAGCAGTAGAGATCTCAGTATCGTTCTGGGTGCGGAGCAACTGCACTTCAAGCTGAGATCTGCAAGAGCTCTTTGCAGGACCATTTCTGCAGTTCATAGTGCTGGGCTGCAGAGTAGAAATAAGCCATGATCCAGGATGAGATGCCCAGGCTGCACAACGCCTCTGAATTCTGTTTATCCTAGCAAGAGTCTTTCGTAATACGCAGGTTTAGTGTTCCCTAGGAATAACAGAGTCAAAGCTACTCTAAAAAATGCATTGTAAAGAGCAAATTTTAGGCTGAGGGAAGATTCAAAAATTGAAAACATTGCTATTCTACCTCTTTACAGTTAAACTTAATTGACTTTCCCCTTCCCACCACGGTCATGAGGAAAGACATTGCCTTCCTGTGTCTCCAGACTACATGTCCGGAAGTAGGGAAAGGAACTGCTCACTGCAGAGAAGCACCAGGCTGTGCCTAGGAGATGAAGAAAGGAGGAAGTAACAGCACAAAACCGAAATATCAGCCAAGAAAATAAAATACAGCCATAGTTGTACTGCTAAAAATGGTAACAAGGATAAAGGCCCCCAGGATTTTTATTTAGAAGAGCACAGTTCCTAAGGTAGGTATAAATATAAAATAATTAGCATGTAATAAAAACTGCTGGCAAGAACGATACTCCTTAAATTATTTGACTGGTTTAGCAGATAGTAGTAGAAATGCTCCTAATAATAAATATTGCCCTGGGTTTGTGCTGGCGCAGTGAGCATAGATGACAGTGGTCTAATCCTTGAAAAATTTGGTTTCAATGTGAGTATTTGGTAGAGCTGATCTCTCTGTGTTACTGCCTCGTACCAGGTGGTCAAGCAACGACCAGGGAAACATTTTGGCTCTACTTTTCTTTAAGAGGAAAAAAGCCATTCCAAAATTCAGGGTTTGTTCTATTTTGTGTATGCAGTTCTGCCTTATTAAGAAGTAGCACCATTGGGCTAAAGATTTGCAACAGCCTTCAGAAGGTGTCCTGAGGAGAGTATTTGATGCCCATTCTGTCCTACACCTTGCCATCACTCAATGTCATAGATAATTGATCCTATACCCATTTCTCTGTATTTTGAAAATAAACTCACAAGGCAATTGGAACACTGGAGCAAACATAAGTGTTTAGATATTTCTCGTGCTTTGTCTCAATTTTTCAGTGTCCATGACTCATCTCATTAGTAATAAATAACTTTCTATCCAATTAAGCACAATCTCTTTTCCTGCTTGAGATGGTACACAGGAGTATCTAGAAATCTTTCACAGGCGGTTACTACCATTTTCATCTGAACTGGTAGAAAGACAAGTACTTATTCTTTCCAGAAGATTTTCTGCTTTTGCTTTTTAGCAGTCCATTTAAAACAAAATGTTTAGTCATCTTGGGAAGAACCTGTGACTTTCAGATCACCCTAAGACAGCTCAGCAAAATTATAAAGCATGTTATTTCTAAGTCAGTTATGATGGCTTCTGTATATCCTTTCGGGTACCAGAGCACAGCAGGAAGTATCTATGGATCTCATGTGCTATGAGGTCAAATCCACGTATTGGCCCCGTAGGACTTGCGAAAAGACCAAAGGAAACATTCACCCACCTAACAAATGGAAGATCTCTGTGGAGATATTGTAGGTGATTTGGAAATTTGGAGGGGTTTTTTTTGGTAACTGCTGAAACATGAACATTATTAAAGTTTAGCTCCTTCTTGCTTGTTGCTATTCTCATCTTCAGAGGCTCAGCATACCAATGAATTCAGCTTGATACAGCACAACTGAAAAATAAGCACAATAAAGTTAACAATATCATTTTAAAGTTGAAAAAAAAATACAAATCTATCTTTCTGTTCTTGTTGGTTTCAGCCTGAAGGAAAAATGAGAAAAAGATAACTTTTCCCAAATAGGAGCAAAAACCTCACAGGGGACTTCATTTTACAGGGTTTTTAGACTGCAGTGATGCATGTTAAAGTAGGTCTACGTTGTACATTGTGGGTGAATGCAAGCTTCCCACACCAAAAGCCAGAAGTCATAAATTAGCCACTGATTAGGTGCAATGAATAGAGACTGACTGATTTACTTAATTGTTAACCTATGTCTAATTTATTCCGCTATGCAAATAGTTGGTCTGGAGCTGACTCATGTCCAGCAGCATGTAAGTAGGGACAGAAAAAGTGATATGCTGAATATTTCACACAGATAATAACCTTACAAGGATGATTGTTTAGCAAGCTGCAGGGAGTACCAGGTTAGGAAACTTGATTCTAATGTAAGAAAACAATAGTGAAATTAATATCTGGGAACGAGACCACTCATTTATCAGTCAACATGTGTTGATTTTAGATGTGAAAGTTAAACTAGTGATGATGAGACATTCAAAGACAAGAATTCCTTCAAAAGAATTAAATTACAGTTCACCCGTCACCAAGGTTATGAATTAGTAAAAGTTTTGGAGTCAACTCACCAGCTTAGATACAAAGTCATTTACAGCAATGTCCTGGGGAAAAACCCAAACCTCTCTCATGTTATAAGCCAACAGATGTACAGTCAAATGGCTGGATCTAGGAAACAGGCTGAGAGAAGCATAAAATTGGTTTTAGGAGGACCCAATATTAGGATCAATACTTCAAATGAGAGCAGAAAATATTTTAAAAATACCGTTTTTCCAAGTTTGGAACATTGCATGTGAAAGTTGTGGTGTCCTTTACTTTGACTTTCTCTATTACCAAAAGAATATTATTTATGATCAAATGTCAGATTGACATGACTGAGTTGTGCTGATCTGCCAATATTACCAGCTTTTCTGATCTGATAACATGTTCATTTCAAAAATACTTTATCAAAGAAAGATGAAGGTCTCAGCGTCCTTCTACCATGTTATTTAACTCTGAACAAGCCCGTGAATTTGTCAATGTAGTTTCATTTTAATGACTGCAATGCTCACAAGATACAGAGCAGATATCAGGTTTTAAAAATAGAGATGTTATTTGGTGATTTTTATTTATTTTTATTAATTTCATCCTGGTTTCAAAATGAACATGAAAATACACAACCTTCACACTAGTTCATTTTGGTTTTTTCTGAAAATATGTTCACATCATTTGTTGGCTTACAAATATATATGCTAATACTCACTGAGAAATTTGACATTTCAAATTATAAGCCTACATGCTAACACACCAGAATGAAATTTCAGCTAGATTCAAGTCCACAGTAATAGGGAAACTCTGCTTCCTTAGCCAAGGGGGAATACATAGTAACCTCACACATCTTTCCATCCAGTTTTAGTGTACAGCAGAGCATAATTGGCCCGAGTAGTGGATGTGATAACGCAGTACCTCATGGAGAAGAGAGCCTACAAGTTAAAGACAAAAAATGAGATATCCTTGAAAAAAGTGAAATAAACCCACTGGGAAATCTAGATGCCTACACAGTGTAAGGTTTTGTTTTTCATAACTCAGAAGTAAAACTGCATATGACAAGAAGATAAGTAATCTTAATAAAGACGACTTTAGAAAGCTGCCAGCGTCTTCAGCCACACTTCCAGGTTCCATCAGCAGAGCTCCCCTGAAGTCAAAGGCAACAAGTGCACCAGCCCAAGTCTGCCAGTGAGTTCAGCAGAGGTAGGATGAGCTTCAGATATGTCACACTGAGCTAGGTTTGTTCTTAATCACCACGCCTGTCTTTCCTACCCGTTCTCTCTGCAACAAAATGTTTGTGTAAAACTAAGTTGTAGATCTCCACCCAAGAAACCAAACCAGGTTTGATTAAAAACAAACAGGAATTCTAGAGTCATTGCAGGGCTGTGTTTACTTAACTTTGCTTCAATCCACGCTTTGTTACAAGTGACCGTACAGCCTTCCTGGTGAATTCAGAGTGTGAGCTATTCATGACAAACACAGGGTGGAACCTGATCACAACTTATATATCACTGCATTTTGATTAAAATGTTGAATTTATAAGAGGTAAATATACATGACAGAGAGAGCTTTAAATCTATTGTTCTGTGCAAGCATTTTCCCAGTCTCTAAGGTATGAACAGCATCACAGTTCCTCTCTTAGTAGGAAGCAACCAACAACCAGAGAGAAAAGCCATTAAATATTTTAAGCAATAGCATCAGGGCTAATAATTACTATTGACAACTTATTCTAAGTTTCTAAAGGCAGGTGATATCATTTTCTGTGTCTGGTTAAACGTACAAATGTTTGGCAAACATGAATACATTTTTTAAATGCAATAAAAATATTCTAAAGCTTTAAATATGTAAATTCAGTCCAACAACATTGAACTTCCAGGATATAATGTGTATAATGAAATATAGAGAGTATTTGCAACAAAAACTCCTTCAATTAAAATATTAATTTTCACAGCAGCATCTCTATTTTCTGCAAGAGCATATTGATCCTGAGGTAACTTCCTTCCAACCATACAAAGTATTTGCAGCTTTCCTTTCAAAACGACTTTGCAATTACTATTTCAGTTGATCAAGGAAAAATTTTAAAGTACATATTTTGGGGAAATATTTTCTTGTATTTGAATTTTTATGAACAATGAAAACAAATTCCCAAACATCAGAATTTTCAAACCACAAGAATTCCATATATTCCTGGCTTAAATGTTTAGAATTATTTATTTACTGTAATGTGTAGAACAGCAGCTTAAAAAATGGAAAGCTTCTCTTTGTATCATAGACAAAGTCAGATTATCCCTTACTGTGGAATTGCCCATTTTTTTTCAACTTTCATTGTTGCATTAAAAAATTTAAAAGTGCTAAGATTCTGCTGACAGAAATCTGTTTTTATTCTATTCAAATGTAAGGACTCAGAACGAAAAGAATGCTGCTTCACATAAAGCAATACAATTTCAAGGACGTAATCCTAATATTAATCCGCCATTGTATAGGAAATTAATTACTATGTAATTATAATTACATAAAAAGCAAATGGGATTTCTTAATGTTGTCAAGAGCTGTTTAAAATGACATTCATCTGAAAACACTGGAAAAATAGAACTGCTCCTTCAGAAGCTATGTGGCACTGAATTTGCCAGCTATCTAACAAAGTCTAGTGAGACCTCTGTCTCTCACATAAGGTGCTCTATATAACAGATAAAATCGTGAATACACTGCATGACTGTTATGACTCCTCCCCCAGACTTGTGCTAGGTAAGCAAGGACACATAAGAGAAGCACATCTGAGAGAAAGTCAGAACTTGTGACCCCCTCAGCATCAAGAAATTATCAGAAATATCTACCACAGGGAACTACACAGCTCATGAAAACAAAAATTATCTGAACCTCAAGGATAATGATGGTTCGATGTCTAATTATCCGAGATGGATTTTTGATGACACCTCCTCCGGCCAAGTAGCTTGCTAGTCACCACAGAGTGCTTTTGGCAAGGAGGGTTAAGCAGAAGGCTGGAAAAATAACAAGAGGAAATAGAACTGAAAAAACCTCTTCAGTCACTTCTGTCAACAGCAGAAATGTGGTCTGGGGAAACCAAGAGAGTTAAGGTAGTTTTAAACCAGAGCGAGCAAGAATAGGATCAGCAGCCCCAGGAAGCTTCCCACAGCATTCAGGGCGTGCATTAACACTCCTGTAAAACCCAGTCTAAGCCAAATGCTGCAGCCTCTCCCCTTGAGCCAGCACATTGGCACCACACACAGGTGCTCTTACGCTCATCATCGTGATGGACAGGCTCTGGAGCAAAGGCTGCAGTACAACATCCAGAAACCACGTCTCTCCCTGTACGCACCTTTACTAGAAATCACATGTGCCCCTGCCATGGCCTTCAGGGCTTCGCTCATCATGAAACAGTGTGCATGTTCCTCTCCCACAACCTGAGGCACTGGTCTCAGACTTTGGCCAGAAAAAGATGAAAGGAAATCACTTTGGGGGCTGGTCAGCAATAAAATAAAAAAGTACTATAAAATGGTAGAAGCCAGGCATATGAAAGACCCTGTGCTCCACAGATATAAATCAGCATAGGTCCATCAAATCCCAAATGTCAGCACCAACATCAGTCAGAATGTAGGTTACACTCATCTTTCATAGCCCACTTGGGGATTCTGGACATCACATGTCAATAGTATTAGTTCCCTCTTGCTAAGCTTCTCCAGCTATCTCCCCTGCACATGGAGAAAAGCAAGATTGCTACTGCTGGAAAAGTCTGGTGAAAATCTCTTCTTCTTTGATTTAGAAATGCAATCAGTGTAATACAATTCTACTCTAAAGAACAGACCTCTGCAAACCATTATGTTTGTGAGGGAAGCTGGAAGAGTAGGGGAAGACAGACAAACAGAATAAAGTAAAAGTTTTTCTTGATATTTCTTCTTCTTCTCTGAATTTTACAGGTTTGCAACCAGCAAAGCTCAGGTTTTAGATCTACAGCCAGCCAGCCAATCTTTTTAACCAGAGTCAGCATTTACCATAGTAAAAAAATATCCTGCAGAACCTTGTATCTTGTCATTTTCAATAATCCTAATATATCCCATCAGAATTTTTTATCCTGGGCCATAAATTTGTTCTCACCCAGTAACCTACCACCCACTGATTCTCCTTATTTCCGAAGCTTGTTACAGATAGATTTAGTTACAAGTCTGTCTTTTTTTTCCATTCCATGAAGCAGAAGTACTATGTCATACCTGCATAATGCATTGCTCATTCTCTCTGACAAGCTACTGAGACAGCTGGTATCTCACAGAGATGTTTATTTTAGATTTTTCTCTAGTAGATAAGAGCAGTGCAGCAAAGGAGGTGCACAAGTCCAGGGAAAGTCTGAGATATAACCTGTTCCTCAGTGCTAGAGAATATAAGCAAATCAGCTGTGTTAGATTTAGACTTGCTTGAGTCAAAATTAATTTCTGTAATACCATCAGGCATTAATATTGATATTTCATAGTTTTTGAGGTACTATTTACATTCTGTACACTAAACATACAGCAGGCATTTAACCTTCAAAGTAACTGACTGTTACTCATTTGGGAAGCTGAGGTGGGATGGTTTAGCGACTATCACCCTACAACACTTAGAGATTAATGAACAAGGACTGCAATGCAAAAGCAGCTCCAGAGACTCCTTCTTCTAATAGAAATTGACTGCAGCCACTACCTGTACACAGGAGGAATCAGTATTTTTATTAGCCTTATGCTGAGTAGGCTGGCCATGTACATTGCCCCTATAATACGGAGTAGTACAATAATTTAAGGTGGAAGGGGCCCTGAAGTCCAACGTCTTCCTCAAAGCAGAATTAACTTCAAAGTTAGATTGCTTAGGGTCTTTGTCCAGGTGAAATGTGAATGGCTCCAAGAGCGGTGATTCAACAGCATCTGAGGGCCCTGTTCTAATGCTTAACCACCCTCATTGTGAAAATCAAACATTTCTAATGGCCATTCTTAGGAATTATCCTTATGACAAGAAGATCTAAAAGAGAGCAACAAACTATGTTCAAAAGTTTTAATAATTTCATAGAATGTCCTGAGTTGGAAGGTTCATCGAGTCCAACTCCTGTCCCTGCAGAGGACAACCCCAAAGGTCACACTGCGTGTCTGAGGGCATTGTCCAAATGCTCATGGAATATTGTCAGGCTTGGTGCTGTGACTGTTTCCCTGGGGAGCTGGTTCCAGTGCTCCACTACCCTCTGGGTGAAGAGCCTTTTCCTAATATCCAACCTAAACCTCCCCTGGTACATCTACCTATGATTCAATCAGATCTTCAACACCAATGATGGGCTCAGGCAATCCCAGATCCCTGGGCTAAAGAATCATTACTGTGGAAGTGATAAACTCTCAACCAGCCCCAAACTTGTGTAGATTTGCTGCTCCAGCCGGATCTGTGCAAGATGATAAGACATGATGGGATTCATTCTAGGGTACTATTTAATAATTTTATGATACATGGTAAAGGTTCTGCTTGTAAGTAGTGGCAGTAGTATGTCTTCAGGGTTGCTTTATGTTTGCCCTGTTGTAAGTAAACATAAACACAACAGCTGTGGCAAGCTCATGCTGCAACATACATCGCTACAGCACTAACGTGGTGTCACTGTTCTCCCAGTCTCAGCTGGACCATCCCACACTTCTCTCCAATGCAAATGCAAGAATATTCTGAGTTGCAGTAGTTTCATCATCAAGCTTCCACCATTCAGTTTTCCACATCTCAGAAAAAATTTTCCTCTCTTCCAGACATGGGCATATGTTAACTTCCCTTAGGCAAAAACGTGATATCATTGATGTGTTTGTAATCTAACCTTCCACCAACAAGAAAAAGCAAATTAACAATTTGAAAAGCAGTTACTTGATACAACTTGATTCAGTTATGTTTATTTCCAAAGAATGCCTTGAGTAGGCTTGATCTAAACCAGTGACAAGCACTGCTTTCTGCCATATAAGTAAACTAAGACTAAATTAACAAACTCTTTCAGTTTGTAATCAGGTTATAAAAATAAAGTGCAGCAAACAGAAACGAACCTGTTTGTTTTGTAAGTAATGTATGTGCCGTATCCAGACCTTAATTAGACCACATAGTAAGAGACTTTTATAGATGGATTTTTATAGACACTGTTCCAGACATGCTGTGCTCCTGATTTTCCTGCCCCAAGCTCCAATCCACACCTTGCTAAATAGCTTTTATAGGTCTAATTAAACAGCCTGGTGATTCAGTAGTAATCCTATTAAAGCACCAGTACTTGAGAACAGGCATTCTTACTATGGTATCCTCCTTTATTTCCAGTAGGATTCCATAAAAAGAGCTACTGGTAAGATGTCCGGGTGTTTCTATATTGCACAATCTGATGCCATCGTAAAAATGCTTTGCCTAGTTCTGTGTGAGCTGGATTGCTTACACAGTTCAACACTGCACCAAAAAAGACACATTAACTCCACTGCCAGAAGCAGTATGGCAGCAGTGTGGCACTGCATCCAAGATAATTACATGCTTTTCTGCCATAATCCTCTTTCTTACAGAGCTAGGAGAGAGCAAGCGTTATTCATTGGAGACACCCTCTGAGATTTTTTATGCCTAATATTATTGAAAGACAAGATAAACCTCCATCATTGAAATGTTGCCTAGAATTTAATAGGGATCTATAAAAATTACCCTCCTAAAGAGGAGAATTCAGTTGAGAATGGTTTATTTCATTTTATTCTAGTATTATTAAATTTAAGGAACTATTCTATAGAAACTATGCAGGGCCGTTACAGTTGATAACAAAGCTCCTGTTATTGGAATTGAAGCCGCTATTCCCTAAGGTGACTCAGAAATCTCAGAGACTGGTTATGACATTCTATTCAACTCTGCAGGCATTTTCCATGAAGAATAAAATGCTGGAAAGCCCTCAGAAATTATTACAAAAAGCTGTTCATTCTCCAGATTTATCACTGTTCTAAGAACTCCCTTCAGTCACAAATAAGCCTCCCACATAAGAAGTTGTGTCTGTTGAATAGCGCACTGGTATTATCCAGGCAATATCAGGATTCCAGAAAGAACAGAGGCAGTTGCTGCCAGTCAGTCCTGCTCTGGCCTTCCAGCACCAACACGGCATGTTTTGTGTATGCACATTATAAGTTTTATTATATTCAGAAAGCTTTTGCTGCACTTTCCACCAATTAGAGGATTTTTCAAAACTCTAAGAAATAGAAAGTTATGTGCTAAATTTTATTCTCAGTCATATAGGAATGGTTTTAATCTCATATTTAGGCGCTTTTTTTCTGCTCTGAAGGAACATTTTCTGTACTACTAGAGACTGAAAAAAGGGTTCCTATAGTGCATCCACAACACCTTTAAACATGTCAAAGCTATCCTCAAACGTCAAAGTCCTTATTACAGTAAGAAGTCTCTTCCTGCATCAACTTTATTAGCTATTTTTATTGTAGAAGGAGAAATAGATTGAATAAAATAGGATACTCTCACCCAAAAACTAATTCCATATTTTTAAAGGGGATTTTGTAATTCTTACATTAAAAAAAAATACTTCTTTTACTGTGACTGAAACAACAATGCATTTCTTTCCTTCTTTTCTGGTTACAGCTGACAGATGCTGCAGTCTAGAAATGCTTTTGCACTACGGAAACAAAGTTGAATATATGGTTTGTGACCTTAGTCACCCTAAAATGCACTCTTCCCTAACTTTGAGCCAAGAAACTAGAAGTGTCTAGAAACATCCCAAAAAATCCAATCCCAACCCAAATTTACAGTTAGCGACTAACAATAAGGTGAGTGGTTTTCAACTACCCCCAAAAATTCATGAAACACAAACTCTACCTTGCATAATTTTCTAAGAAAGCTCCAGTCAATAAAGAGTTAAAAGCATCAATAAAACACTTCCTATCTGGGCAATCCACACTACTAAAATAATTCCTATTATTTCCACTCTGTTCATAGGAAACCAGCAGGCCTTTTACTCATTATTATTTATTTCTTTGATCTTGTCTCCCCTTGAACCTTACTGCACTTCCTTTTACAAGTTACCCACTTCTTTGGCAAAGGTGTACATCACACCATCTGGCTGCACACAAAGAAATGTTGCTACATGCTTCCCTGAAGACAAGCCTGCTGTGCTAGCCATGAGCCACTGACATGATTTCCAGCTCAGCACTTCAGAAGAGTTCTACTCAAACACCATTTCCTCACTAAAGGGGGGGGGAACAAATCATCCAGCAGATCTATAACAGTGGAAAATGTGCATCTCATGTTTTATGAACACAAAAATTCCAGTCTCAATTATGTGTTACTGCTACGTGCTCTGCTTGCCAAACCACTACGCTGTTTCCGATAAGTACACAACGTTATAATGAAAGTACAAACTACAAATCTTATAAAGTTGCTTTTAAATACTGCTTTTTGCACATTAAAACTGTCATGGAAGAGGAAGCACACATCTCAGGAAGCACACTGGCAAACCTTGTGAATTGTTGCTATGTTTTACCAAAATATTTAACCAACTGAGTAACAATAATCTCTATTTATCATACTCAGAAGCGGTGAGCAATTCTTGCTTCCTAGCCATAGGTATATGACAAAGAAACATTACAAACTGGTTCTTAAATGAAAGCCTGCCATTTGTTAGGTAATTTCCACAAGCACATATTTGTATGTCTAAATAAAATAGGCAGAACTTCCACGACAAATTAAAGTTAATGGAAATTGTATGCATCTCTTAATTCTTGGAGTTGAAATAATATTAGCACTGTATGCAATGCAAAATGAAACTTCACTACGAGCCTTTTAAGCACAGCACGTTCTTCAGCTCTCTACTTTTGGCTATGCAGTCAGTTCCAGTTTGTATTCAGAAACTACTCATCATAAAGTTAACCAAACTGATTATTATATTGCTTGAAATGTCGTAATCTGTTCACATCAGGCTCAGTTCAGTCTAGTGATGCACTTATCAGAGCCACAAATATAGACAGAGGCAAACATTACAATTGCTGCTTTGCCTCAGGACCCCAAGGGGTCCAAAGCTGAAGCTGAGACAAGGGGCCTTCTCTCTGCTTCATCTTGACCAAGTTTGTTGCCATTCCAGCTATTAAGGAATTTTGGCCTTAGCTCGAAGACTGCTGATGACAGCCTTTGGTGGAAAGCTCTGAAGGAAATACATTCACATAAGGAGAAATGATTTGTTAAGAAAAACAAACAAATAGACAATTATGGAGACAATTTGAAATGAGTGGTTGGATGTGCATTTCAAGGCCTGCACCTTTTAAAGTAAAACAGTACAGGCAGATTTTTCTCTCCTATCCCAATCAAATTGTCCATGGTGCAGGAGCATGCTGCACTTGTACACTGTCTTGGCATAATTCCAGTCACTAGATTTTGCACAGGACTCAAAAATAATCTCCTTTTCATTCATTCAAATGTATTCACATTCACTCCTTTGCACATGTGGATGTAATAGAAAGACAAAAAGGATGGAAATTTTCAGATCACTGCAAAACTGAACTATACAAATCAGGTTCCTGAAATCTGTTAACTACTAGGAATGCAAATAAGTTCCTACAACCTTAGCATTTTCAAATTAATTGTTTTTAGGCTTGTCATTCATATTCTAAAATTACAAACATTGTACTGTACATGCCTTATAATCATCCTGAAGAAAATGCAGATCTGTTCTTTCTGTTAAAATGCAGAGAACGTGTAACTCAGACATACTCTAAATTTAAAAAAAAAGACATAAAAAATGTTCTATGTTAAAGACCTTGAAGACAGATACTACCTTATTACATTGGACAGCATCAAGCACAACAGACTCCTATAAAAAATGAGAAAAATATATATTTTTTATTGCAAAACTAAGTAACTGACAGTGAATTTGGAAGTCAGCTCTGTATAGGTCTTATCAATAATGTCTTGTTTTATGCTAGATTTCTGTAAAGTTTCAGGCTTCCGATTTACTAATTCTTTACACATAAAAACACCAGCAGGTGCCAAATTAAATTATCAGGCAGCAGGTTTAAAATAAACAAAAGGAAGTACTTTTCCACCCGATGCGTAATTTAATTGTTGAATTCTTTGCCACAGGAAGTTTTGTGTGCCAAAGTCTTAGGCCAGTTAAAGACAAAAAAATTTTAGAGAACAGAGGTTCACCAAGGGCTATTATATCAATGGGGAAAATGCAATTCACGGGGCTGGAATTCCCCAAACCACAGAATACTGAAATTTGGGGAAGTGTCATTCTACTGTTGACTTACCCCCACACCCAAAAAAAGGAAACAGGTTCTGCTAGAGGGTACCATCACAGGAAAAAATGATTGGCCTAGTTGACTTTCAGATAAGCCTGTCTGGCAAGGTTCTTTTTCCTGTTCACTAACTCCAGTCAGGATGCAGAAAAGTCTACCTGTAAATGTTGTCTTCTTTAGCAAAAACTTTTGAGAACGTATAGCAAAGGTTTCTAAGTTGGCTTTTCTAGCTCCTTTTTTGTGCCTACATTATCAAGGTAAATGCATCCCAGTTTGCAACTGTACGATGTATTCTTTTTAGATCAGATAAAGTTTACATAATCATAGCTTATTAAAAATATCTGTTACACTTCTATATCATTTTAGCTATAAACAGGCTGTGGATATACTCTGACCTCAAGAAAAAAAAACAAAACAACTCTTATCAGCTGCAGTTAGTTATTACTTTGATATTGAGTTGCAAGATACATGCTGATATAATGTCAGGGATGGATCTGTAAAATTTCCAGCTCTTGCGTATGAATGAGCACAATGATGTGACACAGGCAAAGTAATAAACATTACCACTCAGGATGGGATTTACACCTATTCAGAGAATGATTCTTTAATATCAAAACAAAAATATTGATCAAGGATAGCATACAATTAATGTGTACCAAAGCAATATACTAGTTTTCCATATGTTACCATGTAGATTATTTCTCTCCTCCGGAACAGCTATCTACATGCCTACACGTTGATGCCATGTTTACTATGGGAAAAGATAGCTCAGGCTCTCAGCTCACTGTCTTAATTTTTGCAGTGACAGATGTTGCTGTAAATCTTTTTCATAGCATCGCCTTTCTGATTTTATCTGCAAGAAGGGTTATCCAATTTATCTTCTCTTTAGATCACCAAGGAAGAAAAAACAGATATTTTTTGAAAAAGACAACTTTTTGAGCTAGGTGAAGCATGAACATTGTTTAAGCTTGCTTGTTTTTCTGTCAGATGGAACTAAGTTTACACAAACACGTTTCACTGAATCATGAAGTAAAGTAACCCAAATTGCTTTGATTTTACCATGTTTTCAGTTCTGAAAGAATTTAAAAATTAGTTAGCTTAAACTACTATGTAAAATCTCTTCTTTAGAGTTATATAAACTAAACCAATTATTTTTTAAATTTCTCTCCATGTCTACCCTAAATTTAAGCCATTTTACTGTTTTAATTTTAAATTAAGGTTGGCAGAAGGAAATGATGTCATTTAAGTAATCTACATTAATTTCTACTGGATTGAGTTTCAGTTTCTATTTTCTAACATGCCTATATCAAGAGGTCGCAGTTGCTTTTGATAAAGTAATGGATACTTTAGTTAGATACTCCTTAATAGGTCCATTGGGCAACAGAGCAGGTTTCTCTCGGTATTAATTCTGGAAAACCAATCTATGCTAAAAAATATATTTGATTTGCTACTGAAACAGAAGACCTGAATATTATTTTACAAACTTCTTGTCAGAAATAGGTACTTCAAAATCAGGTGACAACTTATCAAAATGTATCATTTAATTTTTAACTAACAACATGCAGATGGAAAACATGTAGGAAGAAGCTAATCGAAACCAGAAATAGGTGAATGGAAGAAACTCTTCATAAAAACATGGAATAAAAGCCAGAGGACTTTTTGAAAAAACTCCTGTTAAGTACTACTGTCTTTATCACATTATGTCTGGTGTGATTCACAATCATGAAGAACCTGCAGTTGGTCAAACATTTGAGCAAGTTACTTGTTCTGAAATAGTTACCAGATCATATTACAGTACTAAAGATATTTGTTCTGCAAGGTCAAATAAAATGCTTTCATTTATTTTCACATTTAATCAGGTTTTATAATAAAGTTCTGAAACACTCTAAAACATTGGCAGTTCTGTGGCTGGTATCGTTGCTAGGTGTTCCTGCCTGCAGATGACAATGTATTCCACTTGTAAAAGGAGATCATATCTCTACACACTGGAGATACACGTTAGAAAATCCATTAGACATAAAAAAAAGATACTTCATAGACAGAGATGTAAAGTTTCACATGTTTAAAAGCTAATGAGAAAAAAACACGTTAATAAAAGTGTGCTATCTGGAAAAAAGTACTGCAATAGTTCAACCAACAGGCTAACAAGAATATTTTAGGTGGTCTATGCCCTCTCTGTTACTACATTCAGATCTTTAGCGTATGGGATTACAAACGGAAATGACTCAGTTATCTGTAATTCAGTTCTGATTAAGTTGCCCAACCTATTACTACTTTCCAGTGAAAAATTTTGTCTACAGTTAAAACACTGGCACATGATTGACTTGTACTTCACTGATTCAGTGATTTTTCCCATGTGAAGTGCTTAAGGTTAAATGCAGTTTGACAGCTGATACAGTGGGGATTTGGATTGTTTTCAGTCGAATTAAAAAAGCAATATGAGTGTAGTTTTAACTGCAACATATTTTCATCCATAGTTAATAAATGGATTCTTCATCCTTTAGTTCTCCACACAGCTAAAAAGACAATGAGGATTTTGATGGCAAATTCAACAGTGATGCATCTCAAAAAATGATGGCATCCAGGTTCTCAGAGAAAAATTGTTTTCTAGTCCACACGTTGCAGACCACATAGACATTTTCTGAGGCCACCTGGACTTCCTGTGATTTAAAACAGTAGAAGTCTCTCAAGGAGAGGCTATGACTAAATCAAAGGCATACTCATGGTATGATTTGACCATTTCCAAAGCTGTGTGTAGGAAAATGAATGGAGAGGTTAAGGAAAAACAGACCCCAAATTTGGAAATAGTACACTCCAGACATCTGAAGAAACACATTAGCAAGTTGATGATATTCTGATTAGTAGTCAGAAATGACCGAGCATCATAAAACTCTAACGGAAGATTGCAGACTGGAAATATCATCATCAGTACACAATCTCAATAAGAAACCTGTCTGCTGTTACAAAGCTGTATCTATAGAACCAAAACAATAACTTCAGATTTTCTCTCCTGGAGTATTCTATGTCAATGATGGAACATTTGGGCTATGACAGGTCAGTCATTTCACTGCTGGTGGCACAGAGTACAGATACTATAGCTCATCAGGGTCAATAACGAAACAAATACTGAATATACTGAACTCAGAGAGATGTTTGGTACAAAAAAAGTAGCAAAAATAAAACTCTCCTGTTCCTGTAGAAGCCCTTGTTATTGTTCTTTGCATCCCTTGTTGTGATTAGCCACAGTTGCGCTTTCGCCTTCCTGACCCCATCCCTACGCCACTGGGTAGCATCCATGTACTCTTCCCAGGATACCACTGTCCCTGCTTCCACTAGCTGTACATTTCGTTCTTGCCCTTTAGTTTGACCAGCAGGTCTCGACTCAGTCATGTCAGTCTCTTACCTTCCTTTCCCAATTTGTCACAACCAGAGAATCATCAGCTATTGCGTTCTATGGAAAGCACTGGTAAAGATCTTCCAGTCACCCTTAAAGGTCTGCCAGTTCTGATCTGCTTCCCTGCACCTGAGGGCAGAGTCCCAGGGGGTCCTATTGCCTAACTGCTTGAAGAGCTGGAATTTTCTTTCCTAAAATCCAGAGCCCTCTCTTTACTCTTTGCCTGACCCCTAATTCCACAGGAGTCCAAACTTCATCAATGCATGATCCCCACAGCCCAGGCTACCTCCACCCTAGATATCACCACTGGCTCACTTGCATGATAAAGTCACTAGAAAAATGCCTATATTCTCAGCAGTGCAGCGTTTAAGTATGAACAACAGCAAGAATAACAACCTGAATATCTTTTCTTCAGTTGCTTCTTGGAGTAAACCTTGTATTACAAACAAGTTCATGTTTCCATGTGTGTGCGTGTGATCAAGCACCTACAGATAGGCAAAGGTTTTTTTTATTTGGATTTCTTTCTTAATACAAGCAAAAGCAAAAGAGAAGAGTTTTCCACTTACCTGAAATCTGCAGGGCCTGTAATTGCTTGTCAGCTCTTGTAGATGTGACCTTCTTAGTGAGATTTTGGCCCACCAGAACGTCCTGATACTGGCAGTGGCAGATGTACTAGATAATTTTTAGGGGTCCTGTGGATGTCAGCCTCTCAGGGAGAGACCCAAGAGAAAGGAAGGTCCATCACATACTTATAGGCCAATCCCACAAAAAGTCTTCCATATTAGGGTAAACTACTTAAACTACTTTCTGTATTTTAGTGGACAACAACAGCACAACTTGCTGACATCATTAAATGTAGAGTCTGCAACATTTTCAATATACAGCATTATTAAAAGATGTATTCGAGTGCAGTATTATTATAGTGTTAACACTACAAAGATGTATGTGAATTGGGTGTTCATAAAAATGAACAGACTGTTATAAAGACTAGAGCCCACTAGTCTTCAGGGAAATGTCTCTTAATGACAGTTCTCTTTTCCAAATGGTCAGCTACGGTGTTGTGGAACCCTTCTTGAATTCTTGCCAATGATGCTGGGTTCTGTAGCAGTTTTGTAGCAAGGTTAAAGTCAACACTTCTAAACTAAATGGGAAGAAGACAAAGAAAAGGGAACTGGGGCATGGTGGGAGGAAATACGGTGAGGGCAAAGTCAGCTAGAAGGTCAGAAGAGGAAAAAAAAGGAAGAGACTAGAAAAAAAACAGAAAGAAGAATGAGACATATGGATGGTATAAAGAGAGTAGATTTTTCCCCCCCTTCCTTGGCATTCAGTGCCATGTCAAGTGCACACTTGTCACTTTTGTGAGAACTTAAAAGGAACAGCTAGAAGAGAAATGGTCTAATGGCATTGTGCTTCTCTGCAGCTTGCACAAACCAACAGTAGCATGACATGTTCTTTTTGGCTTAACTTCAGCACATCCAAAGTCCTGAACTGGGGAAGAACGCGAACGCATCAGCAGTTTTATTGTGCTGCACACTATCAGAAGCCAAAGTTTCAGTCACTGAATGTTACATTCTCAGCACACTGCAGAATCTCATTTATCTATCCTCATTTATCCAAAACATTTTGTGACAGACCGTGCTGACAGAGTGAACAGCAAAAAACCTCCACGTTAAACTACTGAGAAGGTCCTTGGGAAGGAGCAGAGTTACAGCATCAGGAGTCCAGAGCAAACATAAAGTCTGCCTTCCCATTCAGAGAAAAAAAAAGTTCTCAGAACAGCTTAAGTAGAGAAAAATATGTTACATAACTATTAGTAGTAGTATTACAGTTCACCTATTTTATTATCATATTATTTAAATAAGGAAAAAGAACTTCATAGAGACAATATGCATTTTCCAGGAAATCTAAGCTCAAGGATTTTTCTTAATCATACTTTTCAGATGTGGTTTTGTTATTATAAGATGTCTCCTATTTATATTTATCAGTCTTTTCTACAATTTGCACAAAACCAAATCTTTCTTTGTTAGGGATCATCTTCTTCTGATGTTTTCTACCTGTTTTTCATCACACCTGAGGTTATGATCTTCTGTTCACGTCATTATGCTCAGGAGACTGTATAGAGGAAGGGGTAAAGTATTTATGCAGAAATAGAGTTCAAATCTCCTCTAGAGAAAAATACCTGTTTTTCCAAGAACTATAAACTGAATCAGGAGTGTCAAACGCACAGCCCGTGGCCTGAATCCGTCCCTCCACCTTGTTTTATCCAGCCCAGCACCTTGTTCCTCCCTGTGGGCAGCGCCGAGCTCCTTGTCCCTGCGCTCCTGCCAGCGCTGGGCACGTGTGCAACGTGTGATGCGCGTTACGCTGCGGGAGCACAGTGGGAGCTGGGAGTTTGACACCCCTGAACTAGAACGAGATTTAAAAGCAGGATTAAGACATTCATCACGTACATAAACAATGGTGGTCAACAAGACCACTGGACAAAGCCACGAAGAAATCACAGTGAAAAAAAAAGAAATGACAGACTGACACAATCACTTTACTGAAATGTAGGGGGGAGGGCAAATTCTCTCTCTTCCCTTTGAACAGTGCTTTAAAGTCCTATTTCTACTTGTGCCACTGGCTTTCCAGATGGCTGCATACAAGTTCTTTCACCACCCTACAATTCTCTGCTCCCTGTTTTGTGCATGGTAGACACAATACTACCTGCCCTTGCAGAAGTATGGTTAACAGATAACTACAATATCACATTAAAGCACATCCTTCTGATTTCAGTTCTTCTCATAACATCGTTGTCTACAAAAAGTCACTTCAAACAGCTTTTTTGCGAAAAAAGCAATAGTTTCAAGTGATTACATTTATAATTTTAATAATGTAAGAGTTTTCCAGTAAGATACCGTGCAACCAAGAATTCATTACTTTTCCTTTCAGATTTTAATAAAAGTACACTATGAATTATTTAAACTAAATGAAACTTGTCAGGACAAATTAATTTAGTACATGTTGTGATGCAGTATGTTCTGCCTTTAATTGTGTTTGCTTATTACAGAGTATAGCGATTCACAAAGTCCGGTAATACATTTCTACAGCCATTAGAAACAAGAACTGTGGGAGCATTGTATTATTTTCATTACTCAGAGATTTTTACTTATTCTTCGATGAAAAATTGAAGTTAAGTTATTACACTAAAAAGAAAAAACACGTCAAAAAAACCGAGTGAAAATATTGAAAGGTTCAGGAGATTTCTCATGTACCTTTTCTAGTTCAACTCCAGTATGCATTACCTACGAATAATCCCAGGGTGATGAGTTTTCAGGATCTGCAGTGCAACAATTGAGAGATTTAATTTGATACTATTTAATTCTCATTATAAAGTGAAAACAAAGTCCCAGGAAAGTCAGGAAAAAATTTGCTTCCGACATGAGTGAAATAGAAGACTCAATCCATTGCCTAAACATAGCTGTTACAGCCACATGAGGTGCCCTGGGGGACTCAACCCTGCTCCAGCTGACAGTCTAGCAATGCTTGAGTTTCCTCTAGGTCCTGTTATTGTACCTGTCAGCCTTATGGGGAATTGTTGGATGACTGAGACACCTCAAAGAACGCTAAGCATGACTTTTAGATCACTGATGTGAGCCCAAGGTGTCTCCCATTGGGCATCCCAGATTCACAGCGCCTTACACAGATACTGTTGTCTGCTGACAGGTAGAAACTGTACAAATCTCTTTTCCAAAGCATTTTGCAGAGTAAATTTCTTATGAAGGCTCAGATTGCAGAAAGTAGGATCCTCATTTGGAAGTTCTGTACCTTCCCAAGAATGACACTTCCTTCTAAAGAATGTAATGAGCAGAAGTTCATATGAAGTCTTATGGTACTTCTAGCTTGTGAAAGAGATGTAGTTCTCCACTTTTATCAGAGTGAGATACTTTTCCAGATTTCTCACATTCATGAGTCTCTGCATCCTAGAAACCAATCTAAATCTAATTTTCAGTTTTTGTTAAAAATGACAGCTGTATTGAGTTTTCTAGGAAAAATGAATTAAGAAAATAATCTTGTTATCGGGGAGGTATTTCGGCATATGAAGACTCATAGAATAATTTGGTTGGAACAGACCCATGAGATCATGGAGTCCAACCATACTTGTCCACTACTAAACCATATCCCCGAGCACCTCATCTTACCTGTCTTTTAAAAACCTGTAGGGATGGTAATGACTCCACCACATCCCTAGGCAGCTTCTGCCAGTGCCTGAGAACCCTTTCACTGAAGAAATTTTTCCCAATATCTAATCTGAACCTCCCCCTGGTGCAACTTGAAGCTATTTCCTCTCATTTTAATTATGCAACAGTCTTCCAGATTCAATTAATTCTCACTATCCAGGACAAAGACATTTGAAACTGCAACACTGCTACAAAGCAGGAGTCACATCAAAAGGAAAGTCAGTCCAAGTTTTTATGAACTAATTAAAAATTAGACTTTTTCAAGAAGAGGGAAGCATACATAATCTTAATTTTAAAATTAAATTTAAAAACTACTCTTTGTATCAGGTCTAGAAATACCATCATCGTACAGCACTTTCTACAGAGGTCATAAGGCATTAACTTGTGTTTTCTTAGAGGCCATTCAGTTCAGGAAGACCAATTGAGATCTTGGTGCAAGTAGAAATCTAACTTTAGCAGAAAAACACAGCATTTAGGTTTCTGAAAGCAATACAGAAGTCTTTCTGATATTAGGTATATTTATATAGATACTGAACCACGTTCTCAGTTTATTACTGCTGTCTTTATGTTACAGCATCTTTCATCCTCTTGTTCGCAAACTCAGGAGGCGATTTCATCATTACTGGACATAAGAGTGCACCACATTGATCTCTGATCAAATTCAACATCAGATATCCTCACACAGAGTAATGTCATGTGCAGACCTACCGTGCCTAAATATCAGAGCCAAACAACACAGGGGTCAGGACATGCAAAGCAACCTTATGGTTACCCTAGGTTATCCTCTGAAATGCAGGCATTCCCACAGAATTGCTACAGAGCTGCTTGCTCCTATTCTTGACTTCCTATTTTATTTCTCTTTCCAATGTCATTTATTCCTTGAAAGATTTCTCCTGCTCTCTTTGCCCACACAGCACTTGCTGATGGCTGACAGAAAAGTGACTGGCTCAATGCAAACTACCTTTGTATCTTTAGGAAGAAATAAACACTAAGACAGAAACTTGCCTTACATCTCGAGATATGAGAGAGACTCTAAAACTATACTCACCAATCTCCAGACTTCAAAGAGAGGTCCAAGGATTTTCATCAATATTTGATATTTGCACAGCAATAAAGGCTGGGGGGACATCACTACACGCATCCTGAGTATTTAACGCTGAATTAAAGCACAGGCATAACAAATTTGTAAGTCTAGATACTAGGAAAGGAAAGGAGGAGCAAACAAAAGGGTGAAATTCAGAACAAATCAACCTTCTCCAGTACATGTTGAGAACATGGGATGAGCTTTCATTATAGTAAAAAATTTTAACATTTGTAACAGGTTTCCTTACGGACCTCTGAGTTCTGTGTCTGGGGTTATGAAGCAGTAACTGCAGTACATGCTGGTTTATGAGAGGAAATAGAGAAGAGAGAATACCATATCAAATTGATCCTTCAGGGAGATTTGAAGGAGAATAAATATTTGGAATTAGGCCAGGACACTGGGGTTACTATGCCCTATCCCACAAAAACGAGCCATTGGACTGTTAATAACCATAAGCAATCAGGCCCTTGGGTTTATGTCTCTTCAGCATTCATTTAACTCACACTTGCTCTTAAGTTCTATCAGCCTCTATTGCTGGTGAGTTTAATTCTTATTGATAAAGCGCATTCCTTTACTTTTTATTAGTTGGAGGTCTCTGTCTGACTCATCTAGCACTACACTGACTAAATCATAAATTAAGAAAACCTGCACTCACAGGAAAATCAGATGAAGCAACTAAACATGTTCTCGAGATTTCTAATGTCTGTATACTGTTTCATATGTCATGAGCTGGAGACTTTTTTTTTCAGATAAGACCACTCTGAAATCATGAGACTCTTTAAAAAAAATAGACATTTAAATATGTACTGATGAAGAGAAGAAAATTTATACCAAGAAAAAAAACCACTTCCATCTCCATTTTTAAATTGCTAATAGATACAGCATTAAACTGTCTGCAAAACCAGTATGAGTGGGTTAGGAAAAAGCAGAATTTAGTTATTAAGTTCTTTGGGATCATTTATTTGTTCTATAGTCGATATTTGAAAGCACGAATCTTCAGAAGTGCCTGATGAGTCATTCTGTGGTGGTCAGAAGCCTTCTTGTTTTAACCTTTCTTCAGAAACGCATATTTTCTAAGAGGCCACCAATAAGCTCTCTTGCCACATATGCTTTGCTGTTCTGGGAAGGCAACCAGCATTTTCTGGTATTCAGCTTGAATGGCAACCTTCAGAGAACATTCTACAAACTTACTGAAAATCTGAATTTTTAACATCTCTAGATATTCAGAATTTTTTTCTTTCTTTTATTTTTTTTGTAAAAAGCTTGCAGATGGTTATTGCAGTGGAGCTGACAGACCTGAAGCCACACAATTTGATCAAGACACCAAAAAATCACAAGCTTGTTTTAAAATTCTTGGAGTCAACAAAATAAGTTCTAGGGTCCTTAACCACATAACATTAAACACACAAAACTGCAGTCAAATGAACACTCCCTCTCAAATAAGCTCTCTCAGTTAAGAAAAAGAATGATGTCTACAGTCCTGCACATTCCTTAACTGCTGTGAGTCTGTTCCCACTTGGATAATAAAGTGAGTTTCCAGACAATGCTACACTTACCAAAGTTTCAGTCTGTCACCTTCCTTGTTAGCTCTGTAATAGGACCGAAGCAAGCAGTAAGACTAGATTGCTAAATAAGTCTGGTTTAAAAGCTAAAATGAAATATCAGAAAGTAGAATTCAGGTTTCCCAATTAAAAAGAAAAAAAAGAGAAGATTAAATCAAGATGATGTGTTAAGTTTCTAATTATGCATTTATTTACATGGAGTTGATATTAGCAATGACTCTGTCCAGAACACTTGTATCACATCAGTAGGGTAGTGATAAGGTTAGAGCAGTATTGTGATGCTGGTTTTAGAATAGAAGAACATGGGTTAAATTCACACAGCCACTGTTTCCTGTGCTCTGACAGGTTTTGTCTATATATGATTCTCCAAGAAACCCACAATCCTGGATAGATCAAAGACAACTGTCGCTTTTCTACTTATATGAAAATTAAGTGGGAAAGTCCATTTAAGGCGGCTCAAAAGTAAAGGCAAAGTAGGGAAACACCCTCTCAACATGACATCACTGAAAGTACAAGGCCTTCAGGGCAATAACAGTAGGAAGACTAACGTAGTTAGTATAAATTGTGCTATGTTGAGTACATTGAGATTATGGATTATCTGGAAAGTTAAACCCTCCTAGATGAGTGCAGTACAGGATGCAAACCACCTGGAAAGGGCAGATATTGCAAGTACAAAGCAAGTTACCACTGCTGAGCACTAGACCACTAAAACTGAGTATGCTGAAAGAGTGCCTTTTATGTTATCTTCACTAATTGATGGGAGAATAAGGGGAGAATAAGAGAAGGTACTGTCTGCTTATGGTCTCGAGATTCAGAAGAAGCTCCCTAATATGCTACACTTTGAAGCTTCTATTTACACCAGTATGATTTCCAGCACCACTACAGATGACAATTGTCTGCACCAGCATCCTATGCACTAAAGAAACCAGAGCCCACGCTGCAGGACATTCCTTATTTACACAAACAAGCACTCTACAGATTTCTATAGACACAGGTACTTCTAGCACATCACAAGCAAAGGAAAAGCAGCAGGTGTCCAAAGCAACTGATACATGACACACCATAACAAAAACTTTCTGATTGCACCTATGTAACTGGGCAAGAATTGCAAATTATCTGAAGCAGCAACTTCACTCTTGTTATCAACATTCTGAGTTGTAAGTATACTTACCTTGATTGTTATCCTGTACTTCTTGTCAAGAAGCATTTTGAGAGCCCTTTAGCCACTATTCCTCAGTTTTTCTAGAGCTAGGTCAGATGCTGAATACATATAAACAGCCCTTTTGCTCTTGAACTTGAAAGACAAATCAGTCATCTGTATATGATCTGTGTTGCAACAAAATGTAATTTTTCCCTCTGACAACATGTTTATGGTTGTTTGGTTATCTTGATTGCCAAGAGAATTTGTTTTCTGTGGAGTCTTCTATAGCTTACCCTCCCCCCTCCTTCTTTCTCCTTTTTCAACTCATTCACAAATTAAGTTGACCTTCTGCTAGGTTGGAAAAAAAAAAATATTCCTGAAAATTAAAAGTCTGGCACAATCTTATACTAAGAGTCCATTTATCTTGTCTTTTCTATAAAGATATTTTGCAGATTTTGGCAAAGATCCCATTTCCAGGAATAAGAGTCCCCTAGGACTTCTGGTACCTGAGCCCTTCTCTTCCTCAGTCTTGACCACATTACTGTGATTCAGCTGTCCACTACAGAAAGTGCTGTTATTATTTGTATTTATTGTTGTAAGAGCAAAAGAGCATGAAAACATCCATAAATTAAACCCTGGGTAATATTGTCACTAATGCATCTGCAGTGACTCTGCAGCTGCAGTTTAAGTTCAAAGGTCTCTACACATTGGCTTTGTTACTCTGATATGAGAGGAGTACAGGTACGTTACACACAGTACAGGCTTTGCCTGTCCACCAAGGTGGTGGAATAAGACAGTCTATACAGAGCACAGCAACAACTGGGATCCTATGATCATTCATAAATCCGTGGTGCCTGACACAATCATCTCTGTGCAAACTGAGAATTGCTTGTTGCACATAAATGTAAAACCTTACCTTGCTTAATATGTGCCTAACAGTGAATAAATTGTTATTTACCTTCTCCACATCCAGTTGCCAATCAGTGCCACTGCACATGTGAGCCTGTCCTTGCCTCTGGCAGGATGAGACTATTTTTGGTGACCTGGGGTTTTTCTATTCCAAACATGAAGACTACCGAGTTCCCTGTGGCACCAACTTGCTTTAGCAAAACCATTGCACCAAACTGCTTCACCTTTCACAATGTTGGAGGATAAAGCACGTGTGAAGTATCGCGTGCATGGAACCATTTCTGAGCACTAAGCAGCTTTGCAGCTGGGGCTAGCAGGCTGTTCAAAGTCCTTGTGACATTTACCTTACCTTTAACTACAGTTCTACTCACTAAGAAATAGAACCTTCCTTTTACCATAGTGTATGCTAATATAAAGTCACTTTGTCAACACACTGGAAACACCACAATTAAGGTATATATCAGTTCAATCAGTCATAAATCAATGTGTATGTTCTTCCTAAGCTCTAACATCATTTCATCAATGCACTCCTTATTTTGCAGTTATTCATAGTAAATTCCAACAAGATTACGAAATTGCATTTTTTACTTTATTACATTCTGAATATTGAAGAGGTTTCCCCTTTATTAAGTTACTCTATATTAGAAGAGTTTGAAAATCCTCTGATGCATGACCAAGGACTTAGTTCCAACTGTTTTGTTTTTCTCATTCATGACTTAGATGATTTTGTTTTAACAAGTGTGTACATTTCACTTTAATTCCCCTTTATGTCTGTCAGGTTACATCATTTCTGATGTGTGGGTACTCTGCTATAGGGTTTTGCAGAATTATTTAAGTTTAAAGTAAAACCAGCTTTTTGCTTAGCTCAGGTGTTCGGAAATGAGATACAGGTACTTAAGTTACCAATTTAAATCAAACACATGGCACAAAGCCATATCAAAAACTGGCAAGACCAGTTGGGCTAAAAATAATTCCTATGTGAAGGTTGCCTGGTAGCCTATATAAAATGAATGAATTTCCTAACTGTTACTTGAAAATGCAGGTGTTTGCATAACCAGAGCTGCTAGCACAATTGGTAGATTGTCAGTAGCCTTAGCCCAAATTCCAGGTGTTTGATTTTAAACTCGAATACCGTACAGTAGACCAAGAGAAACTCTGCTTTATGTCTTAGCACTACACCGTGCGAGTTTATTGTTTGTATTACAGAAGAACTTAAAAGACTGCATAAATGAGAGCAAGGTTTCATGGCATTAAGTGCTGTACAAACACATAGGTGCTTAAAATGAGGAGGGGTGAATCCAAAACTAACTGAAACTTAATTTAGAGATCTAATCATCTCCAGCACTTTCAGGAGGCATCTACGGAAGATGACTCAGATCACAGTAGGCTGAAACACCTTCTAGAAGTGCCATCTCTCTCTATGAAACACCCAGTCAGTTAGAATGTGCCTAGGTCGTAATAAGGGGATAACCCCTGAGCTTATCTATTTAGCAAATAAGTTTTCTAACCTCTATTTTTCCACATAAGAAAAAAAAAAAACAGACATTGATATATATATACACACATATGTATGGAAAAAGGTTCACTTATTTCCTTGTGGGCATTCCACTGTCCATTGGGTGCTGAAGATAAAAAATAGTCATGCTTGTGCTCATCAGGGTGTTCTGCCATTGCCTGTACAACCAACACCTCCAGGAGCACACTGGGTGGGGAGTTAAACAACTGTTCATATCTAAGGGCATCAGGGAGAAAAGCTTTCATTTGTCACTGACCCTATCTCATCATGGAACAAGAGGTAATCCGAGGGGTTTTTTAGTGATTAACCACTCACAAAACGCAGGATCAATATACAGGTTAAGAATTATTATGCTTCGTTTTGTTTTCAGAGGAAAGAAAACCAAACAAAACCAAGCCAAACAAAAAAAATAACAATAACTTCCCCCTCCCCCCAAAACAACAACAACAAAAAAAATCAAGTCAACCCATACAACCCTGCCACGTCTCAGTTTTAAGATTTAAAAGTGCATTATTGTAACAGAGACAGGCCTGTTTCTTGCCTGCAACAAGGGATGTTAGGGTAGGAAAACAGATACAAATAAATTACTTCCAGGCACAAAATTAACTTTGGTTATTTGCAGGATCTAAGCCAATGCAATGAAATTCTCATTTCTTCCCCTTTCTAGCCCAGGTGAATGTTCATATCCCCATGGCACTTTGACAAATTCCCATTCCACAGTCAGTATCTTCCATTTGTAATGCCATAGCTATGCTCATGTATGTGACTATCAGTGTACATGTACATTTGATTTTTTTTTCCTAATAACTCTGTAGGTAGACTTTGATAAACTCGTTATCCTTTCCCCCTACAGCAGTGATATTAACACACAAGATACATTTCCACCTCTCCAGAGATGTCGATTTTGCAGCTGAATGGCAATTAAGGAATATCCTATAACAGCAGAGGAAAGCCTGAACTATGGCAGAGGCTGCATTCACGTGCACCTCTATTTCATAGAATAAACTATAAAACCATAAGTATGGGAGCTCTTAAGTTTAGAGCACATTACCCTTCCTACCCCATTTAAACTACATGTGAGATTAAAGCAGTTTAACTCAAGACAGGGTTTCTCACTAGGACAGGAAAAAAATTAAACCTATCTATGCCCCTCGTTCCATCTTTGTTTCTTTCAGCACTTTCACACTCCCAAATAGAAATTTCTATCTCTATTTCACAGCAATTCTTCATATTCTCACTTCATTTGGGCATAGCCATGTAAAATCAAGTACTAAAATGCATTATTTAAGAGATTTTAGACTATATATATTAATATTCAAAGGTCTTAAATGTTTTTTGACTCTTTAACACACTTCCCCTGCAAATAGCAATATTGTTTAAAGCCTTGCACAAAGATAGGCATTGCACTGAAATCAGTTTGGGGTTTTTTTCCTACCAGCATGACAGAGAGTAGAATTCGTTCCATTAGCCCTGATATTTAAGGTTGTTTTACAAGTATTTGCTCAGAGCTCGTGCTTCTCAGCTCTTCTCATTGCAATTTGTTTTGCGAATGTCATCAGAGGTTGTTAAAACTTAAATATGAGGTGAAAAAAACAGAAAAAAAAATACTTTAAAGGTAATTTTCTAGCAGAAACTTTTTTTCTGGGTTGGGGCTTCAGTATTCGAAACAAAACTCTGTTTAATATTTTTGAACTTGCATAAGCATGAGCTACATAAAATCAGCATCAGGGTTATTACCTAGGAGACATAGGCGAGTTGCTCTCCACAAGCAAGTGCCATTTCCCAATCCATTACTCCTTCCGGTAACTCTATAAATAATTAAGAGAATAAGCCTGTTTCACAGGAGTGACTCTTACCAAGTGCCAGCTAGAAAGGCCTCCACAGCTTACTGCACACCAGAGCGTGTGCTACAAACCATATTGCTTTGATTTTCTGTGTGTGTGGAAATGTTTGGCTCAAATGTAAAAACAAAGCGGCGTGCACTAAAACTGCAAGCCTTCAGTACCTCCACTTGTAAGCTAGTTTTACAGCTGTAAATTCAAGGGATTTAAAGGCTTTTGTGCAGATGCTAATAAATTCCATTCATAAAATCATTTTTTCCTTTCCCTTACAGAACTTCCCATGTTCTTTCACGTCATACACCTGTTCTCATTATATGGACATATACATTTGTCCTGCCATAAAGCATTCCTTCATCATCAAATAATTGCCACATTTCTTTCATTCCTCATGATTACTCAGTAAATCCCTTGTAGCAAAAAAAAACCTGCAGCAAGCGTATTGCACACAGTAAAGCACATTTCAATATTCTGAACAATATACAACCACAACAAATATGGAATATATAAGTAAGAAATACCATATCTACCATAAAAAAGAAGTTTACACTTATCTTTGTTTTGTGTAACATGTATGATATATAAAAATAGTTAAAAACACACATTTGAAGCACTGAGTACTGTTTGGCACGCTCTTTGGAATGGTTACACAAACTGATTTCTAATTGGGGCACAACCTTAGAAACAACAAATAATGGAAACTTCCATCAGTTGAAGGTGCTGTTTTTTCTTCATTTGCACGAGGCTAATAGAGCAGAGTATATTTCTGTATGAGTAAATGGCAAATGCATGAAGGTGATTGACAGAATGAAGTAAACTCTTTGTTTTCTAAAACAATAGCTCCTCATTCTCTACTGTGATATTTCTCTTAGGCACAGTTCAAGGCAGCAGTAAGCTCCCTTCCTTCCTTTTATAGAAAGATTATTCAGGTTTTAGGATGATCTCTTAATCCGGCAGTGCTGTGAGTTTAACTGGGAAAATCATGACTGCAGTCTGCTCTGAGGCTGCGAGGCGAGGAGGGCACCAGCATAACACAGGGCTGTCCTCAGGAGTTCTGAGCTGTGAATACCTCTGCATAAATCCTCATAGGATGTATTAGACTGTTTTAACACAGAGACTAAGGTTTGCAGTTGCAAGAAGGTTAACCGGATATTCAGCTGACTGATAGGTGTGGAGTCTGTATAGGACACGTCCCAAAGAATAAGTAGATACAGAGTGAACCATAGTGATTAGCTTCAGGTATTTATAGTACCTAAACTAGATCTGAATCACATCCCCTTTCACTGTGAGGGGTATGGGGAGATCAGCCAACCCCTAAAATAGGCAGTAACACGGTTAGGTAGTGTGAACACACTGTTTGTCCTCCCATACTCACCTGAACTCCATTCTTTTTCACTATGTGTGGTTAGGATGCTGTGCTGGACATAAGCAATGTCAGTGCTGTATAAAAACAATAAAACTCAAAGCTATGGAGAGGACATTAACCTCCAAGTAGCCTGTCTAGTCTATTTGGCTCTTAGGTCACTGCATACGCCAGAAAATTCTGCCAGTGCATCCAAATTGATGGAGAAGACATCTCTGCAGCCACTTGAGTTCTCTAAGCAGCACAGTTATGCTCTGTACCAGGATGTGGGAACATGGGGATTTTCACCTGACTGCAGGCCCAAACTTGGTCAAGCCATCTGCCCGCATTCTCCACCCTAGTCGGTGACTGCTAAGGGCACATGCAACTTTTCCACAAAGGAAAAGCAAGCTGTGTTTGAAACCACAACCCTGTTAATGACAGGGGACAAGAGGACATGTAGGAAATAAGGATATTGGTTTTTTGAAATAGGTGGAGTAATGCATTCACACTTGGGCAAGCACATAAGAGACATCAGCAGTGAACAGACATCGTCCAGGTCTTCTGCACAGAAGTGAATTTACCCAGAAAAGAGTAATCTAGTTCCATAAGCAGCTTTATTTTGGAGTGTTTGAGTTGTTGGATGCACTATTTTAGATGCATAGGTAGAGCTCTGAAGCTCTAAGCATATAATACCACCCAACTCTCCTTGCCCTTTGTAATCAGTGGGGTTACATTGATGTAGGAGAGATCAGAAATATAGACAGGACACATAGTTTTTTTTAGTCTCATTAAGAAAGAACAAATTCTGAAGGTAAAAGAAAACAGTCTTTTCCAAAAATGCAAGGGAAAAAAAAAAGAAATTGATGTCGTTTAAATCACGCTTTTATAAAATCCAACAACCCCACGTTATCTTTATAACCAACTAAATGACGTGTGTTACACAGTAATGAGACCTATATTTTCTGGAACAGGAAATCAGTAAAACAGTTTTCTATCAGACATTACATCTGCCAGTGCCTCAGGACACTCAGACTGACTAATGCCGGTAAGTCTGACGTGTGACAATCATAGGCAAATTGCATTTTTTCTGGTTAGTTTATTTTGTTTAAATTGTGTTAAGTGTATAAATAGCTTAAATGCATTCTATCCAGACAAATAAAGAGGTTCTAAAAAAACCAAAATGACTGACAGTCACGGAATCATCTAACTGGTGTGTGTATCTGCATGGAAGCTTGCAAGTTATACCATTTTAATAGTCAGTAAGTGGTACAATTATGTCACTTGGCTCTATATATTTATATATCTGCCTCTGAAAACTACTGAGAAATCTAAGCAAACCTCCTTTAACTGAATAAATTGAAAACTCTAAGAAGAAATATCACTGCTTTGGGAAATCTTTCCTAACCCTTAAAATTTTAACCATTCTCATTACTTTAATTAAGTGTGGTTTGAAACAGTAAATGGCTCAAGAGATTGGTAATCAGCTATTGGTTTACCTTTAGTCCAGGTCAAGGACTCCACAAATAGGATGCTGAATTATTGCCTCTCACTAAAACGTGATTCCCTAATCACATCTACCAGTCTTCCAGCAAGGCTGAGCAAGACATCAGGCAACTGCTCAGCTGCCAGACCTCCTTCAAGCTCAAATCAAGAGTATGTCATCCTCTGTGCTGTGGGAAGCAGAGAACACAGGTATCTTCAGTCTACTGCCTTGTCTTTTGGACAAACAAGACTTCATCCCCCAAGAAGTTAGTTCAAAAAAGTTTAGAGACAGATTTGCTGTTAGGTAGCAGCTTGACTTAGTTTCACTTATCTTTTATCCATGTCATGAAATCAGTAAGCAACAAGGTAAGTTTTATCCAAGTACTTAAAATATTTTCACTTTACAGGCCACGAATGAGCTCCCGTGCATTTCATAAACACTGTCATAATCCCTTCTTAATCTGGCAAGGGGTAGAGGTTTTCATCATTTGGTGTACCAAAAGGTAATATTATTGGAGAGTTATTTGTCCATTCCCTGGTGATTGAGTCTGCAGCATTCAGAATTTAACTACGGAATTGGAATTCTTGCCTTTCAGGGTTTATTTACAGATTTTGCCAGATGAATGTGTAACCCGTGAACTATAATTAGGGATTTCCAGCTGTTCCCAGAAAGCCTGGAATGCACAGCTTGCAAGCTTTGAACATATTTAGAAATCACTACTAGCAATCCTAAAATATTACTAAACTACCAGGAATGGAATAGCGTATGTTTAAAGGTATATTAACCCTTTAGTTACTACAATTATAGCATACATATGTTATTGAATATACCTTTGAGTCTCTACAATGCATTTAAGCAGTCTAATTCAAGTGCTATCAGCTCAATACTGGATTTCTCTGGTTTGCCCACTGGTCAAAACCACAATTTTTTTTTTTATTTACAGAAAATAATTTTGTGGAGCCTGGAAAAGACAGCCTCAGTCCTTTATTTATGTATGCAGCTAGAAGAACCAGTGGACAGAAGAGGAAAAAATCATCTCCACCCATTCCTCCATGTAGTGCATTAAGTACAACCAAACTACCTGATTCAGTGGGATTTGTCCCTGCCCATGGCAGGGGGGTTGGAATTGGATGATCATGAGGGTCCCTTAAGATCCAAACCTTTCTATGCTTGTATAATTCTAAGTATCCATTTTCTAGAAAACTTTCATTCAGAATGTTTAACCTGTTTCCTACAGTACCCATTACAAGATCTATTCCTCAACAGGATTTGTTTTAAATACGATTTACATAGTTCAATTTTCTCCAAAATCATATTTTTCTTAAGTCCCCTGACATTTCGCTTGTTTGAAGAAAAATTTCCTCTACAAAATGGAACTATAAACCTAACAAAAAATGCTTAGGTCAATTGGAAAAGTGAATTCTGAGTTGCAAGACTTTTTGTGGAGACAGGTTTTAGCATATGGGAAATTGTTCTAATATTTTGGTCCATAACCAACTTAAGCACTATTTGTCATAAACCCTCTCAGATACACCTTTACCAATCCCCACACAAAAACTAGTGAAAGACCTATTTTTTAGCATTTACAAAGTTCTAAGTTCAGAAAAAGTTCTGAGTTCTGCACCTCAGTATTATTAGTTAAGAGGGTTTTGTGTCTACAATTTCACAGAGAGTTCACACTGCTTTTCAAAATCCCATCCTTTCCAAATGAACTCTTCATCTAGGGAAAAGTATATTTTCAGAACAAATAAGAGAAAAACGTGAACAGCTTCAGAATAAACGAAAGAAAGACCTAAACATCATTCTTGTTAAGAGTCAGGTCAATGCTTCTATCAAACAAAACTATGATAGCTTTGTTTCAAAATTCAGCCACAGTCCTGATTATCATATTCTGAGACCATAGACATCTGTTTCCAGGGTTGGTCGCTTGCATTTGAGCAGTCCAGTTTATTATTATTTTTCATCTGATCTCTAGTCAATATTTCAAAAGAGACACAAAACAAAAGCAATCAAGAGCTCCTTTTTAAAAAGTAGACGTGTAAGCTTCTATAAATTATTTTCTTTTCGTTGAGTTACTAAGTACAGTAATTCAAGTTTGGCTGTCTGCCTAAAACTACAGTTTCCTTACATTTTAATTCAAACTTTCATCTATAAAATTGATTGTGCCATTAAAATAAAAAGTGACATGGTTACCAACTACTCTCTATAATTAGATACTGTTAGGTACTTCCTGTTACTTGAAAAACATTCTTCGTTTAATATACAGAGAGAGGTAGTGTTGACTAATGAGCTACTCCATTACTAACTTTTACCAGTTCATATTAATAGTTTTATCAGAGCTGCAAACACTTTTGAATAGCCAGATCTTTGTTTTAAGAGCTGAGTTGAAATGTTCCAAACACAGCAAACTCTGCAGCCCACGTGCAATGTGGATTCTTTGTTCACCTCCTGTACAGGCTGAAAGAGACAACCTAGATATAAATGGCTATTTGTCCTCATTACTGATCCCAAGGAATATTTTGAGAGAATGCAGAAACTAATCTAAGTATCCTGGCTGTGTTCCAGCTTGGTTAACTACATCCTCTCTACCCTAAACACCCTCTATTTCTCTCCACTCTTTAATTTCATTTTAATAAATTACTCATTTCCTCAGTTATAAAACGTTGCCTAGTGCTGATGATAAAGAATGACTAACAGGTTCCTCTCTGAGGATGGCTGCAGAACAAGCCCTACATCCCCAAGGTCAGGCTGGCTGTGGAGACAGCAACCCACCCACTTCAGTCACTCCTCAACTAAAAGTGCTGAATAAACATAAAATATCCAAAATCAGAAAGAGCAAATCTGAAACAATACACTGCACCTCTCTAAAGAGGGGAACGTTCCATCCTCAGAGGGGAAAGGGTTCACTGCCACGTAAAAACATAGATTGTGTTTGAAGTTTTAGAGTCATCTTCTCATCAGACTTTGAATATCTTTAACTTGAGGCTGCAGCAACAAGTTCTTTCTCAACTTCAGCAGTGTCAGCAGAAGAGGTCCTGTTAGCCCACGTCCCCATTGCAGCTTCCCTCCACCCTCTGGCTACTGCTCTCTCAGACCTCCCAGCTAAGCTACTTCTGAGTGCTTGTTTCAGCCAAAGTAAATCTGATTAGCATAAACAGCTTACTAATAAGTCTTTGCTAACACTAATCCAGTCCATGTTGACTGGAACAGGGTTAAGGAAAATGTCACAGGCAGCTCAGCTGCCAGATACCAGAGGACAGGGTACTCTTTCAGGTTGACAAAGACAGCCACGTGGAGGCTGATAGGCTGATCTCTTCTTCCAGCTTATCTGCAGCCAGAGAAGGATCTATGTCTACAGTAAGGCTTGTCTTTAGCCAAAACCATATAAAGAAGGATGCTCTGGCACTGAACTAGAAAGATCCAATCTCTTGTCATAAAGCACTGTTCCTGTGATTGAATTTAAACAGATAACCTAGCCATAAGTAAGAGCACAGAAATACTGAAACATAAGCCTAGAAGATTAAAGTACTGTTTGAAGAGATCTGACTATTACATCAGAGGCCTTCCAAAAAACATTTTACATCCTTGCCAAATTTTGTTTGTTGAACGGAAGTTTTCCACTGTTGCCATATCCTATTAACACTAGAAATAGCATTAGTAAGGAGGAAAGAGAAGTGATTGTCAAAGGTGAGCAGCAACAAGAAGAAATAAATAAATAAACAAATAAATCCAAACATATGTAGTCCAGTACATAGTAGGGATGCAGTGCAAGTAGCTACCTGTTCTCTAACATCTAATCCACATTTTCAAAATGTAAAGTGTGCGTTCAACTTCTAATTAGGTTTTTTAGACTATGCAAACTGAGTATCCTAGCTACAGGATCTTTGAAGAGACTGTGCTCCTGAGTGGGATTGAAAGGTACAAGTGTTAATGGAGTGTGACAAACCAGAAAGGGAAAGAGTTGTCACTTTGCTGCTTTTCCTGGCTGGAAGAGAGCTGATCTTTCCATGCCTCTCCAGAATTTGACACCCAAAACCAGGCTTCATAGAAATTTTGAGTTACCCTTTCAGCTTGTCAAGTGCGCAGCACCTCAGATCCACTCAAGTTTTCCAAAAGGCTGCAACACACAGAGTGTTATTACTCCAAACAAGACAGCACTGTAGGTTTGTCAGCATTAAGTTCATTTAAACATCAGTTCAAGACTGGAGATATTTGAAGCTTATCCTAGCAAAAGAAAGTTTAATACTGAAGGTAGATTGCAAAGCTGGAAACAAGATTACAAACCAAAACACCAAGAAAAGAACTTATGAGGACTCACTCCTGAGCCCTTTCCCGTTGTCTACAATTTCCCTTGTTTTCTTCAAAACAAACTTCCAAACTATTCACAAATATTTAGACAGGAATGGCTCTGATAACTCAAATTTGCCTCTGCCTTTTCCTTGGGAGCCTGGTTTTTCTCTTTCTTCTTTCAGTACAAGTAAAGCATTCAGGGACTGAAGCTGGAACCAGTTCAAGGCAAATCAAATGTTTAGGGGCATCTCTGGAAATGAAGACAGATAAAGGGGAATAGGGAGTTAAAACTTTTCAGACTATTAAAAAAACTTCATGAATGCAGTATCATAGGAAATGTTCACTGGATGTACATCCTGTCTCTGGCTCAGTTTAAGCTCTCCAGAGGGACTCAACACAGCACATTAATAATACAGATGACAGAAATGGCATGTAGAGTCTTTGTCTGAACTATATTCCCTACTCACTTCCTGTCAACTTGGAAACCTGCAACAAGTGGGTTGCTTCATCCATCACTCTTTTATCTACCCACAAGGCTAGATCCAGCAAACAAAAAACTACTTCAAATATTTCTCTTAAGCATGACAATAGTATCTCAGTTCAAATAGAGATGTTTCTAGTTTTATTTTCTATACTTTATCTTTGCACCAAATTTCTTCTGTTTCAGTCAGAAAGAAATGACATTGATTTTTTTCTTATTTCTCTGTATATCTTTATCCAGGATACCCAGTCTTTGATTTGCAGTGGCAGTGATCGTAACTAAATGGATAGTTAATCCAGTCTTTAAACTATGATGACAGTCAGGTTCCTTTATCATTTCTTACAGAAGATGTTATCCATACTATTACAGAAAGAAAACTCTCTTGTGAAACCACAGAATCCTGAAAGCTGCTTCTTAACTTTCACCCCTCACTTTCCCTAAAAGCAGCTAAGAGGTTCTACCTATCAGGGCTATTATTACTAGAACAGCTGAGCACCCAGCAGCTCTTAACTGCAGTTACCCTCACCACACTCCTGAGGCAAAGCTTAATCTCTTCTACACTAACAGGAGACAAAAAGAATCTCTATAACTTGCTCAAAGCATTCACAAAGTCTGTGGTAGTAGCAAGATTTCAGTGCTGTCTTTGCAAGCCAGGGCTCTTGCCTCTTCCAAAACCAGGCAGCACAGAAGCAAGAGAACTTGTATGCTTCCTCTCCATCACCCTCCTGCTTTTCCAGTTTTGATGGATGGAAGAGTCACATATTGGGCACTTGTGTAGAAACCTCTTATTTTGTGGGCAGGAGGAATAAATGATTTTGTGTCACTGAAGGAGATGTTACTATAAGATCAGCAGGTCTGTGAATACAATAATTGCCTGTAACATGCATCCCGCAACTCAGCTTAAGGCTCCCCTAGCCACAGAAAGCCTAGGAATACAGATGAAAACTTCCTCAGCCTCTCTGAACATCCATCTTCTTTGCAATCAGTTTAACAGTTCACAAAAAAATTAGATCAAACATGAGAACCTGGTTTTGTATACAATTTACCAGCCTCAATACAGACTTATTAGGAAACATGGGTTTTCTGGGTGTTCTGTAGTTATGGCAATTTAACTTCAAAAAGTAAGTGTCCTGTCACAATTGAGACCATTCACCATTGTACTAATAAGTGTTCTGTTGTACACTTGCATTTGTAGCAGACTAAGCACTCCCATCAAGAGCCCCATAAGCAGTTTTCACACTTGTACTATCCAATTTACAAGGGAATGTTGGTTTCATCTCAATTATACACTGTGATCCTCTATTTAATCCTTCCTTTCAGGTTTGACTGCAATTTATTCTTTTCAAAATCTGCCTTTTCTGTTAAAGCTATTACTATCCAGTATGGACACTTGCAGTGCGCTACATTCTTCTTGGATCACACCAGACCCTTTCTAGGTTATAATTCCTTGGGTAATTTTTCTTTTTTTTTTTAACAAATTAAAGTAAGAAAAGCTAAGAAAATTGTTCAGTGGGCACCACAGCTGAGTAAAGCTACTTTCCTACCCATTTGTGTCCTGCATCATTTAACAGCTCCTCCTCTCCTCCACAGCTTCTCTCTTAGCTCCCAGACAACTCTGTAAACCAGAATGATTAGCAGGTGCTGCTGTCACACTTTAGTTACACGTGTGATGACTGTCCAGCTGGCTGCTGCTTTCTAGAATAGCCAGGATGCAAAGTTATAAATGTTGTGCTTCAGGGATACACGCATTCCAGCCTCTTCTAAGTCACCAATATGCCCTGCTTTTGAAACCTGTGCCTTTGAAACTAATACCCCTCTACCAAATTTGGCTGAAAACATCCAGTGAATTCCAAAGCTACTGAGAACTGAAAGATACGTATATTGACAGGTTTGCACATATTTGTCTTGAAAGCATATTGCATCCCACCATAACAGGCTACAGTAAAAATGAGGGAATCTGGTTTCTACTGTCTTGAGGGTACTTCTGCTAGAAGCATAGGGAACCAGTGTCATATGGAAGCACCACATTTAGCTTGTTCAATGTTTAAAAAATTGCCTCATTTCCCACCCTATCTGCAAGACTGCAGTGCTTTCCCACAAACACATAAGCTATACCTTCACCTGTGCCACCTCTCCAACTATAATGACATATAAATTCCACTTTCCATAATCCTGCTGGGGCCAAGGGGAAGGGTTGGGTTGGATTTTTTAAGTAAATCCTTATTTAAGCTTTACTTAAAAGGTTCAAAACTAGTTCCGAGTTACCTTTTAATTCCTTTCATCATCCGAAAAAAATTTCTTGTGATTAACAGAGAGAAGCAAGCACTCTGAGGAAAGTAACTCCTGTTTTCTTCAGACCTAACTACTACAAGCATTCCAAAAGCCTTAGTTATTTCTTATGTGAATATTAATGAATAACAGCCAACCTGATCCAACCAAGATCATTATGGTAATAATATATCTATTCTATCCAGACCTTGACAGCCTCTACAGTGAAGCAGAGGTTGTTAAAGCAGGATATGATCCGATTGTAATCTCAACTTCCTACACATTGACTTTATCTCCTTTACCAATACATCTTCCAATCTTACTTTCCAGGAATTGTGAGACAGGTACACAGGAAACAGTGCAATCATAGATTTAATATATATTTTGATTCAGTTCCCAGTGCTCTGTTACTGCATAGAAAGCAAAGCCATGAGGGACATCACTGTGCTCAATGGAATTTTTTATAAGACCTTAGAACTTCAATACTTTTTTTTGAAATATAGAAGTTTACAGTATCCGGATGATAGCCAAAGGACAACTTAAACTTCATTTTCACTTTTTATTGAGATAAGATTTTGAAAACAAATTTAAAAGGTCTTTTTTTAAAAAAAATAGCAACAGTAGTAAATAGGGTCACTAATGCTGACAATGGTATTTTTCCATGGGGATACACGTCAGCATATACATTGGAGTGTACTGGTTCTAACTGTGGCAATACAAAACTTAACCTCTTCCTATGAACCTCAAGCAAAGTGAATTTTGCATTTTGTCACAGCACCATCAAAACTCTGGGTACTGAGCCTGTGGCAAGCTGTCAGTTCTGAGGCAAAAATTGCAGTGAGGTAAAAAAGTGCAAAGCAGTTTTCAGGAAAAAGCAGCAGTGCTGCCAGGACAGAGAGGCATCCTCTTAGAGAAAAAACAAAGAGAACAACACAACAGCAGCAAGGGGACAAAAAAGAGCATTTGTTAAAACTCTTCCTTTGTAAAGCTACAATAAAGCACAAGGCACTCCCCCAGGCCAACGGGGGCTGTAAATTTCTCAGGTATGCTGCCAAACATGGAAGACTTAAGAAAGTGTAAGCTGTCTCTTTGTGTAATTCCCCTGTTAAGCAGAACCTTAACACTGTTGCCGTTCATATCCAGAGACAGGTACCTCTGTGCTTAATCTGTTGGTTTTACTCTCCCAAACAAAATTCCCTGCTCCTTGATAGAACACTAATCTTTTGTAATCTTGCAAGATCAGGTTACCTGTTTATTCCCTGAAATTCTCTCTATCCTTATCCTAACCTTCTTTCATGCCTTCTCCCGTTCTGAAAAAAATGCATTGTTTTGTGTCTGAGCAGGGGCTTACAATGTATTTTCTCTTGTGAGTGGCATTGCCCCAAAGGCACACAGTGCACCCTTCACTCAAAGTCTGACCAACAGTTAGCACTTAAAACAGGATGGCAATAAAATCTGTCACCCACAGCCAAAAAAACCCAAAAAGCAAAAAATAAGACAAACTCCAAATAAAACAAAGTACAATTATGAAGAGACAGGAATCAGCACATCTACTTATGTTTACCTGGGGCGGAATTTAAAACTACAGGCAGTTTTGGAATGAGTGAAAGGAACAGAACAGAAAATGCAAAGAAAGAAAAGCTCCTTGTAGTGTTAATTTCCTCAACTGCTTTGCCCATGCTTTGAGGAAGATACAGTGCAAAATTGTTTCAAGATCACAGCATTCTGAGGCAATAATGTAGCTCATTTTGTCACCACTACAGATGGCAGGCTGTAATGAGCCCACGTTAATGACTACTATAGATATTCTATACACAGATATGTAATGGTGCGCTGCGAGATGTCGGCAATGAAACCAAACACCCCGAGCCTTGGCCTCATTTCAGGGTTGTTTTTTGTTTTGTTTTTTTTTTTTACAAGCATAAAGCTCAAACACTTTTTGCCCAAAGGTAAACATGAGGTAAGTACGTTCAAGAAGACACTGTCCAAATTTTAAATAAAACAAGGGTTGGTTAATGGCTTTGTCCCAAATCATTTTCTCCCAGATAAAATCAGGTGAACTCACAGTTTTTCTCCTTAACTGTCACATTCATTTTTAGAAATACTCTGGGTGAAAGCAAAATGCAAAACAGACACCGCAAAAACTGAACCTCAGAAACACTCCAGCTTGGATTGCCTTCAGAGCTGACAGAAGTGCCCTTTTAGCACATAAAGCACCACAATAACCCACATGAATGTGTATTTTAACCACATACCATTGGCGTTCCCTGTGTACCAACAGACCCTACTTGCCTCGTCCAGGACCTGCACCCACAACCTCTACCCCTACACTGAGGAATATAATTTAAACTCAGGCCTAGGCATGTAGTCCTAGCCTAAACTACATCACATATATACCTGCTCCCACTCCTGCACCTGTGCTGTTGCTCTTTAGACTTCCCACACTGACTGCAGACCAGACCGATTGCCATATTTTCACCTGATAATGGCCAGACTGCAACTATCACCATCCTGCTCTGCTCTTCCAGCTCAGACCAAGGCTGAAGGCCCACGTTTGACTGTAAATAAAGCTCCTGGATGCACAAATAAGAGGTGGAGGTCTCAGGAGAGGCTGGTCAGCATAATTAAGGTTTATTGGTGCACTCAGGGCCCTGACATGCACAAAACCTGTGAAAGTTTGAAAAAAAACCCAACCCAATAGGTGCTGCTTGTAGCCTTTCCAAAGAAAGTATTTTTAAAAGGGAAGCTTCTAGTCCAGGGAAGACAGAAAACAACAGACAGACAGTGTATGGGGACTGGGAACTTACTTTTCCCTTGGAAGAAATGTGATCATTTCCAACACCAGTTAAGTGAAATTTGCTATAAAAATACCTCTGACTCAACAACAGGCAGGCAACCTGATACATACAAAGGATGTTCAATTATGCATTTTCATGCAAAGCTGAAGTGATATTTTCAGCTTACAGGTCATGTCCAAACAAAATCTATTTCTACTTCTTCCTGAAGTAGGAGGTAATTAAAGGCCATACAACGTTGGTGAGATATAGCATCTCCAAGAGTTCTATCACATGGAAGAATCAAGTGAAATTTAGGTTGACAGCTATGCTTTGTGGCATGGAAGTCATTCTGAAGGACAAGAATTTGTCACATGAAGAATTGGCATTTGGGAATAGTAAATGAAGAGAGATCATTTGAATCAACTACCAGATGGGAAACACTTGTCATGAAGGTCCCCTTAATTGGCTCCAGCTTGAGGATAATCTGAAAAAATGGGTTTGGACACAGCAACAAACTAACCAAAAAGAATCAATAGCATTGACTCAGATAACAGCCCAGGAATCACGCAAATGGATGTGATGCGAGGATTGTAAAGGGGTCTGATGTCATAAAGTCATAATAGGGAAATTATTGACCTTGCATAATTTCTGCCTGAAGTTGTGATAAACTAATAATTTGTCACAGCCACAGGAGAAAAATTAAAACAATGTGAGAATACAAGATGACTGAGAGGCTTGGTACAGCTATGAAAATACATTGCCTTGATATTAAAGACATCTTCCACCACTCACTGCAAATAGTTTCACAGAAATATGTTACCTCTGATTGAGATACCAACTGGGAGAGATTCTCATCTCCCTTCCAGTATCCTTACAGTGATGTCTACCTTTTAATGACAGTGGAAAGAGTTCTAATTTACAGCTTAACCAGAAAAAAATCAGATGACTTAACCTTCCAGAAATGCTACCTAAACATTTCTGACATGGGCAAACATATAAATTGTTTCCAACATTACCTCAACAAACAAACAAATTTATGTTCTTCTTCAAGCAGCCACAACTTAGTCCTAAAGGGTATAAGGCTAATAGACAAATTTCTTATACACAAACTGAAATTATCTTGGGGTAACCACCTTTTCAATCCTAGCATCACGTCACTTGTGTTTCAAATAGTACATTGTTCATAAGCCACTCTTTCCTTCTGCAAAAAAAATCTCAAGACCCTTAAGCCCTAATTTCTGCCTGAAATACCTCTAAATATTTGTGTTCAGCCCTGTGTAACAGACTTTCTGTGAGATCTGTGTACACACAAAACCCACTACATTAATTGTTTTCTATTATCTTACTAATATTAACATTTCCACATCTAATAATGGTTAAACTAATGTGCTCCTGTAATGCACTCCTAAATTACTTGTTTATATTAAAAAAAACCCAAACAGTCCTGATTTCAAGTTTCCACACATTGCACTAATTATCTGGAAATGTCTTCAAGACTTCCTAGAGGAGATTTTCACAATCTCCTTATTATCCTGGTACAGATATTTTAAACATATTGTAGCTACTTCAAGTTCACCATCCTTGTAATTTACACAAATCCCGCTTTGATATTTGTAAGCACAGAAAATGTGGAAGAAATATTAGATGGGCTTCTACTTTTACATCTTCCCCTTGAACAGATGGACTGAGAACTGGTGCTATGAAGAGATGCAAACCCTTTTTCTGCTGAAGCCAGAGGAAGTGAGTGAGGGGAGGGTGCACACAGCCTAGTCCTATTCTTCCTTGTATGTAGGTTAATTTGCTGTTTAGAGATATTTATTTCTGAGCACAGCATTAAGCAGTAATTCAGGGGGAAAAAAAAAGGGAAAATAAAACAATGTGAAAAAAGCCTTCCTATCAGAGTAGAAAAATAGTTGTAATCACTAATAAGAGCACATGCAAATACCCAGTAAGCTACAAACGGAAAGGTTCAACTAGATAATTGAGATATTACAATGAGTTCTTTCCTCTCCCACCACCAGTATCAGAGCCAGAAACCTAAATCCCAATTGCTAAATAAAACCACGTGCGTGTGCACAAAATTGCAGAATTCAATCTAATCTGGACACAGAGTAGGAAATATAACAGGCAGGATGATTATTGCATGCACAGTGTAGTGTAGAGTCTCAGGGTCTTCCACACCTCTTTTCTCTGGTGGTGCCAGAGTCCAATATTCTCTGACCAGGTTATTTTAGACATTCCATACCTGGAGGGTGTAATGCTTAATATCAAATATACTTATTTAAAGATATCTGATGTTACAGAGGATTTCTGATTTAATGGAGTGATAAAAACATACATTAAATAACACAATGCAAACATAAGTTATACTTAGCAAAATGTGTAACAATTGCAGTTCAATCACAGTCCTAATGCGATTCCCATCACCAGAATCTAGAACACACTCACTGTTACAAGGCTGGGCATGCCTGATTGCCAAGAATGAATAGGTGGGTTGAAGACAGCTTAAATGTATTGCTCTCTTCAGTTTTTATACTGTGTGTCAGGCTGAGCCACATATTTACTCCCCTCATGATGGTCTGGCTAACTCAGAGAGACATTCACACTCTTCTAGTGAACTCAGAGAGTTTATTTAAAATAAAGGCCACCCTCTGGACCTCTTGTGTCGAATTAAAATCAGCTTATTGCAGCACTACAGTCGGTCATATCCTGCATTTTTCCCTGAGTTTCACAGACACATTGCCCCAACACATCTCCTCTGAACCTCCTTCCATTTCAGATGTGTACTGGTCAGTCACACGGCTCACAATGGCTGCTTCTCAAGTTACACAGTACCTATTTCTTCTGGGCATGTTGAATTAAGAGAGGGAGGCTGAGCAGCTTCCACACCCTCAAGTAAGGAATTAAATCATCTTGAGTGAAAGACTACTTGTATCTGCTTCACCAAAGAAAGAGGACAAAATAGGTCCACTATTTAGAACATTTTAGAGAGTTTATCACCTGTTACAAAGAATGGTTCCCGCACCGAAACTTGCTTTTTGCCATCTGCAGATCTAGAACATCAGGTATCCATCAGTCACATTATGATATGAATCAGAAATATTTTTTCACAACCACAAAAAAATCATTCTTTGTAAAATAAGTTTGTTAGAGCCATGACTTGCTCTCTGAATGAACACGCTACGCACCAACAGAAGATACAACCGCAGAGTGGCAAAAGCTGGTGTACGCATTGCACTGTCACTAGCAAAACCACCTTCCAGCATAAAGCACTTTCACACAGAAGACCACAGGGACTTTCACCACTGCGACTTTCCCAGTATCTTTCCTATGTTTGCCTCCAGCTGCCCCCAGAGGCTGCTATTGACTGCCTCTCACTCAGTCCCCAGGCAAAAACACAGGGATGAAGGCAAACAAGACTGCCAGATACCTCTGGCATTCCCATGGGCAAATGTAAGTCACAGAGCACGTTCATGAGAGTATTAATGCAGGAACTTTTGTGAGTAGTCCCACTGCAGAAAATGTGTCTTATTGAAAAGATTAGAGTGAGTTACTCAGTTGCAAAATTTGACAAATATCAATTCACACTTGGAAGCCAGTAACAGAACAATTAGAAGAAATCTCTGCAATCAATTCATTTTGTGTCATTCCAGAGCTCAAGTTAACCACTCAGCAGTGTGTGTTTACCAGTGTTAGAGGCAGGGTCTGCTCTGCAGCAGCTCCAAATCAGGTGGGAATGCTCTAATTGTCCTCACCCAGGCCCGGAGCAGCACCAGGCATGGTTAAGGAAAGCTCCTCTTTGTCAGTAGCAGTCCCTTGGATTTTGACCCCTGAAAAATCCTGACAAAGCTTAAATTGCACCACTTACAAGGTATAGTGCAAGACGCAGCTCCTTGTTTCCCCTAATTTTATTAGCTAGGACAATGGCATATTGTCTTGGTTTATGACCTCTCAGGATGAGCCTGCTTTAGGAAGTTGTACAGGTTTGTATGAAGGAAGAGAGACTCTACGTCTTCCTCCTGGAATCCATGCATGGGTCATAGGGAGAAAAAAAAAAGAAGAAAAAAATACTTAAAAGCAAACAAAATCTATTTAGAGAAAACAAATTTCATGTATGTACATTAACATTGCTTGAACAGAAACATTCTTGAACAGCAGCATATAAACACTTGAGCAGAGAAATGTTAACAAAATTAAATACTGAAATACACCTCTTGGCTCATTTCTGTGTATAAAACATTCCAGTTCCCTTTGATCAGCCACACTGTTCAAAGTGCAGTTGTGATGGTTGGAGATTTTTTCCCCCCCAAACCCAAGAAAAAGTGAACAAGTTACTGAATTACAGCAGTCTTAAAACTAGCAACTGCATGGTGGTGAGTGTGTGCCAGCCAGAACACATAAATCATAACAATTGTTCTTTCCCCACTCAGTGGATATTTTCCACATTCCAGCTTTCTTTCTTATTTCCACCCTTTTTCATATTTCTTTATCCTATTGCTACTATTCTCTTAAAAATTGACGGCTTTGTCCGCCTTCTCTGAAAAAGTCACCTCCTTTATCTCCTCCATTTGTTTTTGATCCTATGTTAATTGTCTAATCTTCCTACCCTTGAGACTTTCATATACTTGAATTTTTTTCTTCCTGTTTTTCAGGAAAACGTTGTTTCTGCAATTGCTCTTTCTTTGGGAAAGATTCCTAGAGTTTATCAAGAATGACATTGCACGAAACCAGTTATATGTTAGACCACAGAATTTAATAGGAGAAACTGAGCTCTGCTTTTTATATGGTTGGATTGTTTGGGTACGGTCCTATTGTTTTGTTGAAGTGTTTTAATTGTAGACTCTCAAGTACACAGTAGCCTATGAAATGCTACAGAATGACCTGGAAAGCCTGGTAAAACATTCACATTTTCTGCTATGTTATATAAAGCAGTTTATATCTTTCCTATAATATCTGACCCTCTTATAACCAATTTGACAGCTGTGCTTGTAGTATGCATCATGGAGTATGGTTTACAGAGAGACAGTCATGTACATGTAAAAGAGGATGCATCAGCTGCTAGGAATGCAGGGCAGGTTCTCTCTCACTCTGAGTTTTGTGGCAATGGATCAGTGACCCTCTTTGCCAGGTCTATGTCCTGACTGGCAGACAACCTCTTTTCTCACAAGGCTCCTAAGGCACCTGCATCTCCCCACAAACTGTGTGATGAACCACTGGAGAGCAGCATATAAGGAATGCTACTCAGTGAAACTAACTGAATGATCAAGCCTTTATCTGGTTTGCTCTGTGAGAAAAGGCTATAGGAGCATGCTGTGTCTGCTCTGTTCCCTTTTGTAGCTTTTATGACAGTCATCTCATTTCAACTAAATCTGTTATAGCAGAAAGATATCTCAAAAGAGCATTTCCTGCAGCTTTCAGTCAAGTTTCAAGTCAAGAGAAAAAAGATACCATATGAGATTTGATTCTGAGAAGGGCCACATCATGGTATCTCCTTCTTAGACATCAGTAAATGCACATCAATTTTATAAATACCCAATCATAGGAAGGATTTGTGATTCTAGGATACTAAAGGAACAGCAACAGAAGACACTTTTGTGGGAAACATAGTAGGATCATAGTCCACAAGGCATGAGGCTTTACTAGTGTCAGTACTTAAGTGCATGATTACAAATGGTATCTGAACAAGTACAGTCTAAAAGAAATTAATTCAGAATGACTCAATACTAAAATTGTAGCTTATGAGGTTCTCACTGATAGAATAAAACACTCTGTTTAAGACCAAAATATTTTGTGCCAAGCTGAAAATAAACTTTTTGATTTTAAGGTATTTAAGAGAACTCACTTTCTTAACCACATCTGAATTCACAACAAAGGCAGCGTTTTGAAATTGTATCTTTTGTGTGAAACAATTTTGACCCCAACTCAGTAACTATTTTTGTTCTCCTTGAACTCCCTTTTTCAGCAAAATCCCACTGGCCTTTATTTTTTGTACAGCACTATTTCACAGCATTTGATAAACCTCGGTTCTGAAAAGAACTGGTCTCAGGACAGGCACTACTACATCACTGGACACTTTATCCTATAGATTGAGACAAAAAATATCCGCAGAACATCTGTGGGTGAAAAAATTGCTAAGTCTGACCTTCACAATTAACAGACAGGAAAACAGAATAAGAGTCTTAGGATGAGATTTTCAGCATGCATTCTTCATCCAGCACTACCAGTTCTGCTTTAGATCACACAGAGGCAAACGTTAAAGCCAGTAAATCTCTCATCTTTATCTCCTGCCTGGTTTTTCTTTCCTCTGTCCACAACAGCAGCATCCCCTGCGTGGGATAATTTGCTGTAAAGTTTTGTCTTGCTCTCTGTGTCCTGTGTTGCTTTTCTCTCTTTTCACACCACAAGCATCCCTTGAGTAGAATAATGCCCTGTAAAAGCTTAACAGTGCATGTGCTACATGTTGTTTATTTGTTTTCGAATGCCTTCCCTAGTGTGGTATAATACCTAGTAAAAAATCTGTCCCATCTTTATATTCTGCATTGTTGTTTTCTGATGTCAGTGAATTCTGCTTCTGAGCAATGTCAGGTCCTTGTAAATAGCAGTTTTGCAAAAACAGGTAGTAGTGCCATGAAAATTAATGATATTCTGAAATATTTCTCCTTAATTTCTAGAAAAAATTGTGCCCATAATAGGTGATATTCTATGTAAACCATCACTGGTGGTAAGTACTTGAACTAAGAATTCAGAAGCAGACATTCAAATAGCTTAGGCATACAAGGATCACATCTATTCTCAGCCCAGTTTCTGCAAGTGATAATAAGCAAAAATTACGCACACAGTTATGTTTACTCGACCCAGAGTGGTGCCTATTTCTATTCACTATCTTCTTCAGCTTGCTTTCCAAGGAACAGAAAAATTAAGTGGTAGGGCTGCACACGGACAGCTCTCTGTAATTTACAGTGGCAGGAAGGCTGGATACAGTAGATATTGCAAAATCATGAGCAATATAACTGCTATATTCTGCAGAACGTAGCACTGAGACCTCTGACAAGCTCAGGTCCACCAAAGATACTTAGGTCCTGCTCAGCTAGTTCTCATATTGTGTTCATTCCCTTTTGCTTTTCCATTCTCTCTATCAGCACTATTCATGCTCATTTTCTTTTTAGCTAAAACATTTTCATCACCCACAAGTGTAAAAAACTAGTCCCAGCAATGCTGGAGTTTGATGATCATTTTTAGTTACACATTACTGCTTTATGTATTTTCTGTGGCAAATCAGAATTTATTCAGAAGTAATTTTCTGGTCTAAACTAATGAGCAATGAGTGTGACAAATACTGCTGTTAGTGACTGTGCATTTTAAGGCAATTTCAGAGTGCATGATCTCTGTGGAATAGCCAAGCACATTTTGCTTCTTGTATATGTAACTTCAAGTCTCAGTGATAAAATATCATTAAAGATATCTTACTCTCCTGACTAGAGTTTTTATCTTTGCTAATGTAACGCTGGTGGTTCTGATGCAATGTGGATGTCCTTGGATTGATTTAAGTGGGCAGAAACCTTTGAAATATGCCACAGGCTAATTCATTTTGAGGGTTAAAACAATGAATCCCTGCAGAAATAATATATTAGTGGGTAAAAAGATGAATTAATGGCAGAACTTGAATATCATTTCTACAGCAACCAGAACAGCAGAATTAATAACACACCAGAGTTTTATTATGACTTGAGAATTACAGCTATGATGACACTATGAGTAGCTCAGCCTTCCCCTTTGTTGGACCTTTATAGACAGAGTAATCCTTTGGCCCCTGGAGAATTTGTTCTCTTGTGATGATCAAGGAAGTTTGCTGCATTTATGTGATCATCTTCTCCCTTAACCATCTCTCTCACGCATTTCTCCCCTCCTCCCTTTCTTTCTTTCAAGTTCACACACAGGTCACACACCAAAGTATCTCTGTTATGCCTGGACTCAGACAAATCAGTAGCTTGAAATATGATTGCATCAACTTCAAATCATAGTTTTCAAGGGAATAGATAACTCTAATTCTGCCCACAAAAAACTTCTTGCAATAAATATATAGGCATAAAAATTTCTTTCTAAGTAATGCTAAGAAATTAAGAGACAAACTGTCCTGCCATGTGTGTTAGTAGAAGGCTGGAATAGTTCTCTGTGCAACCAGGTGAAGGATACCAAATCTACAGTGGAGTCATAGTAGGCAGACTACAGCATGGGTTTAGTTTTTCAATCTAATGACATTGTTCGACACAGAAAGAGGCCTCCTTGTATACATCTGACACTGGAATATCTATCTTACTGTACTTTTTCCTGCAGCAAGAATTTCAGAAGAAAAACCCTGCAGCTACAGCATTATCTTCGGTTGGCTCAGTGCCTCCTGAACTGAGACAAGTGCCATTTGGTCTCATAGAACCAGGGAGAGGCTTTTACCAATATCTGGCTCTTGCAAGTGCAGAATGAGAACGCGGAATATGAGACATCTGCTAGTGTTGTTTCACTTTGGTCAAGGGCTTTAGAACATTGACTCTATGAAACTTGGTTAAAATGCAAAACCAAAATCCCAAAAGCTCAAAAGGATTGGATTAACTCTAGGGACCAAGGGGGTAAAAAGTCACTTGCCGTACTTTCTAAATTTCTCAGTTTTTTAGAGAGGACAAGGGCTTAGGGTGGGACTAAGGGAACCTGATATTCTTGGCTAGTTTGGTTTTGGAATAAATGGTGGAATGAAAAGAAAATAAGAGGCAAGGAATCCAGTGTGGTAGCTTTACCTTTAAAGCTAAGGTTACTTCCAAACACACTCAAATTCTTTTTTTACCACACGTGCAATGATCACTTGGCTGCATTCTCTGAATATTTCTGTTCTATTTCATACACTTTTCCTGTAAATGGGGATTAGGCCATTTCATTCATGACCTGCTCACGTAACAATTAATCAGGCAAAAGAGCTATTAAACTCAATGGGAGAGTTTGGCCCATTTAGAGAATGCAGAATAAAATTTATTACTGCAGGCATTTTCCTAAATTTATGTTGTTATGGGTAGCAAAAAAGTGTCTTCTACGTGCAGTGTTTCACAAAGGGTAATCTCATCTGTAAAAGACTGCTATGTTAGGAAGAGATCAAATTATTCGGGCAAAAGCAATGCCTAGTACCCTCGGAGTGAGGGCATGGGTCTTGGTGTGGCTCCAAGCTTTTTCAGAAACAGCTGTAACGTCACCTACCTCTCTGCACCTGGATCCCCACCTGCCTTACCCTGGATTTGCTTACTGAGATCAGTACTTCTCTAGAGAGGAAACAGCGTTTGTCTACACTAAAAACAGGTATGAGTTTGAAGCCTACATGCACATACCCGAGGTTAGCACCTACTGGAAAAAAAAAATCTAATGCTAATAACAGCAGAAAAAAAAAAGCATAGTGAAATACAACAGCTAGAAATTAGTAATTCAGACTAGAAATAAAATGTGTGTTTTTGAATAGACACTAAGTCGTTAGAAGACATTACCAGAGGAATAGTTTATTTTCTCAGTCACTTAGGTCTTTGAACTCTTTACATTTGAATATGTCTCCAGTAGATTTCCCTATGTACAAATCTCTTCAGATGCAGTATCACTCACAGATTGAAATGGTAATTTTGATGTCAAAATTACAGGTTTGGGTGCTCTGACCCACATCAGCATGACGCCAGATACACAGTAAAGAAGATCTCCTCTTGCTTCAGAAACTAGGAATTTCTTAATTAATTTATGAGTAAAGTTCCATAGGAATATATGCTGCCAAAAAATTTCCAATCAACTTTGCAGATTGGCAGTGCCTCACATTCTGTATAACTACCTGAATTCAGAGTGTTTATGCTGAACACCACCTTAGTAAAACTCCTTTTCAGTCACCTACACACATACAAGGAAATATCTCATTTAACTTTGCAAACTGATATATGCAAGATGGAAAAATCACATTAGAATTAATGGCAATGGGCCTAACAGAGAGAGAGAGAATACAAGAATTGTCACTCATTTGCAATAGGGAAAAGCCATCATCCTTTGCTATTATAAATATTGCCTGTGTCAAAGCAGTGAAATTATATACCTTGAGCAGCAATGTGAGTTGTTATGGATCTGCCTCAGGCCTGTTGGCTCTGAGCAGCACATTGTCAGTGCTGTGAGTGTAGTAAGAGCCGGTAATCTTCAGAGATTACAGGTGAAGGGGCAGGTCTACCATCTTAAACTAACAAAATACAGGTTGTCTTTAGGTTACAGTTCTTTGCAAACACTAGCCTACATTCATTTTCAAACCATCGTAAACCAGACCCTCAAAATCAGGTTTTCTTTGAGGTTTAAAGGTTGAGTTATTTGCACTCCTCGGGGAAACAGACTTCTAAACTTTTGCATCAGAGTGATTCGGAGTGCTTTGCATGCTGTTTTCAGATCAGCTAGTTTGTCTAATGAATGAGATGTGAAATGAGTTCCTAGGGCTCAGGAGAAAGCTGACGGAGGATTTCTCAGTCTCTCTGAAACTCATAGCATTAACCCTGCATACGGTATTTTATGTCAGTGTGTAACAAACACCCAGGCAAAAAACAATCCATCACCAAACCTTCTGCAAAGCATTAGCAGCCAAAAGCAAGGGAAAGGGCAGGATGATTATTTTTTGAATTCCAGGAAATTTTAAAGAAAATAAAGGTTGACACATGAAGCTTTTGCCAGCATAACAGTATCTGCTGGGGCTCTAAGTTCGTGTGCTAAGAAAAGGCCCGTACAAACACAATGTAAGATATCCCTAGGGTTCTGGGTCATTTCAATCCCAGAACCATACACAAGAAAAACTGAAAAATGCACTGTTTTACTGGTATAAAGAGAGTCCAGACTACGTCTGTTTGCCTGTGCAGGCATGTAGTATTGCTAAAAAACATCGAGAGTACTTGAAACTGTTTTCATACACCACAGTCTGAACCTTTGCCACAGCGAGATCATTTCAGGAACCGAACGGGGACTCAGAATAGAGGAAAAAAAAAAACATTTCTCTGTTGCAAACTGTAAATTCTTTGTCACTTATTTGCATACATAAATGTAGAGTATGTGGGTGCCACCCTAATATAAATGTTTCTTATATGCTATAACAACATCGTTATTTCCATATATAATGTTCCATGTATAAGCACTGAAGAGTTTCTCCACAAATTCCCAGGCCTGCTCCTAACCAGCCAAGCTGGGTTCTTTCCTTCTCATGCAAATACGGTACAAAAAGGGTGTAAGCAGAGCAGGGAGCCACAGCAGAATGATTCCCCAGGCCAAACAGGAACTTCACTCGCATCTGTGACAACCTCTGGCTTTCTGCCTGCTTTATGCTTTTTGCTATTCACCTGAAGATGCACACCGTGGAGAAGTGTGTGGGACCCGCTGTTGGTTGTCTCTCCAGAGCAAATACAACTGACAAGGATGAAGAGTTCACAGACAACTGTCCAAAGAACTCACAGACAACTCAAATGAGGAAAATCATGAGATATGTGGGGAAAGGTTTATTTTTCTAGTAGAACAGGAATAAAGGAGGCTTTCAAGCATAGGAATTGTGTAAGATTTAAGAGAAAATGAGGATAGCCAAAGCTGGCAACACTGCTGCCACAGGTATTGCATTTCTCTCTAATTATTAGAGAAATTATTATCAGTAAATGGCATCAGTCACATTTATGCATTGATATTTCTAGACAGGTGAGATGACTCTCTTTCTGGATACTCTACAGATCAGATTCTATTTTCATGATAATGTAAGTGTCTAAAAAGGTGTTTTCCAAACAGCAAATGAGTGACTAAAACCTACTAAAATCATTTATTAAAACAAAGCACAGCTTTCAGAGCCGAAAGTGATCAGCACGTTAAAAAAAAGCATAAGCAACAATACCTGCAGCTGCTCAGGAGGTTCCCAGTACCTCAGATCCACTCAAGGTTCATATTAAAGAGTCTCCTGTGGCTGACACAGTTTTAGAATTTAGTGAGCTGCATTCTGATACAGAGCTCAAGAAGAAACAAATCAGATCACTATGCGAGTAACCCTGAAACCAAATCCTTCGAGTATTGCCCATCGTTTGAACTCTCTCACCACATCGTTCTTCAGCAAATAGCCTTTGTTACCACAGTTAAATAGTGTTCCTATTTGTCATTTACACTTCATAGATATAAAGAGGTATAGATAAAAATCTGTTAGTACTGTATGGCACCAGACCACGATTCACTGCCAGTAATTAAATCCTGCTGTAAAACTGCTACAAATATTTCTCAAAAGCAGGAACAGATGTTTTTTTTGCAACCATGCAATGACGAAAATCTGACAAGTTCCATAAACCAAAGACGTGGGCACATCAGAGAAATCTTCCTCTATTATTTTGCTACCATGCTGTCTCAATTTGCCAGCAATATTACGGAGATGAAACACGACCATTTTCTGGTATTATTATTCTTGTCTTTAGTAGCTCAATAAGTGTCAGGGGAACTGTGGGGTAAAAAAAAATAATAATGGTAATAATGAGGCACAAGGCTTTCAAATTTACATTTCTGTTTCCAAGCTGTAATAAATTAGCACCATCACTCAGACTTAGTTACGATTCACAAATCATATCCTCCTGTGGCTTTTAGGAGCCATGATTGTCTAATTAATATTGGTACTTACAAACATCTCCTGGTTATTCAGTACTACTGTATTTTTTTTTTTGGTAGGTACTGAAATTCAATTATAGCACACCAGTGGTTCTAAGTAGTGCCCAAGCTGTGAGAGAGTTAATTGTATTCAAGGGGGTGTATATTTTGGATTTTCATGGTTTAGGCCTGCTACAGAGAGAACCATAGTCTTTCCTTCAAAACACATCACTAAGCCATCCTGAAGAATTGTTTTAAAATAAAGCAAACCTCCCCTACAGTTCCAGAGTGTGTATATTCACCACCAAGTTGTCGTGATAGCTTGTCAGTAGGGTGAGATGAAGAGAGCTATTTGATCTGCAGGGACGTAAATTGATAGCAGAGATACCATGTTCAATCAAGAGTCACGGCAGCGACTGGAAAGCAAAATTCTCTATTAAGCTGGCTTTAATCCAGTGAGATGCAGTTGAGACAAAGAGGGAGGAGACAGAGACCAAATTTCCAGGAACGCTCAGCACCCCCAACTGGGGTAATATTTTTAAAGAAACAGTTTGGATCTGAGATAGACACCTGTAAAAACAAAGGGTTCTACTCAGTGTCAAGAATTTATGAAAACTGGGCCACTTGGAGTAAATGTCTTAAGAGCAGCTGAGCCGCCTGGAAAATGTGACACATAAATTACCCAGAAAATATCGTGCCAGTATAGGTTCCTTACTGAAAAGCATGATGACACCAGCTAGCACTTATTTAAACTAGTGCATTTCATTATGTCAGGGCAATTGCTACCCTGGTACATATCTTATTAGCACTTATTTATTATCAATGTTAAGGAGGTTAACTGCACTGTTATTTCCTGTGCTACTGGGCTTTATTGCATGTCTGAGACACAGAGTTCTGACTAAGCTCAGGCAGCAAAGGAAATAACAGAGGCCATGGCTTAACAATAAATATCCTCTAAAGGAATATAGCAATAAGGTAGGGAAAAACAAAGCAAATTTCTTCTTAGGAATATCAAGGGAGGAAACTTAAAGCAACTGCTCTAATGAGAGTTGGATGAATAACCCACAAAGGTCATTTATCCAAGAAATTGAGTGCTTTTTTTCTATTGCAAAATATGTGTAGAGAGTACTATCTTCACTTGTTTGGCAAATTCACAGAACTCTTTGCTTTAACATTATGGGTTGATTCCTATCAGCTGCTGTGAAAAGTAATTTCTCATTGTATAAGTAATGTTAATTAGTTGTTGTCTGGTCAGAAAAGTTGCTTCTGCTGATCTCTGATTCCATGACATCAAAAGCACTTCCACTGCCGATACTCATAGTAAATTGGAGAATTCAGCTGTTTAAAAGCTTTCCCATCACACCCTCAAATACTTGCCAATGTGATTGGAAGGGAAACTGATATCAATAGGAGTCCATCTCTCAGGAGAAAATTGTGCAGAAACAGAAGTGTTGCATTAGTACCATCATTTTTGTATTATTCATCTACTTAATAGAAGCTCTGGTACAAGAAAATCATATAACACTTAAAGTTACCTGCACACAAGTAAAGATCCATCAAATAGACCATAAAAAAGGCAAAAAATTAGTGGAATAGCTGCAATGTTAATCAAGCGGTAAACCAACAGCTGCAATTTTCTGTAGATTTCCAATCAATAGCAAGTGTTACATTTTAAATTATTTTAGATATTGTTGAAATTAGATTAAATCACATAGATTTTTGAAAAAAAAAGGCCACAAAATCAGTCTTGAACTGATAAGAAAGCACAGACTCATCATTTCACAAAACAAACCACTTGTTTTTTACACAAAATGATGTTTATCCTCCTGCAGTCTAGTAATTTATATGAATGGGCTCATCTGCACACACACAAACAAGCAGCAATCCCTTCCTCAGTCACTGAAGTTACCATGATGTGCAAGCCAGGAGTTGTACCTGATGTTTCTTACAGGAGAGAAGAATCCCAGTTCTAAGCAGTTAAAAGGTTTTCTGCACGTTCTGAGGCAAACATCGTGCAGCTTTCTGTGTTCGCTGAGACAGAAGTGAACACGAGACACAAGGATGGGGAATCAGGGTAGCCACCTTAGCAGCCACGTGCAGTTTCTGCCTAAATGGACATTTTCCTTTACAATGATCTTGGGAGTGCTGAAGCCTGAAGCACATACCAACCAGCAGTTGATACAATGACTGATTTAGCTGTTGATTTTTACTTAACATTTGGGAATGTCTTTGTTGGGTTTACTGTTACACACTCAGAAAACACCTTTTATTGTCACTCCTCTCAACCTGACTGACTCAAATACCTGCACACCTATATCTGTGGATGCACCTTGTATGCATGTCTGTAAAATAGCTCTTCCCTTTCATAGAATCATAGAATCATTATGTTGGAAAAGATCTCCAAGATCATCCAGTCCAACTATCAATACAACACCACTGTGCTTACTAAACCATGTCCTGAAGTGCCATATCTACATGGTTTTTTGAGCACCTCTGGGGCTGTTGACTTCACCACTTCCCTGGGCAGCCATTTCCAATGCTTTACCCCTCTTTTGGTAAAGCAATTTTACTGTTCTCATCAAATCCTAGAAGAAATATAAACAGAAGCAATTCCCCCCAGTCTTATAAGAGACACCCACTGCTGAGAAAGACCTGGTGTCAGTGGATAGGCAGCTCCAGAGGGACATGGGTGTCCAGCATGCCTCCACAGCAGCCCCTGCACCCACTCAGCATAAACAGCTGAAGTAGGAGAGCAAAGCACCCCTCTTCCATTCAGCTAACACCCAAGCACTTTGCTGAGGGTCATTTGACCCCGAGTGCTGCAGTTTGTTTTGCTGTGAGGTTTCCATGAGTTGGGTCAGTTTTGTGGCATTAATACAACCAATCAAACAGCTGTTACAGCTTCCAAAAAAAATAAGAAGAAAATTAATTCCTAGGCCTGGAAACAAAGGATGCTTTGTCCAGATTGAATCATCACTTAATTTCCATGTGTTTCACACCCTGTTAGTAACGTGGACAGACCCTTTCAAAAGGGTGGGCAGTGAGTTTTGGAGGGAAGCACTCTCCTGCCCTGCTTTTTAACAAAACTGCTCACTCTGCTTGTTAACCACAACCCAAAGCAATTCACTGGCAGTTACAAAAAGTACTCACAAAATGAACAGGGTGCTGCAGGAGGGACTGGGTCCCCTCACTGCTGGGCGGGCTCACAGCGTGTTGCTGCACCTCAGGAGTGGGCCAGCAGCCACAGCCAGCAGAGCACCAGCCATCGCCTTTCTGACCGGAAACTTTCTGCCTTTAGCTTTGATTCTTTGGGGTAAAAAAAGCTTTTCTCAATTCTACCAAATCCTTCTGCTTCTTCCTGTCGAACTATTCTTTCTGTCACTGCCTGCCCCAGCAGGATGAGGCTGCTGTGGGACCACTGGGCTTGCAGGCTTGGCTGAGCACCCAGGGGCTGTAGCAGGGCCCCCTGCTTGGCTCCCCAGGACAGCCCACCCACCACCCCAGCCCTGTGGGAATTTTCTGGACAATGCATTCCCCAGAGGAAAGCTTGTTATGAGCAGGATGACCAGGAGTGTGTGTGGGGAGAAAAATAGTCTCTTAAATCTGTGATTCACTTCTGCTGGAAGGGGTGGGTTACATGAGGGAGCAGAGAGGAGCCTTGGAGTTTCTGGAGGGAGGGGAGGGAAGGTTGCCATGACTCAGACCCCTCTGCCCACTCCCCCAGGGTCTTCCAGGCAGCATTGCGGGGGACAGCTATGGGATATATTTGCTCCCATACTCCCAAATAGGTTTCTGTCATTTTTCCTCTCACTCACTCCTTGCAAAAGCCACCACTCAACTCTGCTCTCTCCTTCCTCAACACACCTCAAACAGCCACATTTGTACCTCATGCTCTTCTCCCCTCCAGATGCCTCTTTTCTCTGTCCTTTTCCATTTGCCATCTGCAGTGCTGGTGTTTCACCAACAGCCAGGTTACCACCTGTGCTGGAGACATTGCTACTGCTTTTGCTCTTTCATCTGCAGAAGTCAGAGGTGCTAGAGAGAAAAAATATTGCACAGATCATTTGGGAAATCCCTCCAGGAGAGATGAAGTTGCTCTTTGTAGCATGTTTATTGGTTATTTAATTAATACCTACAGGATCAATTTTCAAGAATGTCCCTACAGCCTCAACTGGGACGTTATTTGAAAGGCTAAAGGCAATCCAGAATGTGTTCACTAAGATTCAAATTAATTTTTTCTTTATGTTCACTCTACTGGCCCTAATGATATCACAGCTTCTGTGGTGTGACTGAATCCTTGCTTTTCTTGTATATACATCAATTGCATTATTTTGCATTATTTCACTCCTTAGCTGATATCCTGCTAAGCACATAATTTTTAGCAGAACACCTTATGTGTAGCTCTATGCAGCAGTCCTTCCAGTCCAATTTATTTCTCTGTTACCAGTATTTTTCAGGTCACCGACATCTTTGCAAGGTATCCCAGACACAAGTACATGAGGATGCATGTAGAAATATCAAGGGCCCAAAATAGAACACTGACAGCAGATAATCTAGGGAAGTATAGATAGCATTAAAAACCCCAGGGGCTTAAAGCAAGACCCAATCTATGGTTTATATGTCCAGGACACATTCCAGTGAATCCAACCCCCAACTGTGCAAGCTTTTCTTCCTGTTGTATCACATTGCAGATCAATGCTAATTTCATGAAAACAATCAATCCCAAGTCTTTTAACAACATCATTTCTTGCTATATCCTTCCCAGTTTGGAGCATGCTGTAGAGTTTGTTCTAATATATATTTGTTTGCATTTTTCAACAGTGTATTTCATCTTATTTTCAACTCAAGACCCAAATGTACCTGTGAAATTAATAATTTTAGCTACATAAACCAGATTTTGTCCACAGGCAAAAGAGGAGTGGATAATGCAAATCCACTCAATAAATAAAGAAATCTCAGAAGAATATTCGCTCAAATTTGAACACGAAGCCAGTCCAGTTATATTACCATCCACGATACCTTTGTTTTCCACTGTGAAATTGCATTTTATAAGATTTTCTCTGAATGCTTGGGAAAGAAAATCTTAACTTTCTATACGTGATCATTCACAAAGGAATTTCATTAGGAGGGTTGTGTTTATCTAGTCAAGAAGTCAAAATAACACCATGCACTATGTGGCAATCTGTGCCTTAGACCCATGCAGAGTAGTAGAGAAGTCAATTCCTTTGGCTGCAGGACTGAATATGAAGTCAACAAACAGCCTGTTAAGGACTGCTAAGTATGAAAATAGTTAAATAAAATGCAGGCAGATTTCATGACAGTTAATCAAATAAGTTTAAAATATGAATGAGCTTTTAAAATTATCAGAAATTTTATCCAAACATTGTGAAAAGGAAAGAAAATGTCATTGGAAATATACAATTCCTGGAAATAGTCATACTTTCTTCTGTGGGTTAGAAGGCTGGGCAGCACAGTGCTCAAGAACAATCAGGTGAGAAGGCTTCTGAGGTATGAAAGGGTAAAACTGAGGAGTAATAACTTGATCTACTTGATTTGGATGAGAAGTTTGAGGAGAAACTGATCAGAGAAAAATCCTACCGGATGTCTGGACAAGCAGTCCCAATAGGGAGCTTTCTAACCATAGGAGATATCCAGCCAAGCACCATCATGCCAAGGAGCACAGAGATGATCAGCAACTGTTTTGACCTCGCAGGACCCCTGCAACGCCAGTAACTCCCTCCCTTCGATCTTGCTTCCTTCCTTGGACATAGGAGCAGGGGTAAACCCTGCTCTGAATGAAGGCAGCTCAAACTTATTTCTGGATGCAGGGCCCGGATTTCCAAATTTCTTGTCTTCAAAATGCCTGTGCACAGTTTACCTCAAAAAGCTGGTGGTCTTCATAACTTGCTTTCTGCAGACAGCTGCCATGCAAAAGTTGAAATCCTGTTTTAAAGCAACAATATTGCTGGAATAATGCAATAGAAAAACAAATTTGGAAGTAAATTGTTTTATTGGATTCAAGGCTCTTCTTTCAACATGAGCAGGCCAGCTGTATCCTGAGTCCCAGCATATGGATGGTGTGATCAGGTTACCATTCCTCTCCTTCTTCTTTTAAAATGGACACTGGATATGGAGAATGCATCTCTCAAGCCATTATGGCTACTATATGTTGTAAGAGAATACTAATCCCGTAACCTCTCAAAGGGGACATGAGATACAACTCTCTTGCCATTCATAGGTGACCATCGTTGAATAATGTATTGGCAAATGGGTGGAATGCTATACAACGGGGGAATTTAATTTTTCCTATGCCTCCCAATGTTATCTCAGTGAAAGTCTCAAAGACCTTGTTTATTTAGGTGCTTTTAGACACCCTCAGCTGAGAAAAGGGTGAACCAATGTCCTCTGGAAAAGAAGATCCTGAGCTAGGGTGTGATTGGCTTTAATGGAGTTGTGCCTATGTTCAAGACCTGTCCCACACAGTTCTGTCTTGTCAGCCTAGTGGGAGTGCTTTGCATTGCCATACAGGTGATTCCAGCTTTGATTTTCATTTCCTCTTCTCCATGTCAGATGAAGGTTACAAATCTGCTTAAAGATGCTAATTGAAACCATATTCTCACTCCCAACCACATTCACAACTCGTTCAGCCTTAAAAGACCAGTGTGCCCCACAATGAGGTCAAATTGGCAGAGGCTCTAGGAAAAGGCCTGGCAGGATGAGAACCACCCTGCTCCTAACAATCCAGAATCTGCCAAAATAAAAAAAAAGCAGCCCAGGAAACCCGAAGCAGCTCTCAACTTGTTTCAGGATGTGCTTTGCTCTGTGCAATACAGAGCTGAGGAAATCCTTGCTTGGAAGCCCAGTTGATAGTTCATAGATAATCACATGGGCGTGCAAGAAAATAAGTAGGTGCATGAATTCCTTCACTTTAATGCTGACAAGCTGTTGATTTTTTTATTTTTAATAATGAACTGAAATCCTTTTTGCTAACAGTTATAAATATAACAAACAGTCTGCTGTTTAACTTCAAATTCCATATCACTCATGCAAGTTGTAAGTTTAGTCAGCTTAATATCTCTGAAATAAAATATTTGCTGGCAGGAAAATGAAAGGTTATCTCATATTAAATAAATACATAGTGATATGACTTGCTAGTGAAAATTCCAGCCAGATGACTAGTGTTAATCTTGTAATACCATTAAACAAATCCACATTCATAAAGGGTTTCTCAGCCCATTACAAATAGTAAAAAATGCAGTAGGAAAGAAATCCTTGTGATTAAGGAACAGGCTTGAGATCCTAAAGATCTGACTTCTGTTCCTGGCTTTGTCATATACTGTCTGAGTGACCTTCAATGAAATCTCTGCCTCTCAGTGTGCCTCAATTCCTGCTTTGTAAACTGGGGATAATGAAACATTCCCTTTTTATAAATAGGTGAAAGTATCTTTGGGAGAGAAACTGTAACCGACACGTTTAAGTAACACAAAGGGAGTCTCAAAGAAAGAGCAAGATCTTCTGACATCTTAATAGAACTAACCTACAAAAACAGTAAGAAAATTATCACTGTTTTCATCTGGGGTGGAGGGGTTGCTAACTCTGGAGATTAGTAAGCTGCTAAATGACTTTTTTTTTTATTTGATGCATTCCCAAATGTCAGTCTCTCAGACTGATTTGTTCTGCAGCTGTGATATTCACTTATCCCCTGCTCTGAGAATCAGCCCTCCTCCTCCTTCTTTCCCTGCCCTCCTCTCAGGTCCTTTAACTTCTTCTCCTTCACTCTATTTTCAAGACTGTCAAGGATACAAGAGGTTGACATTTGAGAACATCTGATGCACTCGGAAGTCATACAAAGAAGACGTCTGCCTTCTACAGAGCAGCAGGTACTCTCATTTTTCTTAGGACAGCAGTTTTATGCGATCTTTTTTTAACATACCTTGTCAGCTACTGGGATTAACAAAGCTGTGACAGGGGAATGCTGTTACCAAAAACATCTTTGAAAATCAAATTGGCCACCTTATTTAAAAAAAAAATAAAGAAGAGAAACAGAAAACCTAGCCATCCCCTTTGATTACCTGACAGACATACTGCAGGAAGAAAAATACGGTTCCAAAAATGAAGCTCTGTTGAAAGACAGTACAACACCTCCCAATTACAGCAAGTGGCAGTAGGCAGCACACAGGAAAACAAGCTTGTCTTGAACTCAGGAATTGACAAACTGGTTTCTTATAATAATTATGAATCATCATAAACTTCAAACTTCTGACTCATTTTATATTAATAACTGCTAATTCAGCTCTTTTGTTTCTTGTCTTTTGTCTCTTGAGAGAAATGGGAAGGTATTTCTGAGCTTTCTTGGAACCTGTTTCTTATGGTCAATTACTTCACCACTATCCCCAGGAGCTCCTAGTTACCATCTCAAACAGCATTATTACTCTAATTTAGAACAGTATTAACAATCTTGCCTATCCGTCTATGCTGGGAAAAAAAAAAAGTGTGCAGATAGAAACTGTGCACACAGATAAGGAAGATTTTATAGCAGAAATATGTTTTCATATCTATTTTCTATTCTGAGCTTTTGACAGTGGAGTAAAACTCTGGCTTTCTTAATACTCTTGAAATAGGAAATAAAATATTTACTAAGCAAAGGTAAGCTTTCCTGGAAATACACGTTATTAATCATCAAACTCCCTTACTCCAGAGAATTAATGTCACAGAGCAGCATTTCTGTTTCAGCAAATGCAAGACATTGTTAGGTTCATTATGCCTTCTATAGCCTCAGCAATGTCTACAGTGTAGCATCATCTAAGTAACATGTACCAACACAAGTAAACAAAAGCTATTATTTTTACTACAAGAGAATGTATTTTCTTTAGAGTATAAGTACTTATAAGAGCTTGTAATCTTTGCAATTTAAAAAACTCATCAAAACAGATCTGCTCATAAAAGAGAGTTTCCTGCCAGCAGACTCTAGGAAGTAAAGAATATTTTCCAGTAATTTCAGAGAAGAGGAAGCAAGATCCAAGACCCAGATCTTACATGAATTTAAGCATTGCATATCAAACTTTTTGGGGTTAAAGTGTGGTTCTTAAACATCATAGATGGACCCAAGCTGAAGTGTTAACAGGTCTAAAAAGACAAGTGTCTGCTGAGAGGAAATATCTAGGTTCTTTCATTATCCATACTGCTTGGTAATGCTTTGACAGCATTAATTGTTCTTGGTGAAGACCTGGTTGGAAATCCTTTGAAGTAGCTGGAAAGAGCCTTGTGGACTTGACTCCTTTGGAACTTGAGTGATCTTGCAAACAGCCTATTTAGAGAACGTTATTAAACTTAATTACGAGCATTTATCCTATCCTTCGAAAATAAGCAGAGACATAAAGTGCTCAAGACCCTAACAAAAAAAATAAATTCAAAACCCCACAAAACTTCTTTAGTTCTCAAAGGCCATTTTGCAAAGTAAAACATGAAAATGCAAAGAGATGTTTAGAGTGGACATTATAAACTTTTAAATTACAACTGGAACAATGTTATTCAGGCCAATGACATGAGCACGTCCTTTTATCTACAGATCAAGGAATGGAAAGCTGTTTTAAAGGCTATTGAACAGGTAATTTCTGTTAGGACAAGACCAACCTTTACCTTCCATATGGTATTTATTATTCTGTTCAGATAGTCCATAACACAGCCCAAACAACAAAAAGTTTATAGGCAAGAAAGCATTACTTTTTTAAAATGTTAACACAATTAGTCAAATTTCTTTATTTCCAACCTTATATGTATTTATCTGAATCTGGGCATATCTCTGAGACAAAGTAACTCCACTGGTATGCAACAAAATACTGTGCTTCTATTAAATCTAGGTGAAAACAGAGCAGAAATTAACCTAGTTTATCTCAGTATCAGCATATGTTTCAACTGCATCAGGGCACAGGCTTGCCCACCTGTACCAACAGTTCCTACAGGTCCTTGTACTCTTATGGCTTCCAGTTCCATTTAAATGCAGATGTGGACTAATGGAAGGGCTGCATATTTCTTAACAGAAACTCAGGGAACATATTACTTGCCTATTCAGTGATCTGAATGCTTTTATTCTTTACCTTAATAGCCTTTATTTAGTTGTGTGTGTGCAGTTTGGGTTTTTTTTGTTTGTTTGGATTTTTTTTATAATTTAAAAAACATGATTTTTTTTCCCATGCTCTGTTAAAAGAGGAAGGGGAAAAAGAGCTAATTATATCTGAACTGAAGTGTAACCATGGCCCTATTAAATAGGCAGCAGTTATGGACTATTGATCGCAGTTCACAGGAAAAGCTTGTCATGTAGTGTCAAGAGGTTAATGTAATTACAAGAGCGGGCAGCAGGATCAGCTGTGTCCTCGAATAGGCGAGTAACGAAAAGCTGCTTTAGAGACACATAATGTTGTCAAAGCATAAATAATTCATCCCAGCATTCGAGAAGAAATTACTGCTCCGTTCCAGCGTATTATTCAGCCATTAAAATCCCGCCCTTGTAAAGTCTTTTGATGTAGTCATATTTTCAGTTCTAAGAGCAGTTTTGGAGCATTCAGCTTTTATTAAGCCTTATATTGTGCAGTTTTCAAAGTATTAAAAAGGATATGAAATAGACTTACAATTTGTTTAATAACTGCATTGCGATTCAGATAAGAGGGAGAGAGCTGTGTGGATTTATGGAGTGCCTGTGCAGCACGAAGGGGAAGCCATGGCATGATGTGATGGAATTTTTAACTCCCCTAAGCTGACCAGAATTAAATGGATTTCAGTTATTTACTAGCATTGATAGCTGCAGCAGTCTTCACAGCATTTGGCAACCCATTTCTGAAAAGCCATGAAAAGTAATAGTGTGTCCAGCTATTCTCCAGTTAAAGCCTCTTGACTTCAGCTCTTTGCTTGTCCTTATTAAAGTCTGTGGCATTTTGATATTGAATGGCTTCCCCTCTTTGCATTTACAGCCTGAACTGTCTTGTTGGTCGTTGCAATGTCTGCAGTTGCCCAGGTTTACGCTCAGAGACTATGGTGGTTTTTTATGTCAAATTACAAGAAAAAAGGCCTAAGTAACTCCTTACCTACCAGACTGTGGGTACCTCCAGGCTGATGGGCAGTTTAGTGGAACAAAAGAAAGGAAAGGGCAAGGACAAAGTGTTCAAAGGAACTGCTTTCTCCTCAACCCTCCCATCCCCATAACAAGTCAAATTGACGATCAGACACTTCTGTCATGATCAGCCAAAGCCCCTAAACTGTCCCTCACTAACAACTCCTAAATGAAATTCTCAATTCAAATTTGTAAATAAGAGCACATTTTGGAGTCTCAGCCCATCTATTCAGAAACTTAGGGTTGCTGTGACTTTGACCACCAGGTAAAGGAAAAAAAATACGGAATTTAGACATATAATCTGATGTCTCTGAATATTTTTTATTTTAATATCCAAACAGAAAAACTATTTCTTGCTTGAGAACAGTTAAGAGCTCTAAGGAGGAGAGATGTGGCTTCACAAAGAAAAAAAGGGTTTCAATTCAAGCTGACCAGAAGGAAGATTGGTCTCCACTCACACCCTTAGCCAAGCTCTCCCCACCAAAATTATTCACTCTACTCTCCTGCCAAAACCTAGTTCCGGTCATGGTTACAGCCAGAATGCTACTGCTGGATATGTGAACATTACCTTGACCTCTGCTTACAGTACTTCTGCAAGAACACTGCCAATATTATGAAGCTTGTAGTTAACTTTTAGATAATGACAGCAGTGGCTCACTGTTGATATCTTACAAAATAAAACAGCAGCCTGAATTTGGTACAAGATTACAGAAAACCACCATAGGATGAGACATCATGGCTCTCACGCGCTACAGTTGTTGGCAGCAATCTGACAAAGAGTGGAATAAAAGATTGGTATAAAGTCAGTACAGGAAAAAATAAAAAGGAAAATTAAAGAGAAATTAAAGGTAAATCTGAGAAGGCCACAACTGCATGATATAAAAGCCCATAAAAAATGTTCAGCAACACAGGAAAAAATATAGAGAAAACATGAGGAATATAAGAACATACAAAGATATTCCATTATCTTTTGCCTTATGAAAGCCCTTAAAACACCAATATTCTGGCATAACAGTTGCTCTTCTGGCTTAATTTCAAGAATTAAAGTCAAGTGAAATCCTGCCCAAAAACTGCGGTTGTGATTTTAAAATCAGCTTTTGAAGAGTACATCCCCAAAAGTTAGAAACTGTGATAACAGCACCTAATGAGACCATATTTCTACAACAAAAAAATAGTTATAGTCCATCATTTTTTTTCAACAATAAAAATTTTTTTTAAATTGCAGGAAAAAAAAGCAAACAAATTGGTCCTCACCATGAATAGCTTCGTATTTGAACTACTTATATACTGCTTTTCCATGTCTACTTCCCATGCACTAATGTACAGATATTTGCTCTGTTGTGAGGGGAGTTTGTCTTGGCTTCATGTATATCTGTATAGTGTTGACAGTGGGATTTGGTGTTTCTTACACTCTTTCACTGAGAGCCTGAGGAACAGAGTACAGCTGAACATGGTGTCTTAAGTTCACTATACACGAGTAACATAATAAGGAACATCTCAATACTCTGTATACACAGGTTACAATTCCACATAGTTAAATGAAAGAGGAGGCAATGCTGGAAACACCAAAACCAAGCCTGAATAGCAACCTGACTGTAGGTTTCTGGTGGGTCAAAAGTTACAAATAAACAAAAAAAAAAAAAAAAGATTGATTCAAAAATAGGAGTTTTATGCTGTTTTCCTGTCCTTTAGGGTTTGTGTGGTAGCTCTGAAATCACATCAGCTCTGCACAGGTACAGCTAAAGGCCAACCCCACATTGGCTCCATCAGGTGGAGATTTATTCCAGCTGAGGATGGTACTTTTTGTCTTTTCTATCATTCAGTCTCCTCACTCACAATCACACCTTACAGTAGTCTCTGGTTTCCTTGAACTTGCTTCCTATCTGTGCTGCACAGTAAAAAGGAGATTTATACACATTCTCCTGTGTTTGGTGAACAGTAGCTCAGTTGTCTACCATGACTATGTGAAAACACATTATTCGTTGCCATATGTTGGACATAAATCCAAACTTTTCTGAAGAAACAAAACCTGAGGTTTTCACCTGGCTTGGATTTGAAAATCTAACAATTCAGCAGTTTTGAGTAGTATCAGTGAAAAATCAAACTACTAAAATTAGACCAAGCCTTGTTCAGAAGTTGGTGACACTTTTATTTCAGAAATCTAGTTCCACATTTCCAGTCTGTAAAGGGCTCTGAACCCCATCCCTCCGACAGGGGAGCACTAGCTGAGCTGAGTTCTTTTGCTATTAAGAGATTCACTAGGTGACTGAATATAATAAAAGAACACGCAGGTTAAGATCATTCCTCTTTTGAAGACAATGATAAAACTCCCAGTGGGGCTGGGATTTAACTTGAGGATTACAGCTGCTGTGGATCAATCCTTTACCAACTTTAGAGGAGTTAGGCCAATTAACACCAGCCAAGGGCAAAGCCCTTTCATTCTACTCAGAAAGCAATAATATCCACTATTGTTTTTCCCAGCCAGCACTCTGCCATTCTCCCTCACTACAATTTCCCCTCCATCTCCTGCTTTTTCTTGTTTGCCAGTTCTGACACTTGCCCTGCAGAACCCTCTGAACCCTTAAAGATATTTGCTCTCTAAAAAGGAGCAGAAAGAAAAGTGTTTGGATATTTGCTTTGTCAGGAATCTGCTTCACTCATGTCCAATTAAAACAAAAATAGAAAGTAATCTCCTCATCTTCAGTGGGAAAGGAGCTGGGGCTTTTAAAATATACAAATCAAGGGAAATAACAGCACCAACTCCCAGCCCCAAATCAGATGTACATGGAGGAATGTATGCAACGCGTTACAAACATCCACTCCACATCTCATGACACGTCCAGGGGCATCTCAAGGCCACTGCTGATTTTCTGAACTCTTTAACACCCAACAGACTTCATGGCCTTAGACTGTTTTTTGCTTCGATAATTAGTAAATACAGGTATGTGTTTTTAATTCATAGGAACAGAATGAACTTTTTCAATTTATGACTTCACTTATAAGTCTGAAAATGAGCTAATTCTCCTCTGAGAAACTTTGCAACATGCTCTTGTCCACATTTGTCTGTTGTAAGTTGCTCCTCTGATGCTTTTCCCCTTCTCGTTCTTGGCTTCTCTTTTGTTTCTGAGTCTTGCTGCAGCTCTGGACCAGGCACCTTCTGCTACTTTCAGACAAAAGCCTGGAACCTGGGCTGAAACAAAGACAAGGCCCTAATCAGGGCTGCATAGATTTATATCTGCTTACAATGTTTGGTCTGAACTAAAGTGCTGTAAGACAAGCTGCTCTACACTATGCCATGCCAGGAAAACCCCAGCTGACTGCTTAAACCATCTTTAAGGCTGTTTCACCCTTCTAGAAATATGGGTCTTAGAATATGAGCAGTGTTTGTCTGTGTTGTGTGATTTTCTTTCAGATTATGGTTTCTTGCTGAGAAACTTTCATTGATCCAGGCAACATAAAAAAATCCCACTCAACTCAGTTGCCCAGTCACACACTGAATTTCAAATAGTGATGAATCAAAGAGGACAGTTCATGAGCTGAATGCTTGGCTGTTCTCTTCAGCAAATGCATCAAAACGATCCGTTTTGGTTTACAAAATTATATATAAACAAAAGAGCAACACCATAGATATCAAATATCATCTGTAAGTGAGATACCATCTACAGCTGAAATGCAGCTCTTTTAAGTGGATTTCACTTGAATCAAAGCCCCAGAACATGACACTGAAGTAGAAGAGAAAAGGAAAAGCTGCAAAATTAAACAAGTGAAGCAATGCAGTTCTGATTCCACCAGTCCAATACTGCCCTAGGTAAATACTGAACTGTAAGTCACCTCCTCTACAGGGATGTTAGTTCATCCAGGTACATATGGAAGAGGCACACTTCTTTTCCACACAGACTCAGACTTTACAATGAACACAATTTGTGCACAAATAAGACCTCCAGTTGCTCAGTTTAAGGATCCATATGCTATTCCTGCTGATAATGAGATATTAAAGATTATGAGATAAACCTACATGTCATTCTGATTAAAAAAGATAAGCTTATAAGTCCATGGAAATCCATTTTTAATACAAGCAGAAAGGGCTCAAGAATAGTACAAGTCTGTTTGACAGTTAATAAAAAGTAGAACCAATAAGGGAAAGAGTGGATGAACAAAAGATTTATATTCCAGCAAGAAAATAAGACTTAATATTACAAAAATCATCTGGTGGTTTGGGCTGTGCTAGGAAGTTGTTTGGCTATGTCAACACTTGAAATTGCCTGGGCAGACCTGTGTGTGTGACGATACGACACACAGCTCCTCAGCCACACACAGGGGGAAATCCATCCCCAGAACATCGAGCACATATATGGAAACATGCAACATGTTTAACAACTGCTTGTTTTGTGAACAAAGGGCAGAAGAATTCCAGTACCTGACAGCACATTGTCTGTGTTTCCTCAGTAATTTAAGTAGAGCTGTTTTTCATTTATGCCTGGAATATGTTTGTATCTGCATTAAATTCTGTAGCGATGCTCTCTGGATGTGTGTCGTTATGACAAGCACGAGCCTCTTCAGTTCTGTAATGAGAGTGGGTCTCCCAGGAAATCACAGTGCATTTGGAACTTGGGGAAAATGGAAAAACCTCACCAGTGGTAATTTCAGAGTGAAGGATGAGAGAGAATGAATAACAGAAAAGGAAAAAGACTGGAATAAACGGGAGCTAGAGAATATGAAATACAAATAACTTGGGACGAGTATAGGAAGGAAACAATAAAACAAAAAACAAACAAAACCCAGGACTTCATCAGACAAACTTTGACTTGAGGTTGTATCAAGTATGTGAAGAAACACAGTGCTGGTATTGCTGATAAGTGTGTGCAGATTAATCACCAGTCAATGTAATTTTTCAGAGGAGAACATGCAGGTTTCTTGAGGAAAAAAGAAAATTTCAGGTTAAACCTGCCAAGTAGACCTAGTGATTCTACTGAAAGTCCAGACAAGGCCCTTACTTTATTTATTGCTCCATCTGGTATCTTTAATCAATGCAATACAAATCTGAGCTCAGGCCCAGAACTTGCCGTATGCACTCCTGGAACACAAACCAATTCAGTTCAGCTTTTCTTCCTCCACTTTGAATAACAAGAGCTTGTTTCAGTTGGCTCAGCGTTTGAGAACAATTAACTTTGGGAAGAGGGAACGGAGACCATATCATTTTTCAACAAATTGCAAAACTACAATCTAAAAAACCCCAGCTTGTTCCTGTCTTCAGTTAAAATACATATATACACAAACTCAGCATAATTTTACAGGTGTTTCTAATTTAAGCCACACTCGTTTGTTGCTTGATGCTTCCCCCCACCCCTTCAGTAAGCAAATGACAAGCTAAAGACTTGCTATGGTACAAAACATACTCACTGCAAAGGCACTCACCAAAGCATCAGATAAGTTGCTTTCCAGTTTCTGAGCCCGGAAACATCATCCCTTAGCACACAGGGCTCAGGTGCATCTTTGGCTGAGTCTAGAAGCCCACTGTGGTCAGGAAGGACTTATACCACTTCCATGATTAAATTCACATAGAGACAGCATCTGCATCTCCAGATACCATAACAGCTCCCACCCCAAAGAGGCAAAAATGGGCTTGTATTCTCAGGGAACTGGCTCCTAGTGAGTTCCTTCTCCCCCCTCCAAGAGGCTGTTGACTAGCTGGGGAGCCAAGAGTATGGGAGCGCTGTAATTGTGGCTTGCAATTAAAAGAGATGCCTGGCAGCTGGGGTACACCTTGGATAATTTCCACTACTGGCAAAGGCTAGACACACATTGACCAGTGGAGGGTTTATGCATCTTGCAAAGGTCATGCTGAAGACAATCAGTTGTGTTTAGCTCAGATGGAAGCAAAAAAAGTGTAGTTGAAGTTAGGGAGCAAAAAGTTTCAATGTCAACAATGTATTTGTTTTTTTTTTCCTTAACCAGCCTGCCCCTATGCAGGCCCCAGAGAAAGAATTTTACCACCAAATCCGTCATTTCAATACGTCGTGTGTTCCACTCAAACTCTGCAAGTCAAGCTCAGAAGCACACGAGTGTGACTTATGTTCTTTTATCAGAACAAGAGTTTATTTTTTTATTATAATGTTTCTAAGATATTTCTTACTGTTATTAGAGAAAAAAAAAGGCTGAATTGGGAAGAAACCTGTTCTTTATGGGAAGTTGATTGCTCCCAAGGACCCTGACTGCTTGTGGCAAAAATTCCCACAGGTTCAGAAACATTTTTTGAAGTGTTCTCCATTAATCGTATGAGAGCCCTGGTCCCAGCCCATCAACGGACACATCTGAAAGCTGAGAGTGATGAATGATTCTGGCCAAATGAGGGCTTGGACCTTTGTTTGGATCCAAGCCATCTTCTGATAGGTTGCTCTGTATCGTACAAAAGGGATCCCTGTGTATTATGCACATTCATTGCCAGCTGGAATCACCTTACTGTGTTGGAAATAAACAATAATGACATTAATGATTTTCCCTAGAACACACACTGGCAGCAGCATTGCCGTGGAAATGGTACTTCAGCACTTGACAGGTCCATTTTCAGTTGTGCAAGTAAAAGTAATGGATCATGTTTTAAAAACTGACACTGGAATTACAAATTGTCTCCTAAAGGTGGTCCTGGGATGGGTAAGCTCATGCATACATGGAGCTTATAGTCACATCCTCCTGCGCAACCTCTCGCACTCCGACAGGCTCGGTGTGTCAGCACAACGGCAAAGTTAACTTCAGCAGATGCCTTCAGCAGTGATTCTGCCAGAGAGACACGGCATGATGGGGGTGAGAGGAGAGGTGAAGTGCTCAGCCCTGCACCAAGACAGCCAATCAGAACAAAGCTCTTTCTGTGCACATGCGTGCATACAAGGCAATTTCATATACACACATACACAGATAGACTTTGTACCACACCTTGTTGGGATGAAAGGAGTCTCTTTTTGAAAACTCCATTGCTGAATACAAAAGACAGCATTACAACAACTTTTTACTAGGAAAAACTCAAATTCTTTTCAAAGGATCTATATACTTAATCCTCCCACTATTTAACTTGTTACTAAGCAAGAGATAAAAATCCCACCCACTCTAATCTTGCACATTCATCTGCATATTTTGTTCATAAGAGTACTGTTGAATTCAAACACAGTTTTAATACATAACTTACAAGTTATTCCCAGAACTGAAACAGTTATGTGGACTTCCTTGGTTTTCAGAATAACTTCTTCATAGAAATGCCACAGTCAATCAATTAAGAAAGCTAAAAGTAATCAGTCACCCACGGTTGATTGGATTTAGCAGTTGGTGAATGCTTTTTGTTCTTGAATCAACTACACCCACTTTCAAAGCTGATTAAAAAATTTTTATGATCTCTTCCACCTGTTCAGGATGTCTCCAAAACTAATCACCTCCAAAGCCCTGGGTAATTCAAAAGTAACTCTGAGTAGGTTGCAGCCTGGTGTGAAGACAGAAGCAGGGGAAAAGTGAAACAGTACCTGGGTAAGAGTTTTCAGACATCATTTTTTGAAGCCAGTACTGCACAGGAAAGCAGTGTCTTTGGGCATGGAAAGAGTGGAGAGGCTGCCTGCAAATATTCAGTTACTGCCACTGGTATAGGCTCTCCTCTCTGCCTCACCCAGCTCAACAGGAAGCCAACACAGAAGTGCACATGGTGTGAAATGGCATCATCATGGGTGAATTTTCTAAACTTGAAACAACAGAAACTGCACTGCTGGTGTTTCTGAAAAAATAGGTTGCTCTCCCCTCTGTGAGTGATCAGCAAAGTCAGCAAAAGACCCTGAATCCTGGCTTTGCCATTCCAATGGCTATTCCAGGAAAAGCTGAGCCACTTTGGGATAACTGGGAGCACGTCATGTCCCTGTGTGCCTGCCCAAGCCTGAAAATCATTTAATGGCAGAGGGGACTGTTTAGTTTTCCATTTCGTTCCTCCACGTGAGGATACTAGTGAGCAAAAGTTGGTGAATGATACATGGAACACTCTGAGAGAGTACAAAAATGACAAAAAGATCTCAGAGGACGTTGTAGTACAATCCTAACAATGTGGTGAAACAAAACCTATCTGCCATTGTGCTATGAGCCTGAAAACAAAGCTGACAAAGAGAAGAGTTGTAGGACTCCATAGAAACCTTCCTGTCTGTTGTTGGATACCATTATTTTATATGGTTAAATATGCACTTCAAATATTTGCATGAGTAATGGCCACATTAAAAAGAATACAATAGACAAAAAAGGCCAGCCTGAATGTGCTATCTCTGCTTGAGCCATTGCCAAAGTGCACTTTAAAGCATATTTCCTGGTAAAGATATAAATAAAAATTAACTTGAAAGCTTCGTGTAGCCAAGGTCTAGATCCTCAAGTCCATACAAATCCCAGTGAAATCAGGTCATATCACCTGCGGGACCAGATAACTCACTTATCCTTATTTTCTTATTGTTGTCAGTGACACCTTTCCCAGGTCTTTCATATTATGCTGCTGAAATCAAACGAGCAGCCTCTTTAAGTGTGGAAGAATATCATCATTCAATTTTAATTTCACATCTTTTTCCAGAAGCATTTTTTCCCAAAGGAGTTTAAGCAATTTTTTAAAAAGATGACAGTGAATGTTCTTTAATACTTGTCATATATTGTGATGCTGCTGGCTGAAAACTCCCAGGTAAGCTCTCAGACACAGATTAATCAGGTAAGTAGATGAGCCGGGTGCTTCCCTGGGGTTCTCATGATGAATTGCTAAGTATTGAGTTTCCAGGTGATCCCATTGGCAGGTGGCAATGAAATGGCAGAGAGCTCCATAGCACTTCTGAAAATTTGACACCAGAATTTTTAAAGGACTTCTGGATTTAAACCTACTGAAAACTCTACCTCTGATAGCAGATCACCTCCCAGATGTTTGCGTTTTCAGAGCATGTATGACTTGGCAGTTGCTGAACAGCCCAAATGCTGGTGCTGTTCCAGAGCTAAAGACCTTTCCCCAGACTTCAAACAAGCAGAAGCTCAGAAAGCTTCTCCCAGGACAAGGGACACCCACCTTCCCCACACTTGCTGGAGGACCCTCTTGTACCTTTGACCCTGCTGAGGCCAGGTGACAGGAGGTCCAGGTCAGACCACCGGTAGCTGAGGAGGAAGAAGCAAGACAATGCCTTATGTGAAATCCACCACCCCAATAATATTTTAATTGTGAGAGAGGACTGATTGTGAAGGCCACAAGAGGCAGGAAGGAAGAAGGTCTTGCACAGGCAGGACCTGCCTCAGGCAACTCTCACATGGAGACCAGCTCAGGGCAGGGTTTGCAGCAGGGTCTGAGGCATGAGAGGCACCAGAACAGCACAGCAGGTCCCTCCATAGCTTTCCAGCCTCTCTGCACTTACTTGGCTTCTTGCTGTGATTATCGGCTTCTGAAAAATCCTTCCTGCAGGTGATTACGGTGGAGACATTTGGGGAGCTTCGTCAGCAAGACACTTATTGCAAGGCTGAAAATCCAACTGGGAAGCAGGAGCTCATTAAGCGAGCTGCTGCACCCCTCGGCTAAGCAGCTCCAAAGCATCATTAAAAAGTTGGCAGTAGGCACCTGCCTGCACCTGTAATTGCATAACAGCCCTGGACTGCCTGGCCCGGAGACTTCAGTTACTGACCCCGCGGGGGACGTTACCTCCATAGGAGTGGGAGGAGAGCAGGGCTCCCGACAGTGGTTTTGTGCTGCTGACCAGCACTATTTTTTTTTTAAATTTTAAAAACAGTCTTCAAAAAATGAATGCCAAAATGCCTCAGCCTGTTTAACTTGTTCCAACATTTTATAGAATGGAATCACGAGTATGTTCAAGAGCACTATAAAAATAAGGATATCATTATCTTTTGTTGGTCTGGTTACAGCCTAGTAATCCACAGCAGATTACTGGAATGTAATTGCCCCATATATATATATATATATATGTATAAAAGTAAGTTAGTGCAGGATATTTCCGTGGCTACTTTCTCCATCCACCCATGGAGAATTCATTTTACTAAGCTGATTGGAATTGAATGCTTTAGCTTTTAATTGTATTTTTTACAGAAAACATCTACATGTTCATGTAATTTTTTCGGAGGCTTCTGTATATAAAGAATTATGTCCAGGGCTGCTGCCAGAAATAAGATATGTCACAGGTCTGTAACCCATTCAGCAGAGAATCAGTCAATGGCCCAAGGGTACTTCCTTGCAAGGGAAAGGGTAAAATAACTGAGGTCAAGGCCTCAAATACAGCTCTAGTTTTAATCATGTTGTTGATTTAGAGCATAACATGCTTTTTTTGGTTGTTTTTTTCCCTTCCTATTTGTCAAAACCCATTTTTTTTCTTGTCATGTCTAGAAAGGCCCCGATGTCTCTAAGATAAACCATGGTGTTTGCACTACTCCATATTGTGTGTCAGCCCATGAGCAGCTACATACATTGTACTTGAGATGCAAAGATATAGGCTTTAGACTTGCAAAGATATAGACTTGCTACTGTATGAATGGCTGGAAAGAGTGACGGGAAGAGAGAAAAAATATCTTTTGGTATGGAGATATTTCAGTAAAATCCATATCCTTGGAACAAAATTAAAAAACAGGGACAAAAAGTTTCGATAAGTTGATTTCTTAGATTTGGGACCTGAAAAGGAAAAAGAACAGAAAATCAGAAAGAGAAGGGAGAGCAACCAAGTGTTAAATCCTCACTGGACATTTTGAAACAGTTGTTTCTCCAAAAAAAATGTAAAGGTTTTGTTTTCATTTCACAATAAAACTAATTCGTAAAATTTCTTTGTGTGTTTGAAATGGAATCTTTTTTTTCCAGCCATGGCACATTCCCTCTTAATACACTGACTGGCTGAATAAAGGCACCAGGGAAACACCCAGCTGACCAGTTTGCTCTCTCAAGCACAAAAGGACACAATAAACTTACTTTTGAAATACAATAAGTCAGTGCCGTTGGCAGGACTTTCTTGGGACCAACACTGTACAATACGGTTCTGCTGGCGTCACTGGAATTGTTCTCAAAAAGAATTTGATTCAAAATACTTCATGGAAACACAGAATCATAGAATGGTTTGGGTTGGAAGGGACCTTAGAGATCATCCAGTTCCAACTGTCCTGCCATGGCAGGGACACCTCCCACTGGATCAGCTTGCTTAAAGCCCCATCTGGTCTAGTCTTGAACACCTCCAGGGATGGGGCATCCACAACTGCGCTGGGCAATCTGTGCCTCACAACCCTCACAGGAAAACATTTCTTCCTAATATCTAATCTAAATCTCCCCTCTTTCAGCCTAAAATTGTTCCTCCCCATCCTGTCCCTGTAGCCTCTTTCAGTACTGGAAGGCTGCTGTAAGTTTTACCTGGAGCCTTCCAGGCTGAACAGCCCCAGCTCTCTCAGTGTGTTCTTGTATGGGATATGCTCCAGCATCTCCTCGGATCATCTTCGTGTCCTCCTCTGGTCTTGCTCTAGCTTTGCAGGATGTATTTGTTACATAGGCAAGAGCTTAAGAAAATTTTTAGAAGGCTGCCATCCTTTCTGCAGTCCCCGTGAACATCTACAGTTCAGAGAGTTAAAGTGCCAGAAAGCCTGTACCCCACAACTAAGCAGCAGCATTGTAAAGAAGCAGTGCTTAAGGACAACACACCCCTGGCAGGCAGGCTATGCAACACACACCCACGCATGTGTTACCATTACATAGCCATATTCCTTACACAACACCCACTCCCTCAGTCTCTGGCTTGGAGCCCACGTTACAGAAACTGTCCTTCTCCATTTTCTGCTGATCCTGACACTCCCACACCTCTGGTTTGCATTTCAACCCTCAGCTTCTCCCTCCCCTCTCTCTGGCTCCTTTCACCTTCTCCCTCTCTGGCCACGAGTGTCCAACACGTGCCCGCCAACCTCCACAAACGTAGCCCACATGCAGAGCAACAAGGGCAGTAACTCAGCAGCAAGGTCATGGTTCCCACATTAGAGGCAAAGCCCTGGACTAAAGGAAGCTGCAAAACTGTAGGATTTCTGCCAAGGTGATGTCTCGCCCCAGGCAAAGGTCCAGCATGTGGAGATTGGGGAGGGAGACTATTCCCAGCCTATCCTAGAAGCACAAGAGAAACATCATTATGATCCTGTGGATGCTTCTCAGGTGTGGTGCCCATGGATGCTACCTGATCTCCAAGGCAAAATCGGAGATTGTCAACAATGGCAGCAGCACCCTTCCCACAGCACAAATATCCTGCACACTACACAACATGTGATGGAAGCAAGGAAAAGTAACGTGCTGTAAGGCACACATGGGAGTTACACAGTTTAAATGAACTTCAGGAATGCGCTCCTGTGAATCAAATTCCTTTGGGGCCAACACTAGGACTACTACTACTACTTCTGTATTCATATCATTGTGGATAAACGCTACATTAAAAAAGATGCAATAATTACAAATAGTCCATTTCAGGTTTGTACAGCAACTACTTTATTATTTTCAAATGCAAATGTTTGCATTGTTTGCTATTTTACAATTTTACAAACTAGGTATAAAAGACCATAAATAAATGACATAAGTTATGTGTACCTAAAATTCATGGAGGGGGAAAAATTACAAATTAAAACAAAATAGAAAAATCTATATATCTAACCCAGAGACCATTCAAATGCACGAACCAAGAAATGCTGTTAGATTTTTTCAGTATGAACTAAATTATAATAAGCCTCATACATTCTAATTTTAACCACAGTCCTTGCATATTCCAACATACTTGCAGTGATACAAAAAAATAAATGCACTCTCTTTTTATTTGTCTGATTAGTATTTCAGATTTTTTTTTCTGGTTATGAAAATGTCACATAAAAGAAAAATACTGCTTTTTAAGTCCCATTTACTGGTTACTTACCAGGGTTTTTTTTATTTTATACATATATACTTTTAATACATAGATCCATCACAAAATTAGTACATCAAGAAACCTTGACAAACATCAACCAGTGGTGTGTGAGTAGGACAATTTCTTAACACACAGAGGCTCATCATGCACAGCAGTCCTGGCAGTGCCCCCTCCTCCAAGGGGCGCAGCCTGCGATGGCCCAGACTGGGCGGCACAGCCGGCACCCTCTGGTGCCCTGATGCCCTGCCCCGGCCTCCGTTGACAGCGCGGCTGCCACCACCTCCCTTCCACGCACCTGCTGCTGCTCCTCTGCCACAGCAGGCAGAACTACGGTTAACGGAGAACGCGGAGGGCCAGTGAGGAGGGAAAAGAGGAGGAAGCAGGAGCAACTTCGGGACACCACTTTACAGCTCTGGTCAAGGCTGCACTTGCTATCAACGCAGCGTGTCCAGCATCCTCGTGTCTGCTGGAGCGACTCTGTCCCACAGCAGCTCACTGTGCTGCAACGGTACCACAGCAGAAACCAAACCCTGCAGCCAGGAAGCAAGCAGAGCATCACCTGCCCCACTCCAACTACCCTGGGCTCTAGCGCACATCTCCACTCAGAAGCTAGTGTACACTACATTAACAGGGAATTCTGCAAAGACAGAAAGCTTTTCTGGGTAGTACCAGTGAGTGGCAGCCCTTGGGCCACGGAAGAAAGAGTGCCTTGTGCTGCACTTCACCAGCTCAAGGAACAGGATACTTTTCACACTCTTTTCCTAACTACTGTAACCTTACAGCTCTTGGTTTTGTTCCTTAACTGTGCTGGGAGCAAATAAAGTGTTTTAAATATTATGCTACAAGTTTTCACAGCTTGCACACAGAGCAAGGTGTTTCTGTGAACAGAAGAATTGCATATTTTTTTTGCATTCAACAAGTCTTTAAAATCCCATTTTTTTAGATTAAAAAGGCTACTTAAGAACTTATCTCAGGGTTATCAGTGGATGGATATGCAGGTGTTGCCTCTATCACCTTGCCATTGAGAAACTGGTCACTTTTAATCATGAAAGGGGCATTAGTAGGAATCAACACTACTTCTTTATGAAACAAAAATCTTTAGCATCCTTATGGATCCCACCATCCACAACTCCAAAACTAAGTTGAAATTGCCCCTGTTTCAGGCTGCAGAACTACTCATTAAGTCAGTGTGGCAGCTAAAAATTACATTTATACATACAGAAATTCCAGGACTTTCTAATGTGTGTGTTTTGGCTACCATTGCAGACACGAGATATCAGCCTGCTTCCATATGACAGGGGACTCCTGCGCTTCCAGAGATGTTTTTGGCACGTTCACAGGCAGTTCTACACATGAGGAGTCTCGCACACAAACACACGCACACGAGCACACATGCGCACCTTTCAGAGGAGATAATAATCCATTATTCATTCAAGGAAAAAAATATATTTATATCACTGCAATGGCACATTTTGCGTAAAATGTCAAGTCAGCAATGTATATAGGCAGCTCACAGGAACTGGGCTCTTTGCTGCGGCACCTGGCCTGGTGTCCATGGAAAGATGTGTAGAGCTCTGTCACTTGCATTCGTCCAAGATGCAGCAGTGACAGCCAGGGGTGTGATGAGAGAAAATAACAACATATATAAATAAAACTGAAGGTAGGAAGAGAAAACAGAAGGGGAGGAAAAAAAAAATCCAGAAGTCTGTAGGGCTTTGACACAGTACATTCCTCAAGTGACAACTGGGTGCTGAGTCTTATCAAGTTAGCTATATTTCCATGAAGAAAAAAAATTGAGTGGGTGCCAAGGGAAAAAAATAGAGAAAGTAAAAGTCACGCTCTTTTCAGGGACTGATGACTGTTCACAGTACGTGTTCTCCAGAATCAGTGCTAGGGAAGACACAACAGTGGATCCGGAAGGCTTCATGTCTAGTCTATGTTCCTCCATGGTCAATATGATCAACAGGACTGGCTTTGAGGCCCTGATAGCAAAATCCAATTCCCCTGCACAAAAAGAAAACACAAATATATTAAACAACATGCAAGAAGAAAGACGCATGCACTGTCTGACTGCCTCGCCTTAGGCTCCCCGCAGGCAGGCAGCCAGCCCCTCCTCGGCTGGTGCAATTGCTGGTGCACATCAAAGGAGAAGACCTGAACTTATCTCTGTCCCAGTAAAGAGATAACACGGCAGGAGATTTGTGAAATTAAACGTCTCCCCAAAGAATGTTTTCCTGAAGGACAGAGGAGAAAAGAGGACAAGATGCAATTCTCACACAAGAGAGTGGCTGCAGCACCTGGCCACGCTCCTGCTGGCTGGTTCGGCGGTCCTGGGCCAGTGAGACAAATACAGCCACCAGTTCTCAAAGGGTGGAAATCCGTTGCCTTCCTTGTCCCTTTTTCTTTTCCTCACACTTAGAATCATAGAATGGCCTGAGTTGGAAGGAACCCACCACAAGGACGATCGAGACCAACTCTGGTCCCAGCACAGGACAACCCCAACAGTCACACCGTGTGTCTGAAGGCGTTGTCCAAATACTCCTGGAATATTGTCAGACTTGGCACCGTGACTGCTTCCCTGAGGACTCTGTTCCAGTGCTCCACCACCCTCTGAGTGAAGAATCTCCTAATATCCAGCGTACACCTCCCTTGGCAAACGCACTTTTTGGAAAAGCACTTGCTACCACGACATATCTTATAAAGGGATATGTATGCATGTGACACATTTTTTTTTTTTAATTTGCTCCCCTCCAGCCAAAATCCCATTCCAGGGCATGCTCCTATTTTATTCCACAGAACACAACCATCAATAGCAGTTCTGAAAACCTGGCATCTAAGTTGCCTTCACAGTTTTCATTCTATAGGGACACAGCATTTCATTTTGTGTGGAAAATACTGGTGCGTTTTGGATTACCATTACCAGAATCCAAGAAAGCAATTGTACAAACTGGCCAGAAAATTGGTGTGTATTTTGTGTTTTACGTAGAAAGACAATCTCAATAGAATGCAATAGACTTACAGCAAGGGGAAACTTAAAGTATCTCTGCTCTTGAGAAGCTAAAGAATTTCTCCTGATGAAAGCACAAGTGTCAGGTCTTTAAAATGAGTAACTTCGTCTTATGTTGCCTAGCAAAATGACATTAAAACATTAAATTTCTTGAAATGGAAAAGCTTTTGTAAGTAATACTGCAGAACAGTTTTTACTAAGCTGTCATGACTTGACAGGATCCAAACTTAGCATCACAAATTCTGAACAAGTTGTTTTCTCAGAAAGTGGGGGTTGAGGGAGAGTTGGTGGTTAAAATCAGCAAGTTACTGCTAAAAGTGACAAAGTGATGCGAGTGACAATACAGTAAGTGTGACTTGTCCAGCTGAGTGAGCTGTTTGGGATTTAGAATAAATGCAATTATTAAAAAAAATCTGACATATAAAGCCACTAAATCATTTCTGAATTTCCTGTCAGACTCAGAACCAAAACATTATCGACCAAAGAACCAGTCTCAGAACCATCAAAATATAAATCTCACCTTTCTGACATTGTGCCTGGCACAGCTGAAATGCAAGAACTATTCTAGAGGATGTGTCATGAAAATCCTTCTCCTTTTCGGCAAAGCATCAATGGGCTTGATCCTGCCTCTTTTCTAAGGACATCTCATCACTTTTGTCCTTGAAAGGACATTAAAAGGAATCTAATTTATACAGTCTGTTCAAAAAGAGTAAGAAAAGCTTTAATATAAATAAAATTCAGGCCCAAATGTGTTCAGAGTTTTACTGGATAAAGCTTTATCCAATGTGACCTAATGAGAACAATCACATTCCTACAGCAGCCACCTCCACCTAGCAACCCAGGGGATGATTTCATTCATTTAACTCTCCATCTATTTCTTAGAAGGAGCTGAAGGGCAGCTTTTCAAGCAGATCATGCTCCACCTTGTTTGTCACACTGGCAGAGGTACGCTGAGACCTCAGCCATGCAGCTACACCTGGCACTCACACTCACAGTTGCCTTGATAATCCAGAGTATGGGGTTGGTTTCAAAAGTGAATTTAGTTCCCATAGCTGATGAGGCTGGACCAACGTGTCTGAAATGTAAGACTGCTGCATAACATAGAGCTGCAACCATGCCAAACACTCAAACTGTGCAAAACCAGGAAGGCTGCCTGTGCAATCCCATTTCCTCCTGCTCCCCCTCCCACAAAACCATTGACATGGCAACTGAGACTGATCTTTCTAGAATACAAGTATTGGTTCTACAGTTGTTCATGAGAGGGCAGAAGTCCATGGTTCTTCTTGGTCTATTTATGAGTATCTGTACTTTACAAGGTATTTCTTACTTTCCATGGGACCCACATGGAGTTTTTTCCACACCAAGAATAAGGGCATCCCTACTGTTGTCAGCGCAAAGTGGGTTCGAGCTCTTCACGCTGAGCTGAGTGAGCCCCAAGGACGCCCTCCTCTGCACTTCATAACACGCAACGGATTGAGAGCGAGACCAGGTCTTGAAACAGTGCAATTGTCACACTAGTGTCAAATAGAGCAAACAATGTGAAACATAAAGCAATTAGTCTGGGAAACAAGCACAGGTTCATACAAACCAGCTGGGAACCCCGAAGAATACGTACCACAGCATTTCTTTCTTTTCTTCCCCAACACTGATGAGATCCTAGCACAGTTTAAAAAATAAAGCACCATGAACGTGTTGGATATTGTACTTCCACTGACCTTCTACATATGGCAAAAGGAACCGCTTCTTGAAAGAGAAAAGAAGTCTGAAAGCTCCACAGCCACGATTGTCACAGCTGACTACTGGCAAGATGTTCACAAAATGTCTTTAAGTGGTAGGCTTCAGCACAGCACAACAACAGCCAATAATCTCCCCAGAGGTCCAGTTTTGCCCAGTAATCCATAAAGTGGGTCATTTCACGTCTCAAGCCCATAAGTGGGTAGATCACTAATCAGCAGGCACTGATTAGCCAAACAATATTTTCACTGAGGTTTCTGCAAGGTATTAGTGATGCATCAAGTCTGCAAAAAATATCCTAGGGCAGATTCTTCATTCCAGTGAAAGATACACAACGGTGGTTTCACCCACAAATAAAACACTATGGTTGTAATCCTACAGGTCACAGGGAGAAGGAAAGTAACTTTGTTTTTGTTTTTTAAGCACAGTATCTGGCAGCAAACATAGCATCAAAACTTGAATGTGACTTTATATTTATATAGATACATGTATTTTACATATCGTTGATCAACAGAGAAGTTATGTTCCAAGAAACAATTTGTTCCAGGTCTGGTGTAAAATGACAGCTTGTCATTTCTGGAGGCCTCCCTCCCAACACACACGCTTGGTTTCCACAATTCGTACATCAAGCAATGCTGCAGATCTTTATTTCGACGGGCGAGGAGACGAAGTAAAAAAAGTGCAGTTCTTCAATTAAAGTGCATGGATGAGGTAAACTAATTTCAAGAGTTTTGAGTTTATTCAGTACTGGCTCAGACGGGAACCATCCTGCCATGCATCTGTTGCATTTGGGTGCGCATCGCTTGAACGCTGCTCAAGATCTTGTTCTGGTGTGCGATGGCAGTGATTCCAATCCTTGCCAGGTCACTGTGGAAAGCAAGAGAAGAAGCAGGGGGCTCAGAAATGTGGATCAGATGCCAGTGCAGAGGAAAATACTGAGTCAACCACAAGCAACATAGCAAAAGCAAGGCAGATGTACAGAAATGTTTAATTAAGTAAGTGAAGGCATTGTGGAGGCATTATAAAGTTATCCTCCATCCAAATGAAAGGCATTCCATTCCTTTAATGAGCATAATGATATGCAGTACAAAGTAAAAAAGGCTGATTAAATCCAGATTTACCAATTTTTTTTTTGTTTTATCGCTGAGTACTTACTCCTGGTTCATATGCACCACAGCCTCTAGGGTGGTATAGCCAGCAGCTGTGAAGTTATCCTTGTATCGCTCCATTTTAATGGCTTGGAGCCAGTCACTGACAGAAACAACCGCCGAGAACTCAGGGGAGCTGGGATCCAGCAGGGCTGTGCTAGGTCTGGATGGCAAACAGTGAAAGGACAGAGAAATGGAGTCAGCAGGATCATGAATTGCAAACCAAAGTTTGGTCTCTGCAACAATTACGCTCGATGATTAGGGAGAGTAAGGGCGAGACAAGACATTGCGCACAGCGAAACTGGTGGCTCTCTGCACAGCAACGCAGATCAACGCAAGAAACTAAACACAACAGAAAGTAACAAGCCAATTTTTGCTAAGAATGAATCTGACCTTAGGCTTCTATTTTTGCTTTCAGATCTAATTTGAACTATTATGGCACTTACAATTTCCACCTCAGATGTAACTAGGTTCACAGAAGATGCTTTTACTTCAGAAAACAAAGAAGATGGCAATGCTGAAAGGCATTCAGCCTACTGGGTCTGTATCTCACACGCAGCAATGTAAGACCTTGCCAATCCTGCATGTGTCAGACCTCAGCGCAGCAGCTATAGAAACACTACTGAAGTATGTGCAAAGGAACTGGGAGCTCACAACCAGCCAGACTGGTTTGGAGGGCAAAACTCAGCGCGGGTTCAGATAAGTCCTGCTTCTAGCCAGGTTTGCAGGCAAGCTCAGTGCATTCAATCAAACACAGGACAGCAGGGAGTTAATCCTCTCTTTAATCAATCCATTCCTGACCAGAGTGTGTGCCAGGAGTGGGGAGAATCATGCGAGCTCTGATCTTTCTTTGCACTGTGGAATGTGCCTCTCATTTTCCATTGCACAGAGTTGTGAAAAATTATTTTTACAAAATTTGCTTCTCTTATTAATGTCTCATTTCTTATTTCATGTATATCGTAAATCACAGTTTCATTAAACCATTCTGAATTACTACTACATATCTAATGAAAACAATTATCATTTAGCAATTTATTTGAAAATGCACATCATCAAAGATTAGGTATGCAAGAGCATAGTTATAACTTGCCTAAGGCACTGAGCATGTGCTGGTTAATACTTGGTAAACTCTTCTCCTGTACTATCTAACACAAGAACAATGATGGCAACCCAATTATATACAATTATGCTTCACGTACAAAGTCATATAATAGATTAATAATGTTACATGCATATTTGAAATTCATCTTCCAAAGAGAAAAAAAGTAAAGATCTATAAATAGCCAGGAACATGGAATGACCTTGAATAGGCTATTAACTTAGACGCATACAAAATGACCTTGAACAGGCTATTAACTTTTGCAAAATCTATATTTTTGCAAAAAGCACCTGGAAATTGGAAAGAAAGTGAAATGGAGGAGTTCACACTGAGATTCTCAAATCAAATTATCACAGCTGATCATATTGCTATTCTCACTATGTAAATTATTTAAGTCTCAAGGGTGGATAAATTTTTGCCAGGCTACCAATGCAATTAGGGCAATCTGGAAGATGTGTGGTGCTAAGTGGCCTCACAGGGTTAATAAATCCCTCTACTGATAATGTACATTGTAAGCAAGAGTCACAAAGGGACCTACAAGTTTAAAAACGAAAATAGCTTTTCCCAGGATGCTGCTCTGTTGGAGGCTGAAACAGAGTAACAGTAACTACTGTTACTCCTTCACTGATTCAAAAAACTTGATTTTGTATTGCCCAGTGGACATTTTTGTATGTTCCTTCAACAGAAACACATTTCCTTTTACCCTCCTTTTGTACTTTTCTTTTAAGGTTTTTTCCATATTTGCTGTAAGTAAATTTACCTGCCAAAGCGAAGACATTTGGAAATAGAACAAACCTGGAGTAAATTAGTAAAGTTCCTATGACCTCAGTAGTATTTCACCAGCTTAAACAGACTGCTGTTCTGTCCCAGCAAAGATATTTTGCGTTTACCCTACAATTCTAGGAGTTTCCTTCCTACTGAGCCTCTTTTGCATGTACCAAGTATACCATATCTAGCAAACAAAACAAAACACCAATGTAATGTGGGATCAGTGGAGACATGAAACTGGCTTTCCACAAAATTAAATTCAAATTCACATAAAAATTAATTCACACCTTCCCAATGCCCACAAGGCATTGGCTGTAATGCTGCAATGCTCATTTGCAAATCCTACACAAATCTAGGGTTTAGAAAACTCAATGATGTACTTTTCCTGCAGAAAGCCACATCACTCCTGGTAGCTACCCTGTATTAAGGTCACCCGTTCAAGCCTTTTCACTAGGGGGGAGAGGGAAAAGATGCAGCAAACTTTGTCTTCCAACAGAGTTTGCCTGCATCAGAACCTTTTCAGGACATGCTTAAGACTGTGCTATAAACCTGCTCAGCACCGGGGCGATGCAGCAACAGCTCTGCACCTTTGATTATCCTTCTCACAGACCAAGGAGGCTCTGGGGAGCCCAGCGGGGTCCCACAGTGTGCTGGCATGACCTCTCTGCTCTCTTGCACAGCACAATGTCTACTATATAGCCTGGCTCTGCAGAGCCAGAGCGCTGTGATCCCAGCGCAGAGGTTTAGGGGACTTGCCAGCTTTGCCTGTCAGCTCCACTGTGCTCCCTCGTACATCACCATTACAAAAGCACAGCTGACCTGGAGCTCTCACTGCCTGTCCTCTTCAGGCTGTTGGGGTTGCGGATGAGTTTGTCCAGCATGTTGACGATCTGTCCAAATTTAGGCCTGTCACTGCGTTCCTTCTGCCAGCAGTCTAACATCAGCTGATGGAGAGCAATGGGGCAGTCCATTGGGGGTGGCAGCCGATACCCTTCTTCAATGGCTTTAATAACCTATAAATGGCATAATTAGGAAGACATTAGAGAACACCAGACACTACTCACATCTACCAGCTGAGTATCATTTATCCTGGGGCAACACAAAGTATGGAAACAAATCCATAATTAAGTGAAACAACGTGGAAAATTGCACTCAGACTCAGGCAGTTGGTGGTCTCAGAATTGTCATTTCTCCTCAACAATTCAAAACTAAAAGGGTAGAGCATCCAAAGCAGACATGAGACGCAGCAGGGCAACATATCACAAAAGAGCATATGAGATTCAGGGATGACTAAGTAGCCGACGTTAGAATTAAGCAACTGGACAGAGAGTTGGAGAAGCAATAGCTCTACAGTAAATCTTTAATAACTGTCAGTTTTGGGTGCGACAAAATTCTATCCCATCATTTTTAGGTTACAGTAGATCACCCCCTCCTTCCTCTCCTCATGCCAGCTCATCTCTGTCAGCAATAGAGGCCTTGTAAAGAACCTGCTCTCTCACCACTGCATGCTCTGAACCAAGAAATGCAGAGATGGGAACTCTTTTGTACAGCTTTAACCAGAACATTACACAAGTCCAATGCAGCAGCTCGAATATGCTTTTCATACTTAACAGAAACCAGAAAAACTCACAAGATTAAGTCATTTCAGCCCCCCAAAAGGGCTCAAGAGCTCAGTACTCTGATGGCTTCTTAGCTCCCTCAGGAGAATGGGACGTGGCCAGGACTCAATTCTGATATGACAGGGACATGACCCAGAAGCCTTCAAGTCTTAATTAATCAATATGACTTTGCTGGCAGGATTCACCATGAGACTAGAGACCAGGAATGCGCAGAGACTGAACTGCACTAAATTCCCTCATTCTGGGCTTGTCCAATTAGTGGCTAAAATCCACTGGGAGGGAAGGGGGAGGGAAGTGCTTGCACTATTAGCAGCTATTCAGTGACCACAAACTAAGTCACTCTCACTAGTTCAGAAAGTATGAAGATCCTTTTGATTTCTCGTGATTCAATAGACACTGCAGATAGACAGTGATTCAATAGACACTGCCACTTTCTTGAAAAAAGCACTGCTCTAACCATCACCAAGAAGAAACAATTGATGTCTATGCCACATACTAAAAAGAGGCTGTGAAGACAGTAATATTGGCTTTCACTCTCTTGCTCAAGCCAGCATTTCAACACAGTCTAGCACTGCACATTTGCAGTGTACACCAGCCTAGTATGCTAGCTCTGTCATTGTTGCACTGAGCTCCACTGTGCTGTGTAGACATGTCTGATATAACTGAGACACATCTGGTGTTTTATTTTCTTGCTCAGCTTTGATGACTTCCTCTTAGCAAAGGAAGGCAAGACTGGGTGCCAGAAGAGACATTTCACATCAGAAGGAAATTAAAATTATATCCCCCATTTAGATTAAATGCCATCCATATCTAGACACCCTTTGAAAATGTTCAGCTCTACATAAGAAAGCAGATTACTTGTAAAATGACTTAACCGCTCCCAGGACCACATATTCAGGCTAACATTTTCCTCTTCCTTTATATGTTTGTAAATCCCCTGGGAAGAGAATCATGGATAATCTATGCCTCATTTTCAGTGGGATTTTTTTTTTTATTTAATAAAAATTCTATTAGCAAAAGCTCTTATTAGCGTTATTATTAAATACTCTTCTGGAATAGAAGCCATTGTGCACGCTCCCTCTTGGAATACATTGAAGTAGTCCAGATGGTATGGTTAAACAGGACATGCATAATTTAAGAATGGTCATTTAGGAAAGCTGCTTTTTAATGTCCTCAGGGGGCAGCTATGCAATTGTCGCAAGGATGCTCTGACAGATAACCCGAATTGGATTTCATATGTGTTGTTTTAGATATCCTACAAGAAATAAAATCATCTGGAAGAATTACGAGCATACTGGGGCTTGAAGACTTAACTACCAACAGGAAGCCACGCTGAATTCAAGTGTTTTTTCTTAAAAACCTTCAATAAAGTCAAGATTTAATATCAAAATTCAAATCTTCCTTCTCTTGACAGTATTACAATCTGACAGTTTGAATATATTCATTTCCCTTTCCTTCATTCTTCTTTCTTACTTTAATTGCTTATGATATTTTTCCTAAAATTAAAAAAAAAGAAGCAGAAAAAAGAAGAAAAGAACAAAAAGACACAAGCACAAATTATAGACTCTAACTTGAGAATTCTCTATTGCCTGACCACAGACCAGGCTTTAAGCATTCAAGGAAGCCTTAGTTCCAGAGAGGTTCCATGAGAAAACAGGAATCTACTACCCATGATAACCTTTTAAAAACCTGGAATACGTGTAGCAATGGAATGTCATAAAGCCATTGACACAGAAGACATCAGCAGCCATCTAAGGACAAACATAAAGGTGTAAGGGGAAAAGGAGAGAAAAGGAAGAGGAAGCCCAAACGGAGACTCACATCTTGGTTGGACATATCCCAGTAAGGTCTTTCTCCGTAGGACATCACTTCCCACATGACGATGCCATAGCTCCACACATCACTGGCCGATGTAAATTTGCGGTAGGCAATTGCCTCTGGTGCAGTCCACCTGATGGGGATCTTGCCACCCTGTCACAAAGGAAACCACAGGCTGCTAAGTCACTGACCCAGTAATGTGCGCAGCTGACACCGGTCTACACTGCCATGAAAAATACAAAACAGTTTTCTGTAGGCAACTGTAGAATCCTTAAAAAAAGGCATCCACTTTCTCTCTTTCTTGTCATAAAGCTGTCAGATCCAACCAGGAGGCAATGCTGCCCATCTGTTTTCTTCAGTCACAAGGAGGCGAATCAGTAAACTGTAGTAAATTGTTAAACGTATTTTTACCCTCCCTCTAAGAGATCTCTTCTTAGGGCTATGCTGAAGCCTGAGAACAAGCCAGGAATTTTACAAAGTATATATGAGAGATTAGTTGACAAAACAAATAAGTACATGCTGTTAATGACTATTTCCTTGCTTGCCTGCCTGACCTGTTTGGCCTGTTTCAGAAAAATGGGATTATAAACGTATTGCTTTTCAAAAAAGGTAAAATAAAGAGAGGATAAACTGGGAAGATTTATGAATCATGTGGTGTTTCCCACGGGCAATATCCCAACTTCTACCAGAGATGTGAGATGGCAAGCAAGCCTCTGGGCTCTCCCGGTCCCTGTAGGAGGAGTTCGACACCAGCCCATAGTATGAGGCTGCTTTTGATACCTGCTGGAGAGAGCTGCCTCTTGTTACAACAATTCTTTTTTCAACACATAAAAACACTCAGGCATCTGACTTGGGCCACTGAGGTCCTGCACTGTTTTAAAAGGAACTTACTCTATCCCATTTATCTGATTTTGCCTTAGCTGAGTGATCCCAGGCCAGAAGTTTCTCCTTTTGTTTATGCTAATACTCAAGGTGGTTTTAATTGAGCTTTAGGTTTCCTGCAGTTCCATCTGGGGAATGACTTAAGCTGAACAAAGGTTTTAAGGTTTTTTCATTTGCTTTTATGCTTTTTTGATTAAGTTTATTTTGGTAGCTTTTTTCTCAGCCATCTTCTAGACAGTTTTTATCCATAACCGAGAGCAGTACACGCAGACTTAATGGTTTATTGTTCTAATACTTCTCTCAAGAGTTTAATATAGTCTTGTTCCAAAGCCAAGTGAAATCAAAAGGGGTCCTTCTCCTGGCTTCTTTGGCCTTTGCATCAGGCCCTTTGTGAACCAGGCTGCAGCACTAAGTGTCTTGTCTGACTAAAGGATGCTTTCACTTTAGTGAATTATACTACTACCAGGGAACAGAATGCATTAAAAATTTTGTTCTATTGCATTGTCTCTGGTTAAGAAAAAGCCTATTCCTCCTTTCAGACAAATGCAAGGGCTGTGTTTATACATGGTTGTCATTCTAAAAATTGTCGATAAGCTCTTTTTATTGAACTACTTGAGTATAGTGGAGTTCATCCAAATTTTCCTGATCCTTCATTACTGATACTAAATGAAGACAATGTGCTGTAATGCAAATGTCATTGATCCCCTGTAGTTTACTCTTGGAGAGCAAACATAATACTATATCTCTACTCACCAAATTCGAAGAGTAGTTTTCAATCATGTCTGTCTTGTCCTTGTGTGTTTGTCTAAACTTTGTTTTCCCTGAACAGCTTTTCAGACCTCTGCTTCTACCTCTTCCACTTGCCACCCTTATGAGTGGGAAATACGAAGCCTGGTTAGCATTTATACTGCATGTGTCTATCCTTCCCTATAATGAACTGTGAATCCATTACAGGACGAGTGTTGGGATTAAACTGCAAAATCCAAGTGCTGCAAACAAATTCTGCACTAGGGAGAACAGATGGAGAATGGCAGATATTTAAAAATGAAGAAAATAAGCAATTAAAAAAGGAGACTTTATAAACGCTGAGGTTTTTTTCTTCGCGTGCATGTTAATTACAGAGGTACTGGTACAAAAGCTGGCAACGGTGGGGATGTTGTTTTGTGGCCAGAAGTACTTGTATGAGTACTATTCCACATGCAGCATATTCAAATGGCTTTAGCAAAATTAGTTAACACTGTGATGCTGAAATATAGATAAAATGGGAAAGATATGAAAAAAATGGGAATGCATGTCTCACACTTTTCCCAGTCCAAATTATTTAGGTCAAATTTATGACTAGCTTGGGATGAGCAAAAGTGGATTTATCATTTTTTTGGTGGCATATCTACACTTGCTGAATCAAACCTCAGTGAGACCAGTCATTTCCAAACCATGACACATCTGTAGATATCAGGAGGAATAGAAGCCCAAACTGTTATTTCTGGCATCAGATTCCTGTCATGCACTCTAGTACACTGAAGGAACAAGAGGAATACTGATATAGCTAATGCAGAAATAATGCTACATCACTTTATACCATGGAATCTGGGGCAGTGGTTGTTTTTAGGTTCTGATACAGGATACTGAAATTATTTTAAAACAAACCATTGTCACCTCCGACGCAGTCAGAAAAAAGAAGTGTGTAGGCAAGAGAACCCACTGGACGTTTTCTTTCCCTCCTTACCCGTGTGGTGTAAGCTGCCTCAGGGTCATCTTCCAGGACCCGGGACATGCCGAAGTCAGACACTTTGCAGACCAAGTTGCTGTTTACTAGTATGTTTCGAGCAGCCAGATCCCGATGCACATAGCTCATGTCAGACAGATACTTCATTCCTGAGCCAATGCCACGAAGCATCCCCACCAATTGGATGACTGTAAATCTGCCATCATTCTTCTGCATGTGGAGAAAGGAAGAAAATCACAGTGTGTTAAGCCAAAAGGTACATTATTGCCATTGCTGAAACTGGCAAAAAGTTTACCTCTGGATCCCCACCTTCTCTCAAATAAAACGCAATGTTATTTCCTCACTCTCCTGACTAGTGGCTATAACTGACCAGCAAAGTAAAACCCCTGAGGTTCTGTCTCAACTTCAAGTGTTGCAGAATCCAGTTTAAAATTAATCTGGTTTTAATGAGTCTATAGTGTTGCAATGCCTTCAAAAATGGAGCAAATCAGAACTGTTCCTATTAAACATGGATTATTCAAGACCCTGCTGTTTTCAACATTATATTTATTCTATGTTCTTCCACTTTACATTTATTCCAGTTTTTGACAAAGGCCACACCAGAAAACAGAATTTCCCAAGTATAAACACAATTTCTTTAAAAATGCTGAATTTTCAGTATCTTTCTGCGAAAAAAAGAACCAGAATGAAAACCAGAAAACGTTTCCCAGTATAAAATCTCCTTATCTTTATTATGAAGAAATTACCCACCCTGAGGAAGGCATCCAAGGAGCCATTTTCCATGTACTCAGTGATGATCATTACTGGTTTACCTGGAGTTCACAGAAAGAAAAACACAATTCCTTGATGAACACCAATGTTAATGGGATAAAAATGGGTTGCACATGATTTTACTGCCAAAACACCTGGTTTACACAATCTAATTTAATTTGAAAAGCACCAAGCTTATGCCTCAGCTGTGGGGAGCAAGAGAAGAAATATTATAGGACAGAAACATTTAAAGGGCCCCATCTGGAAAGTTAACCCTTTCACTGACTCGTTGACAAGACTTTTAACTAAAGTGGCTCCTGTTCTCTAAGGAATGCATGAGCTGATAATTGAGAACTAAGAAACAATGATTTGTTGAAACCTGACAAAAAATCTTTATTGTAATTAAATTGCTTTCAGACTAGAAAGTCTTCCTCATTCAAAATGGAATCTGCAAACACTTTGGTCTCCCTGCCTCTTTTAAAAGAAGATCAACGCTTTAGGCAAATTAGAAGCTGTCAGCAGCTACAAGGCATTCCAAGACAACAGGATTGAAGAACGTAAAATATAAGCTGTTCCTCTCAACCTTCTCCATCCCAAATTTGTGTCCCGTGTCTCTCGTTATTTATAAATGAGCCAAAGCCATTTGACTCCTAAAGTCAACCAGAGGATAAATGATTCAATGAGTTGTGTCATACATGGGGCATAGAGCTGCAGCAGGCTTTCCACAACGCAATACAGAGAGCCAAGCTGGGCAATCTGAAGAGAAATGTAATGTAATGTTAGTGACATGGGGATGCTTTCTAGGCACTCTCCTGCCTAAAACATCAGCAAATACATAAATAATGTTTGATGTTACCTTTAAGAGCTTTACAAAGTCATATGACACTGAAACAGAAAACACCGAGGTACATACAACTGACAGTAATTATTTCATGTGGTTAAATCATGCTGGATATCCAGCACCTAGATATTCGCAGAAATGAGTCCAATACCACCTCCATTCTAAGAGTAAACAATGGGAAATGAAGTGACTTATCAAAGATCGAATGGCAAAAGCTCAGTCCCAAGATGAGCACTGTTAAGTCCACCTGAAATCAAGGGAGCACCAGATGATCAGGGCCAGGCTAGCATAGCAACCCATTCTCCCATGTTTGCTATAGCTACAAGAACTATTCAGTTCCTTGCTAAGTAAAAGACAGTGTCCCAGCGAAACTCTGCTTGGTACCTCCTGGAGCATTCCTGAATAAGGAAACATTGTGGGGAAAGAAGGGTTCAATGGACGTGTCACCTAGACTACACATAACTCAGTTCTGCCTTGGCATCAGAGATATCAGAACCACTCTACTTCTCTTTGCTTCTGTATCTGCTCCAGAACAACCAGGCATGAAAAATACCCTACCATGAAATGTTGCAGTACTGAAAGTTTCCCTAATAATTTCTTCCTCAGTGTGTTTTTTACCAAAATGCTTTTCTCTTCATTTGTCAGGGATTTCTGTTTCCAAAGAAACCTTTTTTTGATTATTATAGAAAAGAGTATGCTGTATGGACTGGCTGTACTGAAAATTTTATGACATTTCACTTAGAACAATGTGTATGCGCAACACACCACTTATTTCACTCATCATTACTTCACCTTTTCAGTCCCAACCTACCCTTTGCAGGCCTTTTACTACTCCTGATTCTCCTTCCCTTCCCAACCGATATCGAAACGGTTACTGTTCCGGTCCCATGCAAACTGGTGTGTTTCCAAAATACCAGTCTGGCAGCTGAACCCTTCCTGATTTGCATGAACGCAGCAGAGAAGCGATGGTATTGCATAAAGCAAACTGCTCTGGATGAAGGGCTTAGTGACCTTGGCTGGGTACATGCACCCTTAAGAAAAGGGATGTGCTAAACCATCATTCTCCCTCTAATTCACATTTACACGCATTCTTTGGTAGAAAGAAAAAAAAATCCAACCAAATCTGCATATATCAGATTCATTTATCCTTTGCAACTGTGACCAGAAACCTTCCACTGAACAAACACAGCTAAATGAGTTTTAATTAACCTTCCTCAATCAAAAGATACTATGTCAACGTAGGAAGGAAGAAAGGGAGACTCTTTCAGTGCATTAACATGCAATTTCATTACTCAGGCAGTTCTTTAGCAGGGGAGAGGGATAGAGAGGAGAAGTTACCATCAGCGAGTCAATTATTAAAGTACCTGACTAGCAGCCAATAATGTATTCATGTTTTTTTGCTGCCTTTCTCAATCTCCATCCACACCATTATTTATCTCACATTTTAATTTTCAGTTTATTAAATGCATTCATTTATCACAGCATTCAGAAAACCTATGGTGAAATTGAGATAAATGTCTCCTTAAGTAGCCCTGTTTACTAAACACCAGCTCTGAGGTAACCACGCTGGCTGGGGAAGCATCGCTTACTGCGAGGCAGCCAATGAAATTCCCAGGTCAGGCTATCACCTCCTCGGTGAAAATTTCAAATCATTTTAATTCAGTGACAACTGCATTACACAAATGCCTACAGTCATTTATAACTGCTAGAGCTCAGGGTTTCCAACCTCCATGGGATTTCAACACAAAGATTCCCCTGCTGCTCTTCTTTTACAGAGGTGCTAGAAAAATCGCTGTCTGTAGCAAACACTGTGGCCTGACCGCAACCCCCCTGCTTTGTTACAACAACAGAAAGAGAGAGAGAATCAGACCTGCAAATTTTAGACAGACTGTTATCTTTTCTCTTCAGTTTTGAGGGAGGCCCTTGGTAAATGATGGTTAAAATTAGTCTAAACCTCTTTTTTCCCTAGCAGAATTTGTTTTGAAAAGCAAACAGTGACACACTGTAAGAGCCATTTTCAACAGCTGTGAGAGAATGGCAAACTAGGAGAGGGAAACACAAACGAGTAAGGGTAAGATTTCCAGAAATAGAAGTGGCAGAGCAAGCATCCATCTCCCACTGACCTTCAAGAGGGACTGTTTTCCCCTGGTATTGATTCTTTAAGGTTCCTTCCAATCCTAGCCATTCTATGATTGTTTTGACAACCCTCTATGAGAGATACTGTGTTCTTCTAGTAATGTTTTACTTTTTAACTTTTCATCCATACCTAATTTTAATTCCTTACACTATTAATACCCTCTGTTCACATTCCTCACGCACACTAACACCTGCAGATGGTAAGCTTCACACATTCCACTCTTCAACGGCAGCTCACAAGATCACTGTCTGCTTTCTTTGCTACTCTGAGCATGAGCCCCTACATCCAAAGGGTCTTTTAGGATTAGTGATCAGTGCCAGGCTTTGCCAACACTCCTCAGGCAGTTGGTATAGGGACACCTACAGCATCGAAGTGGCACCGTATCAAGTCAGACCCAAGCACGTCTGTCTCACAGGTGTATTTACAGTTCCAGCATCCCAACAGCATCCAGCAAGCACTGCCATTCTTTTTCTAAGGCAGAGTTCGTGGCACAGCGAACACTAACAGACTTAAAAAAACCCAACCCAAAGCAACCAAATGAAAACATCTTCTAGGTAAATTCTACAGAGTGAAGTTATCACACCTTTAAATCAAATAAGCAAGTTCCACACTAAAATAGCCTACTTCATTTCAAAGACTTGCTCTTCACATCTGTGCTGTGTACCTTAAACATAAGACTCTTTAGTTTTGTTTTGGTATTTTTTCCTGCAACCATTTTGAATTCTTTGCTCACCATCTGCTTTTGCCTATCCTGTAATAATCAGCTCAGCCTAGCAAAGATGTGAAAGATGCCTGCTTGGCATAGCAAGAAGAGGAAAAGAAAAAGCCAACCCCTGCAGTATTAATTTCCCCTACAGAATCTTGTACAAGCTGCCTACAGATAGAATATCAGTTGAAACCATAAACCCGTTTATAGCTGACAACAAGATTAATGACTTGTCCTGCGCTGATTTCCTCCTATTAGCTATCAGTGGATCTGTTCCATCTGTCGTTTCACAGGAAAGAGGGCAAAACGAAAAAAAAAAAAAGGCACACACCACCACAGACTTAATTTCTCAGTGATTTCCAAATTGGTCTTGTCATGAAAATGACCTACTTACATTTAGTAACTACACCTTCCAAGTGGATGATATTGGGGTGGTCAAATTGTCCCATGATGCTGGCTTCACTCAGGAAATCTCTCCTTTGTTTATCAGTGTAACCAGCTTTTAGAGTCTTGATAGCAACACAGATCTCTCTTTTTCCTGGCACTTTGAGACGTCCACTGCACACTTCACCAAATTCACCTAAAGCAAAAAGGCACGAGAATCCATGGTCACAAACATGAAGCACACACCCGTGTTGTCACACTGTTATGTGAGTTCATTTGGGGAAACTGTCATACAAAAATCATAGGATCCCATGCTTCCTAAAAGTAAATTTAAAACTATAATTACAGAAAAAATGCAAAAGTTCTGGCACTTACCCACACCAATAACTTTTTCAATCTTTATGCAGGAGGCATCGATTTCTTTGGCAAATTCCCTTACAGCTTGGTTTGGATCCTCATATGTAAAAGGATCCACATATGTTCTAACACCTGCAAGGCAGAAATGTTTTATTTGAAGTCACTGATCTACATGCTGCTGAACACAGAACATATGAGACTGAAGCCTTAATGATATACAACAGCAAAGAGACTATACAATAAAAATGTACTGTAAGCCAGGAATGACTGATAAAGGAAGGAAGGATTCATGCATTTTTCCCCCAACGGGATTTTTTTTTTAATGTAAACATTTAATATTTCCCAATATTGATGTAAGGAATCAGGCTTTTGCCAATAAATGAGCTTCACAAATCACTACTATCACCAATAGGCCAATAGCCTGTCTATGGACCTGGAAGATTAAAACACATCACATTTTCTTTGGGAGCCAAGAACTTCTGAACTCAGGTCCTAGGTCTGGTACCTGGATGACTGAGATGCAAGTAATAGTAAGATTCAGTCTTGGAAAAAAAGCAGAAAAAGTTACATTTTCTTTCCTGCAGGATTGCCTCTGACCCATCCAAAAAATGCCTCAGTGGAGTATTGTGGGGAAAAATCATGCTATCACTTGCCAAGAACAGATGTCTTTTCAGCGGAACATGCAAAAAAATTGATGAACCTTTCTGTCTTTTCAAAAACTTTTACCCAGATACTTCTATTTTACCTGTTACTAAAGTGTAGAGTCTTGAAGGAGGACATTTGCAAGAGGTGAAAACAGAAACCTATTCGTCTCAAGAGGAATGTCATCCCTTATTTCCCTAGCATCAGAACATGGGACATGTTTTATGAATTGAATAAAAAAAACCAAGCATCAGTGTCTTTTACCTTGGTTCAAATGTTTCTCCTCATCTGCCTCTTGCTTGGCCTTACTATACTTACTGCGCCTGTGAGAAGAAAAAAGAACTTTAGTTAAATCACAGAACAATAAAATCATTAAGGTTGAAAAGGCCTCAAAGCTCATCCAGTCCAATTGTCATCCAACACGACCGTTCCTACTAAACTATGTCCTAAAGTACCACTTCCACATATTTTTTGAACACCTTCAGACAAGGAGACTCCACCACTTCCCTGGGAAGCCTCTTCCAATGCTTCATTACTTTTTCAGTAAAGAAATTTTTCCTGATATCCAATTTAAACCTCCCTTGGTGCAACTTGCGACCATTTCCTCTCATCCCACCACTTGTCACCTGGGAGAAGAGGCCAGCACCTGCCTCACTACAGCCTCTTTTCAGGGAGCTGTAGAGAGCAATGAGGTCTCTCCTCAGCCTCCTCTTCTCCAGGCTAAACAGTCCCAGTTCTCTCAGCCGCTCCTCAGAAGACTTGTGCTCTAGACCATTCACAAGCTTCATTGCCCTAAAAATGAGTATCCCACCTACGCTTACCAGGGGGTACAAGACTCCTCTCCTCAAACTGCTCTAAGCATTACTGGCATCAACAAAGTACTAAGGGAAACATAAATCTCTATATTTGCATCTCGGCATTTAAACAAAAAAAAAGAAAGCTTGCATTTCGGATTCTTTTTCTTCAAATGTATAACTGCAGTTCTGTACAAAAAGGGGCTAAAATGCTTTTTAGCCCTATCATATACAGGTTTAAATGCTACAGCTGAGTTGTTTTGCTAGCTTGATTTTCAAACATAATTAGGCAAATGCCAATACCAACACACTTCTTCAGCTGCAAATTTAAGACTGGAAACAGTCTATTAACACAGAAATCAGGATGGCAGCAAAAAAAAACCAAACCTGACCAACAAAAATGCAGACAGAAAGGATTTTGTTTTAATTACGTTGTAACTGAAGGGGGCAAAGCACTCCTGATGGCAGAGCTCCTCTACTAATCCACTGAGTCAGAGACAACAAGGTAGTACAATATGTTAATTCTATAGATTACTTGCACTATTTCTACACCTACACACATGATACTGTATCCAGTTATGTATTTAACTAGTTCAGCTTTAAACATCAATGGGTAAGTGGCATTAAGAAAATTAATATAAGCAGTTATTCTGTTAGGGAAGATATTGAGGAGTCAGCCAAATGTGGGATTTGAAGTTTCCCACCATCTAATGGTACGAAAACATAGAGATTTGATTTGAGCTTTTACTCATCATTCACTGGAAGTTTAGAACCAGGACTAACAGACACTGCCAAAGAGAAGGGCTTACTGTCCTCAGTTTGCCTGTTCTATGGAAGTCCCAAATTTCCCAGCACATCAGACCTTGCTTGCAGTGATCTTCTTGAGTCTCACCATTCCCCTCCTGTCAGCAATACCCTTCTGCCCATTTGTGAAAAGCATCACACTTCCCACTCTGTGCCTGCCCAGCAGAAATGCAGCTTCCCATCACTGTCAGCTGAAAGGCCATTTCCCAGCTTTTGTCTTTGCAGTCTTTTAGTGCTGGGTGTTAAACACACTATGCCAATAACAAGAACTATAAATTAAACATGAAACAGAAGGGGGAAAAATAAACCTGTTTGTCACGTGAAGCCTATCTGATCTTTGAACCAAGCCTCACGGCTCCCAACATCAACAGGACTTGCATTCAGACATTAAAAGCAGGTACATATCCAACCATAAATGGTTGGGAGCTTCTTTTCTTGATAAAAGTCAATTAAACACAAATGGCTCCAAATCCCACGAACATCATTATTAAAAACCACATTGGATCCAAACATCAATTTAAACCATTTTGTTTGCCCGAGGACTTACAGTACTGGTATAACAGAGCTGAGTTAAATAAAAGGACTACATTCTGCTCCCAGATGCTGAACCGAGTAAGAAGGAGGAGGTAGCACAAATCTCACCTAGTGCTATACAAGACCAAGTCAGCCAAGCGGATTGCAGAGATGTTTTGGGGGTTACACAACTTCTCTCAGAGCAAAGAAAAAGGGAGAAAACAAGAAGATTCTGCATTTTAAGCAGGAGCCCTTCAAATTAATTTTATTACTGTTCAGGCACAGATGGGAAACATGAAACAAACAGGCTTTGCATGAAAGCATTTTAAGTATGAAAAAATTTTCTTTATCTTATTTTTAAAAGTACAAGCACCCTAAACTAGATAAAAATTAACCTTCCCCCAATAAAACCAAAAGACATGCAAAAAGCAAAGGGAAACAAAAGGATTACTGTTCAAGCAATATAATTGTAGCTTATTAAGTTTAAATAATACCTTCCAAACTAACTACCTACTTCCACTTCTCCCTGTGTCACCTGTTGACCTCTCCTGTTTGGCTGGGGCAGGACAGTCCTGCCTATTATTGTCCCCAGAGCAGCAGGGGAGCCCCTCACCCTGGGGCAGCTGCCTCTCAGGGCAGCTCACCTGAGCGGCAGAAGGAAGCCTTTGTCACAGAGTGGAACCCGCTAATTACAGGGATTTTGGTGGTGGTGATGAAATATCTGGCATTCAGGAAAAGAACATGGAAGCTTTCAGAAACGGCAGGGGTCTGAGAAGCAGGCAACCCTACAGGTGGGGGCTGACGATGAAGAGGAGGTATTAATTAGCACACACTGAGGTGAAACAGCATGACCCTGTGTCCCAATGCTTCTCCCACCCCACCTCCTCCTCCCCAAACAAAAGAGGGTCTGGGGTGCCGCAGTGCTCAGGCACCAGGCTAGCAGGGCACCTGGCCCAACACCATCAGCTAAACGTGGGCAAATGTGTTCAGCTCTTTATGGAGCAAGAGATAAAGCAGTCTATCAATTGGAAGAATTCCTGACAGAGGAGCTGCAGGGCCACCTTACTCCACCCAAGACCTTTCAAAAGGGGGCTCTTTCTGTTCTTTGCTTGCCCAAATCCCATTTGATATACTCTGGCTTCACTCAGCAGGGCAGGGTTTAGAAACACTCACACTACTTCCTGCACTGTGCTCTTCGACTACACTTGTCTTAACTGCAGAGTAACTTTAAGATAACATTTAGGCAGATTAGTTCCCATGTTAACACAAACGCTGCAGTCACAGGATGGAACCAAACAGCTTGAGCTGCCTGAAGGCAAAGTCCTTTTGACAAATTCTGTTGTAAAGATGAATTTTGGGATTTGAGAAATGACTTGAAAAAATGTAATGTTAAATTAGTAGCAATAAGCCAGGGTTTAAAAGTGGGCACCTAGAGCATATGCCCAGTTTCCACGTTTGGCTCACGGATGCAGAGGGCCTGTGTTTGCAGGCCAAAGCATGAGTTTGATCGTACAAATAAGACTTTTAGGTCATCGCTAGATTAAAAAACCTCCTCAGGGAGACTGGATGGACAGAGAAGGTTTTTCTCATTTCAAGTAATTTTGGAACAAAGTATAATTATTTAGCTGTTAACTTCTGCTGATGTAGGAACATCACGAAATATCCCCAAAGCCCACACCTCTAAATGACACTGGTAAAGTGGTTAAAATCGTTACAGTAATAGTGAATATTAAAGTAGATTCTGTTTATTGAGAACTACTTCCAGCTACTGGAGAGCTGTGTATTGAAAAACGCTATTAATTGGCAAGGTACCATCCATTATTATGCACAGAGCTGTTTCACTGTCCAGATATGTTTCACAAGTCCAGGTGCACAGCTGCAGGACATCTCTGAACCCATGGCCACCAAGATACTTTTATCCCCATTCCCACCAGTGCTCTAGTGCTTGGACCAGCCTTCTGTCCCTGCTGCCCACCTGCTCTTTGTCACGGCTTAGTCCAAGCTAAACACTTGTGGTCAGAGAGAACTGAACAGACAGCCCAAGCGGTGAGAAGACCTGGCCAAGTGCGCATCCGCCTCAGCTGGCCTGCAGCTACCTGGCTCCAGGCAGCCTTTCCTTTGACAGCTTTATAGCCGATACTAAAGAGAATCAATATGAGGGCAAGGGGTTGACATTTCATTTTCTAAAAAGTGATCCATTGAGGGCCAATCACCAAGAAGTGTTTATCAGCCTTGGGAAGCGATGTTCTTTTATAGGGGGAGGAGGGGAAAGAATCATCTCAAAGCACCTCAACAGGCTCAATTCTCCAAGGTGGCGACTCATAATTAGAAATCCAATGTATTCTGCTATCAATCCTGCCTTAAATAATAAAGTGATCAATAAAAACAGAGGAGATTAAGTCATCAAGCTCAGTGATGCTACTTTCTGTTGCAATGGCTTTTAACAAACCTGTCTCTCTGCATTACATTTTCATATTTTCTGCTCCTCTTTCTTCTTGCCAGCATGTAGGCTTTCAGTTGAACACCCACAAAAAGCTATAACAATGCATAGCTACTTTCCAGATATTACAGTCATAGTGACTTAACTGCTCTTTAAAACAGTCTAAAGCAACAGAGCAAATCAAGCGGAATTTGTGCACATTTATGGCTGATGCCATTAAACTGATCAACAGAGACTGACAAAACGTGCATCACTCAGATCCCAGGCTTCAGATGCAGTAATGATACATCCAGTTTTATCTCAGGATTACACTGAAGCAAAATCACGTTGATCTTTTTAAATTAGTCTGAACACAAAGATGTAGACAGAAACACGCTGGATTTCTGCTACACTGTCCTCCCCTTCCCAGGATTGTTCCTGATGTCTGGGTTGAATTCACGCGAATAAACAAGTACTTGGTAGAAGATTATGGTCCTGCTCTGATGAAATAACCATTGATCCAGTCTGCTGTGTATATGATGCTGAATGACTGCACCTTCTGTTTTACAGTCATAGTCACTCACATAGGATGGACTAACCCAAAAGACTAATGCAGACCCATACAGACTAACATAAAAATCACAAACGTAGCAGTCTGATGGCTTAGTACACAACAGTGCAGTTGTTTATTCTGTCTATCAGGAGTCAGTCCAAGAAAATCTACTGTACCCATACCTATTAAACTTAACTTCAAATTACACTAACCACAAATCCCTAGCTGGCTTGCTTCTCAATGCCAGTTATTGGAATCAGCTTTGCATTTGAAGGGCAAATAGAGCTGGAACTATTGCCATTACATCACATGCTGCTTGGTACTAATGTTGAGAAGATCAAAGCTACATGGGAGAAGGCTTGTAATGCAAATGTACTGTTTATGATGCTAATCAAAGAATTTAGCTTTGTTTGGAGGAGACAAAAAGCTCCCTCATGAAAGAGAGAGGGGGAGAGAGAAGCTTAAGTTCTTACCTCCTGCTGATGACAAAAGCTGCAATGAGAATGACCACAAGAACAACACTGCCAGCCACTGAAACAAGAAGCACTGTGGGATTGGTACCATCGCCAATGATGGGGGAAGGAACTGGAAACAGAAAGGGAGCATTAGTGTCAGATACCCTCAAAAAATCAACCTATGTAGTACTCAATGAGGCTTTCTGGCTCGTGAAGGCACTTTAGAGAAGCACTCAAATCTACTTTCAGGCCTTTATTACATAGTCATTTGACACAATTTTCCAACAAGGCCCTAATTAGCTAAAGACATGATGCTTGATAATGATTTGGGGAACTTCAGTTCACTGGGAACAAGGACTCTCTCTCCTTCTCCCCTTCAGTGTTGCTCAAGGGTACAATGGCTATTTTTTTGCCTTTCTAATTGCTTTCTACTCTTCCTTCCTCCTCCTTTTTCCCTCAGTGGGGCCAGATGATCACTCCCCAACTGTGACAAAGAGAATAAGTAAGTTAATTTAAAATTTCTTCCTTCTTCCCGCTGGATTGATTATTTTCATCTGTTAAAATCCTGAAGGTTGTTGCCACTAACTGGCATGACCTTAAATTCATATAAACAGAGCAGTACGTCAAAAATAAAATAGGCTTGATCCCATTGCCTTCCTGCCATTGAAAAGCAAACATTTTGGGGGCTACACTTGCATGCTTTGTTGAACAAAGTGAAAAGCTCGACTGACAACATAATTCAAACATTCTGTCTTTATACGACTGCCTAAGGAAAAGTGAAAATATGTGAGCCAAAGTAGGACACCTAATTGATTTAAGTCAATAGCTTGCAAAGGGGAGGTTCTATACTCCTACAGATGAGATATTAAAAAAACCCCTGTTCAAACATCTACATTTACAATAAAACAAAACAGGTACAAAAATCTCTCAAGCATCAATGGCTTCCAAGTGTTTACAGTGTGTGTCTCCTTATGCCACACTGCAGTCTTTTCATTGATAGAATCTAGAACATAGAGTATCCAAATGGATCTCTCAGGTCAAATTCACGGCATCACGAACAGTCATATGGCCACGGAGGAACATTTTCCCAGAATAGAGACACCACAGCCCAAGCACCCAATGGGCAACTCCCAACACACAGCTCAATTACATTCGCACTCTTTGCTCAAGGCAAAAAAAAGAAATCATTGGGCATGTCATTACCTGTGTTAGTTGTGAACTCAAAAGGTCCACTGAAGTCTCCATATCCTGCTGCTGTCCTGGCCCGCACGTGAAATACATATGAAGTCAGGGGGTTCAAGCCTTTGATGTCAGTATTCCTGGAGGCTGTCTTCACAATGCGATAGCTGCGTTCGTTTTGGTCCTAACAACAAAAGAACACAGTGGTGGATCAACTGAAAATGCTTCACTGCACTGTGAACTGTGGAACCCCACTTCCTTGCCAAAACTGTCGTGATGAAAGAAGATGAGTAACAGCTAAGGAATTCTCAAAATACATCCTGAGGGCTCCTGCTGTCAGCCTTGTTCAATACCCCTAGTGCTACGTGCTGTATGGAGCTGTGGGGAAGCCAAAAAAGGATGATGAGGCACTACGTATGATGCTCATATATCACTGATTGTTTAAGAAATCACGCAACGAAATCCTCTGGAAAACAGCCAAGCTTTCAAATAGATTCCTCTTGATGAACAAGCAACATTTTACTCACACATGCTGGCACTTTCTTTTTCTCCTTGCCAGTCAGGAGCCATATATAAAAAAAATATGATAAAAATATATCAAGAAAGAAAAGACTTTGAAAATGTCTCCCAGAAATTACAATCTTAAAAATCATTCTATTTTTGGCTGGAAAATCCATCAGAAAATGTAATGACCTAGCTTCATTACAAATCAGATGACTTTTTCTGTATGCGTTAGGGAAGCAAATAAGCGATTATCTTTTTAAAAGAATTTAGAAGGATGCATGTGCATGGGAGAGAGAGCACACACAAGAAAGAACAGGTAATTGCTCATTTTTTCAGAGAACCTACAAAGAAAATAGCTCTTTTCATAGTCCCATACTTGAGAAGTTATTTGTAGGAATAACATCTCCGTCTCACTTGGAAAATACGAAGAAAGTAATTTTCTTTCCCATTCTCCATTAACAGCCGTCCAGCCCACACTATCACTCTAAGCATGTGCTATCAGCAAACAGATCTTATTATTATTACTGTTAAATACTTCATTATTATACTTCTGTCTATGAAGTAAAGCTAATGTCTCACTTCTGCCCAACATTATTGGTTCTCATTATAAATATGCTTGCTACCAAAATTCAATTCTTAGGTAGGAAAAAAAAAAAAATTGTACCATGTAGCTGAACAGCCCATGACTCTCATTCTTTCAAGCAACCATTCAAGTGCATGAAATTCTTAATTGGATTTTATTAAACTGAATATATTTGGTTTCAAATGCTGGAATCCTATATAGAAATGAACTGTAATAGAATAAAGTAAAAATCTCTCCCCAACCCCAGAACTCCTTGCTTGTCCATTTTTGAACAGTACCTTTTCATAGTATTTGACTTCATACTCCAAGATGACTCCATTTGGCCTGTCAGGTTCCAGCCAAGCCAAGGCAACGCTGTGCCTTGTTATCTCTTTAGCCTGGATCAAAGCAATTGGGGATGGAGCTGCCAGAAGGAAAAAAAAAATAAACAATAACTTAGTTTTAATGAGGAAGATATATTTTTAATCACAGCTCTCCTAATGTGAAGAACTTTCAGAAATTGAGTTTTTCTTGCAGGGAGCTGGGGGTTAGAAACATTACTTATTTTTCCTGTTTAACAAATTTGCATTTAATCCTCTCCAATTAAGCCTGTGCTTGGATTTTAGGCAATACTAGACAGGTAGATTTTGAAGTAACAATACAGTTGTCTAAACAGTGCAATCTTCACAACGCCCAGGTACAAAGCTCCCTAAGAGGTTTCTGTCTGTTGTTCGGCATAGTGCATAGACTTGTACTTTTATTTTGTCCCACAGTGATTCCCTTCTTGGATCTCCTAAAATTAACTGATGTTACTTCATTAGCTATTTGCTTTACAGGAACTATGAAATACCTGAGGGATCAATCTAGTTTTCTCTAAAGCTGAGAAATTATCGCCACTGAATTAAGACTAGAATAAAGCTGAATGCATATGAATTTGGACCCTCCCAGAAAATTTGTATTCCAAGAGTTTGAGCCAATTTGTGCCTCCTAACTCACCTTGCTTACACCTGAGTCTTAAGCAGTCCCTGGAAAACAAGGAGCTCGACACCCTAGGGCCAGATTCCAGCTTTGATAGCTCCTTCCTAGCCACAAGACATGAGAGAATGGTCCATTGTGTACCAAACTGGCATCATCTGACCCTTCCCATGTGGCGCAGTATTGATGCGATGAATAGAAAAAGCAGGATTACACACTGCCAAGGGTAAGGGCTGCACGATTTTGGGGAAAACTCTACCTAGCAACAAGCTAAACTCAAAGATCTTTTAAACTGTATCTGCGTGCAGTAATAAGGGCTGCAATGAAGAAGATAATGGCAAACATCTCATTGTGCACCCTACACTTTCAATAGAGCCCCTGCTAATGCTGAAGTTCAGGTTTTTGACTGGCTGGAGGACAATGCATTCTCCCTTTGACTGAGATAGCAGCAGATTCACGGCTGCACTGGGGGAACGGGTTTTCTGAAGATTTATGAACCCGGCTGCCCCTTTCTTGCTGTTGTGTTGCTGTGTGGTCACGTCTCTAGCCAGCTGTTATCAAGCTCTTTTGATGCTGACAATAGCTGGTATAAATGGCAGAGTCTCCAGGGATAAAAAGGGACATTCATGAAATTTTTAATCTTATCTAACAAAGCTGTCCTGTATAACCAGAGATTAGAGGTCTTCCTAAATTGAATATATTTTTTTTCCTTTTGTCCCCTAGAGCTGTAGCCATGTTGCTCTTTTTTTCCCTCCTTTCCTTTTCTTTTTGTTTCTTTTTCTACCTTTAACTTTAGGATGACAAACCATGAAAATGTTAGAGAGTGAAAAGTATCTTTGAGACATGTATCCTTGAAAACTACCAAGACAGACAAATAAATAAAACAGTCACAATAAATGATAGGAAAATTGAATGTTGAAAGCCTCAAAACCTACTTGACCATATCAGACAGTTCTGATGGAAGTGAAAATAAGCAGTAGACACTGTGTAGTCACAAAAGGGTGTCTCCTCTTGATATGAAACCATCAGGGAGCTGCTTCCCGATTTACTATTTGACAGTTTGGCATCTCTGTTAGAAATGCCTCCAAAACCTTTCTCTTTTTCCTTCTCTGTCTCTCACACACAAAGGCAAATACTGAATGACAGAGGGGACTATAAACACAACCAACAGGGAGGGTCCAGGTGTGCTCCATCAAGTTCTATCTGTGGCATTAGTGAGAACCTGCGTAATAATCTCACAGGTCCTCAAAAGGGAATCAGACTTTTTTTTTCCCCTTTGCAGTAAGAATACTGCTCAGCTAATAAAACAGAGGTCAGATTTGTTACCCTAAAACACACACGTGCGAGACATTACTGATAAACCAAGCGGAGAGAAATCTGCTTAGTTAATTGGTGCTTCATGCAGGGCAGAAAGGCAATTCCTCTTACTGAGAATCTGTCACTTATGCTGGTCTGACCTCAAGAATCGTAGAGAGAAAACTCACTTTCTTTCCTTTATCCTCTTTTTAACCTTCTTGGCTTCCCATTTCATTTCTGCAGGCATTTATACTGGAACTTAGCGAGGCCTTCAATATTGAGCTAGTAAGTGCTATATGAGAACGTGTTTCTCCTCTGTTGTAAAATGGCTATTTGCAGCAGCAGAATATATATTAACTACCCCTGCTTGTGAAAGATGCTTAGCTTTATATAGTTTAAAAAGGGTTTTCTTATATCTCTCAAAAATGGATAGCTAATCTTAGGCACTACACCATACTGGAATAAACCACCTGCTACTGGTCTCCAGGACACAAAGAGCATTTGGACATCAATTCCTTTGTCACAGCTTACAATTATAATTGAAAGAATGGCCCCATTTTTCCCTTCCTGTCCTTTATATGCAAATTCATCCTACTTAACTTTCAATCTCTTCTTTCCTCCTGTATTCTGCTGATGAGCAATTTGTTTCTGAGATTTTTTATATCCTGCCTCTCCATACGCTATACAGAAATCCTGAGAGTGTTGAATTGCAGCTACAGGATGAAGGACCAGAACTGCAAGAGGCTGTCCAGGAGCTCTTTGATATCTCTGCAGCACAGATGTGTAAGGGTTTATGCAACAAGATGGTGGACCTTGAGGAACTGGGCATGGTAACCACAGTTACTACAGTTATCCCACTGCGTGGGTAAAATCCTCCATTACCAATTCTCTCTTACTTCTGTAAATAGCCCTACAAACCAGATTTATTTGTTTCCTTGTTTTCCAGGATTCACCAGCTGACCTGAGCTGTGGAATGACTGGACTTCTGGAAGAACAACAGGTCTGGGACATATATTATCAAAAGGGTGTTTGGGTCCCGTCAGTAGCATCTGGGACAAACTGGACATCACCACTGCCAGCGCATCAGGACAAACCAGGCAGCAGTCACAGCCTTCTGGGTGAGTTTGGGTAGGATATTTAAATTCGTTATTCTTCTGCCTTTTGCTTTTAAATAGTCTCATAGGGATGATGTGAAGATAAACATGTAACAGCCTGTAAAATCATGCATTGATCATGAGTGAAATAAAAGACAGAATTTTCTCTTATATGGACATGGACTAATTGTTCATTATATACACACATTCCTACACAAAACATATTGAGGACAGCTGATCAAGAAGAGTACTGTACACAATTAAGATGTTTGCAATAAGGTCACTTTCGGAAGAGACTGCGAGATTGCTTTTTCTTTCATTTTTTTTGCACATTCCTCCTCCCTGCTCCCTGATATTTGGAAAGAAAAACTAAGCAAAAACATGTTTCTCAAAAATCATTGCTTATAACAGCAAGTTTTTCTGCCACAAAGGCATGGATTGCACATACCAAGCACCAATTCTACCGCAACAGCCCATTTCACAGGAAAGAATGACAAGGTGTTTTGGTGTTTAAAAAGGGGTCCCCTTGAACAAAAGCACCCAGTGTAAGCACCCTAGTTCAAAGATCAGCAGTTAGTCTCCCTTAAAAAACCCGGTTCCCAACTGATGTGAATGTTGCAATTTTCTTTTATCTGCTTCCTCAGTAACCTACCATTAAACACCTACTAGTAGTTTTATTACTGTGATTGTGAGCATGTGGCCTACAGAGAGAGAAAGAGCACAGATGTACTACAAAAACTTCACCCAAGTGCCATAAAGCCATATCCCAAGGCTAATAAGTGCTGAATTATAACAGTTTTGAGGCACTTTAAATGATGGCAGAAGCAGAGTGTCAGTTTTTCATTACTGGTTCAAATTAGGGAAGGGGCAGAGGGGGGTGTGAAGAAAAACAGGAAATAAATAGATGCAATAAAGTCTTTGGCATGTAGGCATCCATGAGTGAAAACAGCCCTTTATAGAACTACAACACGTGAATACTCAGATATCAAAGATACACAATGCCCAGTGTTTTAGTGAAGATGCCTTCTTAGCCACAGCAGGGTTTACTTTCCACTCCCCATGATTTGAATTTAAATGGCTCATGTTTACTCAAGGGGTCTTTCACTGATTGAAAAATATACCCACAGTTTGTACATTATCTCAGCTAAATTCTAATAACATATTTAAATTTAATTACTTGAAGCTTAGGGGTTTTCATGCTTTTCTTTTTTCCCTTAGTTGCACACAACAACACTTATTTGTTCTTATCAATGGCTATGTGCTTTGTCAAGCATCAAAATTAAATGCTTGAAAGCACTAATGATGTTACTGTGATTAAGGGTTTTTACCTTCCAGGGTAGATACTAAAAGCCTGCTCCATTATTAAGTGCTTTAAAAAACTCCAAAAAACAAAGATTCCTGAGAATCTAACACCAAAGAAAATTCCTCTTAGAAATGAAAACAAGGCAATGAAAGATCTTCTCTTATTTGGGATAAAACACATTTAAGAGAACTTTGCACATTTCAGGTTCTTTTCTCCTTGAATATTTACCTTGTAATTTCATGGGTCTTGACATATGATTTTGTAAATTACATTATCAAATAATCTCACAGCAGGAAAAGGATATAAAACACAAAGAAACAAATATGCTTTTAATCATTTCTAAAGGCCACATTCTCAAGGCCAGATTCTGGTAATTTTATTCATTTAAGAGAGCCACTTGCTCTCCTGGCTGTCACACTGACTTCAAATCAAGTGAAAGAAGCATCCAGCCCTACTTAGTTATATCTACTAGAATAAATTAAAACAAAAGCAGTCCTAAAGTGTTGGTGTTCAGTTCTCCTTCCCATTGGGTCCCTTGGGCAGTTTGCCCACCCCTCTCACTTGGCCAGGCAGAAGTGCTCAGGAGCCCAGTTTCCTTGCACTCTGAGCACTCCTGGCAAATTGCTTTTAGCATGACCAAATTCCCAACCATATGCACTGCATATGTATAAACCACGTATGCACATCACTGCAGACAGATGAAAGGCTTCTGCACATGTGAACCAACGCGCAGACGCGGAGATGCGATGTCTGTGCATGGCTGAAGAACTGAGCCGGAATTCAACATTCCCATCCTTCCCTGCCAGTCTGACAGCTACGCCTTTCTCCTAGGGACCAGCAAGTCTGTGGACTGGATGTGCACTTCAAAAGCTAACCACATGCATATTTTATGTTTTTTCATTACTCCCTCTGTGTAAGCAGAGCAGACATTTCTAGTAGCGATGATTTGGCCAGGTTAGGACTTGGACAAGGATCTAGAGGCCTGATTGCTCAACCAAGCCACTGGAAGCCTCCCAAGACATTCCCAAGTCCTCTGTCTTCCCACCGTCTGCCTCTCCCTCCCCCAGGAATGACGACTGGCGAGGAACACCTCCCAGCTTAGAAACTGAGACACGCCAAGATTGAGGCCAGCATTTTCAAGCTTTAACATTTAAAGCAAAGACTTTAAATCTACGCCATTGGAGTAAAGCGCCCAAGGTTATCCACCCACACTTGAAAATGCTGGCCAACACAACACAAAGTAGTATGACAGCTGAGTTTTGCCTCTCTCTCTCAATCCCTCAGTCATAATACTTCTGCAACTAAATTTTCCCTCCTTGTTACTAGAAATCATGCTGCTCAGGAAAAGCATCAGCTCGACCACAGGGAACTCTAGTAAAACACCTTCATCCCAAAACAGCAGGCACAGTGATCTTCCCTTTCCAGCCCCCCAGCCCAGTCACTGTCAAATAGCTCTGAGAAAAACAAGTGACAAGCTCTCAAACCTAGAGACCAACTCACATCAGTTATAAAGGAAGGAGCTAAAAAATGGGATTTTAAGGACTGTTAACACTGTATTATTATGTTTTAAACATTTCCTCTGTTTTAAAGTTTTCATTTCTTGCCTCTCCCAAAAGAACCTGCACTGCAAATCTTGCCAAACCACAAAAGCTGGCTCTGACTTGCATCAAATCAAAAGCCTGGAGGAAAACCCAGGCTGTTGGCAGCAACAAATAGTAGTAGATGAGGATTATTAGAGTGCTATATTTTTACCACCCTGTTCTGGCTTGATGACACGTAGTAGCTGCTGAGGTTCCACAAAGAGCCTGTGTATTTTCTGGGCTGCACGTCCAGTTCTCTGTGAGTTTCACCGCAGATTACTTCAGAGTATCAGAAGTGCTCTAATTTAGATCAAACCGACTACAGGAGCTGAGGTCTGACCACAGTTCCCTGGGCATACAGCAGGAACTGCAATGAGACTGGGTGACTAAGAAGATTTTGCACACCCAGGAGATGGCTTGTTTTGGCTGTTAAGATCTGAGGACCAAGTCTTGACATCAATACATTATTTTCAAGTATTGGCCCTCCAATTCTGAAGGCCAAAATATGATGTCAGCTAATGTAATGCAGGTCTGGAGTAAGTCCAAAGATCTGAATCTGCAACCTGCAACCTCAAACATTGCCTTAAACCAAAACACTCTAGAATCTACATGGCACTTAGCAAGAGATCTGTATTACAACTCAAGCATGGGGTCTGTTTAGTCTGAGAACTGCTTGTTTTCTTTCTGCTAGCTTGCTAAGAAATCCTGTTGGCATGTTCTGACAAGGATAACTTAATAGCTGCCAACAGAAACACGGCAGAATACTGTGTATTTCCTGTATATATGAATGCCAGTTTAAAACAAACAGGAAAACAAGTCTTTCAGTTAGAAGGCAATTTATAAAAATCTGTTTGAACACTACAGCCATTTAAAAAAAACATCACCAAAACATTTCTAAATGCTTAAACTACAACGATTAACACAAGAAGGGTGAACGTACTGGGAATCACTAAGAAACTCGAGAGCTACAAGCAATTTGTTAAGATGAGGAATTAGTCAGCAGCTGTCTGACCTGAGCAGGTTTGGAGCTGCTGGTCACAAAGCAGGTCCCGTTGCAGTTATTTTTCCCTCTAGTTGAGGTTAGAATCTGACCCAATGTAAACAACAATAAATTTTGTAGCCTAAAGAAGCCAGCACTGATGCACCACTGCATTATATTGGATTGAGAGAAGCAGATAAAATGGGCCATGCAGTCCAGACAAAGAAAGATTGCTGTAACTCTCAGAGCTCTTCCTTCAGGGCAGAGAAAAGTTACATCAAGAAGCAGGATCCCATGACCCGAATTTTGGCTGAACACTTCTGGGAAGCACGTGCTGCAATCATTCTCTTACTTCCCAGATGCTGGTCCAACAAACACAGACCGCCAGAAGCCACGGATGCTGGGACGTAACACACAGCACCCGAGGGAACAGTGGCTCTGGGGGAACCAGAACAAGAAATTAGGGACCACAACCTCTAGTTATTAGAACAGATAATAATGGAAACAGAGCATTCCCCAGCTGCTCAAAATAAGCAGTCTGGAGCAATCTGACCCATTTACTACCAACTCCTCAAGGCAACTCGCCTCATCCACATTCCGCTGTTCCTCCCAGGACACCTGAGGTAGCCACCAGAGCTAATTCCTCCTCAGAAACAGCCTGTCCTTCACCTTTGTATTGCTGCACAGGAGGAGGATCTGCTGAGTTGCCTTTGCATTCAAACTCCTACACTCCTCCTCAAGTCCCCTTCACAAGAAAACGAAAGCTATCCTCAAAGACATATCCTATGACCACAACTGATACCTTTGACCCATTCTCTAAATCCTTCCTCAAGCCAAGCAACTGTCCAGCTACTCCTCCTGCACGTGATGAGAGGAGTTAAGACATGTCTGCTTATTTTTCATGAGTCTACGGAAAACAGGGGTAGAGCTGTTCTTAAATTGTACAGGACCAATGAAATAACTTACTGTATCTGTGCCCTGCAAACCCCTTCTTGTGCACAGCCTTCCAACAGCTGACAACAGCGTATCAATAATCTATAAAACAATACTGAAAATATTGACCCTGCTCTATTAACAACCCAAAGGGGCCACCCTTTATCTCACATTAGCTCCCACCTGATGCCTCATGTCCATGTATGCTACAAGAAAGCCTCATTTCTACTCCTTGGTCCTTTCTTATCCTTAACACCAAGCCACGTGAGCATGTGGTTAGACCAAGAGTTTTGGCATAAAGCTTAATCCACTATGAGACAAATGGTGTGATTTGGTACCCCAGGCAAGACATCTCTGAATGCTGTTCTCCTTGGTTCTTGCAAAGTAACTTTTCATTTACTTGACACATGGATGTCTAGATGATATATACATGTGCTAAATAACTTCCTTTGTCACTTACTTTCAGCATTAAGAATATTAGATTTTGTAAAAAGAGCTGCTTAAAAGCCTTTTTGAAATCCAGACAAATAACAGCCTCTGCCCTATATGCCACTTACACGCTTTAGAAACACTAAAGTATCTTCTAAACTAACTAAATAAATAAATGTTATGACTCATTTTGCTAAAACAGCATTCACCATTTTAATAAATAGATTTGGCCAGATTGTCTCGTCCTGGCTTCTGAAATGCTACAGTAATAGCAGAGAGTTAGACTTTGCCATTTAGGTCCCTCAGATCAATCACCCAAGCACCAAAAATGGCAAGAATATTGGAGGAAAAAAGATAATAAAATTATAAGCATTTTACTTCATCTGCGATACACAGAACTGATAGGCGCCAACAGAACCTGCAGGCTGGGGCTCCAACATGCCCTCCCGAGCCTGCAGCACCCATAAAATTGAAAACCCAGGACTCGCCCGACAATAAAGATCGCAATTCCCATTTTAACACTTGAGAGTAATAAATTGTTTCAAAATCACCAAAGTTAAGGAACTTCACCTTTATTTGCTCCAAGCTCCATCTCACTGAAGAGGTTGTATTTACATATTCACATTTCAGCTGAACGACCTATAAATTTTGACCATAGTTAATATTCAGAGCATTCAGCTGAAATTCCGGTAAAGCACCTTTTGTACAAAGGTGAGATGAATTCAGCATTACACAATCTCTGCCTCTGGGCTCTTGAGAGACTCTCAAGATGGAATTCAGGTTTAGGTTTTCTGGGCTCACATCAGTAGCACTTTGTGAAGGACACTGGTCTGAGAGCACTTAGAGGTTCTTCCAGGATGCTGCGAGACACCCTGCCACACAACTCCACGAAAGCTCCTCTTTTTCGGGGGAAAAAGATACTCTGTGCTTTTGGAAAAATTACTCCAGAGAACTGAGCTGCAGAACAGGACATTAAACTCTCACACTCAGAGCTCTTCTACCAGGTCCTCTCACTGGAACTCAGTTAGGCCCCCTTCTCTTAATCTGCAACAGGTAGACTTCTTCAGGAAATTAAAAATCATCAATAGACCCGATGAGAGAGAAAACTAAATTCTGCATATGGTGTTGCTGCAAAAAACCAAAACTACTTGAAGTTTGCTGTTCATTAAAAAGAAAAAAAATAAATTAAGCAATGAGGGACAAACTGGGGAAGAGTCTTCAGCTTCCTGAAACACATAAACCTTAAAATTAAAATCTTAGTTCATGATGTCAGTAACCGATTACATCATAGGTGGCACATAATTAAACTTATAAAGGGGTTTCATTATTTTGGTTTTATGCCGGATACTGAAAACTAGTGCATTATTCATTTTAAAATTGTGTCAATTAGAAAAACCCCAAATGGAATAAGCAATTAAATATTAAAGGTGGCTGCCTCAGTGGAAAACAGTCAGAAAGATAATTGGGAAAGTTTCCTGTGCAATGTAAGGGCCATTACAAAGTCTGAACAATTTCAGTCCTAAAAAAATACAAAAAGATAAAAAAAAAATCAGGCTCATAAGGTGGTGAAGTTTTTGAGTTGTACAAAGAAATAAGCCATGTTTATTACCATTACCCCTTGCCCTATCACTACAAGTGCTGATAAAAAGCCCTTCCCCAGTTTTCATGCAGGCAACCTTCCAGTACTGAAAAGGGCCTGCAGGAAAGCTGGGGAGGGGCTCTTTTATCATTGGAGTGCAGGGATAGGAAAAGCAGGAATTGTTTTAAGCTGAAAGAGGGGAGGTTTAGATTAGACATTAGGAAGAATTTTGTTGTGGTGAGGGTGGTGAGGCCCTGGCACAGGTTGCTCAAAGAAGACATGGATGCTCCATCCCTGGAGCTGTTCTTGGATGAGGCTTTGAGCACCCTGATCCAATGGGAGATGTTCCTGCCCATGGTAGGGGATTTAGAATTGGATGGACTTTATGGTCCTTTCGAAACCAAACCATTCTATGGTTCTGTGATTTCCGAGAGGAGTATGAAACTGCATTGAGGGCAAATAAAAACCTGTGACGAAAATAATCCCATATCTGCTAGGCAACTGCAGAGATGGGTCTGTGCTCCAAGTCTGGACATTCACTTTCAGTCCCAGATTGGTAGCAGCCAGGAAAGCACAGAGAGCCCATCCTTATTCCTGATGGAAGACATATGAGGCAGGTCTTTCCTCCCCTCAGAGGCCAGGGCCCCAGAGGGTACTCACAGCCTGGAACAGAAAAGTACACAGGATGGGGACTGCAAGGAAAAATATAATCTTCATTCAAAACCTGCAATTCAAAAATCATTTCTTCTTCCAACAGCACATGAAACTTTTCAATTTAATGTCTCTCCTCCCTTGGTTTGGTTTTAAGTTCAATTTTGTCATCAACAGGTCAAAAAAATTTATTATCTTCTCATTTGATCCAGATGAGGCTGGTAACTTCAATTTAATGATCAGTCAGACTGAAAATAAGCTTGAAAACTCCTGTGCCCCAGAGCCTCTCTAACGTGGGATGTTCACAGCTTGTCAGTGTAACAAATAAAAATACAAATATTCTCTGGTTAAAGAAAAATGCCACATCTGCAAGTGGCGATTGCAAGAAGCCCCCCTTTTGAGTTAAATCCACTCTCTTCAAACTAGTTCTTATCAGTACTTGTATAATTGCAGTTTTAGCCTTCAGCACAGGGAGCAGTGAGAGTGAACGGCTGAAATGCTCTTGGAAAGGCACGACTGGGTCTGTTCATCATGAAGTGCCACAGAGAGCCCACAAATCTCTGCAGCTCCTACCGGGCTCCCCTCGGCCACTCCGTCCCAGAGTGCCCAGGAAGTTTGAAAACCACAGGATTTAACACTCAGCTGCTTGCATATTCCAGTCACTTTCTGTCTTATTTATGTGCATGCACAATATCCTGATAAACTAGAAGGGAGGCTGCAGCCATTCCATCTGCATTCCCTTTTATACTAAGAAAGATAAATTGAGGCTGATTCAGAGGACAGATTTAAAGAACGCAGTACGTTATCGAGACAAGCGCAATCTTCCCAGGGAGCCGTTGTAGCGGGTTGTCTTGAGATCATGCCTTTATTTGTTTGCTAAAATAAATGGACACCACACAAAACTCAATTCATACAGAAGACATCTCTTCCAGCCCACTATACCTTCCTGTTTTGCTTAGCCCAAACTGCTTTATGCTATTACTTACTGACGAGACCATTTAATGGCATATAGAAAATTAAAAAGAATAAAAACCTAATTAAAACCCTCAGTGCTTTCCTTTTAGTCTTCAGTAGTCTATGGAACTGAAGGACATTAATATCCAAAGCACATTACAGTTTAAGGGTATTTCTGTCTGTAATAATCCATGGACAGTTTCAATGGATTTTAATACAGACAAAACCAAAGAGATTTTATGGAACAGTAGAAGTATTTTATGAAAAATCAGAATAAGTCAATCGCCTTTTTAAGATTAGGTGATAGTATTCGATAGCAGGGATAAAAACCCTAATAAATTCTGCAGGAACCATTCAGAAGGCTGAGACAAAGTTATCATTTCATTTTAAATTAACAGGAGGACTTTTCCATAAGGAATGTGTTGAAATACATACGACTAGAGGAATAATATACAAATGCTCGAGCTTGCTAAATCTCTCTGTATTCAAAAAAATAAATCCGAAACCACGATCAATTTTGTCATTATCGGTTTACAAATCACAGCTTTCAGAGACCCCGAATCCATTCTCAGAGTGTACTACTAAGAGTTCTGGAACTCTGGCTCTTGAATTTAGTAATGAAGGCAGATTACCTTAATCTAAGGAGACGCCATGAAATCCTTCAAGGAGATGCAGATAGAGGCTATGCATTTGCCTGCTTTGTTTGGGAGGGGAAGCCCACTGGAGCCCTGCCACAATAATAGAGCGCTCCCCGCATGCCAGTTCACACGTGGGGCTAAATCTGAAGTGACATTTCTCAATGAAAGGAGCACTATTCACTCGTGTGCTCAGCATTTTGATGTTCGCCAAAATCTGGGAAACATGATTATGGAGATCCAGCAGGCATGCCACAGCTCTATTTAGTCCTCATGGTTTAACTTAATGCTATGCAAAAAATAAATTAAAAAAAAAAACAGGCTGCCTTGGGATGGCATTCTGGGAGTATGATTTCATGCATATGGATGGACTCGACACAGATTTTGCAGCTCTTCATACAAGGACAAAATAGCCGAACCAAAGGGGGTAGCTTTACCCACCTTTATGGTGTCACTTCAGCATTCTGCCCTCCAAACTATGAGCCAGTGCAGAAACTTGGGAGATTCGGGGACTAGTGATGTTTATTTGTGCTACTCTGTATGGCATTTTAATTAGTAACTGTGCGGATTTAAAACCTTTGAATGGACACACAGGGGCAGTTGTGCAGCCTAGCTTTTGTGTTTCCACTCTCTCAAAAAAATCCTGTTTGAGGACATCGGCAGGGGGTTAATGGAAGCTTTGATAAAGTTCTCCAAAGCCTTTTATTGTTGCTCAACTACAGACCGGACTCTGCCGTCTCTCTGGCTGCTTTCCAATTAATGTAGTCAGTTGCAAAACCAGCTAGAAAATTTAGAAGTCCATCTAAACATTTGGTAATGACAAACATTGATTGGAAAAGGCTCCTTCCATATGAAAATATGTCCATGGCAATTGTTTAAAGAAGCTCCCAGACTGGACTGCAGGCTTGGTGAAATGTCAGCAAAAGGAAATGCGCAATTAAATAGTCCAGAGCAAATAAAAGCTGCAGGTCCCTAACTTCATCTCTGTCAGCCTGGTGACTGTTCATCTGTACCAACATCCCTGAGACCAGAATCTGATCAGATTCGATGGCTCCTAAAGGAAATTGATGTGATTTAACTATGGTCAATGCTACCCAGTCCCAATATTAAGAGCCTTTTCCCCAGGAAGACACATAACTAACAGCCATTTTCCATAGAAAATCATAATATCTTTTTAAAAATGTGACCAAATTTTATTTAAATGCTGCAATTATTTCTTGGCACTATCTGACATGCAACTTGTCTAAGCTGTTCACTGAACCCTGAAGCTGGTTATTTACTAAGGATCTTTAGAAAGCATTTTTTTTTTTTCCTTCCAACCAAGACTTGTATCCTCCACCTTGAATACAAATTCATGGAAATGGGTGGTGCAGACAGCTCTGCCAGCAAGCAAGCAGTTGTTATTTTAATTATTATTTCTTTGTGGAAAGCTGTAGTTACCTTAAAATAATAGTTTAATCCGTCCCCAACAATAGTTTTCCCAGTTTTGTTTTTAAGATGGGAGCACGTATGCCTATAAACTACTCATTTATTACAGACCATCAGTTAAAGTCTGTGCAGGAACACCAGGCTGTTAATAAGAAACTCCCACTTGCATCTGCCAGCTCAGAGCAGCTCCTTACTCAGACACATTCACTTACACACGCAATTAAACATGCAGGGAAAAAACTCTATAGTGGTCAATAAATTGACATATCTGAGGCTCTGAGAAACCTCATGCTGATCACTGAAATTTGCCCGTTCAAAAGTATTCCTAACTGTTTGCTTCCATGAAATTCCCAAATTTCTTGAACTTATCTTCTTCCTGGATCTCCCACTGTTTATATTTGAAAGGTCTGTGGTTTCCCAAAATACATTATTCGGCTTCCTTCAGAAGTCCTCCAAGTAACTCCCTTTGATGTAAATCTTCAGACAGCAAAAGCCACAAGACAGCTTCCTCAGAGCTGTGCAAAGCGAGGGAAGAACGAGGCAGGTCGTGGTCATGCTGGAAGTGCCAGGTCACCTCACCAATTACAGCAGGTGAAACCCTACAACAGCTGACAACTTGTCCCAGCTCTTCTGTTTGCGAAGGTGCGTACGGGAAGCGGGGTGGGAAGTCACTGCTCATGTCTAGCAGATAAATGTGAAGCCTTAGAAACCATGCTGCTTTAGATTCAAAACAAGAAAGTTGCATACAATTAGCCTGGAATTCTGCAAGATGCTGCAACAAATCACTCAGAGTGTCACGCTCACAGATCACCCCTTTTTCAAGTCCCTGCTTACTAGTTTTGAATCTCTCTCTATTGAATTCACGCTTGACACAGCTCCATTTGAGGAACAAGGAGACTGCTGATCCATCACCCTTAGCACAACCACCTTAAAGCAAAATAAAAACACCCCCTTTTCCATTACCCTGCCATTTTGCAGAAAAAAAAAGATTGCAGCAGCCAGAAGTATCACACACACATCACATGCTCTTGACATCTAGCATGTATCCAGATGTTTGCCGAGAGATTATTTTAAATCAAGCTTGTGGGGAACTGGGTGGCCAGGGTGCTGTGACTGTTTACACACACCCAGCTACGTGCATGAGTTTCTTCCAGGGTTTGTGTGCCTGTAAGAGGACTCCTGGAACAGGCTATTTGTATCCTTTGGCTGCAGGGAACAAGTAACTGGAAAGGGTGGGACCATGCTGGTTGCAAGCACTTTGAAAAACATGAAAACACAAAATTGGATTGACTCCTGGCTGTCTGGAGTGCTGCTCTGCCACTTGGGCAGAGACACGATCTTGCCCATCTTCACAGTGACCAGGTTGGGCGACCTGGCTGCAAACCTCAACACTTCCCAATTGGTCCAAAGCACTTGCCTAGTAACAACCTGTCCCATCACCTTAATCTCACCCTTCACAACACCTCACCAGCACCACCGCATCCCTACATCACCCAAGGCAGCTGTGTGGGAAGCTGTACTGGAAAACCCACCAGCCGTGAAAGAGGAACCGACCTGCACCAGCCACCCAGTATCCTCAGCAGGCACTGGGGAAGGGTGATGTCAGACCAGAAAATGACTTATTTCACCAGCTTACGTTATTTTAGACAGTCTGTGAAACTCTGACACTACTGTACGATGAATCCTGTCCTCAAGTTCACAGAGCTCCTTCCCCTGCTATTTGGAGACGATATCTTTGTTAGGGTCATACAGCCCTTCAAAGCTATGTTTCAATAAAACAAACTGCTCATCACTAGGATTGCATTGAAAAAAATGGAAATTTTTGCAAAAAACTATAGCTGCCCAAATAACTACAAACCAGGCTATTTTTGAAAGCCATGTTAACCTCTTTTACCACCTGTCTATTGATAAGATTCTCAATGTGCACATTAAATATCACCACCTACAAAACTGAAAAATATTATGTTCACTTTTAGCAAAGAGAAATGATTCAGGACTGTAAACCAGGACTGTACTCAAAGAACATGACAGAGTTTTGAGAATCAGATGGATCGATCGATCTTCAGAGTATCTGTTAATTTTATTTCCCAGCAGTAGTTTAAGGGTATTCGTGCAGCCACCTTAAGAAAGCTCTGCGACTTAAGTCTACTCAACAATGTCTTTTGATGTTCCACTACAGAGCAATTCTTTATAGATAACTTATAAATATCCAGGGAAGCAGCACATTGAAAAGAAAATACTGAAAACCTTAGGCTTCCTGGCCTTGGCATGTGTTGCTTTTGATCTGTCTGAGCAACTATTACTTTGTCGATATGAGGCGTGCACACTGACCAAGGGCAATGTATGTCCATGAATTTTTACTGACTACAAATTCAGCTCTGCACAGGGCTAAGCCACACTGGCAGAACGTAAGACCTTATATGCATTTTCTGTGCTGTTCTGTACAACACGTGAGGAATACTAATCAGCATTTGAAAGGAAACGTGGGCTTTCAAAGAAGACCCACCGAACTGCAAAATGGGAATATATATTCCCCTACCAGAAAGTCCAGTAGAACTTGTGAGTCATCTTGAAGCAAATAACTCCCACTTCTCCCCCCATCCCTGCCATTTCTAGCTTAAAACACAATCATTCTCAAAGGATCAGAAGCTTTTAGATTTCTTTTTTCCTTCTAGTAACAGAATTAAGAACATAAACAACAAACAAACCTAAAGGCTAAATAAACCAGCGTAACAATTGACATTTTCTTTCCCTGCAATGAATGTCAGTGGTTTGGGTTCATCATAGTTTGGTCACCACAACTGCTGCCTGTCCCAGAAGAATACTCGATTCACGCGGGTCTCCTCAGCAGTGCTCAAGTCCTGGTGGCACCGTGACCTATTTTAGTTCCTGCCTGGATATGGATGCTGAACAACCTCAGGGCTCTGAGTGACAGCAAGGGGCCGGGGGAGCACAGAGAAGAGGGGGGGGAAGGACAGCAGCACAGCCACACACTGCTCAGTCTCCGAGCTGAAGCAGCTCTGAGACAGGCGAACAGACAGCCAGACAGGCAAGGTGTGGGGGATCGCGGAGACAAAGGAGCTGGGGAGCAACGCGAGAACAGAAAGAGGGGAAAATGGGACAGAGAGCCTGGGATATTCATAAGAAATCAGTTCTTGATCCTGAGCAAAGGCAGCTCGAAAACATGCAGTCTGATGCAATGGAAGAAGGAGTAAGTTTATTTATTTATACTGTGTTTTCATCCTAATTGGCACATCCTGCCTCCATCTAGCTGTGCTGGACCACTTAAGGAAGCACTGAGCCCACGGTAACCTAACAAGACAACAAATCACTAGTCTGGTTAATCAGAAATGTCAACCATTTTAACTCCAACAAGCGAACAAGCAAGAAGGACACCCATCCCTCATAATATACAAAGAAAAAGAAGGGAGGAAAGTAAGCAGCATAAAGAGTTTGGATTTTAATCTCATTTAGTGCTTGTGTCGGCTCTCCCCTGCCTTATGAATGCCTTTAGCATCTGTGCAAAACCTTGTACTTGCAGTGCTGCCCCCTCGGACATGCATCCAGCCAAACTTACTGATGAACCTGGCTATCAGGGTGAATACCTAAATAGCTCAGCTATAATCTTTAAGAAAAATACACATTGTATAGTGCCTCTTCAAAAAAAACCCAAAAGCTTCCTGTTTGCTGAGACCAAGGTCTCTTTATTGAGAGATTTACTTTTAATTTTGAAGAGCTTCACAGCACTATCCTTAGCCGCAAAAAAAACAGTCCAGAGATTTTGGGGCTATTCAGTCACCTGTCTGGTAGCGTTTCTCATTGCAATTAGCTTCTCCAACCAGTATCACATGAGAATCACTGGTTTGCATTTTCTTCCCAAGTTATTTCACATTTTTAAAAGATGGACAAAATGCTCATCTCATTTGATTAAAACAGAAAGCCACAAAGCCACTGCTGCTGAGGGAGATCCTAAATATCAGCATTTCCCAGTACTACATTGTGATAAGGGCGCTAGCTGCAAGTTTCAACAGCTCAGTGTTCCCTCTCTTGCTGCTTTAATTTATTTTTAATCTTATATGGGAAAAGGGTGGTGGTTCCCATCTCAAAAAAATCGAAATATAATATACTAAACATTTAGAATAGCTAGCTGAATTCACTATTGAAAATTCTTCAAAATGTCATAACATTGAAGTATTTCACTAGGAGACAGAAATTTTTACTTGGTTCAAAGCTCAAAATCTAGATTCTCTCTTTAATAATAATAATAATAATAATAAAAAAAAGCTATAAACCCCACGACCTTTTCAAAGAAAGCAGGGAAAATACTTTTTCAAATGCTTTTTGATCCTGCTTTGAATGTCAAAAGCTTATTTTCATTTAAACATTTTTCTACAGTATTGAAAACTGAAAAGAGTTTCCAAACAAAGAGGGAAAGTAAACTGCCTCATTTCATTATCTCCAGCAGTAAAATGGCAAAAGCAAACAAAAAGACACCTGGGCCTTTCAACTGCACTTTTTACGTCATTGCAACACATTTCTTCAATTTGTGCTGAATATAGCAGTGACTGATTTCTCACTGCTCTGTCTCCAAGCACATACCTCCTATAGGGGCTGGCACTAACGCAGGCAACCAGACAAACATTCAGATTTCTGATTCAGACATCAAAAACTGCATTCCTAAATTTATGTATATTTTCTTCAGATTACACAGCTGCATATTGGGAAGGTCAATTTGAGACTGCTGTTAAGAGGAAGGACTTTCTGGTCCCTCGCATACATGTCACGCCTACTGAATTCAACTCAAAGATGCACCTCTTGCAAACAATTTCAGCAATTCCACAGAATACAACCCAAAAGTACTGCTTATATTTAAAGAAATAAAAAAAACACTTTAACAACAATTTTTTTTCCTATCAAGTATTGGAAAGCACAAGCATAGATAGCAAAAGCAATAAGGTCATTTGCAGGTTTTGACTGCTGGTAGTTTCATTTTTATTGGCAAAACAGGGAAAGAGGGCTATTAAAGGAGGAGTGTGGCTCTAATCTGAGTTTAAAATTGCTGCGAAGAACCCAAGGCAGCTTTACATCAGTGTAAGAAAGGTGCAAGATCAAAACCGAGCCTGTAACACTGCTCTATCTTGACATGATTCCTTTATAATGAAATATAGCAAAAGAAAATGAGTGACACAAGAATTTTAATGCACCCCGGACACACATTTACAATGATTAAACAGATCAGTACTTCTAAAACCCAAGAGTCCAACTTACAAACCTTTACTCAAGCAAGTAGTTTCACTGAAATCAATGGGATTATTTGCATATGTAAGGACTATTTATCTCAGTTGAGATTTGTAGGTTTAGGCCACACAGTTCTATTTAGATTTACTACACAGCAGAATACACAGCGTTGCATGGGAGAATGCCAGCAACTTGGAGTTAATTTTCATTTGTACCAGTACGGTTTTCTCCGGCCCTCTGAAGCGTTTGATAGACTGGGCAAGTTTCATAATTGAAAATGCTGGCAAAAATACAAATTTCATGATGTGAAGAACTGCTACTCATGGATAATAAACAAAATCAATTCTTATTTGCATATTCAATCAGATTTCATTTTGCATATTAAAGCATAAGATGGTAGAATTTTCACACGGTAGATGGATCTCACTCACTTATTCATGCATATATGCATCCACTAATCCTTACACATGCCAAACTCAGTCAGAAATACTCTCTTTGCTAGGCATTCATAGCACAAAAACTGTCCCTGCTGCTGTTCTCAACCTTCTCTTTTCGTATACCGTGTGACAGCTTTCTCCTGCACAGCGTTCTCCCAAGCCTCTGTAATAGCCCCTGTTCTCTATTAGTCGTCTTTTCACTAGGCAAAGTGATAGTTTGAATTTTTGAATCATAATTTAAAAGGGATGCTGTCAATTGTACGTGTAAAGAACAAAAAGCACTGGACCATATTTTCAAAAGAGCTTCAGCACAGACTTGACAATTTTGCTTGTAACTGCCACTGCAAAACTGAATGTATCTCTCACTGTTAATATTGAAGTGATCTAGACTACAGCTAAAATCTGCAGATTTAGACTACGCATACTTATTTCTCATATGCACCGACTAGGAAATAGAATTCAAAATATTTATATAGCTCAGTACTATCAAAATATACAATATTAATATACTCTTATACACCAGAAGTTTAACGATAAATGATAACCCTGTAAGTTACATTCTAAGGTGCTGAACCTCTGCAACATCTGTGGGACTTGATGACAATCAGCACTGTGAGTGATTAGATAACAGGTTTGACAGTCTCCTAGCCAGTCTGACAGTCTGGGTATCTAATTTGCATATAGAAGAGTATCATATTCAAATGTATATAATTTTCTGCATTAAATTAAAAATTCAACTGGCACCCTGTGCTCGAAACCCTAGCTTGCTGCAAACAAGAAATGTTTTTTATGTAATTAAAGAAAAAAATCATGTGAATGATCACGAAAACTAAACTGCAATCTGCTGCAGCAGCCTTTAGTAGGTCAATTACAGGAGACTGGAAAAAGTAGAACTGCCTAGGGTACCCAAAATAATCAGGTATAAACAGAAATGGTATTTCACTCTCCCAGATGAGTGAAACTAAAACCAGCCAGCATAAAGATGAAAGCTCATATAGGATTTCTAAAGTAATGCCGGCTCTGATCAATTGAATCGTTGTTAGCAGCAGGTTAAGGAGGTATTTATTTAACAATGGCACAGAATCTAATTGACTTTGCAGGGAGAGGAGAGAGAGCAGGCAGGCATGGGAGCACCAACTCATTCCTCTTTTTGAATCTTACACGGTCCTTTTTGGAAGGGGGCAGAAACACAACCCTGTGTTATCCTAGTGCAGATTTTGCCCTGCATAAACACCAAGGGGCTTATTCGTGTCGTGTGCAGGGTCTCCCCTACAAAGAGCCCCGGGCAGCTCCACTGTTCTGCTTCTGCAGAATGCCTCCCAGTGTCCTCGCTGCGAGCTGCAGCACAGCTCTGCTCCCAGCTACGGCACTCACAGCCTCCCCTGCTTTTCTAGTTCTAAAGAATTTAAACTGCACATATAAATAACCAGAAAATAAGGGTTTGACCCAGTTACGCATCTTAGGGCTCCTTGCATTCAATTGCTAATGCTAAATGTAATGGAAATCACAGCTTTCCTAAAAAAAACGGCCGAAAAAAGAGGAAGAGAATTTGTGTTTATCTTCCTACCTGCTTGGTTCGTTGTCACAGTGACTGACACAGCTTGGTCCTGGCTGGGGTTTTGCTTGGAGACTCCGTTCACCGCCCAGACTTCAAAAGTGTAGTTAGTGTGTGCCAGGAGGTCAGTGATGGAGACTTTGGTGGTCTGCAAGCCATTCTGCTGGGGGCTGAAGTGCACACCGCTGCCACAGGACCGGCAGCGGCTGAGGTCACCGGCACCACATCGCTTGCACACCACGTTGTAGGAGATGTCTTCCCGACCACCTTTGTTCTGTGGGGGGCTCCACTCCAAGTTCACTGATGTCTCATTGACATTGGAAATGAGGTTCTGGGGAGCAGATGGAGGGCCTAGAAAGAAAAAGTCCACATTTTCAGTACCTGGAAAAGCTTTCCATAGTACCTACACAATATCGGTTGAACAGAGTCCAGAGGAGGCCAGGAAGATGATCTGAGGGCTGGAGCACCTCTCCTATGCAGACAGCCTGAAAAAGTTGGGATTGTTCAGCCTGGAGAAAAGAAGGCTCTGGGAAGACTTTACAACAGCTTTCCAGTACCAAAAGGGGCTACAGGAAAGCTGGAGAGGGACTCTTTATCAGGGAGGGTGGGCAGGGATGGGACAAGTGGTAACGGTTTTCAGCTGAAAGAGGGGAGATTTAGATGAGCTCTTAGGAAGAAATATTTTCCTGTGAGGGTGATGAGGCCCTGGCACAGGCTGCCCAGAGAAGTCGTGGCTGCCCCATCCCTGGAGGTGTTGGAGGCCAGGTTGTATGGGGCTTTGAGCAACCAGTGAGAGGTGTCTGTGCCCATGGCAGGGGGTTGGAACTGGATGGGCTTTAAGGTCCCTTCCAACCCAAACCATTCTATGATATTCATACTTAGGGCCCTGGGTGTTACTGAGCATGCACAACACCCAGTTAAGTCAAGGAAAATGGAGACCACACAGAATTTTACTTCTCTGTGTTCTTAATGAAGGTGAAAAATTAGCTGGTAAGGTAAACTCTGATCTCTTCATCTGATACATTAATAGTATTTTCCAGTTCTAAATATACCTGAAAGCCCAGTATTTCAATTAAATGAGTAGGGTTTTTTCACTTTCATTATTTATTCTTGTTACGAAAAACTTAAAATTTATATATCTTACATTCATTTTTTCCATGATCTCCTGAGTAAAGCATCAAATGCACAAACTCCTGCTTCACTTGAGATTTTTAAGGTCCCCCATTGCCGACAGGCAGGCTCTCATCGAAATTGTTAATTTTTTTCCCCTTAAGAATACAAATGCAATATTTTCCATACAGGTTGATGTCAGATCACTTTCAGTGAACGCTGAAGCCCACCAGGCAGGGAGCTGGATGTGACACTGAGATGCAGGAAGGAGATTTGAGTAGAAAGCCAGCCACAGAACTAAGGCTTTGAAGGCGGGAGAACAAAGGTTACAACACAGGAGGAGTGCTGGAGAATGTGAAAGAATTAGGGAGGAAAATATGGTGAGCAGCTGAAAGAAGAGCTGATACTGGGAAACTGGTCAGGAACAAGAGACCATACAGAAAGCTTGGAAACAAGGCTGAAGCAGGACACAAGGTCAGCTCCTACACCACAGGAATAAGAGACTTTTAAGACTTGCAAACACACTGCCAAACAGCTCCCAGCTGGTTCCAGCATGGGGACTATGGGATTTGGGGACAGAGCCAAAGGTGGAGCAGAACTGGGCACCAGGACAAGGCAGAGCCCGCAGGAGGCAGCTCCTCCTGTCACCTTCAGCAGCCTGCAGGGTCTCTTAATGGTCAGTTTTGCACTGTCGGGCAAATGACCTCCATCAGTTCCCTGCCTTGCTGTCTAACCAGTGCCCACGCAGAAATCTTACTTATATGCTTAAATCCCCATGGGCCCCAAAACCAATATGCACACTGAAAACACTGAAGAGCTAATCCTTTGACTCTTAATCTCATTTCAATACAGTTGAGGTGAGACACGCTTGTTGTACCCTTAAATTTAACAAGGATGATTCAGAGCAACCCCATGAAACAGATGGGTGTTTTATAAGTCACAAAAGCTTCACTGATCATGGAGAGGCAGCTTGTTCTGGAGTAGAGCCTGAGGGCACTCTGACTGCACATACTGACAGTATTTTGAGAAAGGACATAAGGTAAATACTGGACATAAGATCAGATTGTATCAAACAGAAATGAAACACAGAGAGAGAAACAAGCTTGCAAAATGTAATGATTCAAACTTGAATACTTAGCCATTACTCACAGTTAGAGCTTTAAATACAAATATCATTACCAGAAAAATACTGGAAATAATTCTGTAGAAAGTGACAAATTCAATTTTTACTCAAGACACTGGACAGCTTATGAAAGCTTCTTGAATTCTATCAAAATATATTTGATAGAAAATGTATTTGGTAGAAAAGGAAGGGAAAGAGAAAGTTCTCGCAAGTTACACTCCATGCAGGGATAAGACTTGAACTAGATGATCCTTGTGGGTCCCTTCCAACTCTGGTCATTCTATGATTCTATGATTCTTGTCATTTGTCAAATGTTATGAAATTGGAAAAAAATCCTGCCAGCATCAATACTTTCATTAAGTGTATAAGTAAATCAGTCATAATCTCTCCCATACTGAAGGTAGGAAAACAGCCACCAGGCTTAGCTGGGAACACAATACATCATGGTGAAACTCTGCTGACATTACAAAGTGACTGAAGTGTTGCAGGGAAGAGGTTAAGTCATTAAGAGGTGAGTACAGCAAAGATTAATTCTGGCTGCCTGAATTCATCAGGTGCAACTAACAGGACGGCTGAGACCTAAGCACATGGTGGAGAAGGTTTTGAGGGCTGCATCATGTCCTCGGGTCTCTGCTGGAAGCTGCTAGGATGTCACGTGTTCAACTGGAGACAAGACTTTTATTTTAGGAGAGAAAGGTAGGTTAAGAAAAGCACCTTAAATTAAACAGGGGTCAAATATGTCTACTTATCTTCAGTACCTAACCGAAAAGCCTCTGATGCAAGGGTAGCTGAGCAAGGAATTGTTTCTCTGTGCTCACTTCACAAATATGAAATTAATATATTCATTTTGAAAAGAAGGAAATCCTCCCTTCCTGCCAAACCTTTGAAACAGCCTCCAAGTTAATCAGGGCTGACAGGTAGAATTACTGCAAGGAGAAGAGAGAGCCTGGGCCAGCCCCTGCGCCGCAGAGCCCTCCCGCCTGCGGCACCGCCGGGCTGCCATTCATGACTTGTATTTATACACTGGCAGCATTTAGGACTCCTAAGGACAAAACCCTTTCACTCAAAGATCAGTTACCAAACACAGTAAGAGACATTTTCTGTTCCAAAAATGCTTAGAAACCAGCAGAGAAAGAAAAGGGAAAGAAACTGTTTCTAATCTCTGTTCATCATGTGGAAACTGAGGTGCAGAGGAAAGCTGTGGGCAGACAAGGGCTTGCAAGATGTGCCTTGCACATCTGGACACGGGTCACAACTTTCCCAAGCCTCAGCCCAGCACCTCCATCCCACAACCAGCTCTTCTTCCCCCCAAACCTGGGTTTGCCAGCTCCCCTGGGCAGGAGAAAGCGGTCTCTTTATAGCCTGCAAATACACTAGCCTCCTTTTCAACAACACGCTCCGAGTGCAACGAGGTGGAAGAGACTCCTGAGATCATGAACACAAGTGGCAGTGCAGGAACTGCTGAGCAGGAACTGATCTAAATCCCCTCTACCCCAAAACTCCCCAAACTGCCTCACAGGAGGGCTCTCTCTTCAGGGCAGCCAGGTGCTTGCAGTGACAATATTTGTCCCTCCACACTGTTAAGGAGGCAGGAAAACAAACAAAAGCCTCTGGAAGACACCAGCAACCTCAGTAGACTGTGAGCCCAAGTCCACGCTGTGCAGTGAAGTTCTGACTGACCTTGCCAGAGGGGCTGCCAGAGCTGGTAGGAGCTGAGGATGTCCATACTACCAGAGGTCATTCCATACCTCACAGCAGCAAACCCTGAAGAGAAACTGCTCTTGTGGGAGACACAAACATCCTTACAGCAAGAAAACACAAAAGGCACTTTCTTATGGAGTGTTCTCTTGCTGTAATCACACAAGCAAGAGCATCAACTCAGAGCACGGCCGGGAGAGCTGAGATAAAATGGTTGCCAATGCAAACATCTCCCCCCCCCACGCAACACCCAGCTCTGCCAGGTCTGGCCTCATTTCACAGGGATATTCCTGAAGTCAAGTACTCCATGCAAGGAAGGTGCATATTGACAGTCAGAATTACAGAATCACAGATTCATAGAATGGTTTGGCTTGGAAGGGACCTTAAAGATCATCCAGTTCCAACCCCCCTGCCATGGGCAGAGACACCTTCCACAGGGTCAGGTTGCTCAAAGCCTCACCTAACCTGACCTTGAATACCTCCACGGATGGGGCAACCACAACTGCTCTGGGCAACCTGTGCCAGGGCTTCATCACTCTCACAGCAAAAAAATTCTTCCTATGATCTAATCAAAATATCTCCCCTCTTTCAGCTCAGAACTGTTCCACCATCATCCTATGCCTGCACTCCCTGACAAAGAGGCCCTCCCTAGATTTTCTTTAGCTCCTTTCAGTACTGGAATGCTGCTATAAGGTCTCCCCAGAGCCTTCTCTTCTCTAGGCTGAACTCCAAGTCTCACAGCCTGTTCTCATATGGGAGGTGCTCCAGCCTCTTTTGGACTCACTCTAACAGATCCATGTCCTTCCTGTGCTGAGGACTCAGAACTAAACACAGGACTCCAGGTGAGGTCTCATGAGAGCAGAGTGGAGGGGCAGAATCACCTCCCTGGACTTGCTGGTTCTTTTTGTGCAGCCCAGGACACAGTTGGCTTTCTGGACTGCAAGTGCACATAAGCACACAGTTATGGTCTGAAGGATGTGCCTTTTAGCTCAGACACAGCAGCCAGTTTGGGGTTAAACTCAGACTTACTCTGATGTCCATTAAGATATTTTCCAAGGCTCTAGGTCCAGTTTCACGTGGGAAAATGTGCCAGAATGAATCAAGTTCCTCAGAAGCAAAAAGTCAGTAATTAGTATGTGGGACAGAGCATTGCAGTGTCTAAACAGAGATGCAATGAAGCAGAAAACCAGGGAAGCAGATGCTTGCAGGTCACAGAGATGAGTGCACCACCTCCAGCACGAAAAGGAAGATGCAGGGGAGGCTTCAAGTGGTGGGCTGACATTACAGTGAGGGGAAGAGCAATTTCTTTAGTTTCTGGAGCATAGTCATCAATGGAGCTGTTGGCACTGGGAGTGGGGAATAGTTTCAGATTGATGGGTCGGGTTTTGGATGTTGAAACACAGGGCGTATCTGCTCCTTCAGTGGTGATCAGGATTTGCTTTGTTTCTGACAACAGAGCCACTACAGCTAGATGAGATGAAAACCCTTTTAGGGCTGTGGCAGGCTGGAAGTGTCAGCACTGTTCCAGCATGAATCCAGAGAGCAGGATCCTGCAGGAACAGCATCCTGCCAGCCAGACTACCACCTTCATACAAAAATTCCCATTGGGCAAAAAATCTAGCTGCAGGGCAGGTGAGAGGGCAGAAAAGGAGCTGAGCCTCTAAAACTCTGGTGCCAACTTCTGTCATTTTATCCCAAGTTCCATGATTTACAGCATTTTTCTTAAAATTCCTGCTGATGGAAGCATCCTTTTTCATGAGGATTCCAAACTTTGAAAGCATGGAGCTAACACCACCACACTCATAGATTCATAGAATGGTTTGGGTTGGAAGGGACCTTCACCCCATCTACTTCCAGCCCCCCTGCCATGGGCAGGGACACCGTCCACTGGATCAGGTTGCTCAAACCTGACCTTGAACACCTCCAGGGATGGGGCATCCATGACTTCTCTGGGCAATCTGTGCCAGCACCTCTCCACCTTCACAGCAAAAAACATTCTTCCTAATATCTCACCTAAATCCCACCTCTTTCAACTTAAAACCTGTTCCCTCTTGTCCTATCCATTGTAAAGAGCCCCATCCCAGCTTTCCTAGAGGCACACTGCCCACATGGCTTAAAAATGTTCCTACAGGAAAAAAAAAGAACAAAACCAACCAAAAAAAAAAAAGGACATTTTTATTTTGTAAAACAACTAACTTAAAAGTTCGTTTTACGAGGTTAGGAAGCCAGGCCCCCTCGCTTTCACTGCCCAAGACAACAGAATGTGAGGGATGGATCTGCAGAGCCACTTGCACTTCTCCCCATCAAGGACTGCAAAGAAGACATGGTTTTTCACAGAGCCCAAAAGCAGAATTCCTTACCCAGCCTATTTACGTGAGCAGAAATGGGGGACTCCTCTGTGGGAACAGAGGGAACGGAAGTTTTTAATTCTATTCCTTCCTGGGGCTCCATAAATCCTGCTTCACAATAAACCCATCAAAATCAACTGAGCCATGAAGCAAATGGAGATTCTGGGTGGAGCTGTGCATTGTGTGTATCAGAGCTGAAGCAAACACTGAAGCGTCTGTTTAGCCACAAATAATCTTTGTCAGTCTAATCTTGCTATCTTCCCCAACTCTCCTGTTAGATTTACTTAAATGTATTGGGCAATGCAGACTGTTTGGCTTTCTCTTCCTGCAATAAGCTATCACCATTATATCTATCTGCCTCTTTCCGCCACAGGCAGATCTGTCTGTCTTAAGGACAATGTTGTATTCCATGTCAAATGAATATTCAGGAAAACTAGAGCTTTTAAGGGGTTAACAGCACAAGCATTATTTGAACTAAAATGACTGATGTATTTTTATCACTTTTACCGCAATCTCAGGCTGCATTTTAATTTTCATCCATCAATATTTCTCTCTCTGCCCTCCTACAAAATGTTCAAGTCCCTCTCCAATCGGAAGCCTCACACACATCACTGCAAGGCTGGGAAGAGGCCTGATGACAACCTTGACAAGGGCACGTATCAACACCTGCCTGGCTCCCTCCTGCCTTTCAGACCACAGGACATCTCCGTGTGCTATGTCACTCGTGTGCCAACTCTCTGTGGATTATAGGTCTCTGTGGACACAGTTAAGGAGCATCTGTGATTCATACCAGCGACCAAGTCCGGTCCCAACACCCAAGTGACTCATGCACAAAAGAACCAGCAATGAACTTGCTATGTGGGACTGAGATAGCACCTGTGGGGTGCAGATGGCAAGAGGCCATGGGTGTAAAGTGAGGCAGGCTGTGGACTAACACTGGGCATAACAACATCTTAGTAAACTGTTTCTTTGCAAGGAAAAGAATATTTCGGATTTAAATCAGCTGTCCTGCACACCGAGGGATCACCAGAGGTTGTTGTTTCAAAGTTTGCCTGTTATTTGGGTACCATCCTGCTGAGGAAGTTATCCCAAAGCCCCTTTCTTCCTCCTACCAAAGGATAACAGTACAAGTGTAGGAGGTTCAACTTAGTGGAACTGGCAAATTCATTCCACCACAAAAAAAGTCTTTCCTGAATGCAGTGAACAATTTCAAAGGCAAATAGCATAAAGATGATTAGATGCAACTGAGTGAATATTCCCGCTGCCTCAGGGATCGGTCACACCCAGCCCTTCATGCATGCCAAAGGGAAAGTACAGACGGCAGGACCCTCAGTGTGCCCAAGGACAGGGTCAAACCACGCTGCACCAGGACTGCAAGCCCAGAACTGGTGTCGAGCCAGGAGTCCAAAGGAGAGCACCTCTCCCTTGACAGACTGTGTATACTACAAACCCATACCAAAGGGCATGCTGCAGCTGGGCTCCCGGCGCTGGAGGGACTTCAGCAAGACAGGCAGACAGGCACGATTTGTCAGGTGTACAAGACATTCCAACCAAATCATCCCACGTCTTCTCCCTACGGCTATAAACCTAACTGATCTACGCAACTGAAAAATGCCTCTGGAAAGTAACCCTGGGATATGAGGGCAGAACTCTAAGTGCACTGTGCTGGGGAACAGTATTTAAAAGGTTATAGCAAAGGTTTTAATAGCCCTGGTTTTACATCTTGCTTTTTTATTACTGATCTGCCCAGCAATGTGCTTCTCTGAAAGTCTCTGTGGGTGTAGGCAGTAAATTCAATTACTGTTTGCTACAACTGGACCAGACAGACTTGTTTGACATAAAGAATACTGTCTTCACTAAACCAGTTAATGTAGTTTAGCAACAAGTGTCTGGTTAGGAGGCGTGGATTAAAGGACAATGAAAGAAGAAGAAGAGAAAGAAATGGTTCCCAGCAAAACAGTTCCCGAGTGGCTTTGTTGTCCCATAAAATGACAAGACATAAGGAGAAACTTCCAGCTTGACTCTCTGCTGCCCCAGGTTCACATGATGCCAGAATTCCACTTTTAGACAACAAGCAGCCCCAAATTTTGGGCAAAAAGCTTTTTTTTTTCATTAAAGCACGAGGTATTTCAAAAAATTCTTGTCCCTTTTCTCAGTGGTCCCATGGAGACAGCACTGAAAATAAAGTTGTGGGCTTTGGTTTGGCCAATTTTATTAGACCTGAGTAGCCATCCTATTCTATTTTCTTAGGCTGGAAAAAATACATCACAAAAAAACATAAAGCACCTCATCACAGGGTTCTGACACTGAATGTCTTTAAAGTGAATTTAGCACTTCCAAGAAACCCACTCTGATGGCACCCAAAGTAAAGTACACTCTAGCCAGGAACAGTCACCTCCCACACTCCTCTGTCACAGCCTGTCCCCAACAGGGTCCTTATTAGGAGCTCCATTTTTTTTACGCTAGCTTAGCCCTCAGACACTAACAATGGTAGCGGATTATTTTGGCAGCAACATTACCCATTAAGGACTAAACTGATATTATCAGTATTTGGACTGTAACCACATCTGTGTGCTACTAACCTATGGTATACTTAATATTTATTACCTTGAAAGATCTATCTGTGGGAGAAGATCTATTAAAAACACAAGCTGAAACCCATGCTCTCCATGAAGTGCTAATGGAGATATTTCAAATATATACCCTCAAGATGGCAAGCCTTTGTTATGAGCATCCTGTCAGCCACCAGTACATTTAAACCATACCCTCCTTTAAAAGAAAGATGCTTTCAAAAGATATGTATATGACTAAGTAACAAGCAGAATGAAGCTTGTGAGCCCTGGAAGGAGAAAATGATTGAAAAAAATAATTTACTTGGTCTGTGTGTGCACACGTGTGTAAAAGCACATTTCTCTATCAGGGAACGGATGTCTCTGCAGCCAAGGCAATGGATAATTATTTTCAAGTGGGTTGTCACCCTGCATTCGGTCTGCGTTTGTCTGACAGTGTGAAATCGGAAGGAAGCTTCATTGGCAATTCCCACCAGACATCAGAAAACCTCAAGCATGTAGAAAAGACTTTAATCTTCTTTAACCATTCCCGCACTCTCCTTGAGGGAAATATCACCTCTCTTTTTTTTAGTCAGAAAAAGTCGACCTTGGCTTCAGAAGAATTAAAAATTATTCTAACAAACAGTAAAAATAATAGGATAACCTGCTGCAGTCCAAAGCTTTCTAACTTTGCCTCAAACTGAGAAAATCCTACAAACACACTGTTAAATGCAGCAGTGCCAGCTGTGGGTGTTTGTTAACCAGAGTCAATCAGGCAGACCAGCAGGCTGCAATGGGCTTTGGACCGGGACTGACAAAAGCATCCTCTTTATGAGCCTGCTCCAGAGACGCTGACCCTCTTCATCTCCACTGATTTCAAAGGGAACTCAGAGTATTCAGAAATCTTGAGCTAATTTGCTACATAATAAACAAGATTCATACAAGAGGGAAGGCTGCTATGACTTACCGTTGTTTAAAAGGAGCCCTGTATGAACTGGCCTAGTTTGAATTGGCGACTTGGCCCTGGCTACACTACAGAGGAGCAGTAAAGTCTTTGATAAGTTACAGGAGCAGCAGGGACCTGAATAAACAAACAACTGTCTCATAGTGCATTTCTAGTTAAGTTTTCTTGCTATCAGAAGCAGTGCAAAGTTTAGCACATCTTCTGCTATGCAAGATGTGAAAAACAGCTTTTGTGTACAACACAGCAAGAATAAAGAGAGCAAAGAGGTGTAAAGTAAAAAGATCTGTATGATGAACAGCTCCAGAGATCGTCGGAGCCTATCTACGGAGAGCAATGCAAGGTCACTGGAGGTACCTCAGGTACTTTTGAAGGGACTAGCTCAGGCACTACAACTCTGCTGAGGCTTTTAGCCACATTGCCAACTTCACCAACATGACCATGCTGTTACTCTCTCAACAAGGCTCACAAAGCTGTTGTCACACAGATAGCCTCTAACAGTTCTAATTGATACTGTTTAACTTGATCGTGATCCTAAAATTCATCTCCTTGGAGTTAGGGCTGAATGTGAAATAGTGAGTTGACTATTTCAGAGTAGATGCAAAGAAAGTAATTATTAAATAATCAATGTCTTTAAATTCTTCAAGTTCCTTCACTAAAATGTCTGGCAAAGCAGTGCCAAGCACAGCCTTCAAGAAAAAGCACTTTGGCCTCCTCTTTCCATCTCATAAAATGTCATTAAACCTGTACAAATGTGGGGCCATCAATAATGCCTCAGCATGTGAGCTAGGAAGCCCTTCAGATAAGTCTTTGTTTGTGAACTTTAACCATCTAAAAGACAAGTTATAACGTAGAGTAAACACCTGGGCTGTGTAAGTTTAGGCTTAGAAATAAAGCCCACACTCTCGTGTGACAGTTCTGTATGTTGCTGCACTAATTGCTTCTTTCAGTAGTTGTGGACAGGTCTCCCATTGCTGTGGGCTAATTTACACAAGCACTGACAGTTCGGACAAGCCCCGCTTCTTGTCTGCCTGGCTATTCCTGACCATCTATCATTATTGATTGTGTGTTTTTACAACTGGTGAGACCAAAGTCAACAGTTCAGAAGATGCAGCAGCCTGCTGAAATATCAGTCATTTTCTCTATTCCTACCCCACTTCTCCTTACAGTGCACAGTTAGTATTAAAACTGGATTTTAATAAGGCAACCGATTTGGTAAACAATTCTTAATTTATTTACTTGGGCAAGACTCCTTTGACTTCAGTGGGAGTTCTGCCAAGCTAGGGATCTTGGACTAGCGCCAGTGACAGAATGCCCATTTTACTGGCATCTACGATTTCCTATTTACTTGCCAAAAGAACCCCTACCAGCTTCACACAGGCTTTGTTCCATTTACCTGGAGAACTATCCAATACATATTTTCTCTTCTCCCCAGGCTAAGGGAGTGAAGAAGTCCAGTTAACACTGGCAGAGGTGTGGGGAAATTGATGCTTGCAGGTGCCACCCCTGTGGGTTCTGGGATTCTCTTCTGAAACCTGCCATATAAGAACATCTTGCATTGCCACCTATGCTAAGACACATTTATTGCATATTTGCTGTGCTGCAGACAATATTTCCTGTGTGCACTGGCTCTGTTGAGATAAAAAGAATTCCATTGAGGATACCAGAAAGTTATCTGACAGTCTAACAGGAAAGAAATCCAGCCAGAAAAATAAGTTGTTCTGTCATTGGCCCAATTGCTGAATTTCTTAGTCTGTTAGCCCTCTAATTTACTTCAACGACACTACAGAACTGGGTCCTGACTAACCAAATCAAAGCCCCCACTTAATCGAGTAAACGTCTCGGTTAATTTAAGGCTCTGGCCAGAAAATCAGAAGACAGCTAATAAACATTCACTGTATTTAAAGGAGTGATGATTTTAAGTCTACTGATTATAAACACACATTGCCAAATTACTCTCGTCTCTTCTTTTCAAGGCATAACCACTCCCCTTCTTATTCAAGCTTTTCTCAATTCCTTCAGCCCGTCAACACAGACAAGGGGAGACAGCCTTCTCCTTTGAGATTCCCATCACTCACAATCCCTTTCTCTCCGTCTGGCAGCGATGGATGGGCTATTTTCCCAGCCTACGTGGAGAAGAAAATAATTCTCTCCATCCTGCTTACCCATTGTTCCTTCTGTTTTTCCAACTGCCATCCTTAACAAGCATTTTGCCTGTTTCAAAAACAACCTTATACGATGCTTTAAGAACAAAATAATTTACTTAAGGTAGGGACATATAAAAAGATGTGAAAGAAATATTATGTCATAAATTTAATTTCTGAAGATCAGAGGCTGTATTGGCACATATTTCATACTATAGAGAGAAGGCTGCGACAACAGAGGTTAGACTGAAGTAGTGCCAGAGCAAGTGCGTCCTGCCTTCCTGGGAAGGAAGCATGGCAAAGGCAGTGCAAAGCGACCTACAACATGCCAGCCAGCATGACCGAGTGTTGCACCCTACTTTCCTATTCCTCTAAAAGCTAGAATAGTGATAATCAGCGTCTGTCTGGAAATTTAGAAGAGGCACAAGTTAAGTTGAAGGAAAAAGAGCACTTTTGTTTATTTAGAAGTCTAAGCAATCATAATAAAGATATGCTGAAATAATCAGCTCCCGTGTAATTACTCATTTACAAGAGCAGTTATTAGGTAGGTAAATCCACACTTTTTTGAAAATGCAGGTCAAATATTTATCTCTGAGAGATATTACATGCAACACAAAATTGCACTAAGGGCATATATTAGACTGTAACATTTACAAAATTGAAGTGCTTAGACCTTTCAGACCTTCTTTCAAGCCTTGACCTTGGAAACAAATAAGGACAGTGTTATTTTAATGTGCATTCAAATTTTAACAACACAGTCACACAACTCTAGTGGAATCCACATTGAGTTTCCACTGTAGATTGTTCATCATTTCATTATCATTCATTATGCTGATAACTGTCAGAAAGCATTAGAAGCAGGAGCCTTGAGTAATAGCACTGAAATGGTAATTTAAAAACAATATACTTTCTGGACGAAATACAGCAGTGCACTAAATTCAATTAGAAGAGGCGAATGTAAAGACAAGTAAGTGAAGTTTGCTGTTTGAAGTCAGGCTGTTTGATTTCTTGATAACCTAAACTGGAGAAAGCCTGTTTAAAGCAGGCACTTTTCCCTTGCATCTCACCAAATTTGCCCTCATTATCTGTAAGCTTCTGTGATATAAACTGTCCTAAATGCAACCGTTTTAGAAATATTTTGGGCCACGCCAAAATATCAATCAATCAGGCACTGTTTGGGTGGCACAACAGACTAAATTATTCAGGGTCATTTACTGAGACAGATTTCAAGCTGGACAATCTATGCTGGTAATCACTCTTTTGTAAAGGACTCCCAATTAAAAATCATTAATAATCTGGATCGAACAGACGATATAAACAATACAAAACCGTTCCATACTCACTCATAATGTGAGCATTGTTTGTTAAGAAACAGTTAAGAGAACCCAACTCATTAACGGTAGGGACGCAGCACCAATGGCCATTAACTTGGGTGGGAACTGCACCTGCCTGCGCTAGGCTGCAATTCACAGAAAATCTCCTTACAGAGAAGGAAACCCAGGGATGAGGACCACGATTAAGATTGATCGTTTTCCAGCCTCATGGATCTGTGTATTGGTACAGCAATTTATTCTCCATTAGATTGCAAACCCTATAAAATACAATGAAGGTCTGAATGGTTGCCTTAACATTATTTTTGCAGTGCTTCCAAAAGGGAAAGGCATCTGTGTTTTCCTCAGTTTGTGCTCGTGTGTACAACAGGCCAATCGTGCCCTCTCCATGCCCAAGCACACAGCTGACAAACCCACTGTGCTTCGGAGCTGAAAGCCTAAAATTCCTGAGTTAGGTCAAAGCAGCAGATCCAGGATGGCTCTGCTCCTCAGAGGTGACAGACAAGTGGATGATTACCCCCATGAGGCAAGCTGGAGGGAAAAGATGCATCAGTAAACACATGTATGTCAGGGTATCCATGCCTGGCCTTCTGACAAAGCCCACTCCACCATCTCCAACATCACATCCCTCCACATTCTGCTTTTACTTGTACAAGATTTAAGGCAGACATAACTACTCACTCTAGCAGAGCTAAAATAGAGCAGAATACTAATACTAGCGTTCGAGTTACCTGTTTAGAGTGGATGCCTGGCTTACCTGAAGGTTAGGCACAGTTTTTACAACTCAACAATGGATGGAGATGTCAGAGAGTGGCATTATGGAATGAGAAAACTCTAGAGCACCTATGCTGCCCAGTACATCAGGAAGTAGGTACTGCTTTTATTACTTACCATGGGAACTGCAAGGAAAAGGAAGGGGAATTCTCTGATTCCCTTTTATCCTCTAGCACAATCACACTAATGGAAAGTCATAATGGTCTTCCTCCCCCAACCTAGAAGGCGAGATAAGTGATGAGGCCAGCCAGTTTATTACTAAAGGAAATCAATAGCCAAGGGTCAAAGCTTTACAAAAACACACCCTAAGAAGGGTGAAGTTTTTCATCTTTAAAAGTGTTTAAAAATAATAAAGGAAGGATCAACCCACAGTCCATTCCAGGTGTTCTCTCCAAATTACCCAACGTTACTTTTATTCACCTGGTCTAATAGTTCTCCAAGTGAACAGAAACCTGATTTTACAAGCCAGTGGAGCAGAGTCTATCTTTTTGCTAGAAGAATGGGTCTCAGATACTGTGTTTTATTTCTTCATTAGTGCGCCGTCACACTGAGCGATTACTAAATGCAGGACTCAATGAGAATACCAGGGTTAAAGAGAGCATAATAAACAAAGAAGGTGCCTGATTATTATGGCTGTCAGCACAAGGGAATTGGGTTTGTCACCTGGTTTAACCAACTGGCAAGAACTGATTAGAGTCTGAATCCATCTGAAAGAACCTTTGATGTTTACGCTCCCTTGTCTCCACATCTTGTCAGGAAAGGCAGACAAACGGGGAGCTTCTTCCGGAGGGGCTTCCTTCAGCAGAGGCCCTTTAAATGCTTTCTGTCACTTGCCTCAAGCATGTGGGCAGAAGGCCACTTGGTGCAGGGAGCATGGCAGATGAAGAGCACCCCAGAAACCCCTTTCACCCCACTCTTGCACAACACAGAGCTGCACCATGCACGCAGGGCAGCACTTTGTGCCTGTGCAGGCACCACCACTGGAGCAATGTTCAACTGCAGCTAAGGGAGACCTCAAAGAGAGGATATTAGCGAGCACAACAGTCACTAGGGGAGCAAAGCTGCCCCACAAGCCAGCTCAGAACTAACTTCCACATCATCCATCACCTTGGATCACAGAAAAAGAAGCCCTTAAGCTACAGGAAAATTCAAAGCTATGAAATGGGATCTCCAGAGACAGGCCTTTTTTCAAGGCTTGGTGTGCGCACGATTCTGATGTTGGCTTGACTCTTGACTCTTCTGCCTGCTGACACTTCCCGGACTGTTGCAGAGGTGAAGACCGAGGCCAGCACCATAGCCCTTGCCTTCTTGCCTCTTCATACGTTCAAGGTAAAAGACCAAGATCACAGACTTCAATTCTGACCGACCTCCAAAGACAGGAATAGGGAAGCGTGCCAGAAGGCCAAAGATTTGACAAAAAGAGCTAAGCTTGCAGGGGTACATTTTGCAATATGAGCAAACACACACATCGCTTGCTCACAATTTCCCCATCTGGAAGTGTTTTGCTCTCTCCTCATACCTCACTCACTGTACATGCCTATTTAAATTCAACCAGTTGATTACTAATTTGACTTCAATTTGTTCAGGATATCACTCACTAGGACAAGGGCTTTATGAGAAACTTTTGCCAGTATAATCTTATTTAGGGTGTAGCTTCCAACAATAGTTTTATTGTTGCAAGAAGACATTTTTCCTATCAAAATGGTCAGGCTTTACATCTCCTAATGTAAATTATATTATGAAAAGCATGTTCCTACCCACTCCATTAAGGTTTCACAATACAGACCTCCACCCCCAGTCAACAATTGGCAAGGGATATACAGACCTCTCTGCTTTCCTACTAAGCAAAAGCAGCTGCTCCTGGCTATGCCCAGACCTGCTTACCACCACCCAGCAAAACTGACAGCTGGAAAGATCATTGAAGAAGAGCTGGAATCAAGAGGGTGTAGGGAAGGGATGAGTGCTGGCTTAGTTATGGACATACTTTGTTTCTGCCTTGTAAGGGAGAAATTAAGATTGAAATAAATGTGAGTCATCTCTCCAAAATTAATTTGGAATATATTAAAATGTTACAAAAGAAATTTCTCAGCCTTCCCTCGCTCACAGACACTCTCTACATAATACACAGCTGAACTCCAAAAATCTGGAAGCATTTCCAATAGCTTTCAGAGAAAGCCACACACGGATATTCCTGGTAAAATACAGCCCCCTTCTACTTATTGTTTCAAACTGCTCTGCTCCTACAGAACCGAAAACCAAAGAACTAGATGATCACAATTTAATACCAGGGCATGCCTGGAATCCCAGGTCTACATTGGTGTGGAGCTGTTAACAAACACATAGGACAAGGAGTTATTCCAGCAACCCCGTGGCAGCGCTGAGAGCACTACACTTCTTGTTCTCCCTTCTGAAGGCATTTTGGTGGAACTAAAGCAAATCCATTTGTTGTACCTGATGTATTTATCTACAAAGGATAAAATAAATTGTACTTTGGGTGCTTGATTCATTAAGGTTTAAGATTTATTATTACCACACCTTTCAAAGGAACACTTTTATGTTCCTAAGGGTCACCAGCTATTTTTTGAGCAAATTAAGTATATAACGAGATTATAATTACCTATTTACCCTAGCTCATATGTTAATGAGAAAACCTTTCACAATTTCTACAAATATCAATTTTTAAAGAGATGAAAGGTGATGTGATCTATAGGAGATAGGTCCTCAGACTGGAACTTAGACCTGTATTTTATTTCCAGATCTCTGAGGTGTGTGAGTCACTTCTCTTTTGTGGCTTTGTCTCCTCCCAGTCTTCTGATTATTTAGACTGTAAGCTCTCAAGGGTCAGTGCAACCATGTCACTATTAGGAACTCAGGGCTGAGAACTAACGCTGTCCCTCCCAGAAGCATGATCCAAAATGCAAACTGCATCCACAAAGGGCTAAGCGCTACCAAATGCTGCTCTCAGAACCAGGACACTTCTTAGAGACACAGACCTCGAGGCAGTATTTCCTATGCTCAGAGTGAAAGAAAGACAGCGGAAAAAATGGATGATAAATGGGGAAGAAACTGTTCAAAGACGAACTTACGAGTGCAGGGCATGGAGGCAGCATCATTTTCAGCTCGGAAAAAGCCCCGATCGCAGGTGCAGGAGGTAGAGCCTTCCCAGATGGAGTAGCTGTGAGGCGGGCATTTGGCACAAGCAACATCTGTCGAGAGAGCCTTGTAGTATCCGATTTTGCAAGCTAGATGGAGGAACAGGAAGGGAGAATGTTACTTGCCCAGGCTGTGATCATAAATTGCTGGCTTACTTACTCAAAAATCAAGGCAGGAGATATTTCAAAGAGATCTAATGATGTCCTCTTATCCCCAGGTGAAGAATTAACAATCATCACACTCTTAATGAGTAATCCTATGTCAGGGGATACTGATTTCTAATTCCAACAAGAGCCATTTTAAAAGCTGGCTTGGAGATAGTAAAAAAAAAAATAAAAATTATACCCTTCTATTGACTCTGCCAGAAAATCAGCTGCCTCTTTGTGCTTACCGTGGAGTTACAAGTTGCTTAACCCATGTCCACCTGCATTCACATACACACACACAGAGCAGGACAAAAGGGGTGCAGTTGGTTTATTCTATGACCACTTAAGGAATGGCAGCTGAGAGTCAGACACTGCCAATTTTTAAGAGGGAATGGGAGAGGAACCCACTGGGATTGGCAGTGAGGCCCTCAGCCTAGCATGCCCGGAAATGGCACTTCTCCCTCCTGGCAAGGCAGAACTCATTTGGCTCTTTCTCCTCAAGGGAGGAAGTCAGCAGCTCTCTTCTCTCCTCGAAGCAAGGGCACAGCATTACTGCCACCAGGTCCCACGTGCAGCTGGAAAACCTTTGGAGACATCAGCTTGAGAAATGCAATGTTTACACGAAGGGATACTTTAACATCATTTGGAAAAAACTCATTAGCATCATTAATAAGACATTTTAATGGCTAACAGCTATGTCATCCTAGAAATTTCTCTCTTGGCTAGAGATAAAAGCCCACTATCACCACTGGATTTCAGCAGAGAAAATACCCAGGCATGAAAGCGTGTAAAAAGGAAAGATTGTTTCCAGTATTTACTGCGTGAGCACCTCTCACATCTCATCATTTCTCACCTACGCTACCTTTAGGGTTCCCCACTACACACAGGCTCCACAGCTAAGGCTCTTTCTGGTTTGCCTTCCCTTAGCCCTCTCCATTCTTTCCCTCTTCCTCTTACAAAGCTCTCCAATGGAAAATGGAGAGGGATTTTAGTAACATTTATGAAACAGCAAGTTACATCACTCTTATTCCCCAAAGCCATTTATGGACTTTCCATAAAAAGTCCTAACTTTAGGATGCGCCCCGCTCCATCTGTAAGAGCACAGGGAGATCAGTCTGCTTTGACTCACTGTGGCTGTCACCAGACTGGAGGATCTTACAAAAACACACTGCTCAAGTGACCAAGATTTATGTTTCCAGAGTTTATATGCATTGCATTATTAGATAAAGTTCAAGTCATGAGATGTTTTTTTGGCTATTCTTCAAATGGCCTCGAGGTTTTGACTAAAATCAGAAACCACAGCTTCGGTGAGAAGAACCACGAGGGTCAAACCCAGCCTCCCCACATCAGAGACAATTCATCCCTAAACACAAATACAAACCCACTGGGGACAGCCCATCAGTCAGGCGGTCGCAGCACACAAAGGCGACTCCTGTAAAACAACTTCTACTGCTTGTGAAGGGAACTGCCCAGGAAAGAAAAAAAAAAACAACCATGGAAAATTACCTTTCATTTTTTGATATGATTTGCAATATCTGGTGAGTGAGCTGTACTGTCGCTACATGTCCTCTCGTGCCTGGTTTAACAACAGCGGCAGCCAAGTGGCAGTTGCTGATCTGCAATATTACTTGTGGTTTTCACTGTCACAGCTCAGATCAGAAATACGCCTAAGCCTGACCAGGACAGACACTGACAGGAGGAATCTTGTTGCCATGTATAAAGATAAGGTACAGAAAAACAGAATACAAGAGAATACCAGGCTGACTGCTCATATCCACAAACTTCATTCTATTATTCAAGTTTTTAAAATCAAGCGTGCAAACTCTAATGTGACTGTTAACACGAATATCACAGTTCACAGATTTTAAATGAAGAGCTGTCTTTTGCATCTTTCTAGCATTAAAATATTCAGAAGTAAAACAATTTATCACAAGGCCAAAGACCTTGCTTGGGCTAAAACAATCTGTTGGAAAGGTAGGAAAATATCACAGGTAAAGTGTTTTACAACTATTCCTCCTTCTCTCTGTCTTTTCAGGCTCCATGGTTTAAAAGGGAATAGATGGATATGATGGGCACTGCAAGGTCAACAGTCAGTAACTCAAGGATTTCTTTTCCTGTTTCATGCACTGTATTTTGTTTTCTCCTATATTAAGCCAAGATCATTAATATTTCAAGACCTGACAAAAGCTCTCCCAGCGTGGTGGCTGCTCCTAAAACACACACAGCCATTCTGCTGCAAAAATCACCTACTCCTGAACAGTTTGTTTTCTTCATTTTAGGGTGCTTAGAGATTCGCCACATTCCAGTACGTGCCATAAAAGGACATTAGAGAATGTGTTGCATTAAACTAGCAGTTCTTTGCCCCTAAGAGCTCCATGGCACCGTCACTTAAAAGCTCAGATCTAATCCTGTGAAAGCTGTTCCTAGCATGAAGCGCTGCTGACACACCTATTGCAACCAGCGCCTGGTAAGACTACGGATGGGCTTTTTTGGAAGGTTAATGATTCAGTAAGCAAACAAGAAGCCTGTACAGAACCTGTTCCTGAAAGTCTTTATTGCTTGCTCATGACAAATCTTCATGCGGCTTCTTTTCTGGGAAGGATTTGCTGGGTGAGCCCTGGCGTGAATGGTGTTCTTACACAGCTTTTGAAAGATACCATTGTAAAAAGATTAGTTCACATGTGCAATGCAAACTTTGATTTCAAGTCCTTAGCTTTTCCTTAATTAGTTCTTTCTATTAGTTTAAAAAAAAAAATCATCTTTTCTCTCATTCAGATCACCCACCAGCATTGCAATGTTACAATCATTTGCACTAAATCCAAGGAAAGCTCTCTAACAGGAATATTTTCAGCATAAAAAAATCTCAAATCAGAACAAATCACCCTGATTTTAAATGGACATAAGCTTGAAATAATTATACTGCTATCTTTGAGTTCCAATATTAAAATCTATTTGATTTCTATTTCTCTTCAAGTGATCCAGGATTTGTCAAACATTGCTGGTCATTACTACATGTCTTTTTTTTTTTTTTTAATTTACCAGGGTGATACATGTTAAAACTGTAAAAACTGCCCTGAATGATGGAATTTCAGTCAAATCTGGATGTAAATATTCTCAAGCTGTTTCTAATACTCCATTTTCTCATTAAAACCCCATTTTCAGACTCATGTCTTCCTCAAAGAAAAAAAAAAAGGATGCAAAGGCAGGCTAGAAAGTCTGCTTGCAAATCTCTGCAAAAGCTGAATTTTTATATTAGAAAATTTTAGCCAGTAATTTCAGTATTTAAAAACTCATCTCATAATGGATGAGTTTTATATGGATTAAATTGGTTTTAATTCTATTTAAATAAGCTGGGGTTTTGTGATGGGGGGCCACCCTTTAAAAAAATCACTCTTGCAAATTGAAAGTTGTTAATATAAATCCCCCAGTGCTTCCTCTTAAATTGTTCTTTTGTCCTTGTTGAAATGGCAAGGTATCTTTCCATCATAGTTTGGCAAAGGTTTGACATGCTTAATAGTTCTTTAAAAAAAGAAAAGAGCACAATGTCTTACAAATGCTTGGATTAAGAAATCACCCCAATCTCTTTGCTGAAAACTTCCTAAACCATTAAAAATGGAGTGTGTATCTTAAAAATCTCTCCATGAGCCCCAGGTGGAAGCTTTGGCAGCACCGTGGAGCAGCGCTCTGCTCATCACCCCCTGAGCAGGACTCCGAGCTGGGGAGGGAAGAGCCCCTGGAGCCAGAGGGGTGGCTGAGCTCTGAGCAGATGGTGCGATGGGGAAGGTCCAAGTGCAGCCCGCCACTGGGCAGGAGCTCCTGCAGCATCCCTGGCAACCAGGAACCATGGCCAGAAGAAACAGTTTCTACCTGCTGTACCAGCTGCCTCAACCTCTGCTAAAGAGAACTCACAACTGAGAAAAACACCAGTTTCCAGATTAGGAGCTAATAAAGAGAAAAGGGTGAATCAACAAGCAGAAACATGGTTTTGCTCGAGCAGATCTAGCTCAGTCAATGAATTTACACCAGAATAAAATTAAAGATGAATGTTCTAAAGTGCTTCTTTGCCGCAGCAGCAAAGATGACCAGCAGGATGGCAATCCTGAACAAGGGGAGGCACAGAACACCAGACCCCAGAGCCATCACCCTACAGCTCACTACGCTAAAAGCTACCATCTCCAGATGAGTTCTGCATGAAAAGGGACCCCAACCAAGATGGGATCAGAAGCTGAACGCAAACCACACTCCCGCTGCTCCTCTCCTGCTCTAATGGGACCAGAGCACCAGCATCTAATGGTCTCCATTTTTTTGAAGCAGAAAAATGTCAGCTAAACACTCATCAAAATTTCAAAATTCCTTCAGATCCAATTTGGAATCAAATCTGCCTCCACACACAACAGAAGAGGCGAAGCTTTGTTAATATCAATGATTGTAGCCAATTTTAATGAAAAACCCAAATCCACTATGAAATAAAGGACAAAGCAAATAATTTAAAAAAAGATATTTTAGCGTCAGGCTTATAAATTTCAGTGAGAAATTTGTGTTTAAAGACCTGAAAAAATACTTTGATAACATATTACATGTCTTTCATCACTGGTTACTTTTTCTACAGCTCTTTCCTGTCCGGAAATAAGTTAAACTCATGCTTTAACTGCACTCTTAGGAACAAAAAGTTACTTTTATTTTTCCCCCTCTAATGTTGTTCTCGTCCTTTAAAAGGATGGATTTTCTCTCTCTGATTGTAACAAAATCACATCTGCCACATAAGTAGGCAGCATCTTCTCAGCTCTCTTTTACTGTTATTACCATTTCTGAACAGATTTTTGTGCGTTAATTATAGAACTCAATTGTTTGGATAGTCTCTTTTGATGAGCTTTCTGCCCTGCACCATGAACCTCTCTGTTATTGTACAGCTGTTTTACTTCCAAATGCTCATCAGGGTTTTCTAATTGTCAAGCTGTCCCAGCAACTAGTTCTTTTGACCTAAAAGTCAAAGAAAGGGAGTCACCCTTGTCTCCCCGACATGAATACTGCAGGAGTCCCCACAGCCCCCCTAATACCTACGAGACAATGCCTTTCCAGATCATTGCCACTACAAGCATAATTGGGTTTGGGGTGAAATGAGAAGATTTTAAATAGGATGAATTAATGAGTTTCTTGTAAAATTAAGTCATTCTCCTGGTCCAATCTAATTACTCACTGTAATGCCCCTGAGGGCGATAAATAAAGATCCTTAGAAGACAGGAAAAAAAAAAAATGAGAGAGAGAGGAAAAAAAGCTTTCTCTTGAGCCTTTCTGAAAAGTCAAGTTGTAGAATTTGATGCGGTGTACCAAATGTTGTTTCCAAATAATGTCAGATTCCTTTGATGTTCACAGTGTAAGATCTTCACCCCCTATTTATAATGACTCTATGATTGTTACAAATTAAAAGGAGCTCCCCACCTTTCGTTTGTATCTCTGATGAGAAAACCAGTATTTTACACACTAAGCATATATTGCAGTTGCATGAATGACATGAGGAAGCACGAACAACAATCCCATCAGGGAAAGAGCCTAAACTGTTTGTCTTCAGAGCAATTTTACTCTGTGATTGGTTACCAGCCTGGGAAGTTCCAAACAGAAATAAAGGGGCCTTGGAGCACAAATATACTAAGATGTGAAATCCAAACTGTTGAAGTGGAACTGTGCACACAAGTACACTCACACGTGTGCACACGGACATAAACTGCGTAGAGGAGCTTTTCACGCAGCCCATACGAACAACCTTAAAAACTCCAACATCTTTGGTTATTTCTTCCCAGTGTAGCAACCTTGGCTACAAGTCTGCAGCTTGTGCTGCGGTTTGTTTTATTTTAAACGCCAGGGACTGACCGCATGATGACAGGAGAGCTGCAGCCCTGGCAGGAGCGCAGGAACTCACAGCTGCCCCAGACAGCCCACAGGCATGCTGGGCTGCTCCAGGCTTCTTCCGATGGTTACTACAGCAGGGACAGGTGGTCTGGCAGGCAGAGACTGTGGGTGATGTGACTCTGCTGCTGCTGCCACTCACCTCACACCCACACAGCTCCCACAACAAGCTGCAAGCAGAGCGCATCCCCTCTGCCCGCTGCCCTGGATGAGTCCAGCTCGTGTGTCAAGCAGCTGCAGCTCTGCTGCTCACCTTCCCCCGAGCACCCAATGCCATGAGACGAGAGTGGCAGCAGGCACCCAACGTCGGGAGAGTGCAGGAGCCCCATGGACTTCTCGGAGACAAGACCACCCCAGGCTGGGCTAGCATTGCCAGGGCTACGCCTTTCCAACCCACACTGAGCGTGATCCTTTCAAATTCTAAGCCCGCATCCTCCAAGAGAGACCTGGAATCTGACTGGATTTTTCCTAATGCAGCAATTCTAAACATTCTAAACATTGGAAGATAGACAGCAGGTACGTGGTACCACAGAGGTACCTCTCCATCAGCCACCTGCAGCCATCTGCACCCACCCTACAGCAGCCACTGCGGGAGGATTCAGCCAAGCCAGACCAAAAGATGGTAGCTCCACTGTAGCAGCCCTTCAGGCCATAAGGAAAGATTCACCTTCAGAGAGCAGGATGAGGAAGAGGAAAGCAGCATCCCAAGGCAGTGGCTGTACGTAATCACAGCACTACTCAGAAGCCTTTGGCAATCCTGCTGTGCATCCATAGCGAGGTGATTATCACCTCACTAATAGGCAAGCTAGATTTGTATCTGGTTCCCAGAAGACAAGAAATTCAACTATCTCTTCTTTTAACTTCTAAAACTGAAGTAAAGGTGCAAGAAGATGGAGAGATCATTAGTGTGGAAATCAATTGCAATCACCATTGTAGAATCATAGAATCTTCTGGTTGGAATAGACCTGTGAGATCATTGGGTCCAACCGCACCCATCATCTGCCACACCATGTCCTCCCGTGACCATCCAAGGTCTCTTCATGGATTCTCAAGAGGGAAAGGGATGAGGCACCCACTATTAATTGCAAGGCACTGATTGCCACAGCATCATGCAATGACATCAGCAAAATCCCTCTGCACTCTCGGATGCATCTCATCAGGTCACATGGATTCACATAAGTTCACGTCACTTAAATGCCCCTTAAATCAGCCCAGCACTTGGACTCTGCGGACACAGACCCACGACACCGCTGGCATCCTCACACTTCCACATCATTATCTCTATAAGGAGAGAGCTTGTGTTTTTGGAGTGCCACTCCTAAGCAGTATCAGTTCTCCTGGTTTTCACACAGAGAGATGTTCTACTTGTCTTCTACATAAACTTTTCAAACCAACTTTTATCTTATACAAAAGAAATATAATTATCCTGATAACCCAATCACTTTAAAAGCTGAAACCTACTTTATAAGTCATGCTTTTCTAAGGAAACTAGACAGTCAAAAGCACAAAAGAAAAAACTAAATACATACACAGTTCAGATGTTAAATAAAAAAAAAAATCACAGCAGAATATGTTAAATAAGTTATATAGATGCACACACAGAAAAGTTGAAAAATGAAAAATTAGCCTTTATTATTAAAAGCTATTAAAAATTATTCTGAACCTTGCTACACAGCTGAGAGGTCACAACACCTAAAAAAAACCCTCTCCAAAAGATACATGAAATTGAAAATCTCATCTTTCTATGAATTAATAATACTGGCTCATACATGCAACACCCATCTTGGCTATAGCTGTGGTGTTGGGGGGGAAGAGTTAGTGGTCAGTGTGACATTTGCCACATCGTGATTGTTCCTGCTCCTTGACAATGCCCTGATCTTGCATTAGCACTGTCAATACCGCCTGCTTCCAACCCCGTGCCGGGAAGGGCAACTGAAAAGACCCATCAAGACATCGTAAAAGGAAAGCCAGCCCCCAGACAGAATAGCTGCACTGGGTTTTTGTCTTTAGTTAAAACAAAAAATTAGAGAGCTGAAAATACCGGGTCTAGGTGCAAAAATTCCTGACTGAAAAAATAATTTAAAAAAAAAAAGCCACGAAAACCCCTTTCTCAGCGAGAAGTCAGCACTTTCCACACGGACTGAAAATCCCAACCTGCTCTGCTCTCTACAGGAAGATATTTGCTAGGACTTGCAATCACAAGCAAAATGGCCAGTGCTCCACCAGCGGGAAACGGAAAAGACTGTTTGTCCTTGCAATGTCTCCAGGAGGTGTCCCTTCCTTTTCAGGCAGCTACAAGATTTGACTCAGCAGAGCAGTAAAAGCACACATAAGTTCACACTGAAGTGCTTTAACCAAGAGGGATGTACTGCTGAACTAGGGACTCGGCACCTCCATCGTCTGCATTCTTAATTTTCAAAACATTCAAACAATAAACAGATGCCCTGGTATGATAAAGACTACTCAGAAACAGCACTTGAGCGACTGTGTCCTTTTTGGGTATGAAAGTTGCCAGCACATTGGTGCAAGTGTTAAGAGGATCTTTACAATATTACTGAGCCAAGTGTTTGGATGATCTCCATTTTGGAGAGCTCACACTGTCACTGTGCTCTATCACAGACTTCATCTAACTTTGAAAGTTTAATCACCTTTATACAAGCTGTGAGATTTAAGAGCTGAGTCAACTAATCAGTTTCAAATAATTACTCAATTAGAAAAACAAGTTGATAGTTTCCCTTGAACAGAAGCAGCATGAGGAGAATCAGAAAACAGATCTTTAAGCAAACCTAAGAAGGGTGGGGAGGTAAATAATAATATAAAAAAAAAATTGTGACTTCTGTTCTTTCAGCAACTGAAGTTTACAGAAAGCAAAAAAATCACTCCTGAACTTTTCCAACATACTGCAATGAAAGCTGATTAATTGGTCTGAATCTCCACATTAACAAGGCCTAATCCCTTTGTCAGGGAACCTGCTTACAAGCTTCTCTCCCCAGTACTGAAAAAGCACTGATGGAAACAGAGATTTGTATCTCAAAGCACTGTCCAGCAGCCTGGGATTATCTCCCATCTCCTAAATCTTAACAGCTCTGTAGAAAGGCAATTAAACTTCCAAAGTTAGATGAAGTTTGCGATAGAGCACAGTAGCAGCTTGAGCAGTTTGACACGGAAAAACCTAACACATAGCCCTGACATTTGCTCCCAAAACAAACATCTGCTGGAATCATCCAATGGTCTTGGACTTAAAAACACAGTGTCCTTGTAAGGTATTACAGATAATTAACATGTTATTTTCAGTTATTTTAGAAGTGCTCGTATTTTATACATGGTAATGAGACATTGCAAGTTGGCTGAAGCAATTATTACCTTAATACCCTTTAAAGAATCCTCTATTGTCAAGAATTTGTGGATTGATCCTGTGCATAAATCCTTTAATGCTGTCTCCTTTGTGCAAGTGGAATTTCACTCCGCAGCAGAACTCAGCATAGCTGTAATGTTTTCTGCTGCTGTTTGAACTTGTATCATGACTGTGATGGAGCCACCTTATGCCAGCAAACTAAAAGCTGCAGGATTTTTTTCCAAGCTTTTTTTATTCCTGGGTTAACTGTGAATGGCCTGGAACAGAGTTCAAGCTCATATCTCTGGAGCTATAGCAAGATGCCTTAATATGGTTTCATCACCACATCCTCTTGAAATGGCTGCATGACACCACTTAAAAAAAAAAAAAGGCTATTTTGGTCTCTCCAGAGAATTGCTTGACACAAAGGTTTTGGAAGATGCCTAAATATAGACAGTTCTGGTGAGATCCGGGTCTGTGCAAGATAAGAACTCTGCACTATTTTGGACCATTTAACAAAGATGCTGGGAACACAATGGCTTCAAACAAACACTGCTTTGGCTCTCCACAGCACTGCAGAAAACAGGGAGGTGCTTCCGAGAGACTCCTGTCAACATCACTGTAAAAAACTATCAATCCTCTACTAAGTAGTACATCAATCAAAATGGTGGCATGCAAATCATGATCCATTAAGTACTTCACACTTGATTACTCATGACATTTTAGAGAGGGTCATACATTGATGAGTTGCTTCTCCCTTCTTTGCCCTTTGCTATTTGGAGCACATGACCACTTTTAGCTCATTACCAATGCAAAGTTTAGCGCCAAGCTTAATTTCAACAAGATGAAAACAGCATCTCACTTGTTTGTCCTTTTTTCCTTAAATTTGCTCAAGAACACACAGATCACACCTTTTCACGAGAAGTGTCAGACATGGGGCACATGCAGGTGCAATTCTTGTTTAAATATGCCATTCACAACGAAGATATTCCGAAGGTGGAAGAGGAAGATAAAACCACCCAGGATTTCTCCAGATACCTTTTTTTTTTCCTTATTCTATTCTAGACATCGAAATCGGGTTGAAGATTTGCTCCTCACTGGGCTAACTTGAAAAATCCAAAGCATGCAGGCAAGCACCTAGAAGCCACCCTTCTACATTTGTTCTCACTTACAGCCTGATGCCTCACAACAAGGTACAACCTCATGGCTACAGCAGAGATTGAGGCAGCCACCCAGGTCTAATTCCTGGCTCTGTCACAGAAGCTGACACCACAGACAGTGTGTATCGCGATATTAAGAGGAACTAATTCCCTTCCCAGATGGTCTGGCCTCACCTCATGCTCATTAACTTCCAGGTCTCCCTACAGATCACAGGAGGCTCTCAGGCCTGGATAATACTTTCTCACGGGTGTTAGTGGCAAGAAAGAAGCAGGGAGCAAAGGAAGAGAAAGCAGGGTTGTTCCTCTGGGCCTCTAATTTGAAGGGTGTAACTACACAGACACCCTGAGTGTAAACTTCAGCATCCCTGCTTCACTTACAAAGGGCAATAAAAATCACAATAGATACATCTAAAAGCTGTTGTGAGGTTTAATTAAGCAATAAGTGTGTATACAGCACTTGGAGATCTGCAGATAACAAGGTGCCCGTACAAGGAGGAGGTGATTACTTCTGATGAATCAAAATCTCATGGCAACAACCTGGCATACTCAGCAGGGAATATCCAGGGCTGTCTTAACTCTCCTTTTACAGCCTGAATAGAAGCAGCTTATGGAGATTGTTTACCTGCTCGTTTGCATCATAGACTTTGGCAGGATGTTGGAGAGGATGCAGAGAAATGCCTGCATGGGCTGAGCGCTCAGAGCTGTGAAATACTGTCCCTATTTAAAAATCAAAGAGCTGGGAATCTGCTCCTGTCAACAGGCTTTTCAATAGGGAAGAATAATTTAGCAAGAATAGATGAAATCTCCCACCTTCAGGTGATCTGGGTAGCTGTGAGGAGGAGCGCGTTTTGGCAGTTCCCACATTCTTTTGTCAAACTTCTGTTGTCTGGGAAAGAGCAGAGTGCCAGAAGCCCTTGCAGGTGAATACCTTGGCTGTTTCAAGCTCACTTGATTGAGAGCGATAGCCCGTTTATCTAGATGTTTGGAAAGTTATTAATGAGATCAGCAAATCCTTTCCATGTATAAATTATAAATCACCTTCAGCAATGCCATGTAAATTACCAAGTCAAGCAAGAACATGCTTATTTATCTGTGATAGACTTTTATCACCACTAAATAAAAGCAAGAGTGAATTATCTAGGGAGAAGCATATTGCTTGTAGCACTGAGCACAATCTGTTAGGTCATGAACAGAAACATCAATGTAGCCTGACCCCTGTTAGGTTCCCTATCACGACATCCTGAAGGAGATGCCAACAGTGGCACTGTGCCAATTCAGACAGTGTAGGAAAGCAGCACATTTGCTGGCCAGGCTGCACTGCTGACCTTGTTCAGGTGCACTCAGAATTGTTTCCACTACGCTTGCTCTGCAGACGGCTGATGTGTCCACCAAGGCAGCACTCGGTGCCTCTTCTCATCATCACACGTCCACACAGAGAGAAGGAAAGACACCGAGTGCACAGAGGTTGCTTTGGGGGACCTGTTTCAGCAGCCCCAGCAAGCAAGAGGTTCAGAAAAAAGAATAGTGAGAGACGCCAGTTTCATGAGTGGCTGCTGCAAGTTCTGGATAAGAAGAATTAAAATTTGAGCCGGACTTAGCTTTTAAACCCTCTCTTATTCTGAACTGACAAGACACATCATGCACTAATTCCTTTCAGCTGATATATGGTATCTTTATATCACAGCTCTGCCCATCCATCTTCCAGGGCCAGATAACCCACAGATTTACAACACAGCTGCTGCTCTACGAGTACAGGATTTGGCCCAGTTGTGCAATGGGTTTATCACCTGGTAAAATTTCAAAGTAGTTTTCTTAATGGAGGCAGCCATTTGAAGAAAGCTTTAAGCCAGGCTTTTCTTCAAGAGTTCTGCATAGGTCTCCCTTTGTATGACAAAGGACATTAAAAAAATATGAAATTAAATAAAATCCCAGGGAAACGAATTGCCAAAAACTATGTTAGGCATTAACAAAAATAGTTGTGCTAGCTCTCTTCTCCCCCAGCTTAGCCTTGCCAGGCAACCCTGGGGAAGCTCTCAGCAGATACTCCAACGATCCACTGGAAATGATGACTTAGGAGAGGGATGGCAGGAGCCCTCTGACTCACTCCAGGTGAAGCACCCAGAGCATGAATCCACCCATACTGGAGCAAAACCACACTGGCTGAAGGTATGGAGGTGCTTATTGCTCCTGTGGGAGATGGAGCTTACACTCTGGGTGCTGCAGAAAGCACACCAAACCAAGGCACAATAACACAGTTTCAAGACAAGCTCCAGCTCAAGGAATGCACCCACAGCTGACCCAGTCACTGAAGTAAATTAAGACTGCTCAGGTGGCTGGGCTAATGCTGGCCAGCACCGATGAACAAGTGATGTGTCTCTCCCCTCTCTCCAGGCAGACTGCTGGAAGTCAGTCCCATCCCCAGCAGGGGCAGCTGATGAGCCCATTCCCAGGGGCTTTGCCACATTGCCTTGAGCCTCCTCCTGGTCTACAGAGCACAGGCCCAGAGGGCACAGCCTGCCAGCTGCAATACTGGTCAGGGCACAGCCTCTCCTGCAGAGCCTTTACTCTGGCAATGGTGATGCACAAGAAGAAAAGCTTCCTCTCAAATTCCAGCTAGATGTTGTACAGCTGCTAATTAGGAGAAAGTGACAAAACCAAAACAATTTTACTTCTAATCTGGAAAAGCATCCCTCTCCGACACAGCTATTGGCAAATAAACCTAATAATACTATCCAATTTTGGCTCCAAGGTTGTCATGGCTGATCTGATAGAGCTATTTATTCAAGTATCTACGTGATATGTAAATCAGCACAAGATAATAAACAAAGAAATTAATTGTAATTGTGACAACCATGGAGCTATTTAGAAATGGCCAAAAGCACCACTGACTTCAGTCCAGACCACAAAAATTTACTTTAGCAAAGAAATCTGGCAGTAAGTCTCACCAAGGCTTCACACGCTCTGGAGCTGGCATGTGACTCATGTCTGCCCCAATCATCCCACACTCTTCCTGATATGATGAGTTATCAGTTCATAGATTTTATGAATGCCGCTTCTATCTGCCTTCACTAAACCATATCAAGACTTAATTTTGCCTCAATAATTAACATAATGTTACCAGTAGCATCCCAATTGCATCTCAGGTAGCTTAAGAGAGTGAGGTTTTAAAATGTTCTTGACAAGGTGATCTTACACCAGTTAAACAAATACACTTTGGTGTACAAGACCATCTCTTTTCAGCACACATTTTCCACTTTTCAAGAGAGCCTAAATTCACAAGAAGTAACATCTACATCAGCCAAACAAACCTGAGGCAGAAAAGTTCCCTGCGTTCTCCTGCCTTTGCCAGCGATCAGTAGATTCATCCCATGTTAGATAAACCACTGTGCAAAACCTCACTGCCTCTGGTGGCGTCCCTGTGACTATCAAGTTTCATACAATAAGGCATCATGCAACTCCAGATGGATGATCCTCAGGAAGAGCCCCAGCAGCCATCTACAGCAAACAGAGACTTCTCCCCTGCTTCCACCCCACAGAGAGGTTACTTGCACTCTGCCTTTGACTACCACGACCGAGTTCACTGGGATTTTGTTAGGTTGTCTCAGACAAATTTTTACTTGAATTTTCAAATAGTGCATCACTCAATTACCAAAATCATAGAATATCAGAATGATTTGGGTCAGAAGGGACTTCAAAGATCATCTAGTTCCACCTCCCTGCCACAGGCAGGGACACCTTCCACTGGATCAAGTTGCTCAAAACCTCACCCAACCTGCCCTTGAACACCTCCAGGGATGGGGCACCCATGAATTCTTTGGGCACCCTGTGCCAGGGCCTCACCACCCTCCCAGGAAAAAAATTCTTCCTAGTACCTAATTAAAACGTCTCCCCCTCTTTCAGCTTAAAACCATTCCCCCTCATCCTATCCCTGCACTCCCTGATAAAGAGCCCCTCCCCAGCATTCCTGTAGGCCCCCCTTTCAGTACTGGGAAGCTGCTCTAAGGTCTCCCCACAGCCTTCTCTTCTCAAGGCTGAACAAACCCAACCTTCTCAGCCTGTCCTCATACGGGACGGGCTCCAGCCCTCAGATGATCATTGTGGCCTCCTCTGGACTCACCCCAACAGATCCACATCCATCAAAAAAACATAGAAGAACCTGTTCTCTGTAAAACTAGCATATTAGTTTCTCATGTTCTTTATTTGCAAACACTTACCACGCTTTCTTGCCTGCATTCATTCATTAAGATATATACACACAAATAAACAAAGTCAGAATTTTCTAACTGAACTAAAACACTGAATTTGTACATAATCAAAACTTGAGGTGGTTAAGCAGCACAGAACAGGAGGAAAAGTGCTGGCTGCAATGAATCAGTTATGGCATGTCTGTTGTGTCAAGTTTATTTTCTAGACGTATTTTTCTGTAGTGAAGGTGCAGCCAAACATCAGCCACTAATGGGTCAGTAAATTTGCACTGTGCCAGGCAGAACTCTGAATACATGAGATCAGCAGCCAGATAAGCCAAGAGGGGAGAAGGTTTCACTATGTTTTATTCTTCTGTATTTGTTTACATTTTGTGAATATGGCACTCAGGTTTTAGGTGGCACCCAACTCATCACTGGACACAAGCAATCTTTTGAAAGACCTATATGAATCACCTTTGTCAACATTAAGTAGGTTTTGGCATTGCAAATGCTTAGTGACTTTATTCTGAAATACGCAGAGAGACCTCTTTATTTGCACAGTAATTTTAGGGCTTCAGAAAGAATACAGGGTTTGAATATTTAACTAAAGGAGAGCAAATTCTAGACCTAAAGTAGATATCCCCTACCTAGATTGCCTTAAATCAACAAGGAAAGAAGGAAAGTTGCTCCCACATGACAACAGTTACACTAGACTCATCTATGGCTTTAAAAACCAGCTCACCAAGTCCCCCTTGGCTGAAGGGGCCTCAGGTCCATGGAGGTGAATCAGGAGCCTCCCTTCCAAGCTGTGCCCTGCTGCCGCAGCATGACTCAGCATGGGACCCTCAGACAGGGACCAAAGAAGCCAACAGAGTACAGAACAGCTACCCTGATGTGTTAAAAAGTTTCCCAGAACTGCTGTGAAAGAGCAGCTTCAGCATACAAATACTTAATATTAATAATTAGCTCAACACTTGCAGAGCTGCTACTGACTCATGAGCCAACTGCACTCGAAATTCTACGTCTGGGGATTAAACGTGCTGCCTCAGAGCTCGTCCACCTTATTACACACACAGAGCCCTAGACAAAAAGCATTTACAATTCAAAGTGTTCACAGATTCAAGGTCAAAGTTTTCCAGTTTCCAGAACTCTTCATATGTGCAAAGTCTAAAGCACTGATACAAACAGATTGACTATTGAGCACCACCTCCAGAAAGCAGAGGGCAATCATTATTTCAGCTTCTTGTGGGGGACTTCCCTGTCAGTGTGTGTTAGTGACTTGTTAAACAAAATGTTTTGCAGTAAATCACAAGGAAATGTGAACTCAGCAAATGCCAGTGGCAATGACAGGCGGATATAAGTGACAATTAGGAAGGTGTGTCCGGATGCTTGAGGTATGAGCCACGATAAAGCTCTTGTGAAATTTCACCTGCCCGGATTGGGACAGAGGTTGTGGCCTTCAGAAAAAAAAAATAAAAGAAAATCAAATGTGCTAATTAAAAAGAAAACTATATGTCTGGACAGACACCCAAATATTCCATCCTCAGCAGGGAATAAAACCTACAGATTGTGGGAATTAGTCTGAATCAGACCTCATTAAATGGTCACAGAAAGGTTGGAGAAAGACAGGACAAGCTAATAGTTACTGCAAGCAACTCTCCAGCTGGTGAGAAGACTGAATTATTTTCCCATAATCATTCATTTGCACTCACAGCTTCTAAAATGGATTTAGCATCTCTGTTCACCTGCTCTGAGCTACTTTTGACTTTTTGGAAAATACATGGAACTGATGACAATCCTTGCAAATTTGGGGAAAGAAAAGCATACAGACATATACTTTAGCTGATTAAATGTTTAACATTAACAACATCCATTATCATCAGCAGTAGCTAGGGATGACTAACAAAGAACATGAAATCAAGTTATTGTATTCAGCAAACCTTCAGAAAATGCTACTTTTCATGGTCAAAAATAGCATACCTTACCAGCCCAGATTTCATCAGCCCATCCTGTCAGCAATAAAAGCTGTTTTCTAGGCCACAGCATTTTCCATTAATGCAATCTGATTTGCCACTGCATTTTTAGAAAGCTAAAGTGAATGTATGATACTGAGAGAGGGCACCAGGTAATTCAGAAATGAAAGTCTAAAACTCCTCATGTAGGGCAAGGTCAAAGAACAGCTGCCTATGGAAAGCCCCACGCACAGGGACTTGCATTCCACGTTCCAGCTATGTATTCCCGGGAGCTCTGTAGTAAGAATATTTTAAATAAACAGTGATAAACTTCTCAACAAATGATTTTAAAATGTGGAGATAATGACTTCTCATATGGCTTTATTACTCCTTGCATTTATAAATACGTCACCTGAGTAGTTTAATCTCCCACATTATTTGATCTTTGAGAAGTTCTGATTATTGCTGACATTGTTCTGAGCGCTATATCTGTTCCTAGTAACAGAGACAAGAAAACAAGCCAAAACGAAATATAGTGGTATTTTTGAAGCTACAATGCAATATTTACCTCGGATAAAATTCTGCCTGGATATTTCTAAGAACCGTGGGACTATAGTGAAATAGAGACAGAAGAGCTGGTGGCACTTTTTGATAGAGATGACAATCACTCATAAGCTACTGGCGAGCTAAAAAATTAACAAGCTCCATAAAGCAATTAAAATCCAAAGCATAAAGTAAATGTAATGACTCAACAGCCTGATCACTACTCTCATAAAAAAATCTAATACCACACAGTCTGAGTCTCCTTGCATCGACGTCAACATAAATTTAAGTAGCAAACTGAAAATCTCAAGTTTCACTGATATAAAAGTTGGAAGGCAGGAGAGGCAGACCTAAGGTGCTGAGAAGAAGCCAGATGTGTGCATCACACTAAATCTCAGTGTGGTTACGCATGAGACTTCATTTCATGGGCCAGAGGCCCCAGCTATCAGCACACCAGCGCAGTAGATTATCCAAATCTCACTCTCTAAAGACAATCGAGTGGGCACTCTCACTGTCATCTAAGAGTTAAAGCACATCCTTCCTGGCAGCGAAAAAAGCCTGGAATGATGCCCTAAATATTCTCCAGTGGGTTTAAGAAATAAACAACAAACAAACACCATCACCACCCCTTAAACCACAGAAGGGAAAGAACAGCATGCAAACTCTCAATTTCTGCATTTTAAACCCTTCTCACCACTGGGAGGGCAGCCCTCCTCCCTCCATGCCCCTTCTGCATCGGCAACAGTAATACTGTTTACAACTTGTATGTGATTCAGGCTTAGAAGATCATTCTCATTCTAGACTTGTACCCAGCTGAAAAGTTTCAAAGATGTTGTAATGCTCGATACAATAAAATAACTGTCCTTGGGTCTCCCAGATAACAAGCAAGGCTTTTTTTTTTTTTAAAAATAATCAATATGCATTCCAAACATGTTTCAAGACATTTTTGTATCAGTTTCTTTATAAAGACAACTTTGGCCCTCACAAAAGAGGCTGTTCATGATCTTAAGTAATGCAGAGTATATTAATTGGGCAGTACCTCACACTTATTTTGGAATGCTAATTCAGACAGACCCCAACTCTCCCTGTGCTGGCTGGTCACTTGCTGACTCTCCAGATGGGCAGCAGTAGATTCGGAACACAGCAGCACATTAGCGAGGTGAATTTCAAGCACACTCCGGTGTCACAGTATGGCTTGAGCAGTGTCACCAAACCACAAAATCTGATGGGTTGAGATTTAACAACCTCGTTTATAAGCCAGACGCCACTGATAGTTCAGGATCAATTTTTAACTTTGGATGGAGGAAGAAAGTTCAAAAATTAACTGGATACTCCCCGCCAATATCCATCTCCAAGCCTCTGCCAGGAACAAAGCAACTCTTACTCATTGCTTAGGCAGCTCATATCAAAGTTATCCCTCGAAATCATGATATTAAAGAGCTCATGCTACACATTCATTTGGGACACCACCTGCCTTCAGAAAATGCAAGCAGGATGCTTAAGCAAATAAAACAGCCCATGAATCAGAAACCTCGACAGCTTGGGTTTGAACAGAGAAGCTCAAAGCAGTCAAGGATTTGCATGAATACCACTGCACCCTTTCCTAGCACACCCAAAGCTCTCCCTGGGGCTGTGCCTTGAGCAAAGCCTGGAGAAAGGCTGAGGAGGGAAAGCTGATCCTGGCTGAAGCACCACCCTGCAGCATAAGCAACTGAAGACAGCAGACTGGTATCCCTCTGAAGTTGGAGATTGCTCAAGGAGCCTATGGCTTGAGGATTAAACAAAGCAGCCTCAGGCTTCTTCTGATGTGAACTCATCGGCACTGGCTTCTCAGGCCCATGAAACCCTCTACCTCCTTCGTTCCTCCTGGGACTGCAGGTGTTGACTCAGCAAGGCTCAGGACACTTCAGGCTAAGGACATCCTCATGGGAAGGGGCTGGTTTTTACAGCAATCCTAAATGTAGTTTTGAGCAAAGCCCCGCTCCTTCCCTTCAGTATTTCCTGGATCAGGACCAGTGCTGGTCAAATACCTTTGCTATCCTTAACAGCTGAAGTACCTCAATTTGCCCAGGTTATTTTGCCTCAATACAGCCAGCATATACATACCACCTCCCCCAATATTGTGGAATGGTTTGAGTTGAAAGGGACCTTAAAACCCATTCAGTTCCAACCCCCCTGCCGTGGTCAGGGACATTTTCCATTGGATCAGGTTGCTCAAAGCCTCACCCAACCTGACCTTGAACACCTCCAGGGATGGGGCAGCCACAAATTCTCTGGGCACCTTTTCCCTCACAGGAAAACATTTCTTCCCAATATCTTATCAAAACATCTCCCCTCTTCCAGCTTTAAATAATTCCCCCTTGTCCTAACCCTGCATTCTCTAATGAAGAGCCCCTCCCCAGCTTTCCTGTAGCTCCTTTAAGTACTAGAAGCCTGCTATAAGGACTCTACAGAGCCTTCTCTTCTCAAGGCTGAACAAACCCAACTCTCTCAGCCTGTCCTCATATGGAAGGTGCTCCAGCACTCAAATCATCTTCGTGGCCTCCTCTGAACTCACTGTAATAGATCCATGTCCTTCCTGTGCTGAGGACTCCAAAAGCAAACACAGTATCCTCTTTCTTAAAATGAAACTTTGTTAATTGCTACAAAACAAATGTAGAGAATCAGAAAGACACTTCTTTCCTTTAAACAAGTTCCACTGACAAGATACAAATATTTTTGGTGCCTTAACATTTTTTAAAAGCTGAGCAATCACATATCAGTCTATGAAAGGCCAATTTCAGGTTTGGATTATTTATGAGCTTCCTTCTTACACACACACAGAGATGCACAGAAATTCAGACTCTCCCGCTAGATGCAAGCTGGCCCCTTGTTGCCTGGCACTCCCCCAGCGGGACAGGGCTGCCGCTCAGGTGAGGGCTTCCGGCACCTCTGCTCCTCTGACACATCCCTTCTCACCGCTCGGCACTGTCACTGCTGACCCCAGCCCTTATTTCCTGCTACTCCCTCCCTGTTCCGATGACATTCCCAGCAAGAGCATTAAATAACAGCCTGGGGTACAAAACAAGTGACTAACTCTTTACATTTCCAGTCATATGTGGTGATCTAACAGGTAACAGCACTGACAAGCCCTTCCTGCAATACCCTCTTCAGGAGACATTAGTCTGTGGAAAGGTGTTCCTAGTCATATCTTAGGGCAATTAGAAACCCAAATTATTTTTCCCTTTCTCCTCCCAGTTACCGGATGGCTGTGCCCTTGAAGTAAAGCCGACCCAGCCCCTGTGCAGCAGGACAGGTAGGGCCAGCTGCCCTGGGAGCAAGGAAGCAGAAAGGACCTCAGCACAAGTCCCCAGGGGATGCGACTTCAGCTGAACTTGCTGGGATTTGGCAAGACTGCCCTGCAAACAAGAGCTCAGGCAGAAATGGCTGGGTTAGAAAGCGATGAAAGCAAACAGGCAAGCAAGAAAGATTGATTTTGAAACATGGAAGAGGACCACAGTGGCCAGTCACAACCTGATATGTCAAGATGCTGCCCATAGGACTGTTTGGTGTTTTTCAGACAGGGTTAAGCAGAGGTACCAGTGCAAAGCACCTTCATGCCCCCTTCACACAGTACAATGAGATCCTAATACCAGATAAATATGGTCACTGTAAACTTGTCATATTTTATTGCCATATTTTATTGTAGAACAACACATCCAGGCTCCTGTGAGAGCACTACAACAGTCTTTATGAGTTAAGAAACTTTAAAATGTTAATATTAAAATCAGTAGGATCTCTCAGCTAAAAATATACACTTCCAGTTTATTAAAAAACTAAAAGCCTGTGATGTGCTACCCTTCCCATAATTCAAAGGAATAATCCTTCTCTGGTACTTCACTAAGCTCATGAGTTTACACCAGCAAAGAAAATTACTGTTGTAGGTTGAAGTTACTCTTTGATCTGTTAAATAAATCCATAGTGAATTCAGGTTCAATTACAGTATTTAAATTTATGACATCTACAGTGCTGTAACAAGTTAGTGACAAACACCAGTTTCATATAGAAAGCATGCATTAACATGCACAAGCTACAAAAAAGAAAAATCAATTTGCTCTATAGAGATGTATCAAAATGTATGTTGTCAGTTTTATACCGTCTTTTACATGTATTTGTCAATACATTTGATTGCAGTTGTATCTACTGTGGACAAGCCACTATGACAAAGAAGTTTCTAGTTTGGTGTACTGAAAGCAAAATTTGCTTTCCTGATACTTGTGTGCACACACTTCCATGCATATTCACAAATGCAGTCATCGTTACTGCTGAAATTTCATTTGCATGCAAAATACCTCTGGTGCAAATTACCAATAACATAAGGGAGCCCATGAAATGTTAAAGACTTCAAAGGATGAGAGAAAAACTATTTGCATTTTGGGTCTGATCCAAAGCACATTAAAGTCAAGGAGAGTCTTTCCATTGGCCACAACAGATGTTCTGACTTGAGGAAGTTTTGATGCAAGTTATTGACATAACAGTAGACCAGCAAAACCACTAAATCCACTTTCTGAAGAAACCAGAAGTTAACTTTGCTAAATACTGATTTACCACTTTTCATGACGGCAGTTGGGTCTCAGCTTCTCCTGGGACAGGCTTTGCTGCCTCTCCCACCGTCTTTCAGTTCTGATACCCCACATCATTCCAGTTTTTGCACCTAAACATTCTTCTCTCTTGTTGATGGCTTTTAAATATCTGCAGAGTGAGAATTTAACTTTGTAATAGCATTATTTAATGCCACAAAAGTGACTTATGAGATAACTACCTTTAAAGGACAACATAACAACTGCCAAAATGTGCTTCGATAGATTGCTACCTACAGGGCATAAAGGCATCAACTGCTTTTAGTCTTTTTAAAAAATGCTAGTGGTCCCCATAACAGAAATGAACTGCTAGCTGTTCCCCTCTATTTGTGACTAATTGGCTTAATCAATTATACTTCAATAATCCCTATTCCATCTCCTTCCCTGTTCTATTCCATCAAGGTTTTAGTGCAACCTCCCATTTGGCCTAAAAGTAATAATGCCTTCTACACCAGAGCAGAAAAAAACTGTTCATGTAAAGGATGGGAAGCACAGAGTGGTAGAAGACAAGGGACTGGACTTGCAACAGCACAGGTACCAGGCAGAGTTTTAGTAACGTTTATTTAAATAAAGCTTAAATAATTTATTCCTTTTTTGAAAGGACCTTTTTTCCTGGCATGACACAAAAAGAAATGAACTAGTAAAATGAAGCACTTCTCTAGCACAAATACTATTAACAAATGCCGTATGTATTCTGTATGTGCCACCAGTAAGCAAAATCAAACCCACTGCAATAGAACAAAAAAATGTACTAGGACGTAGTGTACATTTTTCTTCCTCTCTATACTTCAAAGTCATAAGCACTCCTCGTATTTCACGGTAAAAGGTTTTATTTCTCGGTTCCCGCAGCTCAGGTAATGATATCATAACTCAAAGGTGGTGCAAGGCTTGCTATAGCTCTGACCTCGTAAACAATTTTAATACCCCTTCTCCGCATCCCAACAGATATAGGACTGCACCTGAGCAGCCAATATCTCCTCAGAAGGAGCAAGCGAGCACGCGCTGCACGTTAAAACCAAAGTGAAGGTTTCTCTGTGTGTGTGGGAGGCCATCTTTCAAAAAGCCAAGATAAATTTGCCAAATATTTGAGGGAATGTGAAATTAAGCCAAAACACAGCAGACTCACAAAGCAAGGTGCACAACACCGCATCTGCTACACACACCTACTACTCTGGGCTTCTTGAAGTGTTAGAGACAGTGTGTTGTTTCAGAGTGATGAAAGCTCTACCGATGCAGATGGGGGCAGAGGAAGGACCCTGACAGAAGGAGAATTTCTGCTTGTCTTTCTGGGTAGAACTCCTCATGGCTGCTCTGCAGCATCCCTGCCATACCAGATCGTTACCTTGGGCTTAGATAAGGAGGGGACACGAAGGCCAGTAAAATGAAGGTACCGAACATCATATGTAGAGCCATGACCCTTTGGAAAAGCCAGGACTTGTTCAGTGTCACTCTGGCTCTGCAGGGGACTGAAACAATACAGATATAATCAAGACTCCTAAAGAGGGTTCTGCTTACCTGAAACTAGCTGGTTAGTTAACTGGAAAACTGAAATGCACAGAAAGAGCTCTAGCAGCCAAGAGACCTCTTGAGGAAAAAGAGATCAGGATACAGCACGATCAGTTCTCTATTTCTAGGTCAGACCTTGAGAACTAAGGTGATGGCAATTCCATAGAAACTGTGCAAGAGCATTTACCACAAGAGATAAGGCTGGAGACAATCCCCACCAGTACTGCTCCACGGAAGAATAACCTGTACTTAAACCATGCTAATAGATGTCTAACTAACCTATTCTGAAAATCCTCCAGTGAAGAGATTCCCCCACATCCCTGGGCAATCCACATGGGCACTACAGGTCTCTGATTATGATTGTCTTTTTTCTCCCCCACCCTGCCCTGTTATCAGCTCCATCGTAACAGGCAACTTCTACGCACTTCCAACTTCTCTGGTTAAAGAAAGGTGAGACATTTCAAGACATTTTCAACTCTAAGCAAGCCCAAACTTTGAACTCATTTAAGTGAGCTGAACAGTAAATGCTAACATAGGCAGAAAGGATGCCTTAGTCTCTAAAGCCTCCATGAGGACTAGAGATCCATCAGTCAAGGTCTGGACTAGTTTAAAAAAAAAAATCACCACCTAATATTTCAAATATTTCCTTCCAGAATAATGCTAAAATACACTATTTGACATGAACAAGTAAAACTGAATCCACTACTTTCTGAAAAATCACTTTGAGAAACACATTGAAAAGTCTTCTTCGAAAGAAAATTTATTTCCTTTCATCACATGTACTTATTTGTTATCAAAGGTCTACTATCAAAGGTCTGCTTGCAAGATTCATGATGCTGAGCTCAGGGCAATAAACAATTTATTTTGAGAAAGCACAGACTGAATGAAGATACAGGAATTACAAGCTAATGCAGAAAGAGGAGGCATGTCAAATAAGCGCTTCGCTTTCTTAGTAGTATCTCTATAGAGCATCAGTAATGCTTAATAAAACCAATTTCACCACACTTCTGGGTCTTCAGAAGGTTTTTACTAAAAAACAACAAAAACAAGTATCTGAAGAGGACAAGGTATATTCCCCAAACACAGTTGTGAGGTCTGATTTTCTGTTTCTTTGGCACGACTCATCCATAGCCTCACCACCAGGGCTGATTCTGTACAAGGGAGTTGTGCGTCAGGGCAGCGGCAGCAGCCAGGTCCAAGCATCCAAACTATGCAAAAACTCCTAAGAGAAACAAAGAGCCTTTTTCCAATACCTACCAACACTATGGCAGGGGAAAGACGAAGCGTTTCTCTTTTTCATCATAAGAAGTGCTAGATAAGTTGTCAGACTCTCACATTTACGTACTCATTTCAGATCATTCTATAAGGGGCAAATTCTGCCCTCTGCTACACTTTGACAGTCCCTACCAACTCAAATCGACCAACATAGGTATAATATTTGACCTAACTGCATTTTAAAGCCCAGGTAAGTCTCTTGCACTCTCAGCTGAGACAGGCAACTTTTCTCTTTGCCCTACCCACACGTCCCTGTGACACAATTCTTCTGACACATTGCACATTTTTGAAGAGTTATTCCTTCCAACAAGGATCTTCCTTGTTACTCAGCTGGGCTGAAGGGCAGCTCACCACCATTTATGAGGGAGGCTCAGAAACAAGTGAATAGCAATTACTCAGCATTTGTTAAAACGAAGGCCTCACCTTTAATAATTGCACAGGCACATTTCTTTGCACGGGGTCAACCAGAACTCCGGAAGGGAGACTGATTGACACAAATATGTTTGTATTTCAAAGGGCAAACTACAAAGTCAAATAAAAGGCAGTGTTTGCACAAGAGTTAACTTAGCCATTTGGCATTCTCAAAGAGCTCAACAATCCCACAGAAAAATGTCTCTCCTTTGCTCTGCAACAGTGCATTTTTAACTTGGACTGTGATACAGGTGTACAGAGAGGTCGAATTACCATGATCCCTGCAGAAGGCAAGCTAAATGCACAACCACAAGAAAGAGGAGTTAGTAGCGACCTTTTAAGAAGCAGAACAATACAGTGGGCAGAGCTCCTTCTGCTCAGCCTCCCACGGTGAGCTGGCAGCTGCTAAAAACTCAGCGCAAGTTAGAGTTACAGGAGTCCTCTGATTGTATGGAAGGACAAACCAATGTCCAACCAACCAGGAAAGAGAGAAAAGACCTCCTTTCTCACACTATTATATCCTAATTACAGTTCATTTTGAACTAAAAGGACCAGCTCTGCACACCCTAATGAGAAGGAGATGAGATACTTAATAAGGTTCACATACTGCTCTGGGGACTGCATCGTTCCTGTTAGGGCAAGGGCAGTTCCCTGCAGTGTTGTATCAGACCCATGGTGCATCTTCTTCAGCCTCCATCAGAGCCAGTGCTGCTCTTTCAGATTGGACAAGGTCTCCAGCCCCTTTCTGGAGATGGCCAGCTGCTCTCCTTGGCAATATTGTGGTCATGCTCCTTTCCACGGTCTGCTGCAAGTGACTGTAGGTGAATTTTGTTCTCCTTTCTTCCACATATTAAAGTGCTCGACCTACCCTAAAGCTATAAATGGGTGCTTTTGCAGTGCCCACAACTCTTTGAGATCACTTTCTCAAGCTACTGGGCGTGTTGAATTCCAAGTTACCAAGTACATTAATTTCTGGGACATTAAAACTCGAGTGCCACCAAGAGCCACCAAGAACTTTAAGGTGAATCAACTAAATGGATAAAGGATCTGCACATGGGTAGATGCAGCCAAAAAGGATGGAAACGGTCTTGTGGGTGATTAGCAATTCAACTTAAATTATACACATTGACTTTGCCTCTTTAGTTGATTCCTTTCAACTTTCCTCCACAAACAGACAGGCCTTTGAACCTCAGAGTGTTACAAAGCAATGTACGTTATCAGCCACGTCTGTAAGTGTGTGTGTGTACCCAGCATCCACTAAACTGTCACATCCAGACTAAAGTATCAGATCCACTATTTTAATCTTGCATGGATTTTCAGAAGCAGTCCAAAATTGGGTCAGCCTAGAAGAACTGTGTCTGGGATTAGCACAGGAGGAAAGTTTCTAACATGCCTTGGGAATGACTTCACCAACAAACTGGGAAAAAAAAGTTCTTTCACAGTAAGTGTAACTATTGCTACTCTGAGATTAAATATTACCTGGAAAGTACTCTCATTAACTGTAGAACCCTTGATTAATGAGCAGGTGGAGTGCGTACAGGGACCTGGTCCTGATTTTGGCTGTCTTACTTGCTCTACCCTAGACAATTCTATCACCACAAAAATAAATGAGGAAATCCAAGAACTAATTATGAGTGGACAAAACATGTCAACCCAGCAACTGCCTTACAGTACTTCAGAGGTTCAAGGGATGTTGGTAGACGTGCAAGATGCAAACACTGAAGCCACTAAAAAGAAACCGCAACAGAGTCCAGCTAATCTTCCAGCATCTCTGGTGCAAGAGACCACAGGAAGCCACTCAAACACTCTCTTTCAGAATGGCTTCAGTGCAGTTTTGACTACTGCAATCAGCAGTCAATCAGTTAATTGTTTTAACGTTGATGTACACAGGAGGAACCTTCAACGCTCACCCCATTCCCAAGGAGGGGTGGAGGGGCTGTGTCTCCCACCAGGGCACAGGCATCGAGCACTGCCCAGAGGGCACAGGGGAACCTTTGTCACAGTGCAGGAGTTTGACAACCAGAAAGCAAAGGGCAGGAGAGAGCATCCCATCCAGACCTCTTGAAGGGGACTGCTGTACATTTGAAGGCACACAGGCTGGGGCTGCAGACCGCGCACAGGGGAAACCAGAACCATCATCTTCAGTTTGTCAGCACACACAATTGTATGTAAGCATCTCCTGCTATACTTATCTAGCGGCCACTGCCCCCGGGCATTTCTGTGAAACAGTACAGGCTATTCCCCACACTCTCTTTTTAATTTGTGTTTACTTGTCTCTGGAAAAAAGCCCAAAGAAATTTTTTACACACTCCAGCCAAGTAAAACAAAAAACTGAGTACTCCAGCATCAGAAGAGGAGTTCAGGCAACTTGTGCCCTACGATTGATCTCCTATTTCTCCCTACACTTGCCTTCTAATCCTCTCCATAATTACATGAGCTGTCTGATCTTCCCAAAGCTGTCAATTCACCCAAATCCATTTTCAAATGGCCATTCTTGGCACTAGACCAAGCTGTCTCAGCTTGATGCAACCCGTGCCGCTATTGATGGCTCCCCTGAAACACACAGGTGCTGCTGGCCAGACCCCAAGCGAGGGCTGCCCGGACCCAGCCCCAGGGGAGGGTAGGCAAGGGGAAACGATTGATCCGGTCCTTTTAATATGCTAATTTACCCAGTGGCTGCTTCAGTCATTGCCAGGCTGGACACTTCAAAAGAAAACTGTTTTCAAAGCAGCAATGTCTTTTTCAACTGCAGAAAACAATTAAAACTGAAAACAAATGAATTCAAGCACCAAGTTCACAGAAGCACACGTTGATGTTCTTCAGCTCCCCAAACAGAGATGTTTGATGTATGGAAAGACAGACTTGTTTAATTAATGCTATTAAAATGTGGCCTGGCAAGAAGCCTTCGAGATTTAAAATAAGAAAATCCACACCCTTTAAGTGCACACTTTAAAGATAGCCTGTATTAGTATCAAAAAAACTTAGCCATAACCTTTGGAAGTGCTCCACTGATTTCCCCACACACACGCTTCTCAAAAACGTACTTAAAATTAAATTTCTGTAATTCAGCATCAACACTAGAGAACATTTTGGCCTTTCTTAGTACTGATAATAGGGAAAATAAAGCCAATTGTTCAAGCCCTTCAGACTGCTGAGAATGCATGGCAAAGGCCAGACAAAACCCTTTGTGTGAAAAGGCATTATTAAAATATTTTGGAAAGCAGCAGCATTATTGACTAACACCTTTGCTACCAACAGCCGGTCTGAATGTGAGGAATGGATACAATAGCAGGATTTAATTAATGGTGTGTAGAAATACTGAAATGTTATATACACAAGATTTGCAGACGGAACAGAAATCAATCGAGTGCTTCCCATACATGTTTGTGGTTCACATCATGTTCCTAGTAAAATGGGAGACGAGTTGTGAAAACCAGGAGCACTCTATAAACTAAAGGAGATAACGAGTTGTAGCCCTGACCCACAGCATATTACCCTGCTTTCAAAGAGTTGAAAACTTGAAATTCCCTTCAAGTTTCCAAGGCTGAAGTCAGCCTCAGCCAGCAAGGAAGAAGAGCTGAACTCAGATGGAGGAAGAACCACAGCCACCAAGCTCAGCCTACTCCTCTGGACAGCAGCCCAGGAATCCACGATCCACCAAGCCAAGTTCCGGCTGCACCAGCAGCACCAGCTGCTGCCCTCCAACAGGAAGGAATTCCGGATGCTGCCGACCTATAGTCCCTGGCCACAGGGGACAGAAAGCCCATCAGAAGATGCAAGAGAGCACAGGCAAACAGCAGCGAGCTGTTTGTCAACCTGACAGGCAGCAGCACCAGAGAAAACTTATTCACAGAAACAAGGCATGAAGAGATAACACCAGAAAATATGAACAAAATGGAACTTGTTTCCTTGCCACTAAATTGTTAGCTTTATGGGACTTCATGCTGAACGGTATGAAAAAAATCCAATTTGCTTTGAAGCACATTAGTCTAACATCCTAATTATTGTTTACATTGCCATTTGCCTTCTATTAAGAATTGAATAATTACCCAGCGCTTCATAGTTTAAAAATACAAGCAAACAGGATTATCTGGGTAATTAAGACACTGTACTGCAGCTTTGTACTGTGGCTGTATGAAGTATTCACATACACAAGCAGAAGCAATACTTATTGATTGTCTGATTTCAAATGCTGTTTTAAGGAGTTCTAGTGTGGTAACTCATTAGAGGATGGCGACTGCTGCCTTTTGACAAGCCTGGACGGGTGAGAAGGTATCACAGCTAGGACACTAGTCAGAATCTTCTCTCTGGTCTCATCTCAGCCACAGACATCCTGTGGGAAAGCTACCTCATCTTCCTACTGCCACCCCCTTGCAGCACAACATCATCCCTCTGCCTCCTCCTCTTCGAAGCATAGAATGATTTGGGTCCTTAAAGCCCATCCAGTTCCAAGCCCTGCATGCGCAGCGACACCATCCACTGGATCAGGTTGCTCAAAGCCCCATCCTTGAACACCTCCACAGATGGGGCATCCACAGCTTCTCTGGGCAACCTGTGTCAAGGCCTCACCACCCTCACAGGAGAAAAAAAAATCTTCCTAATATCTAATTTGAATCTCCTCTCTTTCAGTTTTAAACCATTCCCCATTATCCTATCCCTGCACTCCCTGTAAGGAGCCCCTCCTCAGCTTTTCTGCAGCCCCTTTCAGTACTTCACTCTTCCCCCCACCTTTGCCAGCCTGCTGAAACTGCAGCCTCTCTGCAGCCTGTGCCAAGCTGCATCAGACCCACAAGAAGTTCAAGGCCTGTTTCCAGGCACACCTCTTTCAATGGGTTTGCGTAGATGAACTTAATTTTACAGATTCCTTTAGTGAGACTTAAACCCACCCATCTAAAAAAAGGCAGAACAGTAAAGTGAGTTTTCTCTCGGCACCCAGAACTAAATGAGGCAAAGCAAATACCAACTGTACAGTACAGTTTTTTGTTTTTTAAACCTTAATAGCTCATCTATATTGTACTTTAAACAGCATGACCTCCCCTTCTAGGTGACTATTAGAACAAAAGCAAAGTTTTTGCACGTTCCTTTGTTGTTTTAAAGAGCCTTTCCTCCATTTAATTACGCCACCAGATTTCACACTGTGCATTTTACTACCCCTGTGAAATTACCTTCAAGTTAAACTCTAATTGGACATCCAACAAAAATGAACCCCTCCCCACAACCTTATTTTTCCTTCTGGTTTCTTATAGGATGTAGACTCAACACGATCAGGGTCCCAGTTTCATACTGCTGATTTATAAAGGCACAAAATGAAAAACAGTACTTTAAAGAAATACAGTACATGTGTTCTAACTTATATCAATAAACCTTTCAACAAATCCGTTCTGAACAAGCCTGTGTTTTGGGAGCATTTAATGAGCCTCAGCTTTATTTCAAGCCAAAGGCAATTTTAAGTCAAGTTGAAATAAAGAAAATTGAAAAGAAAAGCAAGCCACTAAACCCAAAAATAAAGTAAAATATAAGTTCTTGAGTAATCATGAGGCTTAAGAAAGCAGATCTTTTCTCACAGATTATTTTCTTTCAATAAATAAAGACAGCAGCTCATTTGTGCATGTTTACCCAAGTGCTACCAGTCCCTTTTCCTCTTTGCACCAAACTAGTACTGTGGGTCAAGCCCATTTCTGTGGCCACACCAGCGAAGTGGAAGGCACTGCACGACAGCTGAGTAGCTCCTTGACTCCTCTCATCAAAAATAGCATTAAAATATAAGGATTTTTTTATGCACATACGCACATGCACACTTATAGCACAGAGGGAATCCCAACTCCAGAAACCAGTCATCTCTCCAGTTGTGGATGTAGTTACAGAAGGGTTTCATGGTCACCAGCGGACACTTGCAGGAGATGACACCCAAGGGCCTGCAGCCCCACCAGGCACAAGAAAAGGTGCTCCTTGCATCCAGCCATCATTTACAAAGGCAGCCAGGGTTTTGGAGCACAGCACTTTCCCCACATGCTAGCCTGGAGCAAACAAGCCGGCTGCAGAGACTGGGGAGAAAGTAACAATCAGTCATAGTCAAGAGGAGATCTTGAGAAGCAAGAAGCACACTGTGCAAATATTACACTATCTCTTAAACAAAGAGATCAAAAAAAGCCAAAACAGAATCCATTTGCATAAAATCCAAATCTTTGAGCTCTGCATAAACAGAAGGAGATTCTGGCTTGCGTTTCCAAAGGAAGCTCTTATCTCCTTTGTGAAATGGGGAAATGGGTGTGCTACTTTGCATGAGGGTGTATACAAAAGATGTAAATGAGGAATTTGCCGCATGCAAGAGGCAAAGCAGCCGACAGCTGCCAACTCCCATTCACAGGGAGAGCTTCCTTAGTCTCCAGCAGGAGGAAAGAGAAGGGAACCAACATGTTTGCTTCCCGGGGAGGTGAAGCAGGCCCTGAATACTCAGAAAATGGCTATTTAGTCATGGGAGTGTTAATTGTCTCTGATTCACAAAACTGACTTCACCTACTCCCCAGAACATATCAAAAGGATGTGTCTTAAAGGAATGAAATGAGAGAAGATATTTACTTCACAAGCTTGGGGGGGGTTTGATGCAATCTCAAAATGCTAAAGTGTACATTGAGCATTTATTTAATTACTTCTCCAACGTGCAAGAGACCAAGCTCAGCAGAGCACCTTATTAGACACATAATAACCCTCACCAAGATCTAAATATTGAAATCATCACACGAGATGAGCTGTCTGGAAAGTTTTGGGTTATTTTTTCTTAAAAAGAAAAGAAGAACACCCACAAAACTCCAGAAGATGGTCTATATGTCTCACAAAAGCCTACCCAGACCTGCCATGAAATTCATACTATCACAACAGCTCATCTGGCTTTGATTCCAAGGACTGTGCTTTTTACTAGTAACACACAGATTAAGGACCAAATACTGCTCTCCTGTGTACTAACAGAAATGGTGTTAGAAATTCAGAAGGAAGCAATATCAGCCTTTCTGCAAGGGATACATATGAAGGGACAATTGCTTGACGACTGCAGCTTGACTTCTGTGGGGGTTAGTGGGGTGGGAAGCAATACAGAGCCTGCAGCGGCATTTAAATAGGGATTTTTTTAAAGGCACCAGGTGGTACGAAACTCAGAGGGAGCAACCCTTGGAAGATGTATTGAGCTACATGAGAACATAACATCACCAAATCACTCCTTCAGCAGAGAAGAACATCAACTAAATTTGGATCAGACAGACTGTGTTTCAGTACCGCTCCCGTGCCCCTCCTGGTAGCTTCCATCTTCTCAGCTCCTTTGAAAATGTAACATGTTGAGTCTATGCATTTTTTTTCCCCTGCCAAAAATAATCAACCTGAAAAAAAATCCTCCTGAAATCTCAAATCTGCAGTCTTAGTCACCCTCTGATGACCCTTTTGTGCAGCCAGACTGTTCATCAGTGTTATTCTGACAAAAAAAGTTGTCTAGAACTAAAATGGGAAAGTACATACAAATTACTTAACTTCCCTACCCATGCAAAACTCACCATCGAAAAATCTTATCAGAGAAATGATGTAAACTGGACTGCTGCTCTCAATGATCACAGCCACTCTTCAAAGCCTCAGAGATAAAGAGAATCTTATCATTCAAATTATTACTTCTTAAGGATGCTCTTATCAAAGTTCGAAGAAAAATTCTAAAAACAGCAGTGATGTGAAACCACGACTGAGCCATCTTTTAAATGACATTGGATTCGCTGCCAATTGGCCAATTCACAACTCAAAAAAGCAAGTGTAGATGAAGACAAAGCTGTTGGCTCTCATAACCTTTACAATATCACAGTAAAAATCTCAACTGTCTCACATATTTATATTAAATGGCAGGTCTAAAATTGAGATTTGTAATTTCACAGCATAAAAATCATCACAGATGGCCACAGTCTATTGCTTCTTTAATCTATCTTCTCTCCCTTCCTTGTTTCCCCCCTCCTCCTCTGAGTTAAAACGATACACGTTTTATCAGAAGGAAACCACAACTAAACCCAAACCACATTATGTTAATATGTAACAAGACAATTTACATAACAATGATGTATACAAGAGAAGTTCAAAATTGCTTTATGGCTCAACTTTGCCCTAAAGCACTGTTACCTTAAGCTTGAGATGTGCCACTTGTTGGGATAGCCATATTCCATCAACAGCATTCCAACATTTATGCTCTCCTAAATGGATAGCAAGTTGGAGGGGTTTTAGCATCAAGTTCACAGCTGCAAATCCAACTCTAAGCAGAGTCAGTGTTCACTTAATATTTCTACTGAACAGGACCAGTTTTGTAGAACCACTCCTGTGACACTCACACCTGTGAAGTTTCCCAAATAAATACGGACTAAATATTTGGCTCCTTTCCCTTCCTGCCCTGGGTTTTTGCATACACATATATATATATACACGGATGTTCAGTAAGACAATCACCATCAAAAGTCAGCAGTCAGAGGAAAGATATTTTTTTGTCTTCATATTCAAACACCTCCGTACCACCAACACAAATTTTAAAACTCCTGTTCAAGGTCAGAGAGTCATTAACTCCCACTACCGGCACCACTTTAGATGTGAAGTGGCTTCCCATTATGCTTCCCACACACACATCTGAAATTAAGCTAAAGCAGCCCAAGGAAAATGTATTACTTAAAAATCAGAAGGCTGAATGAACTTGAAGCAGCTTTTAGGGCAACCCAAGTGCCAGCTGGTCCATCCCAGAACTGTATGGCAGGGGACAGGTCCCAGGACAGGAAGTTCTGATGTCCCTTGTGGATCTCCCAAAAAGTGCAAAGCTCTGATCCCACTGGTCTAAACTACTTCTGCCCACTGAGCTTTTGTCAAACATTTAAGATCTTAATCAGTCCTAACTCTGACCCTAGGAACACAAGGGAAGATGGATGAGGAAACAGACAACCTCTGACCTTTCCTTGTATTTGTCCTGCCACAGTCAACCTATTGAAAACCAATTGAGGTGGAACCTGCTCACCAGCTCCAGTCCCAGCCCAGCACCCTTTTACAACCTTTCCCAAATTCAAAGCCTCTCCTGCCACCTTCCAATCCTCTCTACCAAAACCACAGAAATCCTCCTCACTTCACCTTCCTCCTCTGCAAGAGCTTGCCAGAGCAGAACATTTGCTGAACTATGAAGTTAAGCAGGGTAAGAAAACGGGAACCTCATTCAGCAGTGTCAGAGGCCAAACTGCTTTAACAGCCTCACTGAAAACCAGAGAGTAGGCTGCATAGCTTGGGTAAACTCCATGAATTCATGACGAGGAGCTTCCCAGTAAACTGCTCTGGCTGAAGTACGGCAAATGTGAGAAACGGAAACCACAAATAGCCGCTGATGAAATGGGTTTAGCACTTTCAAATTATGTGCTGGCTCAAATCCTCACCAAATGACTAGTACAGGCCAACTTCACTCTGGAGAGCCTGAGAGACAGAACATTCCTATCTCCTTTGTAAATATGGCATTGCCATATTGCTTCCTTTTTGCTTGGAAAACAGAGAACAGGGATTCCTGGGCCCAAACATCCCTGGGTGCAGCAGAGAGCCAGTAGCTAAGCTGATATTCATCCCCAAGGTCTCATCCAACACCACAAAAATAAATTAAAAGAGCATCCCACTGTCACCACTGCACACCAGCAAAACCTCAAGAGACTCTTCTTGAACAACACAGGGTTTGTTAGGCAATTAGCTCATCATGTCTGGGCCACTGACACCGCAAAATGGGAGATCTGTGTCAATCAGAGTGACCCAGTAGTGACCTAATAGCCCTTCAGGAGACGGCAGAGTAATCCCTCTGCAATAAACCAAGATGCTCCCCCTCCATTCACCTCCTCCTCTCACAACCTGGGCTGTAAAGGTGTCAAGAAGCTTTGCTCAGAAGTTATGGAGCAATTAGAAAGTAACAGCATCTCCACCACCACCAGTAGCTCTCTTCAGCAGAACTCAGTCAGTACCGCAGCCACAGGTTTCCATGTGTAACCATACAGAGGTTTTCAAGCTTCCATCTCACAGGATCAAAAAAAAACCTCAGTAATTTACCCCAGACAGGATGCCCTGTCATCGGGTTGCCCATCTCTCAGTTCTCTCTACAGCCCATGGTAATTTTGTTTCCGATATGGCACACTTAGGCTTTTTCCACATAGCAAAACCACAGGAAATTAAAGCCAAAGTTTGTACTTAGCATTTTTTTCCTGCCAAAACTTAATTTGAATGCAGAATAATGAGCTTCATATTGACTGTAAATTATCATTTAAAAGAAATCAAGTAGGACATTCAAATGACACTGCTCTCTTGGGAGTCTTGCACAAAAGCGGACAGCTTCTTGCTCCGCTATCTTGCTCTCAGCCTCAATATGAAAAAAAATGACCTAGTGAAAAACACACCAAGAAGATGTGAAGCAAAGTCATTTGGCTTCAAAGAATGCTTTCCAAAAATACGAGTCCAAATTCACTAAGGAGTTGAGCACCTTCAATTCAGCACCCAGCAAGATTAAGCCCACTGACCTGTGCAAGAATCCATTTAAGTTTGATCTTAATTTATGCTTACATGAGCAAGAGTTTAGAAGCTGAGGCTAAACATATTTTATTTATAAACTCTCTTTTCCCCTTCCCTAACCTTTTACAACTTCTTTTTTCCAGAAAGGTGACGTGAAGAGAACACAGAAATTGAGGGTTTTTTTTTCTTTTGGGGATAATCTGTCTTTTATACAAACTTTAATCCCTAATTCTGCAGCACACAGGCTGGTGTGTGTGGGAGGGTGAGGTGGAGACTTTTAGCATTTCTAAGAGTATCCTAGCACCTCTATTATTAAGCTGACAATAGAGACCCTCTGAGAAATGAAAATATTTAACAAAGGCAGCAGTGTCAAATATCAAAGGGTATTTAGTGCTAAAAATCTGCAACAAGTAAAACACCAAAGACTTTCCCTTCCCAAAGTAGGAAAGTAATCCAACTAAAATCCCTGCTCCCCAACTCACCGCCTGATTCTTACCCCACTGCATTATCCAAAAGAGACTTTGCCAGAATTTCATATACTTAACAAAGTTCACTTCAGATAAAACTTGAAAGATCTGTCTCTTTAAACAATGGTAGCTTGCCTGCGCTGTTTTGCAGTCATTCACATTTTGGCGACTATCGTGAGCCAATTCGAATTTAGGAGCCTGCTAGAAAACGTGTTTTGCCTTCTGCCTGGTTGCAGCAGCATCATTTGCTTTGCATTATATCAATCTTAGCCTCGCCACCTGGAGCTATTGGACTTCATTAAACCCCTCTGTCCCATCACATCCCACAGGGGCTGCTAATTACTGGCTTTACTCCATTTACTCTCATCTCCAATTCAATTATGCATTCAACTAAGCCCTAATGAAGAGTACAATATGGCTCATCCTACCTTGGCATTCACCATTGCGTTCTTCATAGCCAGCATTGCACAGACAGTTGCCAATGGGCACCAGCCATTCGCCATCTGCCCCACAGTACATTTTTGGCACATCCTTCTCTTCCGAGTTGTTGACGCAGGAGCCGCGAACCTCCACCAGAGAGGATGTATCAGCCCCAGTAATGGTGTCTGGAAACTGTGCCAGGTTTCGAACTGTCAATGGACACCTCTTATAGAAGACACGAACAGACACCAAAGCAATGCAGGCACCGACATCCTGAAAAGCCAAGTAAAACCCTTTCTTGCTGAGTGGTCCCACATCCCGTATCTCTGTATTCAGCTTCATGATCCTATCACCAATGTCCACCTGGGTGAAGCTCTCATCAGCAGCGATGGTGTCGATCTTGGCAAATTGGCTCTCTCGAATAAAACGCTCCTTATCATTGTTTGACTCATAGTAATAAAGGTTGAAAGTCTCTTTGCAAGTTCCCATGACACCAGGCAGGCTGTTGCAGTCTCTTAGCGTGAACTTGATCTCAATATATACCCTTTGAGCCCCCTCGCGGGGAATCCAATCAGTTCGTAACCAATTATTCTGACTGGGCTCCATCACATTGCAGACTTGATAGGTGCGTATCGGAGTGTTCTTCTCATCCATAATGCTTACTTCCTCCCACTGTGAAGAGGAAAAAAGAAAGAAAAATACATCAGAATTAAAACGAACAGAAGAGCTTCACAGCAAACATCTGCACTTCCACAACTAATGTGGAGATATTTTTGTTTCCCATTACAGCGAAAAAAAACAGTAGATCAAGCCATAGCCAGGACCTCAACTACTTGGACATTACAAGAAGAATTTGTTCAGTAGAAATAAACTCCAAATCAAGTAACACATCAGAAACAAACGTACATTTTAAAGGTCCTCTGAACCAATCCAAGAATGCTCCATCCACTGACTATTTTACTGGCACTACAACTCAGTCCACAGGACGCTACCTAGATCAGGGCCACACATAGTGCTCAGACTCAGCATCTATGCAACAATATTTCCTCTGCAGCAGACAGGGTGGGAATGCATGGACCCCACTTTGTATATCTGAATATCCAAGAGCGAGATCGCATGACCTCACTGCACAACAAGCACAGGGCAAAGAGTACCATTCATGTTTCTGGAATTGCTACCACAGATTTTAAACTCTTAAGACTGCCCTTATTACTTCTTCAAGCTGCCAACTACTGTCCTGGGCTAGCAATATCCCAGACATGCTCAACAAATCATGTTTACTTTGCAGCTGAGAAGAAATAGCTGTCTACAGAGAGCTGGGTCCTTGACTTGCTTGGCAATTAGAGATGGAACAATATGTAAGAGGACACCACCAGCCTACCAGCAATACTTTGCTATCTAAACAAAGTTTCTAATTAGTGAGAAGGTGGGAAAAGAAAGAATGTTGCACATCCTAGAGAAAGTGTCAGGAAACAACTAAATTCATATTCTCTAAAACCCAAAAAGGTTATCAGAGAGAGTAAACGGTGAAAGTTGAGTTCATGCATCTTCAGAAGTGCCAAACTAACAGGCAACAGAATCATGAAACAACACCAATCCAAGGAAAGTATGGAAAAAAGAGATCTGGCCCTAATTCAGTAGTTCAGCATAATAAACTCTGAAAAAGAAAGCATGCATAACAAACAGTTTGGGAAAAAAATGTTTTAAGGATTACCACAGACAGAAGAAAGTTTATCACTATGCTGTCCCAGTAAGGAAAGAGGGGCATTAGGGAGAGATATCTTCCCAGCAAGAAAAACCCATAGTACTTCAGCATCAGAAAAATCCTTCTTTAAAAAAAATATATATTACTGTCTGGGTTTGCAGGCAATACAATGAAACATTTAAATTATCCTTGGAAAACAGTAGTAACTTTGTAGAGACTTCCCAGAAGTGATTTTCAGAACTACTGAAGCCATGGCTTTGATAAATAGAAGCCTTCTTAATGTTAAGGGGCTTCTTGTATAATATCCTGCATTCTTCTCACAAGGGCTGCTCTTATGCAAGTGATTTTTACTTAAAAAGATTCCAGTTTAGCTGAATCTGTTCCTAGAATGACAGTAGTTAGCACCATGAGTCACTAGGAGCAGAAAGAATAATATTTTATTTGCTGCCTAGAGATAACTGCAAATTAAAATGAAGGAGGGGGGGAAAATCAATACTCAGCATGTCACTCCCTTTCACAGAGGAGGAAAAAATAAATCTTAAAAAGTCATCTATCAATGTAAAGTGTAACATGGTGTTAGTACAAAGACAGAGTTGTTTAATTTACAGCCGCCACAGAGCTAGTTTACTGTTACAATATTGTTTTTATGATCCATCACTTTCCATTCAGCTTCTCTTCTGAGCGTCTACACTACCTATATTGTGTGTGGCACAAGAGAAAGGAAGGAGCAGAGGGAAATAATACTTGTTGACAGGATTTCCTTTAGTACATTTATACAATGGAGGATGCTGCTAGAGGATTCAATAAAGAGACCACCGAGGTCAATGGACAGACTGAAACTAAATCCACCAAGTTTCAGACTGGGTTCTTGACACACCCCTGTCTCCTGGCAAACACACAAATGTATAGAGCTAGGTTTCTTATTTCATAAGCACGTGTGCACAAAACAAACCTAAGTGCTTCTTACTGCCAGAGCTGAAAATAACTACAGCCCCACATTTCCAGCCACTGTAAATGATTTGTAACTCTAAGTATGTGGTCAAAGCTGTAACTTTTTGCTTTCAAATTGAAATTAGCTTTTATAATTCAACTCTTCCCACGGTTTAATGATGCAGAGTAAGAGATTCTGGGCACAAAACCTGCTTTTCAACTGTGAAATGCAAGAGTAAATCATTAATTACATTTATAATGTAATTCATTAATTCCTGCAGGGCTTCTATATATTTGATTACTGCTAGTCACTACTAAATGACTATGTTCATCTCCAGCCCTTCTTACCCACTCAAGCCTCGCACCTCGGGTATTGCATGGTATAGATATAGAAAAATACCTTTTTTAACAGACAATAAAAGTACATGCAATTAAAGAAAAACTAGCACTGAAGGACAGAATCTTTCCAGCCAGATAAGAGACTTCCTTTCTGCAGCTTGAAATAAATCTGCAGCATATGAAGTTAAAATAAATGCTTTCCAAGCACTATATCTCAGAGGCAGACCATGTACTCTTAAATTTTTCACTACCGGCTTAAAAATAGAACACACATATGTAGGTTTAGTGAAACAAGTCACGTCCACAAAAAGAGCACACATTTCCATCTCAGGCTTGCATGGTGCTTTCAGAGAAAACACGGGGGGAAAGTGGGAATCCAACAGCCATTCATAATCTACAGCTGTCCTCTGATTGTCAATTCTACTACCAACTTATTAAAACTTGTATTTTAGGTCTTGTTTTAATATACATTGTAGACATCCCTTGGGGAGCCATACGAAAGACTCCGTCTCATTAACTGACCTTTCCAGGGTACAGGACTAACAATGAAGCCCAACTCTCACTGAGATAGAGCTGTACTTTTCCACACTGTCAGAAGACGAGGGCAATTGCCTGCAACCAGCAGTGACCGCACACCGCTGGGGCTGCCAGAGCCCTGCCAATCACTTCCCCGCTCTTTGAAAGCTTGAGTTTCGGGGACAGCACAGTGCGCTGGGGCAGAGCACAAGCCAGGACTGTAGTCAAGTTCACCCAGAACAACAATGGGGGAGCAAAACAATCCCCCATTCTCTAGCGTTATGGCTATTCAGAGCTTATGCATAATGTATCACCAGCCAACAACCACGGATTCCTTCCACTCAACTACTGTTTCATCAGCTCTGCTTCTTCTAATTACCAGTGGGAACGTATTAAAACCAGTAAATTTGTAGGTCTCCTGAAGAATCCAGCACTTTGCTGTGCACAGGTTCTGATCTTTCAGCAGTTTTATTTTTCAATTATTTTGACTTAGTTATTTCTGCTGAAGCATACTAAGGGGTTTTACTCATTAAATATGAAAAGAATTTGAGGTGCATTTTTTTATGTTCACATTTAGTGTGCATTGTTAGCAATTTTCTTAAACTGTTCACTTTGAAAAAGAAAAAGCCTTCCTAATTGCTTATTAATAAAGTGTCTTGCAAGATCACATGAAGCAGTATCTCCACAACATCGCACCAGATCTTAAGTCCACGGTTCTCAGGAGTTTCTCATAAAGGCCCTGGGCACCCTGTGGATGGGGCACAGGGGAGGCAGCAGCCAGGTGCCCATCCATTCATAGAGAGATACACTAGTAGAGATACCCTGCCCACAGCTCAGCAAGTAGAGGGGCTCTAAGCCCCAGCGATGGACAGGTGAATATCTTAATATCATATCACCATCAGGCAGTGAATTCAAGCAGCCTTCTATTGCAGCTGTCTCTTTGAAAAGTACATGAGAAGAAACTCCAAGGAATCACTATTAAGCACTGGGTGCTTCAATTTATTTGTTCAGAAACCAAACGATATTTATACCCCAAAACAGGACAACTGTCCCGTCACACCAAAAGGTCTATGTTGTATATCGATCCCTACTTCTTCATCCAGAAATAGAACAGCAATTGTCCTGAACATCTCCCAGCCGAGGCGGCCCGTAGATATAATAACTGCAGTCAAGAATGCCAGTTCAGTCCCCAGATCGCATTTCTTGTTGGTATTTCAGTTTTAAATAGGCATCTAAGCCAATGCCTCAACCAATCTCTTCAGTCTGAAACCTCTTTTCTGCCCTTTTGGTTTCCACTTCTTCCATGACAGAACAATCCAAAGGGAGTATAGAGTTTCTCCAACAAAGAGTAATTCACTCGGTAAGCCGGGGGAGAAACCTGACCTTCTCACCACAATCAACAATAATCGAGCCATTAGGACTCTCTGAAAGTTACTAATCACCCCCTTTACCCTTTTGATCAGATAGCGGTTTAAAACTTACCCCTCCTTCCAGGGGACTCGCTATCCAGCCTAGTTCTCCCTGCACCGATCTGGAATCCAGCAAGGTAACTGCAGAAAAGCATAAAATAAAACAGATTTAAATTCCAGCTGCCAAAAGGCAATATTAATAAACAAATCGTTTACCTGAGCATTTCCATATGCGCACGGCGCGATCGCATCCACCTTCAGCTCAAAATGAAAATACCATTTCCAACCTCAAACATAGCGGAGCGCTTCCAGGTGCGGGCGAAGCGCAGCGAGCACCGAACCCCGCCGGGGCAGCCGGCACGGAGCAGCGGTCCCGCTCTAAGGGAAAGAGTCGGGATCGGAGCGCTCCCGCGGCGGGATGCGCTGCGTCTGCCGCCGCCCGATACCGAGGAGCGGAAAACTGTCACTTGCCCCGGCCGTAACTTGTTCACTTTGAGAAAAAGCCTTCTTAATTGGTTATTAAAAACAATCTCAAGGGGTTCCCGTGAAGCACAGTCTCCACCGGATCGCACCAACATTTAAGTCCAAGATTCTCAGGAGTTTCCCACAAAGGCTCTGAGCACCCTGCAGGATGGGGCTCAGGCGAGACAGCAGCGAGGTGTCCGTCCACTAATATACCTAAGTTAGCAGGGATACCTCGCCCGCAACTCAGCAAGCACAGGGGCTCTAAGCCCTGGAACTCGGCAGGACACCGGGATCCCGTACGGGCTTCCCCATTCCGGGGAGCGGCACGGAGCAGCCGGGAGCTCCCGGGAAAACCGGCTCCCTGAGCCGCAACGAGGTCCCGGAGCGCCACCGCTGGCACCGGGAGCCCGCGGAGGTTCCCCTATCCAGGGGAGCGGCGCGGGACCGTCCCGGAGCGCCGCCGCTGGCACCGGGAGCCCGCGGGGCTTCTCCCGTCCCGCGGCCCCGAGGAGCGGCGCGGAGCCGCCAGGTGCTCCCGGGAGCACCAGTTCGCTGACCCGCGCTGCACCCCCGCCCGGGGCACGGTGGGGGCCGCTCCGGTGGGGACCAGCGTGGTCCCAGCGGCGAGGGGACTCCCGCCCGCCCCGGGGAAGCCGATCTCCCTCCCACAGCCCGCGGAGCCGGGAGGTGCGCGGCTCTCACCTTCGTTGGCGGGATAGACCCGGGAGCCGGTGACGGCCCCGCAGACGCCGACGAGGAGCGGGAGGAGGGCGCAGAACGGGACCCCGGCCATGCCGCCGCCACTCCGGCCGCTCTATCCCAGTGGAATAACTGCCTACATGGGGCGCGCGGCAGGCGATAGACATTGCCAAGGGGGTGGGTCCGCGCCTGCCCGTCACGCCCCGCCGCCAATCGCCGCCCGGCTCGCTCCGCTCGCCCCGCCCCCTCCGCCAATCGGCTGCGCGGAACGGCAGCGGAGGGGGCCGAGGGGGGCGCGCTGTCCCGCCGGGAGGAGGGCGCTGCGCGGGGGCCGCTCGCGTTAGCGGTGTCGGAACGCAGAAACATGGCAGAAAAAGAGAAATAAACGAAGAATTAAGTGAGGAGCGACCCTTGTGCTGCGAGATGCGGTGGGGGGACGGCAGGCGCGCAGCGCACACGGGCCTTCCCTGCGCTGGCCCTGCATCCCGGGAGCCTCCCGCCCTCTCCGCGTCCCGGGAGCCTCTCTTTGCCTCTTATCCCGGCAGGCTCCCAGTGCCCTCCATCCTAGGAGCCTCTTTCGCCCCGCACCCCGAGAGCCTCCCGCCGCCCCCCATCCCGGGAGCTTCCCTTCATCCTCCCGCCTCGTCCCGAGACCTTCCCTTCACCCCCCCTCCCTGCTCTGTCCCGAGAGCATCCCGGTGCCCCGAGTGGCGCCATCGTTGAGCAACAGCGCCACCTGGCGGGGGCGTCGCGGTGCGCGGTATCCCGGGGTCGGGAGGGGCCGACGGGCACCGCCGGGAAGCGGCGCTCCCTGCAGCTCCGAGGGCGAAGCTGGACCCGCAGCACCTCCCGCCGGAGCCGCTCCGGCCGCGGCGGCGGCGGACGAGCTCCACGTTCACCGCGAACGTGCATATCGTTGTTGCTTGGATGCATGCGGGCAGCAGCCGGGACGGGGCATGCTTGAGGAGAAACCGGGGTTCGGGGTGACTCCCTGCTAAGCCGTGGTAGACACCCCTGTTCTACTCCTACAGCTGGAGTACACGCCGATACCGATTCCCACGATCCCAGGCAGCTGCGTATCTGGTAACACCTGCATTGCCCGGTGTCTTCAAGGCAAGGCAGAGGACACCTGGTGAGAGTGTTGGGGTTGTCCTATACAGGGACAGGAGTTAGACTCGATGGTCCTTGTGGGTCCCTTCCAACTCAGGTCATTCTATGAGATTCACCTGTATAAGAACGCAGCCGCATCTCTGCTCTGCACGCTTTGACCACGAGAGTTTATTTCACTCCCTAAACGCCTATAAATAAATCCATGGCTCGCAGAAGTTTGCTAAGCCCTCGGTGTGCCGGGCAGTGTCGGTGAGGTACCCACTGCTCCTTAGCCAGCCCGCATTCCCAAAGCTGCGCTGCTAGTCCGCCATCGACTGTTTCCAAGGCATCCCGAGCGCACCGGGCTCCTGTCCGGCACCGCCGCTACCGGCGGTGCTGCGTTTCCTCCCGGCTCGGCCCCCACAGCCTCTCCCCGAGCCCCGGTAAAGCGAGTCGACCGGTGGTGGACACGAATACTCCCCGGCTGAAACCCAGCATCCCGACTTCAGGGAATCTCACTCAGACTCTTTCTTCTGCTCAGGGTAAAACGAATTCCTGTCCCGTTAACGTTAGTTTAAGCCCAGAACCCCTGCAGAGGTTCAGTCGGTAAGAGTATTTTCAATTTAACTTTGAACTCTGATCACCGATCTCTGAATAGAAGTTTGATGAACAGTTCTATGCCACAAGAACTATGCCTGTTGTGAATCAGCTGTTTTCTCTTTAAATAACCCTGTTTTTCCCCAAATTCAAATATTTGTAACACATAATACTGATAAACACACTTTTACTGTCACTTTTTGCTTCAAAACATAGAGTATCTTTCACCTTTTTTAATTCTAGGTCAAGATCTAGGTAGGATGAATGTTTCTAAAACAGCTTTAAAAAGATTTATTAAGACAGAATTAGCAATCTATTATTAGCAAAGTATTATATCCAGTAGTCTGAGGCTCGGATTGTTTTCCTTTGCCTTGAATATTTATTTTGGGGCACCCACTGGCAGAACCTTAAAGACAACTCTGCTGGTGTGTTTTTCTCTTTTGGTAGAAAATAAATCTTTTAAGCAGCTGCTTGGATAATGGCAGTTAAAAAACAGTGCAGCACAGTTAATGCAACTGTTAAAACTTGTACTTCCTGACTTCAATTATATACAAGAATTCTTGGCCTAATGAGGAGGAAGAAAAGGATTAGTTCCTTTTTTATTATTTACGCAAAAATATAGTCAATTGAAGTAACCCAAGTGTTCTTGTTTTCACATCTTCAGTACATCTGACAGCTCTATCAGAAGTCAGGATAAACTTAATGGGAAATGTGGAGTATCAAAACATCTTTTTTTAACTGAAGTCATTTTTGTTGTAATGGGTTGCAATACAGTGCCAAAAATGACAGTTGTCGTAAAATATTAAATACTTTGAAATCTTGAAAATATTTCCATTATATTAATGCAGTTTTAATTTGTAAAAAAAAAATCACATAAAATAAACACGGGCAATGTAAAAAGGCCCTGCAAAGGTCATAAATGAAAATGTTCGCAATTCTACCAAATCCACTGTATTTTGGCTCCAAGAAAAGGTTTTTCTAAGAAGCCTTGCCAAAATAATCACAATTTCCTTACTTTGTGTCATTTCAACGAATCATAAAAGCCCAACATGGTTTTAACAGATGTCATTGATACTTGGGCTAAATTCTGTTCTCAGCTTCAGCAAGTAACTCCACCTTATGATAAAATACCTGACATCAAAATTTATTCCTTAAAATTTGGTTACAGCCATTGGATCTGTTGCATTTTTCTTAACTACCTATTAACCGCGCAGCCTGCCCTGCTGCCAACTTGCTGGCTGATGTTATTGTAACTCACTATCAGGAGTGATTCCACTTTGATGGGAACTAATCAGGTTTGCACCATAATCAAGTTTACACCATTTAAACAGTCAATCTAATGCAGCTTGAAAAAGCATCTCCAGCATCTCTTACATTTGTCTCAGCTCCTCAGTGGAACTGCATTCGCTTGCAGCGCACACTGTAATAATTGTGACAGTACATTCAATGTTTGATCCTCTCTGCTTCATAGAGATCAACCCCAGCTGAATTATTTAGAGACCTCTTTATAGGACACAAATGGGACAGACAAACAGGCACAGGAACACACAACACAGAGTTTTTGAGAAGTTGTACGTAATCTTGAAATGTAAGGACTGAAAGATTGTTGTGTTTCCTACTTATTCCTAATTTATTTTCCTCTTATTTTAAAACACCAAGGCAATAGGTTAGCATACAATATTATAGGGTATTGGCACATGTGGCTTGTCTGGGATGCATTTCTGTAGTTAATATCGTTTCTAATGGAGCATTCTGAATGGATATTAAGTGTCTCCCACATACACATACGCTTATATACAAGCAGTAGCTTTCCTTTTTGCCCAATCACAAACACAACATTCTAAGTTAAATACTTTACAGCCCCCAAAAGATCTGTGACTTTGGATGCGTATTCTGTTCTATTTTTACTTTATCTTTTCATTCTCCGTTTTTGTATGTCCACCTACCCATGCTCGTCCATCTCCCCAGAAGCTTTTTGCTGTCAGTCAAGTGACAACCACAGTAGGAAGCTCTATGTGTTCATGAGCCTCCTGAGGCCCAGCACTACATTTGGATGGGGGGAAAAAAAAAAAGAGGAAAAAGAAGAAAGCAAGGAGGAGGAAGGAATCACAAGCTCTTCCTTTAGTATGCAATTCCACAGCCTGCAGGGAAAAAAATCCACCTGGCTCCTCTGAAAAGGTTTTTCCCACAAAAATGCAATTCTGCTTACTCCACTCCCACACAGCTTCCATACTACTGGGCTATTTGCAGAAGAGTGTAAAACAACCCCAGGAAGTTTAACACATCACACACAGAGTCTCATTGTCAAAGGGAATAATGCCCCAAAGGTGTGCCTTTATCAGGTTTGGCACCAGAGAGTAACTACTGGCTCCTGGGGTTCCTTCCTAGTACAAGTGCTCAGATGTACCTAGCCTTTCCCTCCCTGAACTTTCTGATTCTTAATGGGCCTATGATTATTAAATGTTTGCTGAAAAATTACTTGACAAAATGTATTGTTAGCTGTTTGTGAATAAGAGCTCTAAGATACGAGTAGGATTTCATCCTGAAGGTCATGTTTAGGTTAGCTGAAGTTGCAGGCTGCCATACAAAAACCCATAGTGGTGGAACATCTACGTGAAGGTAATATGCATTTCTATAAACATCATGCTGGCAGAATGATTCTGTTTCGGATGGGATTAGCAGGAATTTTGCTGCTGACCTCGATAAGAAAAGGTGCTGGTTTATAGCTCATTTGCAAACCCACTCTGCAAAAAAGTGGCACTGATGACAATTTACACTGCCTTTTCTTAATCATGACCATCATCACTAGAGTTTCCTATTTATTACTGCCTTGATGCTGATTACAGGACTCATGACAGTGTCTTTATTCAGACCAAGCACATGTGGTGACTTGACAACATACAGGCAGACAGATGCATAGATTTTTTTTTACCTTTCCTAACTAACAGTGCTAAGGAAAACTCAATCATCGTAAGTGAAATGTAACAGGATCTTAATGACAATTGAAGCAGTACCTGTTATTACACTGCTCCTAACAATGTAACTCAAATCTCGTAGTTCATCTAAAATTTATAATATGCCATTATCAAGTCCCTGAAAGGAAGTCCTGTTATCAAAACTATTTGCAAAGCCAGCAGTGTTTACGGTGCAGTTTAGGCTTCCTAAAATAAACAAACATTAAAGGGCACTGGCAAAAGGTAAAATCTGAAAAGCAGTACAGAAGGAGCAAAGAGAAGAGAAACAAATGCAGCAGGATGTCAGACCAGGTGTTACTGCTTTTCACCTAACAAGCAGATCAATAAATGCACTGCAATGTAGGCACAAGCTTGCTCATCGAGGCACTCGCCCTCGGTGAGACCAGGGGGCAAGCAGCAACCTGCAGGTTTTGTTCATGTGAAAGTGTGACCGGTAAACCCGTGCAAACAACTGTATGAGGCTGCAGGATGCTTGGCAACCCTGAGAGGAAAGTGCCTGCCCACGTTTCACTGAAAGGTTATTTAAAGCTGTGGAGGTTAACAGACACCTTAATTATTACAAACCGCTATTGAATATCGCTGGCTTTGTACTGCCAGTCCTCAGCAGCTGTGCTTCTTACTCATTCATGATCATTTGGGAGTACCGTAAGCTTCCAGAAAATAAAAGTCACTGGGATGAAGATGTAGGACTGGCGTGCGCTGGCCTTGCGCGCTGGCAAGCGGCGTTCGTGGGAGGAGGATCGCTGCTGGCAGCGGCCAGGGCCACCAGCCAAAGGGGAGCCCGCTCAGGCAGGCTGCTCCCAGCGTCTTGGAGCGGCTGCAGGAGAGCGTGCTCCATTAATAACAAAACAAATGCAAGGGAGCCAGCCTCTGCCAAAAATTGTAGGGAATGCGTTTGTAGCAAATTTCAGAGGAGCTCGGCTTGAATTTGAAGGGTGAAACTAAAGTCTAAGCACAGAGATTTGCAAACTACATCCAGATTTCTTCAAAAGCACACATCTATTTTTCTGCAGTGGGAAAAAATATTTAGTGAGACAGACTTAGTTTTCCTCTTCCAAGAAAGATGTTTAAGATCACAGTTTAGCATTTTAAGTTTTTAAGGGTCACAGTTTAAGAATTCTGAGCTAGGTTCTGACCTGTACTAAGATAAAGTTGAATTTTAGTGGCAGCTCAGCTTTAACAGATGGGCAGAATTGAGCCCTTCATGTGAAACAGAATAAATCTAAAATTAATTTAAGTGGAAAAAATGTTTCCCAGATTTGTTTTTACTTTGGAATTTTAGTGTTTCTGCCATAATTTACTGAGTTGTTTTGTTTTTTAAAGAAAAGGTTACAGGATTATTTTTATTGCACCACCAAATGTTCTGTATAAACAAAGATAATTTTTGTGCAAAGTCTCCAAATTGTCCTTTTGGTGAAATAATCAAAAGAAGGAAGTGTCAGATCTGTAATTCATTTTTATTCTTTGTATTCAGAGACAGTGATCTTTTCAGAGGTTATTGACGCAATGATGGTACCAATCAACCTGCACCAGAGACAGGTTCCCTACAGAGCACTGAAGATTTCTGGCACTTCTAATAGAGTGTAAATCCTAATTAACTCAGATTAAACTATCCTATCTGAGATTGCCCACACATTATTATGAACAAAATGCTTGCAACCATGTAGAAGAATACTGTGTTTAAAGTATGAAACAAAACCAAATCCTCCTTCTTTTTTAATGTGTCCTGTTTTTTTAATAGTAGGGCAGAGGAAGAAATTTTGTCTTTAGAATAAAATACAAAATCCTTTCTTTTTGTTCTAAAAAAAGTGGAAAGCATTTGTGCATTTTTTCTGTGCATGCATCAGGCATAACCGGTATGTTCACAGGGTAAGAGAAAGATTAAGGTTGGGAATTTAAATCCAGAAGAAGGGCTTTGCTCTGAGTTCTGCATAGACTTCCTTAGGGATCTTAAACAGCCACTGCAGCAAAGCTTTTGAACTTGTATGAAGGTGATTACCTTAAATGCCCACCTTAAAACAGCAATACTAAATAAATATCAAGTCAGAGAGATCTGCAGACATCCAGTGCCTGTTGCTCCATTCTTGCAAAGAAACTGGAGATGTACAGTTCCTTTTGGGAACATCTATAACCCACTATGGGACTTGTGGTCTATAGGCTGGTCAGCCTTAAAGCAATAATGAGCAGCTTTCCTCAGGATCTGAAACACTGCCTATCTCTCTGTCCTGATTTGAGAGAAATTATAAATACCAGAGAATGGTTGTTTATTATCCAAGAAATGATTTGTCCTATTTTAGGGGAACTGCTGACTGGGTAAAGTGAGCATATGCATATGTGTGTGTTCCAGCTCAGTATTTGCACTGCTTTTATTACAAATTCTGGATTAACTTCGTATAAGCAAAATAGCAGGCACAAAAATGAAAACCTGCAAGAAGGACAATGGATAAAAAAATCCACCCTTGCTTTTATGTCAGAGAAGCAGCAGCCGTTATTTCCACTGATCGCAGAAGAGTTCAGAGAAGAAGGCAGTTTGTCGTGCTGAGCAACACTGCCACTGTATTTCATGTTTCTATTTTATTTATACTGATTTACTGAGTGTTTTCATGTACTGAGATGTTCTTGTATAGCTTCTAGCACAACCAAATCTCAAATTGACTCTCAGGGATCCGAGCATCATTGTAGCATTAGAACAAAAGATGTGTGCAGGTCTGTACCTGTACCCTATGTTACACCAGCATCAAACTTATTTTAAGGTTTTTTTAATTTATGACATACAAATTAGTTCTTCTTATTTCATACACTGATAGCAACAACAAACAATTTTTCCTCTCTTAGAACCACTCTTTGTCAAGTCCCATTCCCCTCTGAGCTTTCCTTCCTTTAATGGAAGTCAGCCCCAAACCCTGAGTGTATTTTCTTGTACACACGTCTGTAACGACAGTAGAGAGCAGGAACACATATCTCTGAATTCTACCTCAAGGCAAGGTTTCCATTAGAAATGACTCATGGGTATTGCTTTCATGAGACAGTCAATTGCAAGACTTCCCTAACACGTATGCAGCTGATATTTGCAACAATATTTTTTCCCAGGCATTTCTTCATGCAGTATCCCAAGGTAAACAGCAAAAATATTATGTTTAGGGAGAAATGTGCAACGACTACAGCTTTCATGGGCACAACAATGCCACCCTTCCCGTGCCCATCACCATTACTTATCCTTAAGCACATTACCACACTGACCTCTGTTTCTAGCACAGGCTAAAATTAGTAGTGCAAAGCTTGCTTACCCTGCTCGAACAATGGGTTCAATCCTAAGGTAGAGCGTGACTGTTTGCATTGACCTGTTGTGATCCCTTGTCCACCATTCCAAGGGCTTGCAGAGGACCAGGAAAGCAGAAAAACAGCCATTTGCAGGCTGCGGGAAACAAAAGGAAAAGGTTACTGGTCATTTTTTTTGTCCACTCCCTTCTGCAGAAAAAAAAAGGAACATGCAGAGTAAAATTTATGTGTTTTTTTCTCTTGATTACTCTTTGAAACTTTCATCAAAATATATCTTTGGGAGTGAACAAAGTAAAAGGCAATGTAGATTTGTTTGAACTTTCCCCACCATTCCAAAATATCCAGAAATGCCAGCGAGATACTCAAATAAAGAGCTGTAAAAATAAAACAGATTCCCAGTGGTGACATCTGTTAGTATAAGGATTATTCAAACATCTCTAGAGTTTTCCAAAGAAATGCCAGGATGGCTTCCTACCAAAAGACAGCTCAGTCTAATACCCTCCTTGGCTAAATCTACATACAAACCGTGTTTCTATGTTTTATTTGCACTAAGAAACCCACATGCTTGTCTTGATGTGGAAATAAAAAGAGATTCATAGGGAATCTGAAGATGTATATACTTGGAAACTAGTTTAAACTGACCTTGGGATTAGAGAAATATCTTTTTATGGAGCTCAACACAACTGTCAATGCATGGTTCAGGAAAAAATACATTTCTGCTGAAAGCGCCTTTATAATTTGATGCAAGAATTTCTATTTAAGGGGATACCAGCACGTACAGGTAAAGAATAATTTCTGTCCATTTTGCATAAAATGACTTGTTTTACTTATGAATGTGAATACACATGCAAACATGTACAAAACCTGAATAAATATTCTGCCAGACACATGGATGGAAGAAAGACCCACTAGAAACCATGCTGTAAACAGAAACAGAGGTTGCTGAGTTATGCCAAAGTTGTTCCCAGCCACATCATTCTCCATTTCCCTCATACCTCTCAGGTGGCCTATGCAGACCACCTACAAACTCAGCCTTGTGGAGGGCATTATACACAAGTCCTGGGTATTATCCCTTTCGTATTAGTTCAAGAAGCCAGCTCACACCAGTGGAATGGCACCAGTAACAATGTGAGGTTTAACACCAGCAGCTCCGCACCCCACACGGAAACACCACGTGGATATCATTACACTGGGAATTTCCTAGAGACCGTAAAGTGATGAATAAACTTTATCTGAGAATTGCAACAGTATTTATAGCATTGAGAAAGAATCCATTAGAACTCAATGTTTCCAAAGCCTGAGCATAGTTACTAAGAAACTTAATTTGGGAGAGATTTACCAATACATCAATGAAATTAAATATAAGACGACCGCATTTACCCTGATTCCAACGCATGATGTTTATGAGTGAGAATGACTTTTTCCTCCTTTAATTAACATTCTTTTTAAAGTGTTCTCTAAATAAAACATCGCTTATAATGTAGCATCTCCTTAAGAGTCTATCACTCACGTGAAGCTTTCAGAAACGATCATTGCAACTTAAAAGGCACTATAGGATATTTAGACTACAGTTATCTCACAACATGTTAGCTGACTGCTTTGTTATTTGAGCTCTAAATGTTAAACACGCAGAAGCAACATAAAAGGATCTTCCCTGTAAAGCGCATTTTCCAAATTCTCCCTATCTGTTATTTAGAACCCCATAAAGATCTGTGTGTGTCTACCCATCTGCAGCCACATTTATTTTTACATGTTTTTGAGTGCATATCTCTCAGTGTCATAAGGTCTTCATAAATAAATCAACCTACTTAGATCTGCATGCTTTGAATAACAAGTCAGCCACCAAACCAGCAGATGGATACATTTTTAATTAGGTAAGCAGTCGATGCCTTTTGGTTGGAAAACTCTCTTATATCTTTTAAAAAGACAGAAAGTAACCAATTTAAATCCAAAATTGCAGTGGGACAGTATAATGGTTTTAATCTGCACGTAGCTGCAAATTAGCTTAAAGCCCAGCCTTTGGGACAACTTGAACAAATGCAATATTTTATATCGAGCAAGACTCAAAGTGAAATATTTAAGGATCTTGTAAGAATACGTTGTAAACAATATGTATTTTTCAATAACACATGTGGTTACTTATGCAATCTTCTCACTTGGGCAAGACTCTCTGATCTTAATTCATTTACTATGTTGCCATTGCAATCTCTCAAGCAAAATATTTTTTAAGCAGCAACTTTTAATTTACATAATCAGACATACTTTCCCGAATAACATGGAAGAAAGTCAGAATTAACGACATCTTGTCCTGCTTAAAAAATCCATGAAAAGAAACTCCAGCAGTTTCAGTTAACCTCTTCCCACAAAAAGATTTTCAGGTTTGGACTTAGAAAAAATTCAGCATGACAGATACAAGTCTTACCTACACCAGACTTTCCACACTCCTCTGAACTTCCCCCGCTCCAGAAAGTCCATGTAAACACCCCAGCATACAGCAGCCCTGGTGAAGGCTGGCCCATGCCAGGGAGCCCCAAAGGAGACTTCCATGTTCCGAGGACTTCCAGAGCACCTTGCTGCCCACATGAAATGGGTCAACCTGGAGCCATCTCTCCCACTGTTCTTGCATTGCCTCTTCCTGATGTATTTTCTGTATTTGCTCTGGTTAATCAAAACAATGCATTTGTGTCCATTTATTTCTTTTTCTCATAAGAACTTGGAAGTTATCCTGTGGTTTCCCAAGTGGTCTTCTCTTGCTCTTCTGAACTAGTGAAATAAATCAAATTAAACCGCTTGCAGCCCTGGCCATCATGCCTCTTCCTGAGCTGGTGCAACAGGCTGTGGTTTCACAGGGTAGAAGTATACACCACTGCAACTCTGACTGCCTGGACAACACTGGCAGTCCCACTTCTCCGTTCCAGAAAGAGGCATGACCAAGAGGTAGTGCTATCTAACACAAAATTAAGATGGTCTCAGTGTGATGAATTAGTATAGAAGATTGTCCTTTGAATAAAAAGGCTTCTCTGGCAGTAGATGAGCCATGTCTTCTTCATGGGCAAATAACTGCCTTCCACTTGGCTAAACCCACCAGTGCACCACATTTGAGGTGTACATTGACACCAGTTTGCAGCTTTTCTGTGTACAACACCCAAAACCATCAAAAGAATTTGAATACCCAATATGAGGGACTTATGTTGGTACTGAGTTGATAAAATATTGGTTTTTGATCCTTATTCAGTTTTATGCTTACAAAAATATTAGAAATAATAAATTCACGAAGTAGAGAAAAACTGCAGACATAAAATATGATACTTAAACAAAATAACTTGAAAATAAATGGACCAGGTTTAATCTTCGATGTCACTTCCTTGGATTTCATGATACAACACCTGAGGTGAATTTTTTCCATTTTACTTCAGCAGACTCTTTTTCCTGCCTGTGCTTATGGTAAAATAATAATCAAGTTGCCCATATGTTAAATAATAAAATTCGGTTCTATCGTTTCTTTCTATCCCTCTACAGTTCTTTTCAGTTAACTCAATGGAAAATACTATATCTCTAGAGCTGACTGGAAAAGAAATAAAGGTCTGACTCTCATCCTACTTTTACAGGGTCTGTGCTAATGTAATTGTACTGATTTCAAGGAAATTGCTTCAGATTTGTACCATTAGTTAGATCAGAATCTAGATGTCAGTGCACCCTGAAAACACCCAGCTCTGCTAAAATGTTCAGGATCATTCTCAGAGTTTTACATCCTGAAGTCTAATTGCACTGTGTAAAATAACATTTATGAAAGATCATCTATGAAGCATAAAGATGGCAATTATCTGAAACTCTAGGATATAATATTTGCCCACTGGTCTGCATGGGCCATTATGCTTAAAAACTGTAGTAGTACAGGAAATAAAATTTCTCTTATATGTGGTCCAACTTTATATTCTTATTTGAAATGAAAATACTGTAAGATTGAGAATATTAGTCCAGCACACTGATGTCAACTTGTCTTGTCTAGAAATTCTTTTGAGCTGATAGTTATTTTACTGTGCTACGGTGTTCCTTGTGCCTAGTTTGAGATGTGCATTGTAGCTCAGGATCAAGAGGGAAGGAAAATGTGATTTTGCAGTTGCTGCTGATGACAACTTACCCACTTTTTTTTTTAAAGCAGAAAACCACAGTGGGCTGCGCAGAGCCCTCGTGCACCCTGAACTCTGCTCCCATGTGCACCAGTGGCGCTGAAGAACACGAGCGCAGATCTCAGAGCTCTGTAAACTGGAAGGCAGGTGAAGGAGAGAGCGGCTCTATGCCCGTTGGCAATACAGGAGCAGTGAGGGCTGAAAAGAATGGGATGAAAATGTCCTTGCTATATTTCAGCTCTAGGTTAGCATATTACAGCTCAATATGACAAGATGAAGGATAACGCAGATGGAGTCATTTGCATTCAAGTATTTTTGTACTGGGATTTGGAGCCCTACAGACATCGCTCTAACTTGGAGGCATAGATCCCATCGGACAACTGCCATCGCCATTGCTTCACTTCTTTTATACAGTTTCTTGGTAGGAGCTATGCAGCCAGTAGTTCATGTTTTGTTTTATAGGCAACAGAAAGATGAAGCCTTTCTACTGAGACAAAGAGATTTATGATTTATATTGATTGGGTGATCCATATTGGAATATGTTAAAGGACAATTATGCTTGCTCCATTTAACAGGACTTCCAGATCAGTGTTTTGAACCACAAGAAGAAGTGGAGAAAATTTAAAACCAATGTTTTTTGTGTTTATCCTCCCACCCTGTTCTGACCTTCTCTGCTAGAGCCTCTTTTAAGTAAAAGTGTGTAAGATCTTGAGGAACACAATACTATTGCTTAATTTTGTCTGCCTTTCATTAACATTTATATGAGATTATGCTATGCCTTTTACTGTTTTCCAGCTGATAAATGTTTTTTTAATATTGTGCACAGATCATTTTGCTTATAATCAAGGAAGGGAAATTAAGTTTAACATCTGAGAGCTTTAGGCAAAAATGTCAGGCGTGGACCAGATGACCACATGAGAGTTGCAACTCTCTTTGTGCCCCAGATTGGCTGGTATTGTTCTGATGTTGTTGCGCTGCAGCAATAGCACTAACGTAATTATGAGATCAAGCAACATCTGGCGGATTTGGCACCCAGCTCCCAATCGATTGTTAGTTCAGGTCAAAGGATGAATGCGCCTTAAGTGCACGTTAGGGTGCGCAATCATAAAGCTTGCATTAGCGAGGAAAGAGGAATAGTGGCATTCTTGAGTTTCATCGCCCAACAAAATTGATGGCCCACAAAAGAGCAGTGGCACAACACACAAAAGTGATGATGCCAGAGAGACTGACACGCTGCGGGCGGTATTTGACATCTTCTGGCTGTGGGCTGTTGTGTGTTGTGATTTATGTCACCGTAATGATTGATTACTTTCAGACCATTCCCATTCTACCATATCACTGAGAATTTCCCTCTTCTTCAAACATCTTTTTGTTCCATAAGCCCTAGGCCGCAGATGGCATCAACCCACGCATCTCCATTGTTTGAAGCCTACAAGAACTCCACCATTCTTTTGGGGGAATGCTCATAGCTGAGTAGCTAGTGCCCAATTAAGTCCTGAAATTGTTGCTGCAGGCACCTTAACCTTTTTATCCCCTTGCTCTTTTAGGAATTTTCTAGCGTGCAACAGTTGCAATTCAATGAGGCCTAAAAAAATGCATCAAGAAAGAAAATCAGAAGAAGATATGTTTTTCAGGTTACACAAAAATTATTTCACATGATGGCTACAGCTGTATCTGTTGCACTTCCATAAAGATTCTTCTGATCATATTTCACAAATTGAATTATCATCTCTGACATGCAGAATTACAGCAGACTCCATGTAAAGCAACAGACAAGAGCTTCTGCATGCTGTGAAACCAAAAATGCCTCTGGGATGCGTATGTTAATCACCAGTTTTGTCCAATATCTCAACCACGCTTTGTGACACAAAATATCAGTAACTCAATGTCCACATGATTGAAAACCAAGAATTCATGGCTCATATCACGAAAACATTGACATTTTTAGTATCTTTTTATTTTGGTGAATCTAACATGGCTCAGTAGCAGGAATTAGTATATCAAGGTGATAGGATGGTGAATGTCTTAACTTCCTCACATCACAACAAGCAGCTAAAACAGATTTTATTAGTTTCTATTGTCTTCTTCATTAGGAAGCAACAACACCAAGAACATCATATTTGTTACTACTTTAGTCACTGGCAAGATACCCAAAAGGATTCCAAATGCACACATTTGACCACACCTAACCCTTTGACTTCTATGTTTCCACAAAAGGCTTTTTCTATCACTGTCTCTATGCAGTAATTCTTCCCAGTGCTGTTTGCACTCTCTCTTTCCCTTCTGGAAACCCTGGGAGGTGCAAAGGGATATACTACAACCCCTTGAAGTCATTCCAGTTGTACATCCCTCAACTAGCATGAAACACCATTACTTAGATACAATATGAAGAAGTATCAGAAAAACCTTTGTTTATCTTTCCTCAAAGCACATCCTGATTTGGTTTTTAGATAGGATGTAACAAAGTCTATAACACATTTCATTTAAGAACAATATCTGTTCAGACTCAAATAGGCAGAGGGATCAGCTCCTATGTAAATCTAGTAAGGAATCAAGATTCTGGGCAGGTTGTGGAGGGCTGGCAATACCAGACAAAATACCCAAAGTACTCACATTGTGCCAAAAGAGAAAAAAAATTGACTAGAGAAAGAGAACAAGAGCAGTAAGTCAGTTGGTGGTGGCTTAAGTTACAACTCATTGTGTTTCTTGAAAACAACACGATCTTAAACTATACTATTTAATATTTACACGGACAAAATTAATTTCTCAGTACCAGTGCTGCTCATCACTTGCTTTGTTTAATTTTCATACAGGTAACTAGGGATGCAAGATATCTATCAACGCCTGGATGTGTCCTCAGAGTGAAGATTAGAAGCACCGATCTGTATGTTTCTCCCCCTCCCCCCCTTTTTGTTTTTAATAAGTATCTGAGGAGTTCCTGTGAAAGCATTTAATGTAAGTAGGTCACAAAGAAAGCAAGCTGTCCTTGGGCAGCCTTTGAACAGGCACAAATACCTTTTCGTCCTTATTTCTTTTTTCAGCTGCATAGAAAACATAAGCCCCTTTCTGTAAGCAGTATTTCATTTTCAACAGGCTCTACAACTCCTCAGAAACCGTAAACAGGGCTGAACGCAATTCAAATTGTCTTCGATACACACACTCTGGGCCTGATTCCCACTTGAACTAAAGTTTGCACTATCTTTACACCCACTATAAATCTGTTTTCACTACTGGAACTGCAAGGAAGTCTTTAGTCTTAGAGAGAAGGCAGACCAAAACATTTGGAGAGGGGAGGAATATATTTGATGTTGCCAGTACAAACTGGAGGGACCACGCAACAGAGATGGCACTGTCACCCAGGAAATCAAAGGCTTGACACTGACTTGTATCAAAAAACTGTATTGACTTGACTGTACCAAAACCCAGATCTCATTGAATTACCTTACTTAAATGCTACAGATGAGTCGAATTTCCCAGGTGTAAGTAAAGGCAGAGAAGTGTTTCTGAAAGAAAGCAGATGAGGCTGTGCACCCTGCCATGTGAAGCAGCCGCAGCCCCAGCCACCCTTTTGCAAGGGGGGAACAAGCCCACAATGTCCAACAACATGCTGTTGTCCAACCCAGCTCTTTGGCATCATAATCCTAATCTTACAGTTTAGTTAAATTCAATATAACCTGGGTTAAATGAGTCAAGAAAAAAATGAGATCAATTTAGAGAATATATCTATGGCTTTCTTTTACTGCACTGCCTTTTAACTGCCTTCTGATGCCCTTGTGGCTGTTCACAGTTGCCATGAGCAAGTAAAAATAAATTACTTGAAGTGACGGAATATTTGCATAGCTAGATGAGGCAATGTGGAGGAGAACCTCTCTTCAGTTGCTATTAGCCCAGAAAATGGGTTTGACGGCTCACTCTTACCAGCAAAAGGACCAAATAACCGTTAGGTTATTGGGAAAGGTTACATTTGCCCAAAACACAGTTTACTTCGTTGCTAAGCGGTGGTGATTTGTGTTTTCAGAGACAATTCTGCATCCCTCACCAATGCTAAGCATCAACATTTCAAAGACTATCTAACGGGAAGAGACTCTGCTGCACAAACTACAGGCTCTTCTCAGTGCTGTTTTAATGAAAATCATGAGTAAGGCTCTTATTCAGGCAGCCACTTAAGCTGAAGTATTCACTATAAAAGGACCTCTCGACTTCCTCAGGATTGTTCGTGTGCCTGCCTTTGGCATTTAAGCACTTAGTTGAACCAAAGCCCATAGCATTATCTAATGAAAATAACTGAATACATTAGACACATACAAAATCTGTGATCATCATTCCTGTGGAGCCCATTTTGTAGAATGGATCCCATTTATAGAATAAAACGGGACAGAGGTTTCTATTGATATATCATCTGAATCAGAATGAAAAAGTTGCAAGGACAGGCTGGGATAGTTGGGGTTGTCCAGCCTGTAGGAGAGAAGGCTGTGGGAAGACCTTAGAGCAGCCTCCCAGTACTGAAAGGGGCTACAGGAAAGATGGAGACAGACTTCTTAGCAAGGCCTGTCGTGACAGGACAAGGAGTAATGGTTTTAAACTAAGGGAGGGTAGATTTAGACTGGATGAGGAAGAGGTTTTTTATGCTGAGGGTGGTGAAACACCAGCACAGGTTGTCCTGGGAGGTAGTGGAGGTCCCATCCCTGGAAACATTCAGGGTCAGTTTGGATGGGGCTCTGAGCGACCTGATCGAGCTAAAGCTGTCCCTGCTCCTGCAGGGGGGTTGGACTGGGTGACCTGTAAATGTCCCTTCCAACCCAAAGTATTCTATGATTCCATGATCCTAAGCTGAGGAGTTACAGATACAGAGTCACAGAGCAGCTGACCCGTGGATGTCATCTTATCCTATTCCCCCTACTCAAGCAGTCACTGACAGCAGGCTGTCCAGGACCGTGGGCATACTTGTGATTTTGAAAGTGTCTGTGAATACTAGCAACACCTTCAAGCTAAACGAAAAGAAAAAGATATTATTCATTTTATGAGTGAGTTTATAGATTCCTGACAGCACTGAAGTGAAAGCAAAAGCTCGCAAGAGAACAGAAACAGTAGTGAACTCTTTCCAGTCTCTAATCTGACAGCATCTGATGATCTTAAGATGATAAACCACGTATCATCTTGGCCTTTATGTGCTCTTTTTTTGAAGTAATATCTCCTGCAAAAGGACAAAATCTTCTCTCTATTTAATACAGATACCTCTACTTTAAAAAGATTGTAGGGACACGCCAGAAGATAAAATTGTGGCTGCTCTTCTGAAGAGAACAGAAGCAGCTGTGAAACATTTTTTTCTAAGTAAACTCATTTTTTTTTCCTGCTGAAAATCATACTTTTTAAAATATATTACTATACCATAAAAATTCTACACTACACTTGTATACATCAGAATCAGTCTGTACTTTCTGTACCTTTATCTTGGAAGGAGGAGATGTGCCTTATGCAGAAATGACCCTTTGAAGATATTACCTGGCATAGTACTGCACCGGGACGGTGGGTAGGGGTTTTGTAATGGAGACTGTTGTCATTGAGAGCGGGGTTGCCACCATAGGTTGTACAGTTTGCAGTTCAATAGGAGATCTGACACAGACAATGCTCGTGCTTTTGGTGTTTGACTCAAAATTGCGATCAGCAGAACCCATGGGCAGGGGTGGGCTTTTCCTAAAAATGAATAAGTCAGGAGAATGAAGGGAGTGGTAATATTCATTTCTAGACTGCACATGATTTCCCGGTTGCCTACAGCAGGTGTTTCTATACGAAGGTGGAATGAGCTACTATTAAAAATATAAAAATCTACATGCTAAACGCAGTTCCAGTAAAGCTCCTTTAAAAATAAACATTGACAATAGCACATGTTTTCCTTTTTGTCCCCTCTTCCAAGTCAAAATAAGCCTGATGTGGACCTGCTGAATTTCTGCTTCATACCAATGGAAAGAGAGAGATATTAAAATAAAAATCACTCTTAAGACTTCCAGGGTTTTCACACTGCTCCTATAAGATATTCATGGAGAAGGCACATTTTATCTGGAAGAACAGCAAAGGTTGATCAATGTCCAGAGTGTGTTCTCAGGAAAAGAAGTCTAAATCTGGAGTAACTCCACTAAAAATTAAATGGTATTCTGGTTTATATGACTGGCATATATCTCATAAAATATTTCCCTAGGAAGAATCAGCATTTTCCAGTTTCGGTTCAGTCATTGTAACTTTCCTTACATACTCTTCCAGACAACTTATTTATTCCATTTATAAGGATTCTGTGTTAGGGCTTGCAAAGACATGTACATAATGGCCATAAAAATCACAAACACATTTTCAATCCCTGACTGAACAGTTAGTGAAAATAAATTCTTCATGTTTGGTACAATCCCTCTATGTGTTAAGTTTTAACAGAAACAGTTGCTCTTCTTCCAGCTGCACCTGTCAAAATCACTACATTTACACTTGAAAATGTCTACCTGAAAACTCTACGTCTGCCAGGGTTAAAGAACCCAGGTCTGTCTTTTTTTCCCCAGATCAGAATCTTTTTGACATAAAAGGTTCGGAGGTTTTCTTTGAGGTACCCTGATGGCTGCAGCCCTGCACGAGGGCAGCCAGCAATAACCATTCCCTCTGTAATGGTGGACTTTCTGCTCTTCCCCCTCCAATGCGGAATAAATGTCCTTTCCTCACTCTGACAAGCACTCGATTTCCCACAGAATGGTTTATTTCTGCTGAATTCTCCAGGCGCACAAACCATTCTGTTCTGGTGAGCTCTGCACGTCTTATTCATGGTAATTACGCTCACATCTTTGATCTCAGATGAGATCTCTTGTGCATATTTTGTTCTATTTATGTCTTTGATCTTGTTACTTGTTTTTTCCCTTTTTTTTTCCAGTCGCCTGTCTTTTCATTTGAAAGACATTCATCCGACATCACTTTAAAGATAAAAGGTGAAACACTGGTGCGTGTATCCTGAGTAACCTTGCAGAATATACGGTAGCACCAAGCAATATTTTGAGCAAAGCGGATCTGGGGTTTGTCTCTCAGTTTAAACAAGCAGTCGCACATCGTGTTGCTGATTTCAAGAATGCACCTAGGCAGCTGAAAGTAATATGTGGTACTGAGAAGAGTATATTAAAAAAAAAAAGCCCAGTTATTGTGATGACTGCAGTGACAGCAGATTACCCTAGCAGAGAGGAGACGCGCGGGACCCACTAGTGTGCATGACAAAATCTGCTCTCCATGGCAACAGGCAAGTGGCAGGGGGGGAGTGCGGCAGGAGCCCTGAGCCGAGCGAGGGCACGCGGTCCCACAGCCCTACCCGCCACCCCGGCCAGGCTGTGCAGCCGGGGCTCTGATGGAAAGCTTCAGCCTCCAAAACACCTTCACAGTAGGCTTGCCCCACAACAGGCATTTATAAACAAATCAAAGGAAGCAAGAAATATCTGTGACTTCTCAGGTGCTTGTATTGTTAATAATGAAATAGTAAATGCATCACAGTTGCCCTACCTGCATCCCTTGCCATGCTGACTCTGGTGGTCAGCAAGAACCTTCTCAGTGGGCCCATAAGCATGCACCAGGGAATGGGATGTGGATTTATGGTTGAGAGTAAAAATGCATTACTCGTTTGGTAAAGCTGGCTCTTCATGAAGTATCAAAGTAGAACAGAGGAGTAAAATTAGCAGGGTTCAGAATCACTGTAAGAAGACAACTTACATTTACTACAGTGCTTCATGGGTATTAAGCTGAAAGACTACCAGGATCTCCAATTATGAGACAAAAAGCATTGATAGGTAAGAGCTACATAAAATAACTCCCTCAAGCCCAAATTCAGTCAAAATTCACAAACAATTCTTTACTGTGAAACAATCCCAGCCTTTATCATGCCCCTCCACTCTGCCGTCTTGGCTAAAACTGCAGTGGACTGACAGAGCACGTCAATGTGACAGAACCATGGCGAGTATCCTCTGCTCTCCTTTATCACCTCACAGACAAAATCTTACATCAATAATAAATAGAGAAACATCACAGGACACTACAGGGCTGGTTAAGGATGAATGACAGTTTCCATCTGAGAATTTATATAGATTAATCAACACTTTGGTGCTAGAATTTCTCAAGCAATGGGAAACATGTGGATGAGGAGCAGAAGAGTTCATTGGGAAAGTTGTTTCTAAATGTCAATGTTTATTTACCAAATCTCAGTGCAATTCTCAAGCAGCCACATATGTTCATTCTATGTTTTAGCACTGAAAACCTTATAAATCCCTGTTTGGCTTCCTCTGAAGCACATGGAAGTTATGATAAAGCTACTATGTAATGGTAACATAAAGCTACTAGTGACATAGTTTCTGCTTCCAATACACACGTAATTAATTTCTTTGAGATCTCAATTACATTTCTACTCATCCTGTCGTGAAAGTGGAGTTATTATCTCAGCAGGGAATAGTGTCACATTGCTTACTTTGCACAGGTTCCTCTCTATGTGACTAATCTTTCACCCATGGATATAAAAGGTGCAAGGCTTGGTTGCTAAAAGCCCTGTGAAAACAGCAGGCAGAAACTGTAATTCCCAGGTCATCCCTAATCCAATACAGATGTCACAAAAAGCACAAGTAAAATCTGTTCTTCAGGTTTTTTAATTATGCGCAAACAATAATTCATTAAAATATTAAGACAGTAGAAAAATAATTCATAAGGATAGAGCTAAGAAGATAAAACGTCATTAGAATATTGCTGTTTTGAAAAAGAGAAAACAGAAGCTTCAAGTAATTTCAGTCTCTCGTTGTCTTATGTCCAGCAACACAGAGCAAGAGTATGTTTGCTTTGTGTTAGAATTCATCCTGACCTCCCTGGAAGCAGCGCTGGTATTCTCTCCTTCCTTCCTTCCTTCCAAAACTGTACCAGAAATCTCACAGTCTTACTGTGTATGAGCATTTTCCAGGCTACCCTCACCTTTTTTTAAAGCACAACCAGTGAATGCTTTGCAGCCAGCACATTTCTGCTGGCAGGATCCCTCCCCCTGCAGTTAATGTGCCTTCTCAACCTGAGCTGCAAATCGTGCAGCAATTATATCCTTCACTGTCTTTGATGATGTGCAGACATCCCAGGTCTTTTGCAATCCAACACAATACTGTGTGGGAAAATTCTTCCTGGTTAAATTTAAGATAAATCAAAAGAAACCTCCATGTGTAAAATCCCATTTAAAAAATAATTCTATAGCATGGGAGCCTGTAAATCCTTTTTTGATTTGAAATTAAAAAACAAATACAACAAAGATGTTTTAAATCCTCCCATACGTGTTCTTCTGTGATCTCAGTAATACAATTTATACTATCACGTTTCAGAAACTCTTTCCTATTATCAGTCATTGCTTGGTCAGATGGGTTTCCCTAAATCCATCCCTCCTGCCTCATCTTAATCACTGAATTGTTAAAAATTGTTAAAAATAAATAGGAAAAATGGGATCTCAAGAGGTATAAACTGAGACCCTTGTCCCAAAGCAGGATCCCATTACAGACAGACATTTTCTAACCTTTTCTGGAGGGGCTCTGCACTGCCCCACTGAAGCACCAGTTTAACACCCCTGCCATTGCCTCTCCCCTCAGTGTTGACCCCTGCCCATGGTGTGGAGGTTCGTATTGTCCACCCAGCCTTGGTCCCACGTCTCCTCTCCTGAGCAAGCGGGACAAAACACCTCCCAGCCACATACAATCTGTCCTTCTGTTTCTGCAGGCTCTGGGGCTTTGGCAGTAACCAGAGATAAGTGGAGCAGCCGCCACCCCAACGCCAGGTGCTCGGTCCCCAGCGTGATTCTGTGTGTTATGCTGAGCAGGGCAGGGGCTGCCAACACCAGCACCCCTTTAGCCTGGGGTGCTGAGCCTGAACCCCTCTTTCAATCTGTCTTTGGAAGCTTCAATGATTACAGTTAGAGAGAGGGCTTAGACAATATGATCAGGCCATAAACCTCCCAGCAATAACATTTCCTGAAGTCAGTAGCACTCAACATGAAAAATGAGGCATTTTGTGTCTAGCCACGGAAATAATATAGCACTGTGTCCAGGCCTTGGACGCACCGAGGGAGAAGTGATGGCGATGGGAATTCCTTGAGCCAGGGACAGGGAAGGATGGGTAGCTTCAGGAGGGTATGGGGGTCAGAGCATGGCAGCAGAAATAAGAGCATCTGAGCACATGGAAAACTGCCAGAAACCCTCTTGACTTCACAGCATTTCTGTGTTTGGGGACAAAACATTATTTTTATTTTTAATTTTTTTTGTGTATGAATAACAACATGTTCCAATTAAATGTATCTTCATTTTTAGCCGTTATCTGTGATCAGGGAATATATAGATACTCTTATATATTGAAATATATATATTTGCGGCATAGTACAGATTAATTTATATTCTATATTCATCTACATGTTCTATATTCACCTATAAAATTTAGATTAAAACACTGCCTTAACTTGCAAGTATTCAACATAATTGTAGACCTTTGCCATAATAGAATATTACCAAGAAACTGAACTCATTCAAACAAGAGAGAACATTTCAGTGAAGCAGACATGTTTTTTTTAATCTCCAGGAAGACATGTGGTCATTTTAGACAAGATTAAAAAGTTCAGTCTACTCAATACCAAATTTTGTAATTTTTTTTTTCTCTTTTGCAGAAGTACTGAGTCAAAACATTTTGGCTGCAGCAAAAGGGGTTAACAACTGTTAATGCCTTCCAACTGCAAAGATTTACATCACGATCATTTATTCACTATGTGAATTTCATGTCTTCGAAAAGTATCTTAATTTCAGATTGAATACAATGGTTCAGCACTATAATTACCCCCTTTTCCTTCTCTTATGGAAATAAAATTCATAATTCTTGCTGTCATTTTTACATATTATACGCATGTCATCAGGAGTTTTAAAGTTTCTTTTTTAAGGTAGTTACTGGTGGTATAATAAAAGAAAGAAAATTAATTTCCTGTAGTTTGAATCAAAGTGCCCCAGTGTCTCAAGATGTAATGTTAGAGTAAAACTGTAAAGTTAATGGAATATTAAAATCTGTCAGTTGAGCTTCTCAGGGAAAAATAGTTCATCGTCTGAGGATGGAGAGCGTGGTGCTAAAGGGGCTATGTAAATCACCAATTAACTGCTCAGAATTAACATGCGAGAGGACCTGTCCTTTCTGTTTACAGCAATGAGAGCTGTATCGCAACAATCAAAAGCTCCTTCTAATTTTTAGGTAAATAACAATTACTGCTTCCTTTTAAATATCATATGGCAATAACAGCGCTCCAAACACAAACAGTTCTCCATGCCTTTGCTGGAGTGATTAAAATGTTGAAGGCATCGCAGCGAGTCCCCAAGCTCCTTGACAGCTGTCATTGCTATTGAACACAACTATAACAGGCAGAGAGAGCTTTATTGGTAAAGCGTTCTGCAGTGCCACAAAGGCAATCTCACCATTTCACACAGGCATCTGTTGCCATATTTTGGAGCTTTATTCCTTCCCTCTCGGACGGAACCGATGATTTGGTGCCCGTGTGCAATTTTTCCCTCTTTATCAATACCATGTGGTGAGATTTGCGCCACCAGAGCTCGGAAGGTTTTGTTTCCAGGAAAATGAGCAAGGAAAATACATTTTTGCCGAGTATAATGGTCTCTTTCTGCGCTAGTCATGTGCAACAATAGAGCTGAGGGCTTTTCAATTGGGAGTGGTGTGACTTCAGTGTTTAAATACAAATGCACAGAGTTTTTATAAGTGCTGTACCCTTCCAATTTACATCTTTTTTATGGTAGGAAGAGGAGAAAGCACCACCACAATGAGCTGCAGCCTCCATAAGAACAGATCAGACAGCCCCCACGTCTGCCTATACTCTGCTGCCCAGTCGCAGCCACGGCAGCCCCAGAGCCCTCTGCCAAGGGCAGCCCCTTCTTCCTCACCTCCTTGAGCTGCACTGCCCATCGCGTTGTTGCACCCCTACAACTGCCATCCACACAAATGCCCTTGAGCAGAGGAAAGAACATTTGCTCTACTTTCTATATCGTACAGACAGCAAATCGAGGCACAGTGAAGTAAGATTACCTGCTCCAAATCCCCCAGGCAGTCTATGACAGGGCTGGGAGCTGAACCACAGCTTCCCAAATCTCCTGTTTAAAGAAAGGCATCCCTGGACCTCTGCCAGCCTGCCCCAGCATCTCACCTGCACACTGGGCAGACCAGATGTCAAAAATACCTTCTCAGCCACCTTCTCCAGGTCCCCATATCCTCCAGGTCCCTTATCAGCACATCCCCAGTACCGAGCAACAGCTTCCTAGACTTTTCTAGAACCTACATTTATGGAATCATAGAATCATTAAGATTGGAAAAGACGTCTAAGATCATCAAGTCCAAACATCAAATCAATACCAGCATGCCAACTATCACCTCTCCCTTCTTTCCTGACCCCTCCTTCACATTTAGAGAGCAGTGTGGCTGCAGGGACGTACCCACAGAAGGTACCTTTGGGTAGCTGGAGTGACACAGTGTCCCAGGGAGCAGAGGGAAGGAGGTTGGGACAACCTGGGATTAAGTGGTACTGAATATTCTGGCCAGAGAAGAAGTAAAAGGAGCCCAGATGTGTCAAAAACATTTGGATGTTTGTGCTGGATGCTCCGGGAATTATAACCAGGTTGTACAGTACAGGTTTCCTCTGCTAACAGCTGTGATATTTCTTGGTTTACCCCCTCCGTGGAAAATGGGAAAAGAGTGATTTCAATCATGAAGAAAGGGACTGCTGCAATATCTAAAATATGTACGCATTTTTGGATGCTGAAAGCAGTTAATAGCCATCTGTATTTATACAGCTCTAATAACCTCAGAAGAAATCCTAAGAACAGTATTGTTCAAACAGACAGAAAAGTCTTTTTTTTCTCTCAGTCCAGATAATGCACTCCTTCAAATCTCTTTCCACAAAGCAATAAGCAATTCTCTTTTCTGCAGAAATCATAGCCTGAACAACATTTTTTAAGTTAGAGAATTATGATGTCTTTTCTATGTTCTGCACCTTTAAATCTGTCAGACGACTACTATCCATTTCAGACTTACTGTGTTCATTCATGGGTGCAGACACACACATTGTGTCATGGAGACTGAAGCATGTTCTTTCTTGTTTGCTGTTTTTAAATATAAGATGTAAGTTATTTGGACTGCAATGAGCTATTTATTCTTTATTGAAATGTAGAAAGCTCTATCCGCCACTGCAATGCATTCGTGTCTGAGGTGCAGTGTGAGAGTTGCTCAGCAGCACAAAAGGAACACCAGAACTGGAGCTGGTTAGAAAATAGATTGTCCTGCAAAACAGCTCAGGATTTCTCATTCTTTGTTGTTGCTGTTTTGAATCAGGGCAAAAAGCTACATTTCTGAATGTTTTCACCCAGTGCAATTGTAGGGGAGGAAAATGATTTTTTGTTTGGTTTATCAATCCTCTTCATTTTTATGTAAAATGCACATTTGAAACCAAAAGCATTTTATAGCTACACATTTGCACTTCAGAAATGACAAAACCCAGTATATGTGGATTCCCATTAAGTTCCCACTCCCTTTTTCTTGGTCCAGGCTCCATTTTGGGAAGAAGGGCTGTTTTGTCACTACTATTTTCTACTTGGGAGCTGTTTTTTCAAAAAAAAGAAGAAAAGATAACAGATTCAGGCAAACAGAAGAGCCTCTGAACAGCTAAAATTGTCTATGTCCCAATTAAAATGCTCTTCCCAAATTGTCAAGCACAACCAGTAACTTCTTCCAACCTGAAAGAGAGATCTCCATGTTTTTCAGGTGCTCCCAAGAGATCCCCTAACCTCGACTTTCAGATCTGTTCATTTCACTGCTATGAAGCATCATCTTAAATGCCAGAGTATCAAAAATCTCTAGGAAATTCAACACTATTTCAAAGAATCAGCCCCACATTGGGTTAAAAAAAAAAGTGAACAGAAGTACTGTTGCATTAAAATAAATGGCTAGCAAGTGGTCTAAATAAAGCATTGCTATCTGATGCCTGAAAACAGATTTGACTGAAAAGGTATGCTTTCAGACTAAGAAAGCAGAAAAAACTAATTAGACAAGAAGCAACCGTGAACAAACATGTTAGCAGAATCAATAACTGGAACTGATCAGCTATTTCTTTAATTGTGCCAGCTGGGCTCTAGCGATGTGCTTAGAGGAGCATAATTACCCGTTTTGGTTGTACAGCAGAGTTCTTTTTCTTTTCCTATCCTTTATTCACCCTCCTTTCTTTTATTTTACCTTAGAAGCTGGTCATATGCCATTAGAGAAAGAAAAACAGGGTTGAGAAATTAGTGGAAAATAGGCCATCCTCATACGTAAGATGATATTATAAAAATAATTAGGAGTAGCCCTGAACAGTTATGCCAAATATGACCTAATAAGAAAGTGAGCCATCAAGGAAATGTAACTAATTTCTTAATGTAAAATGACATTGTGTGTGCTGTGTGCAAAGCAGTATTGTAAAATAAAATAAAATAAAATGAAATAGGGACCATTCTCTTTCATATTTTGACATGCGTACCAGGGATTGTTCTAATTTGTAAGGCTGTGACTGATTCAGGCACAGAATTTTGCTACTAAAGTACTGAAGTCCACGCTGTACAGCTGCCTGTTACTATGAGAAAGAAATCAGGACAGACATAAAATAAAGCACAGAAAGGAGAGGGAAAGCAGAGAGGAAAGAGAGAAGGGGCTCACTGATTAATTACCAAGCCAAAAAAACCAACCCACCCTTCCCTGACTGATGTTTGCCCGTCTTTAATTGACAGCAAAACAAAAGGATTTAATAACTTCAAGGCTCTTATGGGCAGCTCCATGGAAAATCCATAGCAGTGCAGAGGAAGCTTGGCTTTTTTGATCTATAGCAAGGGCTAAATGGGTCTCCATTAGAGCAATGGCTGCCCCAAAAAGTGAAAATTAAAAAGTGAAATATACATTTAATCAGCAACAGGCTAATATATCAAAAGAGTCGACCTATCCCAACAAGGGGTCTGATTCAAAACACATTGACGTGAGTAGAAAAAAGATTCGTGTGCCACAAAAGCTTAAGCTCAGAAACTTGTCCAAAGCTGATCTAAACCCTTTATACAGCTGAAAGCCTGAGAAAACCAAGACTGGCCCTATTTTCTGGTTTCAGATAGGTCACCTCCCCATCACCAGAGAACTCCTAATTGGTGACATGACTTAGAGAAGCCCAGCACAGTGCTGGGGGGGGGACTGGGCAGCTCAGCTGCACCCCACTGCCTGGCAGGACTCTGGGGGCAGCTCGCTCCAGTGCCCAGCTCCATGCCGACCGGCTCCGAGCACGGCATCGCCATTAATGCCAACCACGCCTGCTTTCGTCCTCCATTTTGCATGCACCTTCTCTGAAGCTATGAAGTGAACACCCAAAGAGAAAACCCCTTCAGGAGCACGGTAGGAAGCTGAAGTGAATGAGAAAGAGGTAGAAAAGAAGTGAGGGGCTTTGAGATGTAAGGATAGGCAGCAGTAGCAGCCAGCAGCCCTAACCCACAACCTCCCTGCCCGAAAGCAAAGCAGGGCTATATTCCCAACAAAAGTATGGAGGGATGTTGGACACCAAGGTTCTACAGATGGTGTTCATCCTCAAAATCCAGCTGAATGCATTCAAGCACCAGCAGTCCAAGGCTGCCTTGTGTATGCCAAGGAAGATTGCACAGGTTGGTATTTTGTATAAGGCAGTATTTCTATGCTAAATTTCTTTTTTCTAGCTGAAGTGATTTAGCTTTATTGTGTGGCACATATGCCTTTTGATATGGAAAAGAAACTTTTGAGAGGGGATATTCAAAGGGGCCTGCATTTATGTGAGCAGTTACTTCCATCAGACGTCAGTTCTTTACAGAGAGGAGTAGCAGGATTTAGAGTTAATTAGGGAAATTATAAAACAAAAAGTTATTCTCTAACAATGAAAGATTCTTCAATCAAGATCAGTCAATCATCCTGACAACGAAAATAATTTAAGATTACTAGGTGAGAGAATAAAAATGCATTACATGGGATTAAGTCCCAACAACGTTCATGTTACCTTTTAACAAAAGTGTCTGTATAGGCACTTAGCAATATATAATACACGCAGAATATCATAACAGAAGATCTCAGTTTCATCTTCCAGTCTTTCAAAAAGTATTTAAGTTTCTGATCATTTAAATCTTCACTGATTATTCGTCACTACCACATTTCCAGATAGGAGATGCTAATTTAACTACTTACTATGGATGATATTCACTGTGCCGCTGAGCGCAGCCACAGAGTAAGCCTCAGAGAAGCAGTGGATAATAATGCTTTCTGTGCTCATCCTAGGTATGATGAGCTCCATTTCGGCACCAAACAGGCTGGCACAAAGGTGGTCATGGGACTGGGCTGGGAAAGGATGAAAGTATCAGTCATTACCAAGACCTACCAGCCTTTATGCAAGTGAAACTGTGCAATGTTTCAAGGACTTCGTCTTCAAAAAGCCTGATTATGTCAAAACAAACTCAGAAGGGAGAAACTTAACCAAAATTAAATGAAGGCATTGATTAGATTTCATTTTTACATTAACAGCAGTCCTGGTTTGGCTGTCCATGCCCAGGCCCAGTTAAGTCTCATTTCCAAAAATGTTTAAAAGGATGTAAACACAGCAAAGCTATGTACAGGATTGGCCTAGCTCCAAGAAGACCACATGCTCCCACTGACAAACCATGCCTGTGCCCTGATGAGGTATCCGAGGAAAGAGAGGAGATTTACAAGCTCAGAGCAGCATGGAGGATTTTTAGGCACACAAGGAAAAGGAACATAAAAGATTTCTCACTCCTCCCTTTCAGCAAAGAACCCTTTCACTGTTGTCACGTGAGGGTTGACTTTATGTGCAAGAAGGAGATGACTTAAAGACTCGGATGGAAGAGGAGTCCCTGGGATGGCTCATGCAAGGTGGCAGACAGGTGGGATGCTGGTACCCACGTCCATGTCTCAGGAGAGCCAGCTGGCTGTCCACTGCCACCATGCTTCTGCTGAAAATCAAAGCTGGAGGCTTCAGCTTTGTAGTATCACTTTAACTTTGTATAAGTCAAAAATTCCTCTTTGACTTCGTATCATTGCTGTTTGTATTGCCATTGTCCTCAGAGGCCTTGGCTGAAGGCACATCCCCACGGTGCCAGGCACTGCATGAGCATATGGTTCGAGACAGCCCCTCTCCCCAAGGGTCTACAGCCTAACTAGACTAGACAGACTAAATTAACATCATTGCTACTTTCCAGGTAGGAAGCTGTGACATAGAAGGATTTCAACAGGAGTTGGGAATCTAAATGTTACTAAAATATTGGTTTTCAAGCTTTCTGGGTCCCAGAAACAGAATTACACTCTACTTTCTCCAACTATGAAAATACAGTCTGACTTTGGAGTGACCTTCAGAGCCTGAGATACAAAAAGAGCATTTGGCCTCATTCAGAGCATGAAACCCGGCTCCGGTCACGCCGCCTGCTGTAACAACCTGACAGGCTTTTACATCTCTACATGCCAAGGTGAGCATTTACTTTGAAAGGGAAAACATTTCAAAAACCAAAACAGCTCTGAGAACTGTTAAGCAAAGCTGTCATCGGTAAATTATTCCTTTCTGCTGTTGTGGTTTTTTTCCCTCCTGTAGTATGATCTGAGAGCTAAGTACAGCAGTCAATATGTAGTAATCAGGCTAATGATTGTCTAATAGCTAAATTAGGAGAGTGACTCTTAATCATGCAATATGATGCCAATAGTCTAGCATTGAAATCCAGACACGAAGCAAAACTCTTTGATTACACTTCATGTTTTTAAAGACCTAATTAACTTTTATAAGACTTCTTGATTTTTAAAATATCTTTAGCAAAAGAAGTGTAACATTGAAACTCTAAAGAAAGCAGCAAATATGTTTCTTAAACACACCACATTGTGGGTTTACAAAGATGGTAGTTGTCCGTACAAAACTGTTAAAATTATGGAACCCACAAAATCTTTTGATATTTGTATTAATTTTCTGTAAACCTAAAATCCCTAATAAATATACTTTAAAATGGCCTTCCAGGAATACAATCCATTAAGCATTGTGTAATCTACTCCAGGACTATCTTACAATGAACACTAAGTGAATTTGTCCAGTTGAAGTTCAGAGAAAAGGTAAAGGGAAAACGGAAGAGTAAACTATAGACAATATAAAACATGGACAAAAAGACAAATGAGCCTATGCAATCTCCATTCTGTACACTAGTATATTTGATTCGTTATGTATCGGTTCTATCATTCATATTAGGAAAGAACTTCCATTAAATTAGAGTGATTTCAAATCCTTTATTAAAAATCTGTTGAACTTCTAGTGAAATAGGAGTAATGAGATTCTAGTTTTAAAATAAGAAAATCTCAAAATCTACTTTGCTGAAATTACTGATGATGGAAGAGTGGAACGTTTGGTCTCAAATAAGATTATAATACCTGATGCCATAAAAAAAAATAAATACAAAAGGCATCAATATCCTATCAGAGACTTACTTGCAGTCTGGAGGATCTTGCAGACTTCCTGCCAGAAAAGCATGTCAGAAGCCAAGAGGAGTTTACCATAGTGAACAAGAAATAAGCTATAAAACCTACATCTATCGCTCACTGAAAGCAATGAGCAGTTTTTTAGATGAATATAGAAAAAATGAATATAGCTAAAGGCCACTCTTCTTACTAAGAGAAATAATTCTTTTGGTTTCAAGCCAACCAACTTTACGGCTACAGCAAGCAGAAACTGGCCCATCACTGCTGCAGGAGCTTAAGGAACACCACAGCAACTAAGCAAATCGCTTCAAGAGAAGGGGCAGAGAAGAGATTACACAGGCTCTTCCCCTACTTGCATACTGAATTTGCTGAAGCTTTGGTCAGTACGCTTACCATCATGGGGAAGCTACAATGTACCCTCTCACTTTAAAAGGACTTTGGATTACTCTTCATCTGCCTAGATAATGAAAACAACATCCTCGGGTACTACAACACTTCAGAAACCAGTCAATGAACTGAAATAATACATTTAATAGATTAGGCTCTCTCTGAATAAATTTACATTGAGTATTTTTCTGGGAGAGTAACCCAGATTCCATACATACTTTTTTTAATTACTGGAAAATCACTTCAGTCCATTCTCCCATTATGGATGACATATTGCATCTTTGTTCAATATTAAATCATAAAGGGAAGAAAAAACGAATGGGGAGCTATAGAAATTAGCACTTCACTTCCCTGCACTGACTGAGGAATTTTACTGAATGCTTATGCCTGGTCTTTATATGTGATTAGTCTGATGGGTCACTGAATTGCCTTCAGATTACTGGGTCCCAAATTGAAAAGCATTTCTTCTATTATTATTACTTTAAAATTTAGCCTCCTGTTTTTTTAACAAAGGTGCAAGTCAAAATAGACTTTTATAATATGCTCTAATATGTTTTCCCTGGCGCCCTGCCTGCAGTTGTTTGGATAGCTGGCAGCGCGTGGTATCTGACAACCCAGGAACAGTGTGGATAGTTTGCCATTCCTATGGGGATCTATCTTTGGCAATAAATTTGGACTGGATGTCTGTTAGTACAGTGTGTCAAAACTGTGCCAAAAGCACTTTTGGATGTATAATAATAATAAATGAGTGTTGCACGGCATTAGTACAAGAATTTTCATACAAGCTGTCCATCATTTTACAGTAAGTTCTTTACCACGTTCCTGAATTTATGTCTCATAATAAATTAACCAGATCAAGTACTTCATCCCATAGGTTCATGAAAATAAACATACATAAGTCTAGGTAACTTCTGTGCCAACAGAACAATGCCCATATCCCTGCACATTCCTTTAGCACAAACTCAGACATATACAAGTCTAAAAGCCAAATTCATGGCTGGAGCACGAGGACACATTTGAACACAGTCTGCAGAGCTGGGCACGTTCACACAGCCATCAGCTACCTGCCAGCCCGAAGTTCCATAGAAGTCCTCTATTTATGTCATATATAAAAGTTTGTTCCACATTCCACTCTACTGAGTCTGTAATGGCCAATCTAAAAGGGCTTATCGTTATATAGTTTTCCAGTCTGATGCAGAAATGGAGATAATAAATCTCAGTAGGGAATATGTTACTTGATTCCTATGGGAATCATGCCAATACTTTACAGTGTAGCAGTCAGTGATTATAAAACAATAGCTCCTCTTCAAAGCAAGCAAACAAACAAGAAATGTCATGCAATAAGTGAAAACCCTCATAAATATAAGAACAGGAAAGCACCCAAGAATTTACACCATAATCTGCATGGGGAAGAGTTAAAAAGAAGATAATTTGGTAAATGGGAAGTGACTAAAATTCAAACATTTTGCAAAGGAAAATACACATCAGTTTTAGGTGCTCTTTTAAGAATACTTAAGAATTTGCTCTTTTACAAAGGAGGACAGTTCTGAACAGGCTCAGTTATATCAATGATTAAAAAACGACATGGTTAGAATTCTATGGTTCAGCTTTCATTTTATGGTCAACAGCCATGAGAAACATCTCATGACATTAGGTTTGAAAACACTGGCCAAAGCTCAAGAGTCAAAAACTAGTCCAGATTTAAGGAACATCAAGAACTCATCCTTTTGAAACCAATAGAAGTTACAGGCGAGCTTGCTTGTCAAAAAGCCAGCTATTTCTAAAGCTGGATTGGAAAATCTTTGTGTTTGAGTAGTGACTTGCAAATACTGACTTCCAAGGGATGGCCTGAGGGGTGCATGAAGGAATGCAAATTGGCTGAACCTGAAATGCAGCAAATGATCTTTTCTGTAAAGAGGTGTGGTTTTTGGAGGTGTAAACCAGCAATGAACAGCACAGGATGGTGGGTTAAAGATGCTATAATTAACAATGAGTACTTCACTGCAACACGGCCTATGCACAGCAATATATTTTTCCCAATCCTAAACTCCCAAAGAGAGAATTCCTTTCTGCTTGATTCCCAGTGTTTCAAAAGCCTGGGCTCTCAGGAAGATTCACCGTCAACAGCTCCACGTGCTGTATAACACAAGCTGTAACTCCTCCACCTAGATATGAGCAGATACCTTCTGAAAGAGACTGCTCTCTGAATGGAGCAGCAGGCAGGCATTAAGCCAGGGTGCAGCTGTGATTGATGTGCACTTTGTGTGCTTTGTGGCTCGCTCTATGATAGTTCTAAAGGAAAAACTTCGGCAGAGTGACTGGCACGTCAGTTGTGCAGCTTCCATCAGCAGCAATGGGAGACACGTAGCCCAGCTCTTTCAGACCTACAGAAAAGGCACACCCACCGTGGGGCACAGCGACCCTCGGCCTCATACCTCTATCTAGCTGGTGCCAGCACGTGGGCTGGGTTAGTAAACACCATGTTTAGGAATATTTCTGGAATTATGTGGTGCTCAGCATGACATAATTTCTATTTGTATAAGTGTTTTTCTTTAATAATTTACTGTACCAAGGAGGTGATAGTGAGTCTTGCTTTGTGGCAAACGGCACCAACCTCAGCAAGAAAGGCAGAGCTGGGACCTCCCTCTACATCTTACGCAGCAAAGGGTCATGCACCGTGAGTTCAAAGAGGCTGACACAGAACAGAAGGAAACCACGTCTGCCAGTAAGAGCCATCCAGTAGCAACCAGCAGCAGGAACCCACCTGTTAAAACACCATCACCACTCAGTGATGAAAATGGTCACAGTTTTCACGTAACCCTGATTTTAATCTAGGACTATGCATCTCCTGGGTCTGCTCCTGGAACAGCGTAATTGTGTGCTGCCTCCTACTACAGGAAAATGGGAAACGCGTAGTTTAATTCTGCACTGGCAATTATGATTATTTTAAGGCTAGGAAACATCCTTCCTCTTGTAGTAGGCGTAAATGTACTTCAGCAGTTAAGATGTTGGTTCAGCCCACCAAGATGTAGTAATTTATTTCAATAAATGGTATTTTTCAACAGTCCCAGATGAATATTTGCATTTCTCATAATGTATTAGGACATAAAAATCAAAATGTTATACTGTGAAAGCGCTCTCATTGCCTTGTCTTTATAAATACTGTAATTTTAATTGAGATACAACTTCCACACTTTCCTGCAGAAAAAAGCTACACATTTTTGAAACATTTTTTTAGTGCTGAAGAACAAACAGCAGACATCTGAGCAGAAGTCATATTATTTCCATGTTTTCATCAATATATTGGCTTATTGTGTCTTGAGGAAAGGTATGAAAGACAGATTGTTGTGACTGAGATGTTCCTAAGGATTCTCCTGTATTTCTATTATAAAGCTATTGGTGATAGTGGAGGGCTGGTCTCAAATTAGCCAGTTCCTTTCTGTAACATTTGTATTCTGATACTGATTTAAAGGGCTTTTAGTTATACCAACATCCACAGCAAGAGCATATTCTGGAGAAACCTCTCTGCAACAGGAACACAAGCAAAGTTACACCAAGATTCCCCCAGCAAGCCCTATACAAGCTATTTCAGGAAAACAGTTTGTACAAAATGCTCGCTTCTATGCTAGGACTTTTGCTAGTGAGGGTCTGAGTGCTTCAAACTCCTGACCCCTCCAGCTGTATCAACAGAGGTCAACAGGAGAGACCCAGTCTAGGCTCTGTTTTTCACTCTCCAAAACAGCTGGAGAAAAATAAGTCCCCGAAAATGCTATGCATCCAATCAGTCAAGTTTTTATTGAGAAAGAGAAGGTTAGAAGATTCTCTGCAGCCCCTCCAGTGCTGATGCAGCACAAGCTCTCCTATTGTTGCCAGCACTCCATCTCCCACTTGGCTCCACTGAGATCAATGTTGGATCTGCCCTCACAACCAATTGCTTGCTTTGGGTGCAGAACCACACCCTGCACAGAACGACTGGAGAGCTAAATGCCTACATGGTAGGTGCCTATAATAAATTCTGGACACAAAAGCATAAGCACTTTTCCATTCAAGCCTCTAGTAGTTAATTTTTTTTTGCTGTGTGCCAAATGGTGTTCTCTGTCTCGTGTACATTTTGGTCTCTGTCTCTCTCCAGTTCCAGCTCTCAGTGTGTACGCACATCCAGTGACAACGGGAAATGGGAAAACCTAAGCCCTGGTTCATAAATCTAAATCCTCTAAAGGGCAACTAATAGCATTACAAATTTCTTACACAATTTAATTTGCGTACAAGCAACTCTTAAAAACTCTGACTTTCCTGACAACCAGAGCTGATGTGTTTTGATTCTGCTTTTATTGTGTATACCAGCTTCTATTAGTACTATCATAATAATATACACAGAACAATTAATTCATGAAGTAAAAGCTTTTCTTCCTTTCTAAAAGCCACTTAATGTAAACTGTAAACATCATGAACACTCTCGTTCAGACTGATTCTAAGTTCTTAGCTGGGGCCAAAAGGCACAAGATTAAATGTCTGCAAATGATGATGGATGCCTTTAGGCAGGGGTTGCTCAAATTTGCACTGGAACCACTCCTAGCATGTTACTAGAGTACAGCAAGCTGAAAAGCATCAGCAATCATTCTAGATAAGTTATAATGCCTTGAAAGGTTATGGAGTTTTTCTTTTGTGCAGAATAATCACCTCTTCCCAAAGCTGCTAGTCCTTTACATCATTTATGCATTCAGAGTAACCGTTACACACATCTTGGTATTGTTCAAAAGTCACACCATCTTGTGTCACAGTGCCTCTAAGCATGGTCAAACTTACTGTATTTTAAGTAATATCCAATATAACAAATATTGTGTACAAAATGGCATTTTTTGTCTACAGGTAATCAGAAATATGTTTTTCAGAGATACTTAATAAACCTGACCTAACCAGAGATCAGCAATGGATTGAAGGATATGTATAGCTTTAGGCATATGTGCTTTACCCTTGATTACAGCTGGGCAAGTCATATATTTAACTTAAGTACATACTTAAAAGCTTTATGGAAACACAAATTTAATACATGAGAGTTTGAGACTGGGGTTTGTTTGGGTTTTTTTAATCCTCCTGTTTGGACTGATTTCTTCAGCACTTCTATAATTTTTGACTGATTATTACCCAATTTATTTTTAATTTAATTTGATCTGTGCCATATTTCCTTTCAGTTAGAACACTTACTTTCTCTTTAATAAATTTCGGTCTTGAAATAATGACCTATTTACCACTGGAAAGAAGTAAAATATGGGCTCTGTTATAATGCCTGCTGAAATCAGTCTCGAACAGGTGCGGGATTTGACACACATAGAAGCCAGTAAAATGCAAATGGTATTTAGTTATTGAGGCAAATGGCAAGCTTTAAAGCACCACCTGTGTATATTTTGCAACATATCATGAAAGTGGTGAGAACCGTCCTCATTTATTCATGCATTAACTTGTGACATTTGGCTCAGAACAAAAAACTGTAGAAAAGAGTAAGTTATGAGACGTCAAGGAAAAATGATATGTCAGACCGTAAGATGGTGCACTTTATATTTTATTGCTCACTTCACTGTTACTCTCAACCTCGTAGCTAGGAAAGGGTCTGCTTGCAGGGGGAAGGACAGACCATTTTCCTTACGCACTGAAAGAGAGAGCCTGGAGTTGTGTTCATCCACACACCCTGATAGCCTGACTTTCTCCTGCTCTTTGTTAGATGAACACAAACCCAATTCCCTTTGTGTTCTCTCATTTCTACAATGCAAGCTTTTCTATTTCTCTTCTCCCTGGGAAACTCAGTAAGAGAGAAAACCACCTCCTCCAAGAGGCCAGTGTAAGGCAAATTGCACCCAAAACATTGTGTAAGGTCTGTGAGCCAGTGACGTGGATCCCCTGCCAGTGTGTAATGCACCAGAGGATGACTAATCCTGTAACCACCAGTGGAGTGCCCTCACCTCACACTTCCATTAATGCCACAAACTGCCGGAGAGGCAAACGAATCGTTTCCCATGTCTGCATTCTATATAAAGTGAGTTTTATTTACTTATTATATATTTAGATTGTTTTAATAGCTAAAGAACCATATTAACATAAGAAATTGCAATGCTGCTTCGCTATTTACTTCAATATATTTACCAGTAAAATCTGACAGCTGACAGCTTGTGAATGTGATGGCAATGTAATCATTACATTTACACTGGGTAGAACACAACTTTCTGAAATTGTGTGATAATATTTTCAGACTTAAATGATGGTTTAGGAATAAAGACATAAGTATTTGTTTATGAGTAATCTATCTTGAATATGTTCATTAGTAATAGTCCTGAAGGCTTCCAATAAATGTTATTTGAGATTAATTAGAACAGAAACAGCTAATTTGTCTGTCTGAGCGGTTATCACATAAACTCTGACTTGAAATAGTACTTAAATAAAACAAATATAAACCTGCCACAAAGATGTGAACATGCTGTCCCAAAAGACACAACCACTTAACTTGGGTAATTGTCAGTACAGTCAAGAAAAGCTGTTCTAAGATTTGGTTTTCAGCACTGGATTATACAGCATGTCCAAACAGAGCAAATTAAATTAAGCTGCATCTAAATTAGACTTCTTCCAATGGCAAGATTACTTTACATCAACAGAAACATTGATCCGCATTAACAGCATCTGCTAAAGATAACAGAAGAGCCAAAAGGAGAATTTCAAAAGCCACTTTTGGATCTGATCCAATTTCCCCCGTTCTTAAAATAAGACCACACGCAACTCACTTTCACTGAGTTCAAAGGACACCAACAAACACCATTATTCTTGTCATACTCCAATGTTTTCATGAAAAACTTCCCTATTATAGTCTACTCTGTTCAGCTCATCTCAGATCTTGACATAAGCCAAATCTCTCTATTACTGCGTTTATTTAGAGTACTTGAACAGAACTTTATCACCTAAAAAACATCTCTAGTGTCTCAGTGTAATAAACCCTAACGTGAAGAGATCAATGTCAGTTTATACACTTCTCATTAAAGCATTCTAACAAAAAGAAAGGCCTTTAAAGGTCTCTGCTCTTGAACTTCTTTTGGGATATAAAAAGATGACCCAGAAGGCTTAAGTTTGAAGATTTCCCTGCTCCATCTTTTCAAGACCTCTTTGTACATCACGTTGCAGTAGTAGGGGGCAGAGGAGGGAGGGGCAAAAGCACTTTTCCCTGAAGGACCCTCCAAGTCTCTTTTAAGGATGTACTTCTGAAAGTTGCATTTGCAGCTCCCATCGACTTCAGCAGGAATTTGAGGCTGACAGCCAAGAAGAGGGGCTGAGATGGATCTCATGAAAATCAAGTTCTTACTGGGGGAAGGTGGGGCTTTTCTGAAATTAATGTTTTTCACTTTATGGATGTACAAATCTACTTCTCTAAAATTTGCAGTTTATGCTAAAACTTAGGCTGCCAATTATTGATCAGTTCTGATCAATGACTCTGCTATCAATAGTACTACAGAGAAAAAGAAATAGTTAAAATGAGGTTAGAGTAAAGGACCAGGGAGGCTCGGGGAATGTAAGTAATCCTGACCAGGCACTTCCCTGGTTTCAGTTGTTGCCAAAGGTGTTTTGAGCACGCAGCAGGCAGGTGCTTATGACCTGAGAGCTTGCCCTGCGTGAACAAGTACGCAGCAAACAATCACGAGCTTTTGAGTGATCTACTTTTTCATGTCTTTTCAGTTTTTGAAGACAATAATTGAGGAGGGGCTTGCATATTCAGGTATGGAATCTATATGCTGTATGTGTGGGTCAGTGGGGGGAAATCATTATTGCTGCCTGTTCAGAAATAATGCCATGGAACAGAATCACAATAATCATTTCTTCAGTCTCCACGTTATCAAAATAGATTCAACCTTTTGTCACAAATCCACTTTTTACTGTTGCAGAAAGACCTGACAGAAAATGTACCAAGTCCAACAACAAAATGGTACTGAAATTACCTGTATTCTGGAGGAAAGGACAGTATGTTAAGCAGTAGTTCAGAAACGCCATGGAACTGGTTTTACTTTATATTTTATTTTATCTTAATTGGGAAGAGATTGAGGTAAGATTAACATCCATGACAGTCAACCACAGCTTTTAATGAAACAGGGAGCTAGGTCCAGACTGGATGACTGATGTAAGACTACTATACTAATGTATAGTACTATACTAATTTTAATTGAGGATTGTTACCTTCTTCGGGGGAAATGCTCCTGAAACTGCTTCTGTTTTGAATAACAAACCACCCCATCATCATTGCAGTAAGTCGCTGAGATATTAGCTGCTGCACTTGGACAGGTTTAATCTCAATCTGTCTTTTTCCTCTGTCTGCACTGTCCTTCCTGACAGCACAGACTTCCACATGGGGTATTTATAGGTGCTTTCTCAAGGATGGCTGTACTATGCTCTAACTCAGTAAGCAAGCCACAATCGATGAAAGTACTTTTTTCCGGGGTTAATGGATGCTGGACACATAACAAGTTTTGTTCTGATTTTCTGGCAAGGTACTGGAGGTGAATTGCATTGCACAGACTCACATCTCATCAGGTATAACACAAAAGCAAGGCAAAACCGGGTAAATGCACCACAGGAATAAAGCCCTGCTTTCTTTAAAATTAAAAGGGTTTTTTGTTAATTAAAGCTTCATCTGACTAACATCTTTCTTGTGTCCATCTTCTATAAAGAATACAGGTAAGAACAGGTCAGCTGCTCATGGGTAAGTGAAGGTCTAGATGACTGCTGAATATTATTTAAACTATGCTAATGCCTAAACAACCTTGTGAAGCTCCTGGCACTATCAAGCCCATAGAAAAGGTAGAGCCCTCCCCAACAGATGCAGCACAGGTGGATGTAACAAGCAGGGTGGAGCTAGATGGCATTCAAGAGAGCATGTTTTGTGTCAATAAGAAATGCACAGTTGTATTGTGTACTATTATAGAATAGAGAATAATGGAATCACTGAGGTTGAAAAAGACTTCCAAGATCATCCAGTCCAATGGTCAAGACCAACCTTACCATGCCCATGTCCCATCTACATGCTTTTTTAACATCTCCAAGGAAGGAGACTCCACCAATTCCCTGAGCAGCCTCTTCCAATGATTCACCACTGTTTCTGTAAAGATTTTTTTTCCTAATATCCAATCTAAACCTCCCCTGGCACAACTTGAAACCATTTCCTCTTGTCCTATCATGTGTCACTTGAAAGAAGAGACCAACACCCACCTCGCTACAACTTCCTTTCAGATACTTGTAGAGAGAAATAAGGTCTTCCCTCAGCCTCTTTTTCTCCAGACTAAAAAATTCCAGTTCCCTCAGCTGCTCATCATAATATTTGTTCTCTGGACAATACGCACCAGGGATCATCAGATTGCTGTAAGCTGAAAAATAACGAAAAATGAGTTTGCAGTAAATGGTTTGCCTCTCTTCCACAAGCAAAATATCTGCTTTTTATTAAGTACAGGAGCTTCATTATGCATCTAGGTAATTGCCTGGATAAATATGGGAAAGACAGAAAAGTTAACTATTAAAAGTTAATTTGAACCTTCAGTGACGGCTCAGAAATATTTTCTCCAGTCTTGAAACAGAGGTCTTTTCTAGCAGACAAAAATCCCTCTTCATCCAAAAATAGGTTAAAAATCACCCAGGAGAAGCACAGCCGAACAAAAGGTCAATCTTACCTCAGTTCTGTCACCCCTGGTTTGTAACATAAAGGAAGAGGTGGCACAATGTGTGAAAAGAGAAAAGGCATCAGAAATCCTGGCAGGAAACTGCAGCCAGCCTGCTTCAAGGGAAGAGGGAAGGTACGGACAGGGCTTTTGTCATAAGAGCAGCCCAGAAATGCACAGTCCTTGCTCAGCAAGAGTCAGGCATTGCTGCACAAGGTACACACTCCAGTCTGCAAACACAACCACCAAATCCACAGCCGGTGGTTTCTCCCCAACTTTGCATGTTCCAGTGATGAATAACTATCATCTGACTGTGTCTAAATGAACCATTATGGGAAAATAACGCTGCATAAATCTGAGACCTTTGTACAAGAAAATATATACTAATTCTGTAATAATATATTATCAATGAGACAATGGCTGATCTGTTTAGCATAGAAAGTGACAATCAGGCGAATCATAGACTGATTTTGGTTGGAAGGGATCTTAAAGATCAGCCAGTTCCATTCCCCTGCCACAGGCAGGGACACCGTCCACTGGATCAGGTTGCTCAAAGCCCCGTCCAGCCTGGCCTTGAACACCTCCAGGGATGAGGCAGCCACAACTTCTCTGGGCAACCTGTGCCAGGGCCTCACTACTCTCACAGGAAAATATTGCTTCCTAATAGCTAGCCTTAATTAATTGTTTATATTCTGGGAGCTGATTATGAAAAAATAAGAGGGAGAGGAAGAAGATAAAAATCAAATTACAAAATCACAATCAGCAAGTGAAAAGTGTTGACTGGTAAACCAAGCAAAACAAAACAAACATCCTTCTGTGCTATAGAAAGAATATTTAAAACAATGTATCTGGTCTCAAGAACAAACCAAAACAGGGTGAATCCTTAGCAGAGTTCTTCTGTGGAAAAATACAGTACTTCCTGACTTAGTGGACAGTATTTGAAAGGATGATTAAAGCACCTCATGATGAGAATTACTGTATAAACATAAAGACATGGGAATGGTGAATAACGTGCTCATGGAAATAACACATTTTATTTGTTGTGGAACCTATATAATTTCTTCTCATTTGTTGCCTTATTTTTTTTCAAGGAGTTATGTCTGTAACAATAATTTTATTAAGCACATTCAGAAAAATCCACTCTGTGCATCACACAGCATCTCACACGCTCCAAGAAAATTATTTTTTGGTACAAAAATATATGCTATGAAACATTTTCCTGTTGGATTTTAAGTACAGGCACTTTGGAAAGGGGAAGAAAATGTTAATTTGGACATGAATCAGAAAAAAATTTAAGCTCTGCCTTAAATGCATTTCTGAAATGGAACCTTAAGTTTGCCTTTTTTGTTGAAAGGGTTGCATGCTGTTTTGGGATCTATGTAAAGCGTGCCAAGATTTATTCTGGATTTAAGGTAACTTTTGCTTCTGCAGATCTAAACACAAGGTCTCACTGGTGATAAATATCTCAATGATTTAAGTTAATACTTCTGTAACTGTGCAATGTCTCTTACTCCCAAGAGATAGGAGACCTTTGGGCCAAGATTACTACTGCTCAGAGCAGGTTTCAGCAGAGCCATGATAGGTCCTGGTTCAGAAACTCTGTGTAAAGGTTGCTAAAGGGATTCAATCAGTAAGACAGAGAGAACAGCCTGTGCCCCATTGTACCAGTTGTGGAAACCAGCACAAGGGTTCGTAGGCAGGATCTGCAAAAGCATGTTAAGGAAGGCATCCTGGGAAGTTGCAAAGGAAGAAAGAGAGTGCATAAAAGATTAAGAAATTGGCCCATAGCTCTTGGACAGAGAAGATGCCATTTTCTCCAGCCCTGCCGGAAGGATTATTTTCCCTTTGCTTTAAAATCAGGCTTCAAAGCTTTGATATTTGTAACGCACGGCCCCATTAAGATCACTTAACTGTCAGTCACAGAGATCCATCCTCCTGTAATCTTTGCATACTTGTGGGTTTTTTGACGTCTTTCCCAAAAGAGCTAAGTACCAGGTGTGCATGCAGGCAGGCAGAGCCCAGCTCCAGCAAGGATTACTCCACGGATTACAGCTGTGTTCCTTGAATGCGGAGCCTTAGCCACTAACCTGCACGGTGGGGCTGGGCGCTGACCTGCCAGTGGCACACGCTGAGTAATTTCCCAGAGGAACTTTACTAAGCACCCTGTCATTAGCCTGGGTGACCATTTCAGCACTGACTACTCCTCTGGCCACCCAAGTACCTAATGGTGCTTCATCAAGCTGTAGCTGAAATCTGAAAATACGCATATGTTTTTTAGACACTACTGTGCTTTAATTCCTTTTAACTCTGCAGACAGCACACAGCTGTTTCGTGCTAATGGATGTTATTTCTCTTGTAAGATTGCTTGAAAATACAACTGATCATATAATGACAAACGAACAAATACATTTTTATCAACCTCTGAAATGAGTCATTTATCTTCTGGGCTACGTACCGAATCATGACACCAAATGATAAGTTTTATCTCTTTTACTGTCAAAGTCCATCTCAGGCAAGCCCCAAATTGCTGAGAAACACAAGTGAAGAGTGAGCTTTACTCCCGAATGAAAATATAAGACAGGCTGGCTAGCTGGCCTTTTCCCTAAGTGGCTTTAATCTTTGGGAGGTTTGGTTTAAATGAAAACGTATGGCAGCTTCATCCTCCAACAGTCAAGCACAAGACCCTGGCACAATTCCACTGGCTGGGAAGGTTATCAGCCGGCAGAGTTCCTGTCTCCCCTCTCTGCCTTCACCTCCTTACTTTTCCTCGAAAAAACATTAAGTGTTCTCTAGTCACCCCATCTCACTCTGTTATTCAGTTAAACACATAAATTTCCTTTTATTACCTCTTTTAAACAAATCCAACTTTCCGTCATAATGTACAATTAAAACTTAATTTTGTGTTAATCCTTGATAAATGATACCTAACATAAAGTCTGACCCTTTGGAACAGGCTAGCATTTAAGGCTTTGATGAAAACCAAGCACTTACAACCTATAAAGCAGCAGCTGTGATATCTTCACTTAGCTCATGGATAGCTGGCTCATTTAAAAGCCATTGTATTACAAACCTCAGTCATTTCCTTCTGAACTACTTAAGAAAAATCATGAAAATTTGATAGCGACAAAGGTGCCTCCTACTGATATCCTAAAAAATGACAATTCACACCAAAACAAAAGCAACACAGCAAACATAATTTTCCGTTGTGGGGTGCAACCCCCAGTGCTAGCCATCCCAGGAAAGATTCTTCAGTAATGGGAAACTGAATTTACACTCTTGTGGTTATCAGCATAAGATCTACAAAAATTCCTCTAAGTTTAACTTAAAATAAATATATTTTTAAAAAATCAAAGACCACTGACATGGAAATGAGGGCCTGTGGCAGAAAATGAAGTGAAAGAAGATTTATGGTAACATAATTTCATTTGAAATAACCTGTTTTCAGCCAGCCAAAAAAAACAGAACCCAAAGGAAAAATAGAGGAAATAACTTTCAGGTCAATTCGGTATCTGTTTCACTATGGGTGAACAAACATCCTTCACAAAACCTGGACTCTCTAGTCGTAGGAAAACTGATAATAAGAAGCAATGTGAAGGAGAAATTTTTGATTGCCATCCCCAACAGCAACAGGCAGTCATGGCTCTAACATAAATCCTGCAGGCATGGTGTTCCCCAGCCAGCACCTACACACGGTCTTCAGGGACACCAGGATGGTAAGAAGGTGGGATGTGCTCCGGGGCTCTGGAGCTCGGGGCGATTGCTGTGCAGATACCACTCCCCCTGGCAGCCTCACTTACCCCTGCCAGCTCTGCATCCCAACTCACCTCCTCGCCCGGAGCTTGCTTTCTCTTTCCTCACTTTCTCTTTTCCCAGTCAAGAGCAGCATGTACCAAGTGCACTCCACAGTGGAAGGGATGCTGTAATACCAGCCTGGTGTTTGGACAGCCCCAAACTGCTTGTGTGTAAGAACACACAGGTTTGTCACTGCATGTGCTGAGTGGCAAACAACTGGCCCACAGTTATTTTTAAGCATGCAGAACCTGGCACCATTCATCAGATGATCATTCTCTCCCTCTTTTCTCCTTGAAAATAGACTTACAATAGCTTACACTCTACTTAGTCTTCATGAAGCAGCACTTACAAAGTAGTAAAATTGAAAATTACGTGGTACATAACTGAGCTCAGTAATTAGAGTTGCTTTACATAATCTAAGACTAAGTGCATGACTGGCAGGAAGTTTGTGGAATGTTTTTGCTTTCTTTTTCTTTATGTTACCTGTTTCTTGGTGTTTCCTGCACAGGCTTGCTGAAATAATTTTTTTTGTGTATTCTCTCATTTCCCCATTGAAGTGAATCCACATTTCTTGTCCATTTAGTTATTCAGAAGTTTTGCCATGACTTACAGAGCACTCAAAATTCAGGCTGAAAATATTTTCATGGGTTTGCCATTTTAAAATGGTATGGATTTTTAGAAAAAACCTGACATTCCTGATATTAAATCCCATGTTATGAAATGGAGATACATAATGTGGTGGCACTTCTATTATTCATGACAGATCAAATTCATATGGAAGGTTATGGCAAAAAATGCAAAACAGACTGCCACAAGAGTTTATAAAGGAGATAGATCACAAGCAACATTTGTTTCTATAGAAAGGACAGATAAACCCAAATAAATTAAAGGGAGAATGTTTCTCTTCTGTTGTGCTTGTTAGCAGAAGGATCAGATAAGTTATCTACTTGTTATTTCACAAATAAGGAAACAAACAGAGAAAATGTCATCAGAAAATATTTTGGACTCTAGATCATGTCCAAGCACTTCTGTAATCCTTAGGAGGAAAACAAGCAGGAACAGTCTTAATTTAAAATTGTGACTTATTAAAATAGTGCATTCATGCCTGTATTCGTCCATGCTTCTTGCATTGAGCAGAATCTTTAACCTCTAAAATCATCAAGCCAATCATCAGCCCAATACCACCATGCCTACTAAACCATGTCACAAATTGCCATGTCTACAGGCTTTTTTAACACCTCCAGCAATGGTGATTCCACCACTTCCCTGGGCAGCCTCTTACAGTGTTTCACCACTCTTTTGGTAAAGAGATTTTTCCTGATATCCAATCTAAACCTCCCCTGGTGCAACTTGAGATCATTTCTTCTCGTTCTGTCACCTGTTACTTGGAAGAAGAAACCAATATCCACCTCAGTACAACCTCCTTTCAGGGAGCTATAAAGAGTGATAAGGTCTCCCTTCAGCCTCCTTTTCTCCAGGATAAACAGTCCCAGAAGAGATTCAATTTCAGTTGCACATCACATTAACTCTGCACTGATCGTAAGCCATCTACTGAATAAAGGACTTTCAACTCAAGCACTGAAATTCCATTTCAGGTGAGGCCGAAATTTCTATCGAGAAAGCCCTTACTCAAATACAATTTAACCTTTATGGTAGTTACTTTGAGGAGTGATGTGGATAGGAAATGCCTCTTCCAGAGTGTTGCCTCAACTGAGTATCATCTTTTGCACGAGCCTATTCCATGCCACACTTGCCTTCTGCTGGGAATATTCCTAAACCTGGGTAAACATCCTTATTCCAGAGTCAGGGCTATACTTCTTGAAATATTCCAAAGGCATGTGATTGAGATGGAACAAGAGAAATTGGACTGCTCACATTTCCCTGGAAAAAATAAATTGAAGAGCAAAAAATTGGGGAGTTCTCTGGATCAGAACCCAGAGTGCAGGGATCCCACTCTGCATAATCCACAGCAGATCACAGCTGCAGTCCCTCTCTTCCTGATCTCAGTAACCTCAATTTCTTTCCTTCATGATATTGTACCTTCCAGAAGATATGCAGAAGAAGGAATTGATCATGGTTAGTCTGTTAAACTCCTAAGAGCCAGCAGCATCACTCTTCGTCTCCTCTTCTAACTGGTTATTTTAGAAGATGACAAATAAAGCGAGAGAGAGAGAGGGAGAGAGAGAGAGAGAGAGAGAGGGAGAGAGAGACACCTCTTTGGTTATCTGAAAAGACGCCCCTACCTTCAGGACAGGTTTTCAGCTTCTGGATATCACAGTGCACAGAGCTTCTCTACAACTGAAGAAAATGGCTGAAAACTCATCCCTCTTCAGTTTTAAACAACCCTGCTGAACACATCCCACGCTTTAGGGCCTATTCTGGAGCAGCACCATACTTCCTCCATGAACTGTCGAGGGGCCCAAGGCACTGTAGCTGCATTTTCCTAGATCTAGTTCTGAGCTGAGGAAAGTTACACTGGTGTTTGTGTAAATTAATCACTTCAAACATATTTTAAACCCTTGATTCTGCAGGTCCTATTAGCATAAACATGGTAGGAAGAGTTTGAAGTGGCATGGTAGGAGATGAACACTCAGCTTAAAGATTATCTTTTACTGTTTCCTTGTTTTTTTCTTTTATAACATCAACAACCCTACTCCAAATCAAGCACAAGTTTTGCTCCTCCTCCCTGATATAGAAGCAGCTGGACCGTGTTTCTTTGATGAGCTCTCACCACCCCCAGACCTTTAACTCTTTCTGCCTATTTCCTTTATCCTCAAACAAGCAGAGAAAGATGGATTTTAGCAGCCACCTTGCTCAGCCCCAGATCTAACCTCCAAACTTTTCACTGCATGGACATATCTACCATCTGAATATTTCCGTGCTCAGTCGTGAATCCAGTTTCACCACACTTACCACATCTGTTCTGTCAGGTCAAGTATGGAAAAGGTACCAACCTCCCTCCCCTTCATAGTATTCCAATCAGTACTGCGTTCAGTCCTACAAATTGCACGTGTGAATTATGCATACCAATGGGCATAAATTTTGGCACAGCAGTTTAAAAAAGTCAAAGAAAGCATGTAGATCCTAAGGTCATTGCTGTTGTAAAAGCAAGCTTCAAAGATACCCATCAAAAGTCCCAGAATAAACAGCAATGGAACTTGTCCTGCCTAAAGAAAAATGAAAGTACAATGATTAATATGTTGTAATGGACCTTTTCATCCTTATCGCTTCCAGACTGTGGAATGTTATTTCTGGCACAGAGATTCTTGGTCAAGTATGAAGAGTCATCGATTGGATAAAGTGCTTGATTTAGCTCATTTTTATTCTATTACAGAATGACAGAAAGAGGTTTTAGAGAGGAATAAAATCAATAGGAGGAAAAAGTAGAACTTGGCAAAACAGCTATAGCTTGAAATGAAAATGATACATTTGTAGTGTTGAATTTTAGGGTAAGGATTAGTTTATAAAAGAACTAGAAATCTACTGTCAGTAAGTATGAACAACAATGTATTATTTATAAAATGTCCTTTATACTTATCTTGCTCCCTCAAAAAAAGAAAGCAAGCTTTGCAAACTGGTGCAAGCAGCTTCTTTGACTTGAGTTGACATAAGAAGATTCCTCCACAGAAGCGCCAAAGCAGTAGGCAGCATCTGTGCTGGCTTCCTTCTTCGCCTTCACGTCATGAGACTTGGGTCCCATGAGGCCCAGGAGCTCAGCAGGTCTACACTGCCCTCCTCTTTTCCCAAACAACAAGACAGGGTGGATGACCCTCCACAGATGACACATGGAGAGGAGTTTATCTTGACCACACAACTAGTACAGAAAGGGGTGGAATAGTTTCCCTTTATGTGAGAAGAATCACAGTAATAGCTCTGACAGGCTGAGGCCAGATTTCTGATCATACATCTAAGGCTGAGAATGATCTCTTCCTCTCCAAAGATCATTAACTATTATTTATGCAAAATAAAAGTACAAGGTCTGGGTCAAAATTAAGGCCCACAATGCTTTATACTCCACATACCCTCAGTCAGGCTCTTTCAGTGCCTTGAAATGTTCAAAATGTATTTTTTAAGGAGATTAAATTAGGGTGGTTGTAGAGGAAGTGCCGTGTTAGCAGTTGCAATAATCTAGGGCACTTCTCACTATCATTTATTAAACAAAAACTCTCTATGAAAGATGTTCTGTCCTAAGTGCCACTAATCTCCACGGAATTAACTAGTTGACCTCTTGTGCATAGCACATTCAGAGGTTTCTTGAGGCAGGATTCTGACTTTTTGGATTACCCAAGGAAGACTATTCCTTTTGGTATGGACAGATTGGCAAGAACCAAGCTAACTAGATATCCCTCAAACTGAACTGATGATATGATCCCTCCTGGAGCACTAGAAAGCAGCCTCTCTTTAGAGAAAAACAAGAGTAGTAAAAGTAACATATTTCTGTTAAAGTCACAGCCTGATTACAGTAACTAAGTTTTATGAGAGAGTGTAGTGATAGGATGAGGCATAAGTGTTTTCAGCTGAAAGGGGAGATTTAGATGAAATCTTAGGAACAAATGTTTTCCTGTGAGGGTAAGGAGGCCCTGGCACAGGTTGCCCAGAGAAGTCATGGATGCCCCATCCCTGGAGGTGTTCAAATCCAAGTTGGATGAGGCTTTGAGCACCCTGATCCAGTGGGAGGTGTCCCCACCTATGGTAGGGGGGTGGAAATGAATGGGCTTTAAGGTCCCTTCCAACCCAAACCATTCTATGATTCTATGAAGCTGGCACAGTCCATGCAGCAGGCAGGGTTCACTGTCTTAGGAAGAGCTCTACATCACCCATGCAACTTCTCCCTACTAAGCACAGGTAGCAAAACTGCACTATGACCTCTGCGGTCTCTTTCTTCCAGCAGTCCCCAATGGGGAATTTCTCCTACTTGTTTTCCCCCTCCCTTACGCAGCCAACTGGGACCATAAAGCTTTGGCACAGAACCAGTACAGTAAACACTCTGCCAAATGTCAAGATCCTCAGGAAGAGTCAACACAGGCTTATTCTTCCTTCAGTTCTGTGATCAAAACTTCCACAGGGGGACTGATAAGGCAAGCAGACTGTTATTGTTAAATACAGCAAGTACACACAGGGTAGATTAATCTCTGCTCTACTCTAGGGTAACTGATAGCCTAGAGTCAAGTTAGAGAGATAGGAAAATGAGTTTCTTTCTTTCCTTAATGTTACATTAAGTTTTTTGTTCATCAGAACAGGAATGCAGCTCACAGGGGAAAAAACTACTTGTTCATAACTTAAGGAAGGGGATACGTGACAAGTGGTAAAGTCACAGGAAAGGGTGGAGAGCACAAATATCACATCAGTTGAAGAGAGGAAGGTTTCTACTGAATGCACAGAAAGTGACTCGAAGCTGGGACCACTCTGAAGCAGAGACATATTCAAAGGTCAGAAAGGACTGCTTTTGTATTTTCTTTTAGACTGCACCTTGAAACACAGGGTATTCCATTTTCCTCCATGTGGTTGTCTTCATTTACTGAATTTCCCCACGTACAGTGTTTCTGCTGTCCTGATAGCTCACTGCACAATCTTGCAGTCTTTAGCCACAGGCTTTTCCCTGTGTGAGAGGACAGCATGGAGGAGCCCTGCAGTTCCTCATATTCCCAGATGATCTTAGCCCAGTTCCAGCTCTTTGCATGACACAGCCTTTGCCCTGGGATACCATCTTTTGGTCTCCTTCTAATTCATTTCCTGCCAATTTTCTGCCATTGTTCTCCTCGCTGCACTTCTCCTTCCAATCTTTTCCAGCCCATGTCCTCCACCTAGTCTTTTCTGGAGGGCAGGGAGACTTGAAGTGGGGACACTATTCTTTGCCCCAGCAACTGCATAGGTAAATATCACAAGCCGTTCCTCAGAGCATGTAAAAGTCCATATCATGGGCTCTTTGCATTGTGCACCAAGGCCAGAGCCAAGGACAAACCACTCCTTTGTAAAATGGGGACCCAGGGGAAAAGGGGGAGAGGCTAAGTCAAGCTCTTATTGAAGTCAATGAGCAGGATCAAACCACTAATCTGGATAAACAAAACAGAGAAAATGGCATTGATTGCACATGGGCTTTAACAATGAGTAATTGTGCTTTGATGTACGCATAAATGTGATAAAAATCAAGGCAATATATTAAAAACAAAATAAAAGAAAAAATACAAAAGGGATATTTTACAACTAGGCTCCATTACCATCTATCCTAACGAGATTAAGTAGTAATTGCTGTGTCAAGAAAAAATACTGTGGGCTCAATGAATGAAAGACCCTGATAGGATCCAATTGTGTTATAGGCTCAGGTCTAGCTGGAGAGCAGTGACAGGGTTTTTCCAGCATTGCACCACCATTTTTTTTCGTTTTCTTTTTTTTTTAGTATCAAAGGCCTTTCCCTGGAAATGTAGTTCTTAACAATAAAAGCATTTCTCTTTAAACATATCTGTAAGCCCTGCTGAAGCTGGCTGCAGGCTTTTCATTCTTTCACTTTAGTACAAAAGTATCTTGAAATCAGCGGTGGTTTTAAGCAAGTTTTCTGGTCTGTTTTCTTACTGAGGATGCAAGGTTTATAGTAGAATTGTTTTTAAGGTATTGCACTTGATCATCTCAAAGTGCAAATTCAGTACCACCCAACATTAATGAATAATGGATAAACATAGTAGTTTGCTAAAGTTATTTGAACTTGCATTGCTCTGAACATAACACAGGTTTGTTTAGGTTCATAGGCTGCATAGAGTCTTTAAGAACCAGCCACCAATATAACATTGGAATTCAACAAAAAATAAGCAATTACATTTCTAGGGTATCTTTGAAAGTTTCTGCCTCAATATTTTCTTGGACTTATACATTGAGTATAAGGTGAACAAAGGACAACAGTTGAATTGACACATTTTCTATAGGAAGAGAATACTGGATTTCTTTGTCATAACATTAAATTTTTAAGATAAAAGAAAAGCAAGCCTAAAATTAAATAGCAGGTAGAAGAAATTCCCGTTGCCTCCTTGATCTCTTTGTTACTGAAATCCTTTTAGGCAGGTAAGAAAATAAATTACAACTTTCTGAGACCCTTCCATGTAGAATAACCTATTCAACAGAAGGCTGAGTGATAATATTAATGAGTGGTGATGTTACTTACAGCAGTAAAGTAAATGCATTTTGACAGTAATGGAACAATCTCTCTGGAACATGGTGATGGACACAAGTTGTAAAGCTCACCTTAAGATATATTCTAACAGCCCATTTGTTCAAATCCTGCATGTTGATACAGTGTCAGCACAATGTAAATGTGGAACAGGTTTCTATCCGTAACTCGCTTCAGGCAGCAGGAAAGATTTGGAACAGAAAGGCCTGAGGAAAACAAAGCCAGTCAAGCTGGTGCAAAAGGTGAATATGGAATTTAGGTTTGGTCTTCCTTATTTAAGGGACCAAAGAAAGTGAGCTTCAGTAACAAAAGAAAATAGAAGAACAAAGAGGCAGAGATTACTTCCTTTGTTCTTTTAAGCTGGCACCCAGGAACTCACCCCTCTCCCATTTTCCTGCTGGCTGCCTCTAAACAGCTGTACTTGGCAAATCACATCAGCAAGTCAAACCTCATGCCCAGTGCATGAGACTCCATCATTTGACCCTATACAGCTGCTCAAGGTTTGTTCCATCTGCTCCTTGCTAAGGGTCCATGAGACAGCCTCTTCACTGCATAAGGAGTGGTCTGCCAAGAGCTAGTACCCCTCATGCCCATGAAACTCAGAACTTCTGGTCTGTGAAATGCCACATGAAAGAATACTAGTTTCCTCGTTTCTCGTTGTGGTCTCTTCCTCATTGTGTGATCATGTCCTCTTTGTTCTGGGAACGCACTTGTGGAACATCAGCTCTGTCAAAAATAAACATGACTGTCCTCTTGGGGGTCTGCCTCTCTGTACCGACATCCCTTTCAGAAGGTGCTGCTTTAGCCATCCTCAGTCTGTACCTTTAAAAAGCAAGACTTCCAAACTGCTGAAGACACTCATCCCAATCTTTACAGGAACAGCAACAGGCAAGATAAACACCCAGGTCATAATGGTTCCCTATGTGCAATTTAAAACGTAACAAATTGAAACACCTTCTTGCTTATTTAAGGTAGGGATTTCATGATCAAAATATCACACACAGGCTCAAGAGCCAGTGCACCTCAAGTCAGCAGCATGGGATAAGGTGGATGAAATAAAGCTACCTGCCACAGCTGACCCAAACTGTAGAATTGTTTGAGGGAAAACAAAGCAAACAAAACAAAACAAACCCCCGTAAATATCCAGAGTAATGACAACAACTGCAAAAAAAATATATTTTTTTGCTATCCTAAACATTCTTAGTTGCTTACATACTTTTCCTTGAGACACTTGCATGATTTTCTATTTTTATGCACTGGTAATTGGAGTTTATGATTTACATATTACAGTGCAGTAGAATCCAATTATAGCAAATCTATGGAGAGACTGTATTTATTTCAGGAGAAGATACTGAGGAACCACGTCAACACAGAGCAACATAATGACCTGCTCACTTTCTGGCTTTCATGCAAAACATTGTAATGATTAGGTTTCAGACACTGCACAAGGATACTTAAGGATGAGCTATAAAACCATTCCACATCTGTGTTTGTTTTATTAGCAGAACCATTTCTGGGAAAAACAGGAAAGTTAGTGCTGATCCAGCTGCTAATTCTGGATAACTCTTTTATGTCACTAACTGCATTACGAAAAACTACTTCTTGTAATCCTTTCTCCATCTCCTTCTTTCTCCATTAAGTATAAATTTCTTGTCATTTCCTCCATCAGCACCAAAGCATAATTATAACTAATGTTAATTGCATAGGGTTTACGTTCCATGAAAAGTTGGTTATGGAGATGGTTTGTCGATTGCAGACTGACAGAAGATATGTAATAAGAGAATGAATAAAAAGTAGGCAGTTCATATATATTCTGGGACAGGCGAGAATGGAAGAGAGTAAAATATGTTTTTTACAGATAACCACTCAGCTTATTGATAAAATGATCACAAGTGACAATCACCCTGAGCGGAGTGGAGTTGCTCATATGCCATTGCTGTTGAAGACCACAGCTATTACCAGTGCTCATCAAATCTGAGAGTCCAAAGCTCTGCTTCTCACTGGACCAGCAACTGCAAGTCACCCTGCATGCATAATTTTATGCAGGTAAATCCAATGGAACTATTAAGTCTGCAATGAATGAAGATATGCTTAGCTGATTTTCTGATGGATTTTAGGTGAGCTGAGATTACTAAAGCTGCTGAGAAAATGTGGGGATCAAACACCCCAATTCATTTTCAAAATATCAGGCTGATGACCTGAATATTTCAAATCTTTCCTTCCCTGTGAATCTGATCTCTTCAGGAAAATATTTTCACATGGTACTCTTATGTATTTTACATCTCTCTCATCCATCTTCCATTAAAAAAAAAGCTGGTATGATTGTTCTGGAGTCAGTCATTGTACTAAGCTTGTGCTTGACTAATTAATAACCCCATTAATAATAATAAAGGGTAATCAGAAAATATGTTACTCCCCCCCCATTCGAAAATTGAAGTTTAGCATCAGCTGACTGCAGAGCAAGATTGAACAATGACACTTTGAAGTCTATAACTCTCTGTGCTGTATTCCAAAGAAGCAGAATTAATCATGTTACTGCTAAAAGCTCTGTTGTATCTTTTAAAATATCAGAAAACATACAGTACTGTGAGAAAACTAAGTGCTGTTTCTCTGTCTTTGCCACTGGCTTCGCTTTCAGGATTTTGGCAAAATTAAAGTCCCGTAACAAAGAAGGAAAGGGAGCATCTGCAGCAGGGTTTGCAAACGCTCAGAAACAGCTGTGTGCACTCTAATTTCATACACTTCTCCCACTAAACTTGTGCATAACTGAAAGTGATGCAAATAACAATAAAGCTTGAGTTCTGTAATATCTTTGTAGACAGAATATTTTTCTCCCGGATACTGATGAAAAATGACTATAAAATACAAACCTACTTCCTTTCTGTTGCAAAAAAAAAAATCAAATCCAATGCTGCCAGCTAACCATTAACTGAAAAATAATGAGGGCTAATGAAATAGCGAGAGTCCAGATCTTTCAGTGCTCAGACAGGTCTCTTAAGGGAACAGAAAATGAATTAGCCAAAGTTTGACAGCAGAAAAGAAAGGCACCTAAGACATTGGAAGGTGGGGACGAGGCTGTCAGAGAAGGAATAGAGAACAGATTGACAGACAGCCTTATATAAAAAAGAGTAATTTAGGGGTTAGAAAATAACTCAGAAAAATGTTATAATAGTTAGAAATCATTTTAGAAGACTAGTGCTAAGCAGACTCTTTTATTCCAGCATTAGGACTATTCAATGGCCCTGTATCATCACAAAGAAGGTCAGAACAGACAATCATAATGGTCCCTCCTGGCATCAAAGATTATGATTTCATTAAAACCATCGAGACCCCATGCTGCTGCAATTCTGTGTTCCCGTGTAACTCAGTAAGTATTCTTCCTTTTCTGTGTTACATAAATCTTATCCCACAGAACTGTTAATACGTCACTCCATCTATTTACTGGTACATAGGTAACACAATGGGCTCAACAGCTGGGCTTGGACCTCCCAGGTGCTTAAAATAAAGGTCCAGCAAAGACGTGGAAACTGATACAAGGATCTGTGGTCTATAATCGCTTAACCTCAGAATCCTCTGATGTTAGTCCTGCTTTGTGCAGGGCATTGAACTGATGAGTTCCAGAGGTCATTTCCACCTGCCTTTTTCTGAATATCTCCACAAACACCTCAGCACAGGAGCAGTTAAACTAAGTATATACTTCCTTCTTTCACCTGAAAATGACATATTTTCTGCAGTTTTACTTCTGTATTTATTCAAAACTGACCCAACCTGAACAATTAAGTACCTGTCCCTGGGTAAGATGTGGTCAACAACCAAAAGCAGACAGAATGGCATCCTAGCCTGCTAGGAGGTGCCTCGTCCACTTTTTGTTTCTTTTAAAAACAAACATGGTCAGAAGAGAGGTAGTATCACTGCTATCTGTAGTTTATAGTGCAAGTGAGTATTTAGATAAGTTGCAGGATTTGGATGTTAAGCCAAGATCTCCTAGGAGAGCTGTAATCCCTGAATGACAGGCTGAGAAAGCATCATTCCCACCCCAGGGGCCGTGGCACTGTGCAGAAGGAGATGGTGTAGCTGCTGGTGCCAGAGAACTTGCAGGATGGAGCAGGGTTACCAGGGCCCTCAATTACTCAAGACAGAATCACACGTTTTGATGCTTGGACTTGAATGCTTGGCACAAAGATGAAACAGGAACTGGGGCCAGGACACATGGAAAAACAACCCTGGCTGCTCTGGCTCTATTGCAAGGACATCTAATAAATCCCTTTCACGGAAGTCTGTCATTTCTAACATAACTGCCTCTAGGAAGGACAGCAAGAGTCAAAACCCAGAAAAAGCATGAGTCTTGGTCTCACACTAAAAAACCTAGGTAGTACCAGATATTCTGACATGAGCAGGCTCTGTTTTGGATGGAGGCACGTGCAAGGAGCCATACACTTGCACATTAACAGATCCTCACTAGTAGAAAGCAGCTGTTTGAGAACAGATTAAGGCCTTGGAAGGATCAGCTCAGCACCTTCCAAAAAAAATAAATGGAGTACCAAACAATACAGTGCATGCAATCTCTTGGATGAGACCTGAGAAGACTAAGAAAGGAAGACTAAGAAAGGAAGACTCTTTCAGCTTAACTTCTTGTTGTACTTTTGATTAGAAAAATTTACATTGACGTTTTTGGTTAATAACATATCTTCCCTCACTAATGGGGCTCATTCACTGCTTTGGTAGCACCTACAAGGCACTGCCTTTCAATGACATGTACAGCACTTGCTTATAAAATGCCTTAAAGTCAGTTTGAATAAGAAATTATAGAGAGACACAGGGCTAATCCTTGTTTACAATATATGCTTCAGTCAAAGCCTATCTGATCTGAGTTCTCTGAATTCCCCAGGAACAGCTGGGATCATTAAACAAAGCTCAGAAACCCTCTCGCAGCATACAGGGAGCAAATAAGAAAACTGAGGAGATGTAACCTTCTTTCAGAATTACTGCCCCACAGTAGGGCTACTTCAGTAACTCTTCTACCCATGGCAGTTTCACACTTATTAGAAAGGTCACATCACTAAGCTCAGCACCTTTTATTCAGATCCATAGGTCAAGATGTCTTAGTTAATTGAGAATCCGCCTGGGTAATCTGCTTGAGTACTTCATTACAATTTTGTATAAAGCTATCAGATGTTACCCCTGAAGAAGATTATTGCATGAAAGACTGAAATAAAAACCTAACTATTCTGTTTAAGCACTTAGACACCTGCATGTGATTGTTATTTCCAACAGTTCTCGGAATTAGCTCATACTGCTGTATCCTCTACTTGGGAGGTTCCAGCTAAGAGCTAGTGGGTATCTCATCTTGGCACATACAGTGTTTCCGAGGTCCAAATGTACAAGTGGAAAAAATTCTCCTCCCTGGCATAAGTTTCAATAAACTGGCAGGGTGATTTCAGTCTTTGGATCCTCTCAACACACACACAGAGAAAAAGGATTTTTACAGAAGGAAAAGACAGAGCAAAAAAATCGAAAAAACTTTGCCCCATCTACACTGCACTGGCAAAAGAGGTACAGAAGGAAGGTGAAAGGATTACAGTGAGACACATACAGTACTGTTAGGACCAGCAAGTTTTCTATAGACCATCACTTGCCAACTGTGCAATGCACTCAGTGCCTTCTCTGCAAGGCTTGCAATAATTTCTGGAGCTGACATTGCTGAGATTCATGGTGCACACACACACAAAAAAAAGCATTTCCAATCCCTGAAATTAAGGCCTGTCATCTTTTATTTGTCATCTTACTTGGCAAATAAAAATGGCAATTACTTTCAGGAGCATAAATGTGAATAGCAGCATCTGAGATAGAGCAATGTCCCAGGGATTGTAAAGTTCCTCTGAAGGAAGAACCTGAGATAAAAACCAGCTCAAGTAGATGAAGCGGACCAGCTGTCCCTGGAATTTCTCTCCACTGGAAATATCTACACACAGGGTACACAACAGAGAGACTATTTCTCCTCCTCCCTGCTCCCCTCTTTTTGGAGTACAGCCATGCTTTGCCCTTTTCAAGAGAGTTTGCAGAATGCCAGTACAGACTCAGAACAGTACTTCAGCAAGAATAGGACGTATGGCAGATTTGATACTCATTGCCAGAAGAAGAAAAAAATGAAGAAGCCAAAATTATTCAAAGTTATTAATTTTCCCTGATGAGTATGTTGCTAATCTCTGGGGGAGAGGAAGGACACAATGAAAGGCATCAATGATTATCAGCCCGCTACATGCAGGTAGTTTCCATCCTCCCGGTTAGAGAGCTGCTGTGCCAATACCTGGTCTGGCATTTGGGTCAGCTGATACATAGTTTGAGGTTAAAACATGTCAACATCTGTAGTGGTGTAAGCAGTTCTCCTCTTTGTCCTTGGTCAGGCATTGCCACTCCTCTCTCATCCCCACAGCTGCCATTACTGCCATCGGTTTTGGAGCCCTTTGATGATATTTTTAATCAGACCATTCTTTATCTGGCTCATAGCTATAGAATCACAGAATTGTTAAGGTCGGAAAAGACCTCTAAGACCATCAAGTCCAACCATCAACATGATACCAGCTACTTAAACCATGTCCTGAATTGCCACATCTAAACACTTTTTGAACATCTCCAGGGATGGTGACACCACCGCTTCCCTGGACAGCCTCTTCCAGTGCCTGATAGTCCTTTCAGTAAAGAAATTTTTCCTAATACCCAATCTAAACCTCCCCTAGCACAACCTGAGGCCATTTCCTCTTGTTCTACCACTTGTTACTTCGTTGAAGAGACCAGCATCCACCTCGCTACAACCTCCTTTCAGGCAGCCATAGATAGCGATAGGGTCTCCTTTAGAATCCTCTTCCCTAGGCAAAATATCCCAGTTCCCTCAGCCACTCATCATAAGATTTGTGCTCTAGAAGAGTTGCAACAAAAAAAGAAAACAACCAAACAAACAAAACCCCAAACAAACAAAAAAACCCCAGTCATGAGGGAACAATCCTGTTTCTACCTGAGGGAATTTCTGATTAAATATTTATGTTGAAAGTTTTGAATGAACACTAAAGAAATTCATTTTAACTATTCTAGGTCATTAATTTTGCATTATTACTGGGAAGGACATCCACCAAAACGAGAGCGCGCATCTCCATAGCAAAAGCACACTCAAGTTAGGGGGAAGTTCCCCCTTAAAAAGACATTTGTTTCAGTAGGAAGATAAAAGCTTACAAATAGTGCAGCACAAATCTTCAGTGCAGGAAAGAATCAATGAGAAAACTCAGATAAGGTCTGCAAATTGCAGTCACATGCATCAGGGCCATGTCCTGCTTGCTTTTACACAACAGCCTTATTGGCAAAAGCAGAATTTCTCCTGGGAGAAAAGGGGGTTGCAGATCTTCATTTAGGATATCTATAATTAAGTTAGGAGTAAATTCTATATGATAAAACGATTTGATAGTATCTATCATTACATTTATCCCTGATCGACTCTTTCTTAGAGATTCCAATTTTCAGCAACCTCAAGCCCTTTCAGTGCTCCCATTGACATACAATGGCAGGGTTGAATTCATATATAATTAGAGATAATAATGCTACAAGGCTGTGCTAGAAATGGGAGCTGTATGATTGTTCCTAGGCCAAACTCAGCAGGGAGAACCTGACATGCATATGGACAGAAAGCTCTTTTTTTAATGATACAAGGTGTGGCACATAACAAAATCTCAGGTAACCACCACAGACTGAATGCTGGCCTTCAGGTGAAGGTACTATGAAAGTAGTGGGCATCACACGTGCACATTTGTGACAGAATCGGGTTATTTTACAGTGCCACAATACTGAAATCATGGGGGGTTCATGAATGGCCTCCCTGGAGCTATTAAACTAAAATTAAACATGTATATAGGTGTGAATAGTTGCCTGCATAGTTGTGAATATTGGGGTTGTTTTATGCAGGGACAGGAGATGGACTCGAAGAACCTTGTGGATCTCTTCCAACTCAGGACATTTTGTGATTCTATATCTATGACAAAAACTTTAAATATTTCAGAGTGAAATCTTTTCATACAATAGTAATGTTTAAACGAGTCTTCTGTGATTATTTTCACTAAATAAAAATATCAGAAAAAAATCTCCACCTGAAACAAGCTCTGAAACATCATAAATAAAAATGAATTCATGGTACTTAATGTCCTACATAGATATAAAAGGAGAGTAAATATTAATGAAGCAAGGTCTGGTCTACAGGTGAAAATACAGTCTTGCTAAAGTAGTCTTTATTTCTCTATCAAAAGTACACGTGGCTCTGTGCTAATTCCAGTTCTACTCTCTGTTAAAGGAATGAAAGCATGATTATTGTAGGAATTTAGTTCTAAATAAAAATGACTTGCTAGAGACGCAGGATGCTCAGCAAACCACATTTCAGAATTCAAATCACTTGGGCTTTATTGCCTTTTTTTCCTCCCTTCTTAAGTTAGCTTAGACTGACAAAAAATTTCCCAAGACAACACTAGAATACAAGGCGATATTTAGTTAGATCTAGCTCTGTCAGTTAGCATCTGCTTCCACTGACTTTAGTAAAAGCGCTAAGTGCAAATTAACCTCAAAGTACAAAGCAAGGTGCCTGCACTGCACAAGCTCTGAAACAATGTTTAGGGATGGTGAGGCTGATTAACAGTTAAACAAAACACCAGAGAACCCAAACTGGTCTCCCCTGAGGCACTGCTGGGTAGCCAGATGTTTGAGGGTTAGTGTTGTACTCACAGATTCACTGCCTTAACAATCTAGTTCCAGATGTTTCTGTGCACCATACTTCAGACTAAGTTATGTTGAAAATGTCTTTTTTCACTGTGAGCAAAGTCTACAATCATCCGTCAATAGCATGAAAGGGTTCTTTTTTGTATGCATTTGCATTGTTTAATTAACTTTCTTCAATATACACAGCATTCCTCATGCTGTGAGATATATGGGAGGTAAATCAGTACAAGATGGCAATTCTTTGTCTCTCCTGGAAAGGCAAATTGCTTCTCTAAATTATAGTTTTTCTTCCTCACTGGACCAATACGCACAACCAAGAATTAACTTCTTGCAGACGTAAACACCATTGTGCATCCCCGGTGGGTTCCCTGCCCAAGTCCCAAGATTCTGGGGTTTGCCACCACCCAGGTATGAAAGCAGAAGCCATTGTCCCTCACCATCTAATCAAGGTAATAATTACAGGCAGTGGATCTGGAGCTAAGAGGAGGAAAAAGGCTTTTCAATCACTGCCTCTGCATTTCAATCGAAACCCCATGCTGTACAACACTGGAGAACAAGGTGTAAATCAGCTTAAGAACATAGTTCTGCATTCAATGCGTTGTGGTTTACAGCTCCCAAATGACCTTCATCTATCTTCCTTAGCTGTAGAGGTGTATAATTGAACTAAAGAGAGTCTTGAATAATGAGGTTGAGAGTGGCAGCTCCACTGCTGTTGCTTAATAGTGTACCAGCCTTGCACTTTGTTTTCTGATGTGTAACAAAATACTGCAGTGGGTCCAATTCTTCAGGGTGACACTTGGTGATCGTCCCTCTTTTCAAATAGAGAGGAGCAGGGGTTTTGCAGGCAAAAAAACCTATAAATCTTTGCTGCAACTAGGCTCCCAAAAATACAATTATATGAACCATTTTCTATTCAATATCTGCTCACAAAAGCTCAGAGAGACAAATTGCAATTATCTGCTCTTCTTTCAGTCATGGAATCTTTCTATTTTTTTTTAACTTTTCATCTGTCTTGTGAAAGACCCCTCTCTCAGCTCAGAGGATTACAGTGTGACGCTTCCTAGCAAGACTTCCGTACTGGGACTTTAGCAGAACGAGCAGCGATGAAGTTGGGAGAGCAGCCTTTTAAGCCACAAAACCTTGTTTTCAGATCATGCTTTTCCTGTATTTATGGGTGCTGGAGTGATCCCATCTCTCTGTTGCTGAGATTAACATTAGAGGGCTGTAGTCTTTTCAACACTTCTAATTCCTCCTTACCTTCAGTTCATTACTGATAACTACACTGGAAAAAAATGTCAAGCAGTCCAATAGCTCTGGATCAATGCAAGGTGTCTCCCCAGTCAAGCAGCTGTTAAAAACAAATGTTTCTCTTGTGGCATTTTTGTTGATTTCATGGACACTAAAAGACTTACTCATGCATTTACAGCACCAATTAAGCAGTCAGTCTGCTAACTACCTCCCCATAGCACCAACAGTACCTCCGAGTCAGTACAAGATCTAATCATGATTGAGGAGCCCACAGGAATGTGGAGCAGGGGCTCCCAGATCTTGCAGATGCAGTCCCAGAAGTGTGTCCCATATGCAGTGTCCCCTGAAGCAACCACAACCTCCATGGACCCACCTGATTGGAGCAAGGCAATGGAGTTGCCAGCTCTCAAGCCAGCAAGGGAAGCCTGAGAACAGAAGGAACATCAGACACAGCACCTGATTTCAGGAGAGGCAATTTCTCTGGCTGAGGAAGTGACTTACTACCTACTTTGGTCACGTTTACATCTTCTGGGGGATAAAAATACAGCCTTCACTCACAAAATCACTTCTTCAAGACCCCAGGAAGTGCTGTGGCAGTGTTCCCTCTAAAATCACCAGTCCACCTCACATCTGATACACACAACACAAAAAATTACAAATTGTTTTGCCTCCAGGATTTTCACTTACTTGTTACTTTACTCTCCTCCCTTCTCATTTTTTGTTTTGTTTGTCTGCTTGACAAGGCAAGTTTATTCAGGGTTGTTGGGCTGGCAATTTTCCTCTGCAGCATTCGCACAAACTGCAAGAGAGAAGGACTGCCTTCAAGAGCCCCATCACTAAGCTCTCAAACAATCTGATTTCTTGTAATTTCAGCAGCAGCAAGGCAAAGAGGGTCTTGGAAAACAGCAAGACTAAATCCAGTTGTCTAGAATAATGCCAGGAGGCAAAAGTCATTATGGGATTTTTAATGTAGCAACATTTCCTAGAGTGAGAGGCATATACACTTGAGAAACACAGAGTCACAAGGAAAAAATCCATTGGCCATTTAGATATTCTATGGGAAAATCTGCCAGGCAAAACTGGACTTCAAAAACTAAAATAGATTTAATATTTAAATAACCTAGTTTGGCTTTGTAGAAGTCATCGATTCCTAAAATACACAGCTCCGAAAGGAAAGAAAATTGCACTTATAAAATGTATGGTTTCCCTGGCTCTAGTATTTCAAGTTGTCATTGTACACCATGCTAAATAACTTAAAAAATAATAAGTGGTCATCCTGCTCAGATAACTTTATTGCACATTGTAGAAGGAAGCTCCAGTCAGCTTCCCTTGACTTGTATGTCAAATTAATCTTTAAAATAAAATGGTGGCACCAAAGGCTGCAGGTGTATGAGCTTGTAGTGTATGAAGTTGTAAGTGAGGTACTGTAAAATATAAATGTTTGGGAGATTAAGTAATAGTGAATTAAAGCATTTAAGGGCAGCCTGAAGTAAGTAGTGACTTAAAAGAGTAGTTCTGCTCTTTTTAATGGGCTTTTGTTTGCAAGAAAAGATTGCCCAGTCTAGTCCTAAGTCTTATCTAAAACACAATTATGAGCAAACTTCCCTCTTACAGAGGACCTGACTGATATAACAGTTTTGTCAAGGGTGAATTTTTCCCCTTCAGAAAGGGCAGCATGTGTGTGTTAAGTTTTAAATGCATTAAAGAAAGCTGAGAAAATATAGAATGGCAAAAGTTACAGCTGCTCCTTCACTGTAAAGCGAGTTGACCAATGCAACAAAGGCTGGTATCTCATTTGTGATATGGGACGTGGCTTTGCCACAATCTGAAAAATCTCATTAGAGAGAAAGTAATAAAGGTGGCAACAGTGTCCCCTGCGACTCTCAGCCTTTAAGTAAGTACAAGAAACCTGTCTAGAAAGAATAAGGTAGGAAGCATTCATGGCTTTTTCAATTTCACACATCCACTACCTGCCTACACTGGTTAAACAAGATACTGCACTCCGCGCCTGATGATCTCCTTGCATTTACTCTGATGACTGACTCTCCTTTATAGGAAAGCATTACTGGATATTATTTTTCAACACACTAACACTGACACACCTGGTGCATCTGCTTGGAAATAATAGAGAAACTGTTTCTTTTCAGTCTAACAGCTTATGTTACTGCAAAGAAGTGCAGAGGTAAACATTATTTACCTTCAGACATCTGCTTGTGAGACAGATTCTGCACTCAGCTCTTCCCATGTGAGTTTGCCACAACGCCCTTGACTCTAGCTCAGTGAACTTACTTTGGATTGACACCAGCTTACCTAAAGAATGAGGCTGTGCCTGTAGTCTGCTCCCTATCAGCCTACAGCCTGCGGACAACTTCAGAGAAACGAGCAGAATAAACCCTCTCATCCCACCACCATATGCTTTTCATGATAGCCACCAGGTTCAGACACGCTAAACCTCACAGATCACAGTGGGCTTCTCAAGACAACCTGTCCACACAAAGATACTGGAAAGCTACCGGTAAGTTTAGGCACTAAGGAGAAGAATCACATTTGGTTTTGAGGGACTGTGCCATGCGCTTAAAAATAAGTGAGGAAGACTTGATATCCCTCATCTCCCCCATGCAGAAGGGTCCCAGCAGCTTCCAGAATCCCGAGATTTGGAGATACTGAAATTACACCCAGTATGTGATACTGGGGAGGTTTATGATCTCTGAGATGGCTAGATTACCACCACTACCTTATCACACATTAAGTTTTAGAATAGACCCTTAATTGGTCCAAATACTATAGTTCCCTTGAACTCAGTGGAAAAAGGCGAACATTTACAGAAGACAGAATTCTTCCCTTTCCTGACAGAGGCAGAAGGACAGCATGCCCAGAGAATGTGAGTTTTTAAATGGAAAAACACTCTGAATTGGAAGATCAAGGTGGGTATTTTATTGATCTGACTTTGGTCCTTGGGAAGCCTGTCCAGATGCAGCAGGCTCAGAGGACAGGCTGGCTCCAGGTTATCCTGTTGGCAGCCTCACAATAACAATCTTTATGCTTAACTATCAATACAGCACCCATATTCAGCACTTTAGCTATGCAGGTCACCTTATTAGGTAAGATGGGAGGAAAAGGGGGCTTGAATTCTAGCGGGCAACATCTGCTGACCGCATGAAGCGATTTTGCAGCTGCTGCAAGCTGCGCAGACCCATGAAATCTCAATCAGCAGGCTCGCTCTGACTGGTAGACAGCTAGGTTACTGTCACAGACACACACATCTTGTTTAGTTGCACCTCACTTGAGGATTTTTCATTGTAGCAGTTGCTATTAGAGGCTTGAGGAGGCTTTATGTACCCACAAGCGCTGCTTGTTTCTATGGGGAAGCAAGGGGAATTCTGGTTCCTACTTTTTCCATTGCACAGCCAGAGACATCCAGGCCATTGTCATTGCCCAATGAGGACTCACAAGCATAGACTTACAGAAAGCATGTAGTCATCTACATAGGCCACAGCCAGGAACAGCAGGCATCTCCTATCACACCACTCTGTCATGCACCTTGCCCTTCTCCTCCTCTCATCACGAGGCTCTCCTGAATAATGGAGTGGGTTTTATACAAACGCAGCCTGACTGTGAGACACAAACATCTCCTGCCCTCTCCAGCCAGCGCCTGTCAAGGAGAAGATGTCTGATATCTGTCACCACAAGCTCCAGTTTTCTATTAAAAAGGCCACACTCACAATTCATCTCTCCCTTTTTCAGTATCTACACTGAGGCACAGCAGATTATTCCACTTCCAGATATCTCCCTCTCACTGGAAGAATCACCAGGACCCCAACTCAGAGCTTCCCGACCTTCTGTTAAATGAACCCTCTGTTCCTTGGTGAGTGGTTTTGTCCCTTTGAGAGGTGTTTTCTCCTGGGGCTGGAGCAGGGCACCAGGGACTGCTTGTACACAGAAGAGCTCCCCTCCTTTTTGAGGGTGCTCTCCGTGTCTGAGCAAAGCACTGCAGTCAAACAGAGTAAAACACAAGCATAAGCAGCCAATATTTCAAACAAAACCACCAAGATCTTGTCTCCATTTCCTATGAAAAACCATGTAATTTACTGCAAATAGCTACGTATGTAGGTTGCCACAAGGGACAATGAGGCCCAGTCATTAGAAACAACTGAAAACCCTTCTCCCTTGCAAGGTCATCTATGGAAAGAGCCACCACCATTTGGCAAACAGATCAAGCTTTGCCAAATGTTGAATGCAGGCAGCTTGTCAGTCGGTCTGACCGTTTGTTTTTCTGGGATGGAGACTCTGATTCAAGTAAGGAAGAAAACACAGAAGAATTGTTATATCTTTCCCTAGGAATGCTTTGAAAATAAGTGCCTTTTGGGCCTTTTGGGCTTTTCCAAAGGCAAACAAGTTGCTCCTGAAAGGAATACCGTAAGCACTCTTCGATGATTATGTTTCAGCTGACTCCAAAAGCAAAGGTTGCACAGCTCTCTCTGTCCCCTTTTCACATCCTATCACTGGGCATCTGGAGGCCAAAAAGTCACAATCCTCTTCACCCTAGCACAGTCACCTTACAGGCAGAGTGACCACCTGTGTGGGTGCACTGGGCTAAAACACACCATAGATTCAGAACTTAAGCGTAAGTAATGTGCACATGAGCAGCATCTGAAACCTCTGAACATGCCGGGCTATGGAAAGGTAGGGAAAAGGCTGGTGATTAACAGGCAGCACTCACACCCCTCTCTGTTACTCACAACAGTAGGCAGGTCTGCTTAAACTAATGTTCTTCCAAAACTGTTGTCTGGGGTTTTACTACAAAATTATTTATCAGGGAGATTACAAAAGCAAACCACAAAAATAAAAGCAGCTAGAGTGGTGCTATAACAACAGGAAAGTCTGATTTATCAAGTCAGCTCCTGAATTGCTGCAAAATTCAGGGACTGGCAGAATCTCTACAAAGTCTTTTCCTTGATCGAAAAATCTATAGAATAGTCCTTAGTGAAAATTTCTTGAGTGTCTGCTTTCACTAAAACTTTTAAATAATGCTTCATTTCCAAATGACCTTGGGAGCCTACAAGAAAACCGGGATGGGGGTCTTTATCAGGGAGTGCAGGGACAGGATGAGGGGGAATGGTTTTAAGCACAAAGAGAGAAGATTTAGATTAGATATTAGGAAGAATATTTTTCTGTGAGGGTGGTGAGGCCCTGGCACAGGTTGCCCAGAGAATTCACGGCTGCCCCATCCCTGGAAGCATTCAAGGCCAGGTTGGATGGGGCTTTGAGCACCCTGTTCCAGTGGAAGGTGTCCCTGTCCATGGAAGGGATTTGGAACTTTAAGGGCTTTAAGGTCCCTTCCAATGATTCTATGATCACCATAACATACTTTCAAATCAAAACTGAAATCCATGTGATATTCTTGGGAAGGACTACCACGTAAGCTAAAGCTGCTCCCAGCATTTGGCAGTGACTTAAGCTGCACACAATTATAGAAGAGAGAAAAAAATTACTTTGGATAATGTAGGTGAGGGAGTCACATAGCTCTGCCTTTCATTCTAATTATAGAAAAATGAAAGATCTGCATAGCTTAAGTGTGGACAGCGTAGAGTCCTAATTGTGTTATTTGGGTATTAAGATGGACTAACTCTGTGCTAAATTGGCTATATTAAGTCCCTGTTTTTAACCACTCTCCTTCTTTTCCTCTTCTTGTAATTTGATGACATAAGCTATAACCTTGGAGCATCCACACACAGTTAAATATAATTTCCAAAGGCAGAAAGAACTGAGAAGGGAGTTAAATAATTATTGAGCCAAATTCTTCATTTCATCTTAAAGAGACATTGATCAATTTACTATTTTTTTAATTGATAGTTAGGGTTGCATGGTAAAGATTCACAGAGCACTCATAAAAATAACACTAAAACCCCCCCAAACATCCCATATTATTTAAATATTTCCTCATTTTTTAATGCAGTTTTTCTGTAGCTGGTTGCACTGGAATCTTCTGTTAAGCTCAGCAATGCACAAACAGGCCTTGCTGACGGTATTTTCCCACCAAATAGTTTTAGGAAAGAGGACAGAGCAGTTGTCAGAAATCAGCTATGACTTAATCTTTGCTGAGTGTAGATCAAGAGCAAGGTCTGTCAGAATCAGTGATGCTACAGTTGCAATACACTCATACAAATCAGAAAAGCAAAGGTCAAAGATTATGAAAAGGTGAAAGTGATCAATTAACTCTCAGTGAGTGATTACCTGTATTACAGTATTCCTTAGAGGCCAATGGAGACAGAGCATCCCTTGTGATAAAAATCACACACTAAGAAAATTGTTGATACAAATGGTTTAAATGAGTTCCCCATTATCAGGATTCTCATGACTGCACTTTTATCAAATTAAAACTGTAGCAATTGTGCAGTTTTGTTTGTATTTTCTGAATATTTTCTCTTTTTTTAAAAAATACAGGTACTTATCACATAAGAATGCCTGTCCCCAGTTCCAGCATGTCTGTGCCTTGCCGTACCCCATCTCCCAGCCACAAGCAGACTGGTGCAGACCCCAGAGGGAAATCATTTGGTCACTGCTATCAAAGACCTTTCCAGCTAATGTTCATCCTGCCATAGGCAGCTGCTGTCACACAGTGTAAATCCATTTGCATCCCTGCTTTTTCTAAGAAATATTAAAATTCAGAGAGTAAAGTCATACGGTTGTGAAAAATAACAATTGGGGTTGTTCAGCCTAGAGAAGAGAAGGCTCCAGGAAGATCTTATAGCAGCTTTCCAGTACTGAAAGGGGGCCTACAGGAAAGCTGGAATGGGGCTCTTTATCAGGGGGTGCAGGCACAGGAGGAAGGGAAACACTTTTAAGCTGAGAGAGGTGAGATTTAGATTAGATTTTAGGAAGAAATTTTTTCCTGTGAAGGTGATGAGGCACTGCCACAGGTTGCCCAGGGAGGTTGTGGTTGCCCCATCCCTGGAGGTGTTCAACGCCAGGCTGGATGGGGCTTTGAGCACCCTGATGCAGTGGAAGGCATCCCTGCCCAAGGCAAGGGTTTGGAACTGGATGATCTTTAAGGTCCTTTCCAACCCAAATCATTCTGTGATTTTATGATTATGTCAGGAAGCCAAAAAGGAATGCTCCTAACACAGTATCAACAATGCCTTTGTAGAGTGTCACCCAGATTTTTTATTTTTATCCACACTCCACGTTAGACATCAGTAACATTTCTGAGGTGGTGCGCAGAACACAACATAAAGATTGGAACTGATCTGAATTGATTGTTCTCTGGGACTGAGCAAACAGCTCTATGAAGTAGGCTTTCAATACCAATGATAAAAAGTGTAAACATTTTATTCAGACGAAAAGTCTGTGAAGAGGCTGCCACATACATTTGACAATTGTTAAAATTTCTCACTTAACAGTTTTGCCTCTCTCAAGTTAATATTTTCCCAGTGCAGAGACTGAAAGAATTTAATGATCACAGCATCCTTTAGATCTTCTGAGCAAACCAGAATTCTTGCCAGATAATTGGCATCAGCCCCTGTTTACCAAATGCTCTTCAGCCTATAACCAATAAATGATTAACAAGGAACTTTTCAAGTCACTTTCCAGATGTTGTTTCTTGAGACATCCTTGCACTGCAATGACAAATGGGGCAGAAATAAGCAATGCACAGGCTGGTAAGACCCTGCCACTCAGCAGAATATCCCCAAGGCTGAATAATTTGGGTGAACACCACTGTACAAAAGGTTAAACCTACTTTCCTTTATATAAACGGAAATGTGTCCCAGCTGGTACTCGTTAAGTTTGAAGAACCGAACACTCCCATTTTCTCAAAACAGGTAGTAACAACAAGCCTTTAACGCAAGAGCAAAGGGTAACACTTCAGTAGCTCTCACACTGTTTGATGTGCCTAATGCTTTATTCTCTTTTTGCTGCAGAGGAAATCTTAAGAGAGCCGCAAAGTTTGCTAGAATGAGCTGTGAAAAGTTACACTAATAACAAAAGTGGGAGGGAGGCTATTCTTTCCATCCTTTCACACCTCATTATACTCCTAAAAATAATAGTGTTGCTATAATGGTAATTCCAATACAAAGCAATTTATGTGGGACAAAGCTGCACACACAATCCACTGACCTGAGGATGCCTCTGTATTACCAGGAGCTGGAGGGACTCAAGTGACCAATAAAACCAGTAATATTTGGTGTGGTTAAAATGTCAAAATTAGTAGCAAGGGGTATGCTGGATGACCATGTATACACGTACAGTGCATGTCTGTAACTATTTTGCATACATGCAAAGTGATAAAGCTCTGACCTCAGAAAACTCCTGTGATGAAAGATGAAAATTTTTAAATACACAAACAAATTTTTCCCAGGCTATCAAATGGGATGAGATTTAAAAAAAATAAAATAAAATAGACTGCATATGGAGTGGTAAAATAAAGGTTAGCAGACCTGTAACAATAAAACTATAATTGGAACTGATCTAGAAAGAAAAAAAAGATACATTTTAGTGACCAGATTTGTAGATACAGTTTGCCTTAAGATAAGAGATTGAAAACTACTAAATGGTTTTGCAAAATTTAAATCTCAGAAGCCTGAAATCCTACCGAAATTTCCATATTTTTCAGCACCTTGTGTTAAAATCTATAATGATTCAGGCACATTTGAATAAGAGACAAGAAGGATAATAGTGCCTGTCTGCTTTGGGACTCAATCAAAACCTGGGACCCTCCCTTCCACTGGGATGTGATTCACTACTCTGCATCAGACAAATAACAGTAACAGTTCCTGAAACAATGGGTGGGGTTTGGCAGCCAGAAAACAAGAGCGAAGAGCAACACAGCATACCAAAAATGAGGTTCTTCTTCGCCTCTCCCACACCCTCAGCAGTAATTATTTGTGTATGACAACAGACATCCCCTTCCAACCATTACAAGTGACCTGTGGTGCTCCTCTGACAAACTTCACTCTGATTTTGTCCCCTGTTTAAAATCCCTGTGACCCTACAACATCAAAAAGGGCCTGGGGATGGGAGAGGCTGGAATGGCAGGCAAGCCGGTGTATTCCCGCTTAGCCAGATGCACCATTATTCGGCTTCTGTTCCCTGTGGTTTCAGTCCTATACTGGCAGCTCCCCAACAAATTCACTGCCGTTTTCTAGCCCTAGAGAATTTAGGATTTAGTTCTGCTAATCTCTGGATCCCATATAACAGTAGATATTTAACCTGTGATCTCAGGCAAGGATTCGTCCCTAAGGTCATATTAGATTACTAAGCCACTGGGAAACAAAATAATTAAGGAAATGCATAATCAGAGGTATTAGCTAGAGATGTATTCCATGCCACAAAGAACAACTGAAAGGCAAAAAATAATCTTTGAAAGGAAGAATAATTTCCTTCAAAGAGGCAAAAAGGCCATGCTGGTCTGCAGCATCAACTGGAAGCAGCTGCAGGTCACTAAGTGCAGAGCCAGACAGCGAGACCAACCACCAGGAAGGGCTGGACTGCACAACTCAGCCAAGAGCCTGATTTTCTAGGCTCAATGGGAAGGTGCTGGTAAATCCTCTGCTGCCCAGATTGGAACTGGGTTAACTTTGTCTATCTGCATTCATTCCCAGCCTATATTACTCTTCTGCTGTAATAGCAGTGTCTGTTTGCAGACAGACAGTGAACCTAAGGAGACATCACCTTCCTCAAATGTAAGTAATTCAAAGACATGTTCAGCTTCGGTCTATTCAAGTATACACAGCAAACAAATTTAAACTCCAGTCTTCTCACTGCTCTACCACCAGCTGCATATTTCTTCTCATTCATGCTAGTCCTAACAGACACTGCAGGATCCTGTATTGAGAACTGGCCCTCCTTTCTTATATCTCTCCAGCACAGAGGCCTCAGGCACAGCCAGGGTCTCCTAGCACATTATTTATCTGTTGACCTCTAGATGCTGGAGTCTGATAGGTGATTATTTCACTACAAAGCAGTTAATTGATAAATCAGTGCAGCTTCTTTCCAAATCAGGCACTGACACAACCACACACTGCAGAAGGGCCTGAGAGAACTGTGTGATAATATATTGATTATAAACAACCCAAGAGCCATTGTCAAAAGCAGTAGGCATTGTTCTTTCCAAAAATCAAATCCATACTTTAACGATCTGTTTTCCCTCATTAAACACTTGAAAGGCTTTCTTAGCAACATTTTTTACTACATGGATGTCCTATTTCATTTTGACACGTACAACACACTCCTGTCATTCTCCTCATTGTAGAGTAGCTTGTTTTGTTTAGTGCTAGACGGAGATATTTCATGTCATAACTTCTTCTTTGTAGTGCTTATCTACAAATATAAAAATCTATGTACCTCTTTGTCTCATCTCTCTTCAGCAATGAAATGAAGTAAACAAAACCTCTGAGTAGCAAGAGAGAAGTCACACCAGAAGGAAGGTGGGGAAAATAGCAAAATTTGGTTGAAAAATATTTGGAATATTCTGTTCTGATTTTTCTTTTGAGGTGCACATGACTCATGTTCTTGATGGAAAGGTAATGACTGCAAACAAGCATGCAAGCAGATGTGACCCAAGCAGATCACTTTACTTTGATGTAATCTTTTAAGCTTGTTTTCAGCAACATCACACAAAAATGATGCATTGGAAATGTTGCCAAGGCAGGTTTCATTTCTTGCCTCACCTAGGACTAGTCATTTCACCTCAGAACAGCTTCATGACTGTTTGAAGGCACTTCAGTTTTACTTATTGACTCTTCAAATCTACAATGAAAATTATTTTCTCTGTAGAAACAGATTAGTGGGAATAAGGTTCTGGGTTCTGCGTGGGAAGGGCAAGTGGATTTGGTGTCAACAAAACATTAGTTCAATATCAGACAGGACACCCCTCTCTTTCTGCCTGTTACTATTTAGTGTTGAAACTCAGGTATCATAGAATTATAGAATGTTTTGGGTTGGGAGGGACATTTACAGGTCAACTAGTCCATTCCCCCCTGCAGGAGCAGGGACACCTTTGACTCCACCATGTTGCTCAGAGCCCCATCCACCCTGACCTTGAATGTTTCCATGGATGGGGTCTCCACTAGCTCCCTGGGAGACCTGTGCTGGTGTTTCACCACCCTCGTTATAAAAGCTGTCTTTCTTATACCCAGTCTAAATCTCCCCTCCCTTAGTTCAAAACCATTAACTCTTGTCCTATCACTACATTCCCTGATAAAGAGTCCCTCCCCATCTTTCCTATAGGCCCCCTTAATCACCATAAGCAAAAAATCCTTTCTCCCTGGGAGAAGCCTGTGTCATGCTGATGAGCGGAAGACAGAGCTGGATCCCTCTCAGCTCTGTGGACCACTTGGCACTCCCACAAGAACTACGGTTGACTTCAGTAAAAAGCTATATTGTGAAGAGCTTAAACAGCCATAGTAGCCAACACTGACAAGGGAATTTGGTTGATACAGCTGCAGGATGTTTAATATAAACTTGAGCTGCTGCCACCTAATTACCCCTTGTGTATTTCTTGTTTAATGCTCTTAGGATCAAGGGCTATTCCCCAGAGCTCCTGCTGAGATGCAGCCGCCCAAACTTTTTTGAAGTGTGCACATGTTGAAACTTGGTACCCACAACCTTATGGACGAAATAGGTTGAATAAATACTTTGTCAGCATGAGACGTTATTAAGCCTTACAACATATAATACTATTTTATGGTGAAACAAATAATATGCTAATTGGGAAATGTATATAGCACGGTCAATAGAGCTTCGTCAGTATAAGCAAGATCATGGTCTGGTCCATCATTATTAATTATTTCTGGGAAGATTGGTTTGTGTGTATGAATACATTACCGAACACAGCTTGCTATTTGCCCTGACTTTATGAGCACATAGATCTGGCAGAGAAGCTTAGCTACCAGCAGAAACCCTGAATGAGAGCCTAGGAGCTTCTGGCTCTGCTACCCTTTCATCGTAGAGCGACATGGAAACAGCGTTAACAGTCTTTGCTTATGGATTCAAAGGCTTTTTGTCTTCATATATAAAGCAAAAAGACTTTGAATTATTTTCAAACACTCCCCCAGCATTTTTAGAAAGGAATTAGGTAGTGTTTGTAGGGATCTTTGAAAACAAAGCCCTGCATAGGTGCTAAGTGCTATCTTTATTAGCTTCATAGGCAGGTCTGAGGCAGAAAAGCCCTAATAATTTTATTGTGCGTTCTTTCAGGTTAACTCTTCTTTCCCATTTAACTCATGATAACATAGCCATTCATATTGCCCTTGCATTTGCTGACTTCCCTCAAATAGCTGAACAATTAAAGTGGCAATGTTTGCCACAGTCCTGAACCCCTCGGGTTTACAAACTACAAGTGGGCTGGCAACGCTACCTTGAACTGATTCACTTTCCACGAGTACCCCAGAGAACAGGTTAAGTCAGAAGAAAGGAAAGCTGAAAACCAACATCCGTTAGTACTTTTTTAGTTTCAAACGTGTTTGAGAGAATGAGTGGAAGGAAGGAGCCTAAAACTTCCAAACTACACTTTAAAGTATTTTACTTAAGTGTCAGGGACCAAAGCCCAAATGTCAGCTCTTCAGGGCTTTTTTCATGAGTCATTGCAAATAGAGTCTGAGACAAGAAGGGGAAGAGAATAAAGAGATGGTAGGAAAATTCTCCTGAGGGTTTCACTGCTTTCCTCTCTTTTCATGATTTACAGACGTACCAGAGCGTGCTTTGAAAATACTTCTTATTTGGTGCGCTATTTGCAATACTCTTCTGTTTATTGTCATAAATAACCACTAACTCCTCCTCTTGGAACTTGCCTTAACTCTGCAATCTTAGGAGTTAACTACATGGATATTTCCTAATAGCTTGTTGCTAACAGCTGGAAAGTGCTCTACCTGATGAGCTTCCCAATGCCCCCTTGTGTTAAATAACTATTATTGGCTTCATTTTACCCTCATGCACATCAAAAACTGGAAACAGTCAATCCTGCTGCCATTCTGATGTTAAGCAGTACTCTCCACCCAGGAAATAGATCTATTAAAATCAACATAAAAATGAAGCAAATCAGCACCACTGCAGGGATTTAGCTTTTTGGGTCACAGAAGATGGAAAGCTACGTCAGGAATGAGACACCGCTAACAATGGAGAATTCAAGTTTCTTCTACCCAGAGTGCACAGACAACTCTCTAGGTCTTCCAAAGAGCTCCTGTGGCCTAAAGTACTAAGGACAGAGACTCTCAGCTCTGTTCCCATGACAGGGAGTCATCAATTCAGACAGAACCATGGCCCAGTGTTGCCAGCTGCTGCTCTCATCGCTACATGTGGACACAGTTGCTCATACTAATTTTACTACCACAGAAGCAGAGTTGGTTATCCTCCAGGGCCCATCAGCAAACACTTCCAGAAGGTAAGGCCAGCTTCAGTGCTTGTCCACATGCCTCATAAAGCATAAAATGGTACTGAAAAGATTTAACTTGGATCATGTTACCATTTAGAGAGGAAACAGGGAGAGGGAGAACAACAGGAAGAAAGGAAGCATCACACTTCAGAAATGAAGATTTCAACATCAAATTGTAAGGTTGGCATAAAAATACTAAAAAAAAATTAAACCATGATAAAATACCAAAAAGCTAATCAAATTACTGGTAGTGGGCTAGAGCTGGCTTGTAACTAGCTACACAGGTTTCTTCTCTTCACTTAGAAATGAAAATCTCTTTTACTATTTTACTTTGTATCTGCTTAATTTGGTACACGTTACTGGAAACTCAAACAGAACTCTGTAATGCAGATAGTAAATAATCTCCAGACTTTTCCTGAGGTCATGCAAATAATGTGTGCAACAGAAGTCAAAGGTGCTTTTGTGAGAAGAGCACTTGATAAGATTTATTGAAGCCGCACTTCCAGTTTCACATTCCTTTAAATTCTTCAAATTTAATATTCTTTCAGTAATAGCAGTTGGAGCTTCACTGTTTCATGTGATGTACAACAGCTTTATCAGTATTTTGAGAGAAACAGGAATTCTTTTTTAATATTCATTACTGGACAACTATCAGTCACATCATATGTTCATTTGAACAGATCCATCTGTACAGTATCTATAGGCACACTGAAAGCAATGGTAACCTTTACCCTCCTCTTCTACCCATCCTCCTCACAGCTTCCTGAGAGAGACAGCTATAACTATGCTGTAGCATCACCTTCAGCTGTTCAAGTGTCAGACTGTGAGTTCACACTTGAGGAGCTTCCTTCAAGGTTTCCTAGCTCATTCGCCAATATTATAAACTACAGAGCACAGGCAGGCAGTTCAGGATTGAACCTCTCCTTAAAGGCTTCTGACACTGCACCTGAAAAACCCTTTGCCATAGCCTCTGGGACAGGACACAGCTGTACACAGCAGAGGAAATAACCAGGATCCTCTCTAGGGCATTTTGATGCTACCCAGTTATGCCAGTCCTGGTGGTGTGTTTGATGCTTAAAAATCAGTAACATTGAAGTTCTTTTGTTGAAACAACTTGTAGATAAATTCTAAAGTATATCCACTTAACTGTAAAGTAATCTCAATCTACTAATCCCTGCCTGTGCTGAGAAAACTATATTGCTGCTAGCCTCAAAGATAGGAAGTTTTATACGCTGAACACAACCATTATGGGAAGCAGGGGTTGTGAAGTAAGAGACTGTTCTGGCCACACTCAGCCATCTCCTTCTTTATCTCCAAACCAACCTAATTGTGTGGTGCCTTGGACAACCTCTGCCAAAGTCTGGAAGCAGAAGAGAGGGAGCCAGGAGTCCCATGGAGGCAGAGGCTCCGCATACACATTAGTATCTGCACTACAGAGCTTTGAGAGAGAAGCAATAAGGGAACAGGGCTGCTACTCTAAGCTACTTCAGTAATCCAATGAAGTTTGTCAAAATTAGTACCAACTAGTACATAGTAGCATGGTTTTCTCCACAGCAAGAAGCCTGAGGAGAGGCTGCAATACTCAGGACACAATCCTTCCTCTGCCTTTACTGAGCATAATTTAGCTGTGAATGGCTGCAGCAGAATCTGTGGCTAAATTCCTGGCTCTTGGTGGGAGCTGCACCAGCACAGACACAGAGTTTTCATTACTTCACTTGGACTTTTCCAGACTATCTCATCCTAGCAGAATTAAATTGTATAGAAAACACAAGCCAGTAAAAACATTAAACACAGTAATTAGTCAACAGAACCAAGGCTAGGAAATCATTTATTGTGAGAATTAAGTGAATGACTCACAGTGAATAATTTATCTAGCAAATTTAGTTTGGGGTTGGTTTTTTCTTCCCTCTGCTGGGCGAGATTTCAGCTAACAATTTTGCAAGCTGCCTTCAGTCTGTGGTTTGGTCCACAATAGTCAGCTGTTTAAACTAGTTGTGTCTGAGCAAGAAGTACAGATAATACAATGGGGCAGATGCAACTAAAGTAAAGGTTCTTATGCACATGAATTTAACCATTTATGTTTATTTTGTAACACTTGCTTAGCACAGGTATTATTAACTCAATGCCACACTAAGCATGACATATGCCAGCACTCCTCCCTTCCCCTTCATTCCTTTGGAAAATGACTGTGAAGCTCAGCAGCATTCATGCCAGACGAAAGACTGGAACCAAAGAAGAGTCATTATGATCTGCAATATTGAACACAAGGCACAAATAACTCCCACATAATAACACTATAGATTCCAACTCTTCCTTCATATTTCACAGCTCAAATGACAAATAAATGAACCTATCGAAGTTCCTAGGATGTATCATAAAGTGGAAATATTGCAGATAGAATAAATAAAACATTTTTATTGTAGTTAATAGAACCAAAGTGGCTAGAGTTACATTTTAATAAAAGTCTCTATTATTTGAATCAGTATTGGACTCACTATGAGAGGTCCCACCTTTATATTCTGCAGATAGAGCATTTGATCTCACATTCCCCATCTGAGGAGGCTGCACAGCAGCTTTGCCCTATAGTCAGCTTAAAAAGGGCCAAAGACAAGACAAAATCTTCTGCAGCGGTTATGCCTTCGAAGCTGTGGGGCCTGAACTACAACCCATATGCAGAGCACTTCACAATGGTTTGCATCCCAGCAGAGCCAGGAGTATGAGCTCTATGAGAATTTGCTACTACTGCTCCTCTTGACAGTAGGACCTGACCTTTACTGCTGATGGTGGCACACAGTACAAAACCTGCACCAAATCTGACGGCCATACAGGGCCAGAGTAGTGAGAGTGGTGAAACACTGGCACAGCTTGCCTTGGGAGGTAGTGGAGGCCCCACCCCTGGAAACATTCAAGTTCAGGTTGGATGGGGTTCTGAGCAACCTGATCTAAAATTGTCCCTGCTCCTGCAGGGCGGTTGGAGTGGATAATCTGTAAAGGTTGCTCCCAACCCAAAGCATTCTATGATTCTCCAGTGTCCAGAGAATTTACCAGAGAATTGATTGTCCTAGGAGATGAGCATACAGAGAAAGGTGGAATGGGATGAAAATTCTTCTAGCAAACACACCATTCTTTTGCAGGTACTGACAACTTCCTTGTAGTTACACGCACAAAAAAAATCCCTTACATGCATAAATTTTGCAATAACTACTGCTGCTCTTTAGTAAGTACTCCCTTTTGACTGGCAGCACATCAGCTTTCATAAATGCTAAGCAGTTCTTATCCTGATTAGTCCTTTTTTTTCTATTCATAGATCAGATAACATTGAAAATACCTGCACACAAACTGAAAAGACATTTGAAGGTTTAGCCCTGCTCATCCTCTTCTAAAGTTGATAAACTACAATACAACATTTCATTAGGATCCTCAGTACGTGATTTCCAATAGCAATAAAATATGCAGGAAATATTAGAAATGTACAGCTTTTTATATTCCCACCTCATTTCTACAGAAATTTACTTCAGGTCAAAACACACCTGGCCTGAAGTCCTCAACTCATGGTGTATAATTTGCAACAGTGTCTTCATGTCAACACTTAAATGCCACAGGGCACAAATGTATGGTTTGGCCAGACAAACTCAGCAAAATAAATTATTCCACAGCAATGCCTAGAAAGGTAAACAACAGAGTAGCAAACACTTGAGTCTCCCCTAATGGAAGATAAGGCTAAAGTGCTCTCGGCACACACAGGGCTTGGTGAGTTTTAAATAACATAGATACAGACAGCAATTCTGCAGCTACAGACCTGCTGCATCTGGCTTCTCTTCTAAGGTGTTTTTTTTCCAAAATAAATATTTTTGATTATAAGGAACATGAGCAAGGCATGGTTAAAATGCAACAAAACACATCTGCACAGCTGCATGTGAGTCCAGCAGTGTAGGTCACCCCTGCAAGAAAGAATGTCATTTTCTACTTAAAAATGAAGTTTGAGCAAAAAGATTGCTTTCTATTTGGGAGCTCATAAACAGAGCAACTTGTACCTTCTGAAATGTCACAGTTTTACTTCAGACCTTTCTTTAGTGTGAATCTTATTAAAGGCAGAACAGAATTCTTGCCAAAACCTGCACCCATCATGGGACGTATCCAAGGATTACAGTAGACACCCCCAAACTCTGCCCAAGGTTATAAGAGCAGCTTGAAAATTATCGGGAGAAGCACAAAAGGGAAAGAGAGCAATAGACACTGTTTCAAAGAAACCAGTTGAATTCAGTGGGAGCACAAGGATCGCTGTTTGGATAGCAGAGAAAGTATAACCACTGCAGAAGTGGGAAAAGGAGATTTGCACTGTGCTAATTTAGTTAGGAAAGGAGCCTGAGATCACAGGGAGCTGAGTTGAGTGGTACTGAGCACTACATCACTACATGTGCCTAGCAGGCTGCTTCTAACTGCAGGATGCCCAATGCTCCTCATCAGCTGGATAAATCATAGTTCAAAAAGTGCACCAAAAATGTCCGTTGATTCACTGCCCTACTGCTATCCCAGGTGTGTTTTACACCTGATGAACACTGATGATTTTAATACAGTGCTAGAATGTTTTTAGCCTGAGCAGATTAATTTGAAACAGGCATGTATAGCAAGATGCTTTTGTGGAAATAAAGCAAAATATTTAGGGCATATCATCAGAGTCTTTCCGCACCCTCCTCTATGTTAAAATGACAGTGCCTTGTCCTCATTTGGGTTTTAGCAGGAAGATTGCTCACATATACCAGTTATCCCACAATGAAACAAACATAAACAAGGATCCCATCCTAAAAATAATACTGATACTTGGAACAAGGAAGTTAATTATTTAATTTCCCATACTTGCTTTCAAAGCACTACATGATAAAAAAAAAATCCTTTATAGTCAATGCGAGGGGATGATATTTATGAGACCTGATTTTTTCCTCCAGATCTGTGACAGGATTCCTTTTAGACTCTGGGAAAGAAAAGTTTCTTATTCCCTTTGTGCCTCCGGTTCTCGTAAATCATAAATCAACCCTTGGCACCCCTAGCACAATTAATGTTGGATGCAAATATAAAAAATGCTAATGCTTTAAGGCACTTCTTAGGCAAGTTAATCATAGCTATTGCTCCCACTGCCTTCTAGAGACAAACATACAGTTTGAGTTTATCAGTGCCCTGAGAATTAGATTTGTTCCCATTCTCATGGCAGAATGATCGCTGCACTGCTTTTTAGCTGTCTGCCAAATCATGGACACTTTTTATTCTTCCATCTCATTTTATTGTCGTGGTTGTTTTTGGTTTGGGCTTTGTTGTAGTGCCGTGTTTGCTGATCACACACCAGCTTGCTGTCTGGGAGCACATTGTTTGATTTAAGCATCTGTTGCTATTCAGAAGGGGCTGAGGAGTGACACATGGCTGACAGGGTTCCTCCTCCAGGTACCGGCTCCCCAGGAGCCCAGCGGGCATGTGTCAGCTAAGGGAGGAGCACAGGAGGCAGACACCACCAAAAGCCCCATGTGCAGAGGCAGAGACCCACCGGATGGACAGGGGTAAAAGAGGAGAGAGTAAAAAGAAGCCGGGGTGTGGGTGCGTGTTCATGGCCTCACCAGTGGGATGCTGGTAGACAAAGGAATTCTTTCCACCAGATTAAACTTGCAAATTTCCTATCTTGCAGGACCAGCATTGTAATTCAAACTCTGTGCTTCTGAAACTTAATGATTTACCACTCCTCACAACTCAAACTGACACCAGAGATTTATGAGCAATTAATTGATAGCGCATTACAATCTGAGATAAGTAATCCGCACTTTTACTCACAAAGCTGCCAGCACGCATTGCATAGCTTCCTGATTTGGCCCAATCAGTGAAATATGCAGCAACCTGCATCTATAATAGCGTTATTCACCATCTAATTATCATTATTTGCATTTCTGATAGGTTAAATGCAGTGAATGGGATCAGACACACAGGAAGCACTCAGCACCGGGTATACAGAAATAGTAAAGAAGAGATCCTACTTTCAGAAAGTGACATTGCCAAATAGAACAGGCCCAAAATTTGGTCCAAAATGCAATGGTGAATAAAATAAAGCCAGAAAATACAGCAATAAACCAAGGAATGCAGTGCCTCTGTATTGAATCAAGAGTAGAGAATACAGGTGGAGAAACAAGAAGGAAGTAAATGGAGCAACAGCCTATATCTTAACCTCTCTTGCCAGAAGCACCCATTCAAGACGTTCCCACCTATCCTCACCCACTCTAATTGCTGCTTTCAGGTTTCCAAGCAGCTCTCCTGCTAAAGAGCAGGAATGAATACTACAAACTCCATAACTCAGCAAGCATATCACAAAACTTAAATTGTTGCTAACTATCAGAATAATGATATAAAACATGCAGCTTGGGAATCCCCTTTCTGGGCCTGAAGGCTTGCCTGAGCAGTAGAGGTACAATGAAGACTCTGTTGTTAGAGTAAGAAAGAGAGTTTCAAATCTGTTCCAGTCATTGCATGTATGATTTATTAACCAATTTTGAAGAAAATCCATAGAAAGTCCATGGAGCAGGGATCAGAGAGTCTCTTGACAAAGGAAAATCCCAAATCACTAGGGTACAGAGCAATCGTCACCCCTTGCCTACTCTTTAAGCTTAAGGCAATCAGGCCAAGTCTGAGGGGAGGGAGAATGCAGTGCTCCTTGAGCTCCTTGCTCCTTGTGATGCACATCAAAAGACCCCCTAAAATGCATCTCAGCTCCCTCGCTGCACTTGCCCCTGGATCCACCCCCACAAAGGAAATCGGGACGTGGAAAGAGGTGGATTTCATCACTGTATATGGCTGTGAAGATGCCTGTGGGGAGCAGGACTGCGAGGCACAGCACAGAGTCATCTGCCGGTACAGCCCCATTCATTGCCCTGGGCTGGTCCAGGAAAAACGAGACCCCTGGAAGTGAGACGTGAACTTCTGACTTCCCCCACCAAAAAGATAGAAACAGCCATCTTCCCCGTACTAGCTTTCTAACCACTGGGCTACCGTGCAAAATGTCCATAGCACCAACACGACTCTTTTGGAGAGGAACAAGAAATGAGACGGAGTCATTTCTGCAAGAAAAAGCTAAGGCGATTTCCTTCGTGGGCCATAAATCCCAAGTAGAGAGAGGCACCTCCTGGCAGCACTGAGAAAAGCACCTGCAAGTCCTATATCTCAAGAGTCCAAAGCACCCTCTCCCTCATCTGTGCGCTTAGTTGGGGTTAGTGTTTACTCCGACCTTACTAAATCCATCCTGAAACACCCACACCCTCCTGTTTACTTCCCAGCACCTGCTCAGATTCCATCACTGGCACCCACTGCCCAAGTCAGTGTCTTGCCCACCAGTGGGTCTGGCAGCCATCCTCCCTGCCTCAGTTTCCAAGCAGAAGACAGGAGTGACTCTATTCCTATCTCTGAGCTCTTCTGTGGCACAAGTGTATTCAAAGACTATCAGCAGTAACAAAGACTCTGACACCAACAGGAGCTGACACAACATTTTCATAAAGTGCAGCAAGGGTTCAGCCCCAAACCTGCAGAATCCCTTGCAAACAGGCAATTTCAACGCAGGCTGAAATTGTTACGGACAGGTCATGTCAAATTTCCACAAGAGAGCTCAAACAGGCAGGTAAGCAATGTTATACTCTGCAGTGAGGCCACCAGAGCATCCTTATCTAGCAACACTAATGAGACAAACAAGCGAGTCCAGTGGGCTGACCCCGGTGCAGGGGAGCTGAGCCCCTGGAACACACTGCCTTTCTGATCATCTTCCATTTCACAGTTTACTACATCAAGCAGGGTTACTAGGACAGGGCCACAACACTTTGGAACAGACTGCTTTTCATTTCTAGCTAGAGTCACAGCAATCTTCACGGTTCTAAGGTATCAATTACACGGTTTCATACTAACTTGCTTTGTAGGAATTCTGTGCTACTCTGAGTGTGCAAACTGAGCAAAACAAATGTCCTTAAATATCCCCTCACCACAGGTTCTGTTTTGGTGGTCAAAACTACCATGCATTGTGAAGAGAAATGTAAAAATCGTTGGTAAACTCTACAGCCATACAAATTCATCCAGGCAATAGCCTTAATCCTACTTCAACTTCAGCCATTGGATACTGCCAATAATTCCACTGGCCCTGGCAACATCAAGGCATGTATTGCAATGGATAGTCAGGTTCAAGGAGTTTCCCTGTGGATCTGGGGGCCAGGAAGCAGGACTACCCTGACAACCACAGAAGGAATTGTCATTGCAAAGCAAAACTTACCAGTTCTCCTCATAGAACATGTACTTTAACTCATTTTGTATTTTTACTTACAGAGCTGGTAAGAAACAAGCCTAAACCAAAATACTGAATTTATTCCGCTCCGGGTAGCACAGACTGTTCTAAAAAATACAATCAGCTGATAAATGCTCCTCCCACCTTCACTCCGCATTCCATTCTTCCCAATATCATATAGCAGAAGAAAACACAGGGAGTGTCTTCATTGTCATGCCAGGTCCCTAAAGAAAACACTACAAGAGAACAGCTATGCATTCATAGAATCAGCGCCCATCTGCTCACGGAAGCATCTTACAGTGATGGACATCCTTCTCATGCCTAAGTTTGAAGACTTGGGCAAGTTGGTGCTCAGTAGACTTGCACATAACAATAATCATCACTTATTTAAATCTGCAGTTTCTGGTCTACCTTTGATTTTCAGGACTTCCTTTGATTCAGACATTCTTTCTCACAGCATTTTGATGTAGCTAATAATGATGTAATTTTATAAAGTTGAGATTGTCCACCTATCCAAAGGTTTACAGTTTGATTGTATTGCAGTGTGCTGGTAGGTGTGGGAAGCATTGTTTGTCCCAGAGTTACAGTTGCTCTCCCTTGGTGTGGTACAATACTGTCCAAAGTAGCAGAACAACCTTGGAAGCAGAAAAACCCAGGCTATATGAACTCTGTCATGTTTTTCTGCATGGCGTGGTTTTCAGCATGTTCATTATTTCACTTTCAGGGATAATCATGCACAAACAGATGCAGTTTGCATCCGTGCCAAAGCAGACACTATCTCTCACACAACAATGCCCATGGTCCTGAAGCCAGTGTACTCTCTGCTTCTCTTTTGGAAGGGAATTTATGTTCCTCCAGCTCAGATGTTTCCATTTCCTTCCAAGAAATACCTACCTAAAGAGAAGCCAAAGGGAAAAAGGAAGAAACATCATAATTCTATTTTTTATTATACAAGAAGCCAGCTCTCCAGGATTACAGTCTAGCACTCAGCTATATAATGAATTATTTATCCTAGGAAAACAAAAATGCTTTATTTAAGGTGACAGAGAGCCTGTAAATTTGCTTCTTATATATGCATTGACTAATTAGATTAATTAAGCACACATACACTTCTGAACAATGAGGCAGGTGGCAAATCATATTTAAGGTGACTTATATAATGTATTTTATCACTCTCACACTTCACAAATGGCATTCATTCCAGAATGAAACCAGGGAACAAAACAGCCTATTACTTGCAACATACAGTACCATTATTTTCACGTTTTATTTACTTCTTTAAAGGAACTGTAAGACAAATAAACCGTTTCCAGCAGCTAATCCTCTTTCATATGAGCATCCAGAAATATAATTCACTGTACTGAATTAAAAGAACAAAAGCTAGTAAAGCTATTACCACCAGGACTGAAATTGAAATCTGTGAAATAAAGGAACTCTATGAAGAGCTATGCTGAAGCACTTGCAAAAAGTACTCTGAAACTTAGCTATTTCAGCCTGTGGATATTCACATGACCTTTCATTCTCTTCAAGCAATAAAACAAAGCAAGGGTAATAGCTGGAGATTTCTTTTCTGGATCTACAGCTTTGCTGCCTCGGATGGCTATGAGCACACTCGGAGGCCCCAAGGACACTTTGCAGTCTGGAGTGGCAGCCAGCCTAAAGAGAAATTACAGCCCACTGAAATCCTCTCTACTGTGTTTCAAGTCCTCAGAGATGCAAGACCCAGGCCAGCGCCCCTGCACATCCTGTGCCAGGAGAATCACAGAATGGTTTGGGTTGGAAGGGACCTTAAAAAATCATCTAGGGCAGAGGCTGCACACGACAGCAATTAGCTTTCTGCTGGGGGTGCTGCAGCCAGGATACACTTTGTCTGCACCAGGCTAGGGCTACATTCAGCCCAGGTCTCAGGGATGTTCCAGGACCCCATACCCACAAGTGACCAGCCAAGTGACAAAGCCCAGCTGCAATTTCCTCAAGCCTGAACCCTCAACGATGGCATCAACAACAGGACCTGCAGCATAAACCAGACTGATGGCACCAGGAGCAGAAAGGTAACATAAGCTCAGTGAGAACAAGAGTATAATCAACACTTCAAATCGTTATTTTCACAAACCAAGGCAGGCTTCAAAAAAACCCAAAACAGCCCTATCTGAATGGAAAGGATTTAACAGAGTCTTCCCTCATCTTTATGAACTTAAATGCTGAGGTTTTCACTATGAGTTAATGACTGGTTTGCACTACTCCTTTCTTTGTGTGCTCTGTCACTAATCAGGAGCAGCAAGCTACCTCAAAGCCTCATTACTAGCCAACAAAAAAAGCCAATGAATCCTCAAACAGAAGTTTTGCTGCAGTGGCATATTGCCATTTAGCTAGAGGGAGGCAGGAGAAAGCAAGTCAGCAGTGACATATTCTGTGCATCCAGCTGGGAGGAAAGAAAACCCAAGTATAATACTGCATCTTATCGGAAGTAGTTAATCTGACATAACTTACTTAACAAAAATTACAGTCTATTAAAAAGGCATGTAAGCAATGCAGCTGAAAACAAGTCTACACGGGAAGCAGCTAGCGTAATTATGGCTGGCTAAAAAATAGGAGAGGGAAAAGAAAAAGCTGTGCATAATTTACCAGCTGACAAATGTTAATGATAAATAGAAGAAAACAGGTCCTTGACAAAGAAGGAATAATAGCTGCTTGCTTTGTAGTTTCACTTCAGAACTCAAATATTTTTATATATTAAAAAAAAAGACCATCTCAAATCTTTGTGAAACACCCAGATCAGCACAAAATGGGGAAGTCTCCAGGACATGGGTCAGCACTGGCTTCGGTTTACTGCTGGTTACACACAGATTGGATGTGAAGAAAATATGTATGTGTCTGGAATATTTCTCTCCATCTCCTAACAAGATAATCACATGCGTTGTGTAACATTAAGCACATGAACAGTCCTTCTGGAGCCACACTTTAAATTCAGGACACGCTGAGCTCCTGTGCTGAGCTGGAGCCATGGGGAATGCCACAGGGATTGCACTGTATGTTCTCTGCAGACTGATAAGAGTGCTGTGAGGATTTCAGCATTACATCCGGCTACCCACAAATATCTCTCGTTACAGTGTAGAGAAAAAAAGTCAATGTCATTTTCAGGTGTTACATTTTTTTTCTCAGCTTTAGGATAATTTCATATATTAGAATCACAAAAGAGCGATTCTGACCCAGCAGCCTCCAGACAAGCACCTCTAGGATGGCCTGCGCAGAGGTTGGAGGTCCCATGCTCCTTATTAAACCCTTTTTTTTCCCCTCACATTAAAGGCAGTCAGCATTATTCACTGTAACGATGTAGCTGTCACACGAAAATTAATCTTGGATGGGGATCAAGGCCGTGCATTTGTAAAAGGAAAACTGTACCACAGTTAAGATTCTTGGGTATTAGGCACTGTACCACACTAGGGATGGCATACGGGCATCGAAGCAAGAAAGCAAATGAATTTATGATATGGAAAACATGTAAAGTTATCTTGGGAAGGAGACAATCTTAGGAGATACTAACTAGAATCCTGATTTTTAAAGGTATATTGGTGTCTAATAGACAAGTAGTAGGATTTTTTGCATCATTAGGCCTCCAAATACCATGGCATGAGGAAGAAAATACGCCAATTGTGATCTTGAACATTGCCCAAGTGCTCTGCTCTGAAATGCCTCTACGATCTGACTGGCACCTAAATGCTTGGCGAAAATTTCCATTACGCTTTCATCTGGTGGATGCAACCAATTTGATTATGCTTTAATAAATAAATAAATAAACCAACCATCAAATAAATAAATAAATAATTGAGGGGCATGTGGGACCATTGCCTAGATGTCAGTGATCAAGACTTAATTACTGGAACCTAATTTGTTATCTAAAGAAACCCAGAATCTAGTATGACAAGTAATTGTTAACACACATATTCACACGGTCTTTCAGAAGGCCAGTTTTCCATAGCAGAAGACAACCATTAGCAATACTCAAAAATGTTACTTACAATTAGGATTTGTTTAAAAGTGCCTTATTACACGTCTAAACGCACAGTTCTGTTTATAGAGGACACCTTTTCAGTTAACAAGTCTTGATTAGGAAAGGAAGGGACAAAGGAATTACAACTAAAACTGACATGAAATGAGCAGAAAGTTTGGAAATGAGTACGAATCAGAGCAGTCCTTTATGAAATGTAATTTAACTTGTTAAAGAAATTAAAGCTGTTAATGACATTTCATATCCAGAAGAGAAAAAAAGAAATAACATAAATAGATGAAAAAATGGTCCAGATCTGGCACAAAGCACAGCAACCCCTGGAGACAGGCAAGGGCTGCAAGGCAGACAACACTCAGCCCAGGATCAGAGTACAGTTGTGTCTACCCAAACCAGCTCATACCCAACTGTGTGTGCCCAGCATTCAAGCTCATGAATAGCAGGGCAGTAACAATGTGGGTTAAATCGCTCTGCCTTATTTTTCAGAAAATTCATATAATTTCACACTGCTAAATCAGAGGTCACAGAAAGCCCTGAGGATTCCTGGGGATAATCCTTTGGGAAAGAAATGCATTGTACTGTGTGTGTTTACAACATGATTTCTCTCTCCCCTGGATAAAGAGTTAGACCTTAATGTTTTCAAGAAAACAAAACACTGTATTATTTATCACTGAAAGGTATTTTGGAGGAATGAAATACCTGGTGACCACAAGAATGCTTCTCATGCCCAGCAAAGAATGAGGGAAGTAAGCATGGGAGGAGGTGGCCCTGGATACTGGTACCATCCTCTTTACTGCCCTCTACCTTTGCCTTACGATTCTCATCCTGCATCGTCAACATCTTTACCAAACACTGTTAAGTGTGTTTTGATGGCCTCTGATAAACACAAGGAATGAAGTGCAAGCACTTCAAATACATGTTGGCACAACACGTGAAATAACACACATAATAACCTTAGCAATTTCATTTAATACTCTGGCTCTCAAACGTTGTTTTCTGGCTTTCCTGAGCAAGCTGACTCCAGCATTAACACTGCTGGTTTCGCTGGTTGGTATTTTTTTATATTCCTCCCTCCATCTCCTTTAGAGGTCAAGTAATAGCTTCTGCATTTTAACTGTCAGCAATATTTCCTCTTCTTTTCTCCTGCTGCTCAGGTCAATCATCTTTTCCCACTGAGGCTGGAAAACCTGCCTGCTCCTTTGCTTTCTAATTATAATCTCCAATTCATCTTCCTTCACTTTCATTCAATTCTTGAACCACATTGGTGTTTTTTGTTCTTTCTCTGCCACTTGAATATGTTATCCCCCTTGTCTCAAGAGTTTTTATGCAGCTAACCAGGATGATACATAAACAGTCACCAGCATTCAGTTCTATTCACAAGGTCTTTGCCCCTTCCTAAGTGTCACCCTGTAGTTTAAGCACACACAGCTGCTCATTTTTTATGAGGAGAGAGCTGCTAGCAATTTCAGCCTGTAGCAGAGGACCACACGTGTTGTGCCTTCCGAGACTCGCTCCTTCTTTCCTAGTTTCCTAAATCAACCACAGGTCTCACTTCTGAGATCCCACTCATCCCTGAGTCCAGTAGCCAGAAGAGAGCCTGCCATTCCTATGAGGGATGCTACCTACCTTCACAGGGGAGCAAGGAGGCATCTGAGAAATCACCTAAGGGTGAACACAGCAAGGTCATACAGCAAGGTCCTACAAGCATCCTACATTTTTATTGCTGTGTTATAAGCAGTTTTGCAAGAGGAGTTTACAAAGAAAGAAGCCTCGAGAAACCTCAATACACAGCAGCTATCCATGCCAGTGGTTTTAATGGTCTGATTTTTAATAACTTTATCTATATAGATGTGTATTAAAGCTTTCCTGAGTATATACATCTCCATCTCATGAAGCAAATTAGCCTTGGGAATTGCCAATAGTCAAATAATTCTTTTTAATCCTTGTCTTTTCAAGTTCTCATTAGTTTTTATAAATAGCACAACCAAAACATCGGTGTTATTTAAGGGAATTTAATCTCTGAGTATTTCTCAAAGACATGTTACATTTAATTGACTTCATGCATCACATTCAGAACTTTCCAATATTATTAGGAGGCTGGCCAGAGAACAATTACTAGAAAGACCCTATCAGAAATGGCAACATACTCCCATGGCTGTCAGGTCAGGATGAATGCCAGGACTTCTCAGACAACTGTCTGCAAAGATCTTCAAATTTTTCCAGCAGCCAGTTTTCAAGTAGGGGGGTCAATTCACACATTCTGTGAAGGAGCAGTATTTTTAACACATATTGCCTCAAAACCTTAGTTCTGAAGGAACGATGTGAACAAAAATTGCTTTCAACATCATAGATTTAGCCTGGGTAGCCATCAGGACACGGCAGAGGTTTCCATCACTCCCTTTCATAAACACCACAGTGCCCACCACAGTGCCCACATCTTCTCTAGAGCACTGGGAGAGCAGTGGCCTCTCCATACGTCTGTGCTGCTCCTCTTCCTCATCAGCCTGCTGTCAATCAGCCAATGAAGAAAGGGCAGCAACAGCATTCGCTTGAGAGGACAATCAAGAAACGCCATGCTTCTATTTGGAGCTCTCTTTCTGGAGCCAGCTGTACCAAGCCAGAACTCGCTTTTCAATTTGTTAGGGCCACTTTGTCCCCCCCTCCTGACAATTAAAGCTAATATAAAGGCTTTTATTAGCCATTTGGAGCCAATGAGTCCAGAGATCTCAGTGTTACAACAAATACAAGACACATTAGTGTGTCTTTATAGATTAAAAGCAAAGAGGCCTCATGACTATCAAGAATCAGGAAACCTAGCCAAAAGGCTTTCCTTAACCCTTTTTATTAAAACCCAAATTCTTTCCATGCTGCATTTTACCATTAAAGAAAGCAGAATACTGCCACCAAATGCAGACATAAAATAGAAAAGAGTGAAAACAAACGACATTTCTTTTATGCGTTCCCTTTCTGGACTACAGTTTTGAACAAAGTCAAGTTCTCTTTAACACTCAAAAAGATCTGAAGTAACACCAGCTTGCACAGAGTCAGGAGAAATCAGAATTCATTTCATCAATTGTATTTGTGAAATACTCTGTAACTACACCTACAACTAAACAATGAGCACAAACTTGCAACAAGAACAACGTTCCTTTGGTAAGACCTGAAACAAAAATAAAGATGCAGCATGCTGAAGACCAGAAACTCCAGAGAAAGCCATGGAATTGATGTTTAAGTGAAAACTGGTGCACCTTATGGGGATACTGAAATAAAACATCACACTGAGTTACTTATCCTAGTCTTAGTCAAGTTACTACTAACGTTCCTGATTATTTCTGTGGGAATAGAATCACAGAATGGTTTGGGTTGGAAGGGACCTGAAATCCCATCCAGCTCCAACACTCCTGCCACAGGCAGGGACACCTCCCACTGAATCAGGTTTCTTGAAGCCCCATCCAATCCAGCCTTGAGCACCTCTAGGGAGGGAAATTCTCTGAGAAACGTGTGTCAGTGTGCCACCAACCTCATATGAAAACATTGCTCCTAACATCTAATCTGAATCTCCCCTCTTTCAGCTCAAAACCTTTACCCCCCTTGTCCTATCATTTTTTGCCTGCCATCTTGCAATAGTATCTTAATTAAGCAGAAACTTGCAACAGTTTCCTCATAATAGAACAGAAAAATAACCATCAAAATACATGATAAATTGGTCAACACAAATTACAGAAATCAAGTAAAGAAGAAAGTCCAAGGTAGTGTCCACAGTATCCAGAAAACCTGCTCACATAGCAAAGAAAATGGAGAAAACCACACCAAATCTCTGTTGAGTTATTCTTGTACATTAATTCTGAATAATAATAGAGTTTCAAAATTAGACTCTGCAGGCAGGTGTAATCATTACCAAGACTGATAGACTGTAAAGCACTAGTGTTCAATCCTTAATTTCAATCTCTGGAAGAATTCATATTAAAAGACATATGTCTCTGTTAGACTTCTGTGAACTTTCCGTTATATGAAGTACTCTATGAAATATTTTCCAATGGACTGTTTGCTGTCTTAATTATGCAGTGTGATATATAATCTGTATCATTTGTAGTTCATTCTCTCATTGGCAATTTTCCAGCAGTAAAATAGTAAATATGTTTTCAAGTCAATGAATAGATCAACAATAAAATAAAACAGAGTAAATTTTAAATTTAAATGGCCATTTCTCCTCTTTTGTTTGTATTGCTTAAAAAGAAACCTTTTTAGTCTGATAGAGACCAAGTAAGAACCAAAATCAAATTTTAAGTCTATCAAATCTAGAAGAGAGAATTCTCGGAGATCATAAAATATGGGTTTGGGGTTAGTGCTTAAAGCTGAAATTGTTTGGGTTCAAAGGACAGTGAATTCATTAAAGAAGCTACTAATAAAAATAGTTCAGGCCTTTTATTTCATTTTTAATATAAAAATTATTTGACATTTGCATTATGAGCTCCGACCTCCCTAAGGGAACAGTCATTTCTCCGTATATAACATGTGCTCTCTGGAACACCAAAAGGTTATTGCAAAGGCAATCAATCACCCCAACAACCCAGCAGTCTTGTAAACAGTGAACACAACTGTTTGCTCCAGGTCCCCTTGCAGCTGCTTTTCGATTTGCACAGTGTATAAATACATATGTATAATCAATACTGTAATTAAATTCCCACCCTCTAATACTGCTGTAATTCCTGACAGATTAATTCCTAAAGCACTGCACCTGGAAGGAGTACAAGAAGATATCGACAGCTCTGTACTTTTTAGGGCCACCAGGAAAATGCTGTCAATCATAATGGACTGCTTGTGTCTCTGCAATGGTTGGTTAAGGGGCTCCACTACAGCTGCCAGCAGTTTACAGCTAGTTTTATTTCACATAAAGGTTGGGGCTGATCAGAATACAATTACAATAGTTCTAGTAGTAATAATAATAATAATAATGATAATGATAATAATAATAGAATCACTTGGTTGGAAAAGACCTTTAAGATCATCGAGTCCAGCTGTAGCTCTCCACTACCCTGCTCACATCCCTGAGCACCTCATCTAGCGTCTTTTAAACACTTCCAGGGATGGTGATTCAACCACCTCCCTGGGCAGCCCATTCCAGTACCTGACAACTCTTTCAATGAAGAAATTTTTGCCAATATCCAATCTAAACCTCCTTTGGAGCAACCTGAGGCCAGTTTCTCTAATCCTATCACTTGATACTTGAGAGAAGAGATCAACACTGACCTCACTACAACCTCCTTTCAGGGAGTTCAAGAGAGTGATGAGGTATCCCCTCAACCTCCTTTCTCCAGACCAAACAGCCCCAGTTCCCCCAGTCGCTTCCATAACAATTTTTCTCCAGCCCCTTCACCAGCTTCATGTCTCTCCCCTGGACGCGCTCCAGCACTTCAATGTACTTCTTGTAGTGAGGGGCCCAAAACTGAACACAGGATTCAAGGTGCAGCCTCACCAATGCTGAGTACAGGGGAGGGATAACTTCTCTGGTAAAGATAGGAAAAGAGGAAGCATTCCCCTGCTTTACGACTGGGGGCAGCCGCATTCCCACCACCCATGCTGCTGCTGTCACCCTGTGTCCTAGGAATTCCTACAGCCATTAAGAAAGGAGAAAGAGGGAGGAAGGAAAGAAATGCTCCATGCCAGGTAAAAAGCTTGCTTATGTGGCAGTTCATCCTGATTTTCAGGCAGTTTCTCAGTCAATGGTTCATGGTTCTACCTCTGCTTGACTTCAGTGGAGCTTTGTCAGGACATGCCTTACAGAAATGACTCTGCCAGCATCAGTTTTTTGAGAAGCAAGCACAATTTGCTATGGCTCTGTTTCTACAAAGACAGAAAAGTTTGCTCTTTCCAATAATATTTTAATGAATCTGAAAGTATACATAAAACAGTTATAATTCCTTGAAAACAAAAATACTTGTGACATTATTCTAAGGTGTTGTCATAAACAACAGTAAAAGCAAGAAACAGAGACAGTTGTTTCTGTTTAAGAAAAAGCTTGTTTAAAAATCACAGGAAGAAAACTCTTCAAAGGGTCTTTAGTCCTAGATCTCTAAGCACCTAATAAAAAGGAAAATCACCATTCCTCATTTTACAGGTAAGTAAATAGAGGTTTAATGGACTTATCAAGATCCCACATAGAACTGGAGATCTGGAAATATACAGAACCCATTTCCCAAGTCCAGTAAAATGTCCTTGCAAAGCACAGAGGTCTCAGATTTTTAAATAAATAAATTACTAAATAAATAAATAAATAAATAAATAAATAAATAAATAAATCTACTGGTACTGTTAGACCCACGTAAGGCTATGTTAATTCCATGCCTTTTCACATCCCTACTCATAAGCAATAACACTTACAGACCAGCCTCAGAAGGTGAAACACATGTGCTGAACCTAGGAATTTCTGCGAGTTTAATTGCATTCTGATTTTACAGGGTATGAACAATTTGAAAGAACTGGGGATTCTCCTCATGTTACTTGAATTATTTACTGCAGTAGCGCCACAGGCTCAGTTCTTGAAGAGAAACTCAAACTTTTTCAGGTCACTGTCCTTAAATTACTTTTATTTAAAAAAAGAACTCAGACAATGAATATAAATTTATTTCACTAAAAATCCCACTAATGTCAATGGGGCCATTGTGAATATACTGCAGGTTTTCAAAACAGTTGCACAGATCACTGGACTCAATCCAGCCCTAGGATGCACCTGCATCTCCAGGCATTAACAGGGCAATAAAGGCCTCAAAAGTATGCAATATATTGGAGCAGGAGGAAGCATGCAATAGTTCAAAAGTATGCAAACACAGAATTTCCACTCTCCCTCCTTCCTACACTGAGTTCACCTTTCTCATTCAACTCATAAGCAGCCTCCTCAGCTGAAGAAATCAACAAACAGCACCACCCTGGGTAATTTTCCACCAAGAGATTCAGAAAAGCGACTTGTGAATCAGAAAAAAACGTATATCTACCCTTTGCTCCTTTTTGTACCACCCACACCCACCTATTTTCAGTTCAGCACTACCACAATCATTATTTCAAGGGGTAACTTTGAACTGTGCCATGCAATACATCCAGCCAACAGAAGTGGAAAAAATGACCATCCAAAGAGGCAGCAGCAAAGCAACCAGCTCTGCTTCCCTGCGGTTAACAAGCTCTCTGCATCGCATTGGCTCTGTCACAGGAAAGGTTACAGTTGGTTGGCACCCAGCTTTGGTATGTGTTGAACAGATTAGCACTGTTAAGGCTGGAAAAACCAGCTTCGCCTTCCTTTATTCCAGGAAATTCATATTTGGGAGCTGTCTTAGATTATTTACAATGCTCATGCAGTCCTTAGTAACAGACCTTTTCAGCAGTAAAAAGCGAGACCATACCTAGTTATGAAACCCACAGAATATCTCATGTAGGCAAACATGGTTTTTAAAAAATTCTTATTCTCTCAATAGTTTTTCTCCGTTGCTGGAAGGAAACCATCCCAGGAGTAACACTAGGAAAGAAACAAGAGGGTTCGTGAAATGAAGGGCTATCACCAGGTTTTTTCCACATTCACGTCCAAACTGTGCTAATTCATTTGTGCTCAGTGTTCGCCAAAAGAAAACAGCTTTGTAGCAAATGATCTGTCTTCTGCCATCCTTATTCATTATCGGAGATATCATGTTTCTCCCAATAAAATCAACAGAAGATTCTCATTCATAAGCACTAACAAAAGAGTTGATTCTTCTAAAGGCATTCAAAACAGCAGAGGAACAGAGCAAGCACCCATTTCATTACAGGTGAGGCAAAGAAAACACATTCATGGCTGTAGCAGCATTTTAACTTTCATCTCACCTGTGGCAACTGCAGCACAGAACAACCCAATTCTCTTCAGAGAGGTTTGTATAATACATGACAATATAAATGAGATCAGAAACAATGCAACATTGAAAAACAGAACAGACTGCTGCCAACAACCACTTGGAATTTTTTTTTGTTTACTTATGGGAGTATATTTTTGCATCATATATAATCATTAAATAACATTTTACATATTGTTTATCTTTTTAAAGATTTGTACCAAAAAAACCAACCCAAACCAAACAAATTAAAAAAAATACAAAAAACCCAAGCAGGAATGATATCCAGACAAAAAAATAGCTCTGGAATTACTTTGTAAAATATTTTTTTATCTTTTCTGTATCACAAAAACGATAGTTCATTTTCAAGGGAGTACATTCAGGTGATGAATCACTGAGATTTTACAGTCCATGACTGAGTCATAAAGGAGAACAAAGCTGAGAACTGAGCCAGGGTAGCTGGTAGTTGAGAGGACTGGGACATAAGCTGCAGGCTCTGCGTGAAAACATACTAACACTGCATAGAAGATAAAAGAACTATTATCAAGGCCAAATAGAGACATTCAACTCTGGCAGCCCAACCCCACGAGACTGAATATAAGTTTTCTCTTTTTTTAATGCTTCATTCTAATCTGATGTTGACAAAGATTTTCACATCCTCTGATGTTTCGCCTGGAAAAGCCTCATGCTCTTTCAAAATTAATGTTTCATGTTATGTATCTCTCTTTTTCAGGAAATACAGAAATTTTCCTTCTTCAAAAGCCTCACGTAGGTTTTGCATTGTCCCAGATTTCAACTTTTCCATCACTTGAGCAAAGACCAAGTAGAACAGATTTCTCCCTGTTTGTTTAAGGGAGAATGGAAGGACTGCCTTCTTTGGGGAGGGGGTGGGTAAATTTTATATTTATGTCTTCTCAGCCCTAGACCTTCTCATTGCCCAATTAATTTTTCCACTTACTTCAAGCCATCAACCTATCTCTGCCATTAGCTCTGATTTATAATGCCTAGGAACATAATCCAATCATGAATCTTTCTTGGGAATGCTGTAGTGGCATGAGAAAAGAACCCCATTTAGTACTCTTCCTAGGTTAGAAAACATGAAGTTTCCAGAGCTATCAAAGACATGAGAGGCTCTTTTGTCTGATATTCCCATTCCAACCCTTACAATGCATCAGTTCAGTAGAGAACAGGTCCATTGGGCACTTACAGGTAGGGAGGAAAGGGATTTCCTGTCTCACACAACTAAGATTTCAAAACACTCCCATCCCACAACCGGATTTAACAGAGACCTTTCAAACCTTTTCCCCAAAAGAAAAGAGGAAAGACAGTTTACCAAAAGCTAGGATGAGGGAGGTCCAGAGTTCAAACTCCCAGTCTGAACTGGGCAGAGCAGGTCTCAGTCCTACATGTCAGGCAAGCACGTCACTCGGATCACTCAGAGGTCTCTGTAGCTATCCTCTCTCAAATTTCCAGCTTCAGATTGAGAAATGTTACCATTTCATATCTCTTACTGGTAGCAAATAATTTTAACAATTCACATTTTTTGCACCTAAGCACCTCTTTCTAGAATTCCACATCTTGTTTGTTATCACATATTTCATAGGATTGCTATGGGCGATATGTTCCACTTCTCATTTAAAAAAAGATGTAGAGAAAGGCTGGAAAGCATTGCCCCACTAGACCCCAAAGCTTGCAAAACCAGGATTGCAAACAAAGAGAGCAGGATTTATTTATCCAGTCAATTTCACAATCTCACTGATGTTATTGCTCACTTTTCCCTGTCTTTATCGGTTGGCCACTTCTGCTATAAATTGTCTAAACAGAATAGAGAAGGGCTGTAAAATGATCTGAGGATTTATTACATTGCTTTTGCAGGATAAGGTTCTGCAATGTAGAATACAGAAGATTCCTATGGAAACATGAGCCTTCTTTGGTCATTTTGAACTTTTCAGCTAAAACTTTCTGAAGTTACCTAAGTGACATAGAAGCCTAACCCTGTTAGATTTCAGTGCAACTTGTGCCCAACTGTTAATGCTGCTTTTTGAAAGGGAGTTTGGAATAAAGATGTAGTCTATGCTACATAAAAATATAAAGCACAGCTCACTTAGAAGACTTTTGCAATGTACTTTTATAGCCAGGAGTCACCATTTCAGTCTGAACAATTCGCAGTTTTATATAAGAAGTGTCCCATATTCCCCTGCATTTTCACATTATGCTCTCTGAATACCAAGGAAAATTCATCTTGGACACTGGAGTGCAAAGAACAGCAAATTAATGTACACTGATATGCCACGTGTCATAAAAAGTCTTGCCAACAGTTCTCGCACATCTCTTCTCTATTGTTTTGTGTAATCAATAAAAAGACTTATCTCTGACTTTTACATGAAAATGGAAAAGAGTGAGCGCTTACCCATCTTGTAAAGCACAGTGCTCTTCTGAGAAATGTTTGGCAGATACTGCTTCTTACAGTAACACTTTGCTTTAATGGCACTTTAATGCTGAATTGACAGTGGAAGTCTCACAGAAATGTTCAAGGCATCCACATTAATGCTAAATAAAAGTCATTAAGATTTTAGAGATATGCCAGAACAGAAATATCTCAACTGGCAGACTCCCTGTGAGCATGAGTGGGAGATGCTTGATAACCTTTAGAAAAGGCTGACAGCCTTTAGATGCAACAAACTCTTACATGTACACAGCCCTTTCCTCACAAAAATCCCCAACTCTCCTTACAGGCTGCTTCACATTTACTATTAAAATCAAAGTTGCTTTCAGGTCATTCCTGGGGCAAAGGGGCAGCAGACAGGCAGGCAACAGGAACATGATACATGAACAGCACTGGTGGTAACAGAGACATTCTGCCAAGGATGAGTTCTAAGAAGGATCCTTCAGCAGCCTCAGAGCAGACAGAAGAAATCTCACTGTTGCAAAGTAATTGTTTACCTTAAATGTGCAACAGAGAAATGTAGCATCAAATTTGCTGAGATTTGGAATGGAATTCAAACTTAATGAGCTTAAATCATTCATGGTTTGGATCCCTTTCTAGCACACAGAAGCCCTGAGTCAGTTGCTGGATTTATTCTCTGCTCCTGCCTCTCTTCCTCCCCAAAATGAGCTAGTCCTTGAGATCCCCTTACTCTAGCTTCCTCTCCAGGGAGGGGACACATATCTTCCTCAGATAAATAACCAGTGTAACTTGTACTTTCACCCCTTGTGCAGAGAAGAGATGCATTAACACGCTGGTGTGCTTACTATAGCTGGGAAAAATATAAAGACCATTTTGCAGATAGTGAAGCTACAAAGGCCAACACCGGAGCCACTAACCGGGTGTTTGGATTTCACATCCATAAGCATTTTGCCCTCCCTTCCCTACACAGGCACTGGCACGTGCACAAAGAAAATGGCTTCAGAAAGGAACAGACAAGCAGGTGGTTCTCTCATTTTGTATTCTCTTCTCCCAAAGTCAAAGGCAGATTTTCAAGAAGAGAAAGCCTGCAAAAGTGAGGTCATACACACTCAGGGGAATCCTACTTTTGGAACAAAGATTAGGTTGGACCCTAAAGCAGGAAAGTTAATTTGCCTTCCAAAACTTGTCCTTTAAAAGCTAAATGTGGTTAACTCTGACACCAATATTCATATATTGCCCTTTTAATCTTACTCATCTCCTACTTTTTAAATAAAGTGCTCTGTCTTAAGCCAACCCTAAACAAACCATCAGTTTCCTTAGTCAGTCATACGTAAAAATCACCAGTGGAGAGCAGAAAAGCTCCAGGTACTTGGAGCATATCAGCCTCATGTTTCAGCATGACTTCATGGGCAGAGAGTAGCCCGACCTGGGATTTCCCATCGTTTGCCTGCCCCACAGAGCTTCTTCACTGAGGCTGCTGGACATAAATAACATGAATAAATAATTCCTACATTTCTTCCAGGCAAATTTCTCTATTGAGAAAGAAAAATTTACTCAGAAAAGGCAGACATACATAGCTCTCACTGCAACAGTACTTCTGATCATTGGCTACTACGGTACTGGTAGAAAAATACTGCCAATTTTGAAGATTTGAGCAGCTTAATTATACCACTTCCATTTCAAATAATAAAGCTCAAAAGATTAATAAAAAGGATGTGGCAATGTCTGCAATAATATTTCATATTTACTGTTGGAGGAATAATCCCTTAAAAAGGTTAAATGGGTTCCAAAGGTGCAATAGTAAAGAATAAATTCTTAGGCAAGTTCAAATTCAGTTATGGGTTACAGAGCAGGTTCCAGGCAATGTCTGTAAGGCGAGACAGCCTCCTCATTTGCAGTAACTACAGAGACAGTTTCTCCATCCGCAAAAGAGATAATGACGTTGACCTTCTTTGTGCATTCCTGTGACATCTACTGATGAAAGAGGCACCATAATAAATATACTTTCTTCTTAGACTATAATCCCATGAAGTTTCTATGCAATGGAGCAAGCAGAATATCATCTTTTGCTCTCCCAGCATACAGAGAGTGTCCTTGAGAGCAAGGCAAGAAATACAGAGAAGAAAACATCGTACTGGAGAAATTAGATGTTCTTTGATAAAAGAAAACTGCAGCTGGGAACCCAGTGACAGGGGTAGCTACCATCTCTACCAGTGCTGAAGCATCCCCGTTTCTCTGAACAAGCTTGAAAGTGAACAGCAGCCCACAATTCGAAGTTTTAGATCTCTATATAGTTAGCAAATGCTTACATTTTAAAACTTACAGAAGAAGTTGGTTATTCTTCCCTGCAACCACGGCAGCCCCCAGCAGGTAATATGAGAACAATTCCTCTTAAGGGACAGATAAAAGACAGCTTCATTTCCATTCATTCATGAGTAGAAAACCAGGGCAAAGACTATTAGAAACATCTCCCAAAAGGAAAGCACACAGCTCTGGGTCATATCCACTGCAGACCAGGGCCTTAGTTAGATTTGCCTTCAGCACAGGCCCAGAACTAGAAACTTCCTCATGAACACAGAAGGACAGAGAAATTTTAACACTTCTCATTTTATAAACATTTTAAAGAACAGTAAAAAAAATTAATTCTTTACTGAAAGACACAGTGTCTTGCACCAGGGATTCACCACTAAAATGTTGACTACTTTACAGATGTCACAACTAATTCAATTTTTCTAAGCAGTCCACAGATATGGAATTAAACACTATCAAACCATAATCATGATTAAAAAGTTGAAGACGCAAAGAAAGTTAAAAGCCTAGGAAATAACTCCTAGGGCTGATTTAAAATAGATGTGATACAGTTTTAACCTATTTGCAGACACACAGAGATGAGAGTTGTCAAGTTCTCTTACTGACAGCACAATCTTCCTTTACCTCACTACTTTGGTGAAAAGTTGAAGCACCCAGTGAAGGGACTAAAACGCCCTCTACCCAAAGAACAGGAACACAACTGACAGCAGTGGGGCAAGTGATCCCACGCGGCCCCATCGGTCTATGCTTTAGCTGTGAACTGTAAAGGATCAGCACTGCTAAAGCAGGGAAACTAACCCATTCTTCATGCCTCTCCCAAGCCACAGTATCCTCTTTCTGATGCTGCCAGAGTGGAGTCTTATAAGTCACTTTTCATTCTGCCCACTTAATGCAGTTGCAGTATGTGATATTTTCTATTAGATATGTAGAGCATTTGGATACTGTGAACCCAGCTAAATTTACCCATTAGGAGCTGCACTATTAATTTAACAGTAAACAATCCCCTAAAACCCACTTTATATTTGCTGTGTCTTATTCCAGTCTATAAGATTCCTTCCCTCAATTTCAAATTGAGAGGATGTAGGCTCCTAAGGAGAAAATTTATTTGCCAAGAACCTGATCTCTACAGCTTTTCAAGACTTGAGGAAAAAAGCTAATAGCAAAGAAGATGGAGAGGAAAGGCAGGCAAGCAGGCAAGTTAACATAGTTGGAATAGTACTATCCCAAACCACAGTTCTTATATTACAGTATTGCACGAATCCCATCCAGCCTCAGTGGATTACTAGGCCTAAATTTGATAGCTTAATAGCAGAGATTACAAAAACTCACATATAAAACCAGCAGTTGGAAAGTACAGACATTCATATATAGCCATTCCTTTCTAGCATTAGTTACATTCTTGCGGAAGGTAATGCTAAACCTGGCAGGAGAAGGTCAAGACCACACAAAGAAAATAAATCAAGGCATCGCTATGTGGACCTGTCTAAAGGTTAAGGATCTAAAGGACAAGCAGATACTCTAAAATATAAACAGCCCCTAGGGGATAATTACTTAACCAACTCCATTTGAGCAGTCCTGAACAGATGGTTTTATAGGTATATCGACTATTGCTGGGTTTTGTGGAACTATTTATCACCTTCTGAGACTGGGAACAAATGATACCATAGACACATAGCTGGTTATCTCTCTAATCCTGTGTATCCTTGCAATATCTAGTGACCCAGAAATATATTCCCAGAAGTACCATCTCCCACAGGCAATAACTACATAAAGTAACATCAGATAATGTCCTGCAGGTATAAAGCCTGTATAGATTAAGCACAAAACAGGTTGCTTGGCTGAATTTTCTTGCCATTGTAAATTATAGTGACTGCTGTACAGTTAAATGCACCTGAGATAATACCGAAGCTGCTGTAAGTATATAAAAGACTCATCAAGTTTATGCTTGGCTGTGAATGTGGAGCCTGTGGCTGCTCAGCTATTGGCCTGAGTTTCTTCTACCACAAATACTGTTCCACTTTTTCTAGGCATCACACATTCCAAAGCAATATATTGTACCTGAACTTCTTCCAGCTCAGCCTAGGAATAGGCTCACATCAGTTTATTCAAGGTGAGTGTGACCATGGTGAAAGTACAAGGGAGAGGCAGCTAAGCTCTCCCTGCCAATCCCAGGAAGGGACCAGGGAGACAGAAAGGACTCCTGCTTGTGCAGGTAGCCAAAGCCAGATTGATGAATCACAGACTTCCCACCCTCTTACAACAATAGTGAGCAGCAAATTGTGTTATACACCTGTTCGCAGTGTAACAAGCAATGACATTTGGAATAAATCAGCAATTTGAATAGGATGTGCAGTAGCTGTGATGGGTACAAGCTCAGAAGCTGTTGGCTCAGAGAACTGTTACTGGGACAGCGACCTTCCAACAGCAATCTCAAAATAAAACTTGTAGTAATGTCCTGTGGTTCAGCCCTACAATATTTTTTATAGGATGAGCTCTTTTACAGTTGCTAATTCCTACAAAACTCCTACAATTTGTAGTTTTTCTCTTCTTTGTGTGTGCTTCAGGTTTGCAAAACAAGTACACCAACAATCACCCCTCCCAGCACAGCTATGAATGACACTTTTCCTCCTCTCTGTCATAGAGCCAGCTTTCCCAAGGGAAAAATTTTTGGTCCAATAAAATCTGAGAGTTTGACATTTGGCCTGCACTTTTGGGCATCAGGCCTACACAAGGGTCCACCACAGAGCTGGCAAGCTCAGCCATACACACAGATCAACTACACACAGCCCATGCAGTACACCTGTACCTGTCCAGAACCAGAGGATTTACTATGCCTGTGCTGAGATGATTCATGTGAATGCAGGGATCTGACAGGTCCCAAAAGCATTACACTCACAGTACATGTGGTGGCCATCTGTATAGTGTGTGACAGCGAGGCCAGTGCTCCCAGAAGGGTCAGGTCTACTACGAATGAACTATACACCACATGTACAGACATACCTGGACCCAGCAGCCCCAGCCTTCCTCCTTGCCCATCCACCACTACAACCTGAAAGTTAGTCAGAGAGATGTGCTAAGTGATGGTAAAAAGGGCCATGCAGTGCAGAGGAATGCTAACAAGTTGCAGCCACTTAACACGTGAGGCACCAGATAAGTCACCAGTGAGTAAATGACTGCTATTTCCTCCAGAGACAGGGCTTGCTGCTTAATTACAGCTTACAACGGGTACAGGCCTGTGAGCAACCCACCAAGTTCCCCTGAAAGCCCAAGCAGCAAGTAGTGTTGCCTCCTCTCAGTAAAACAGAACCAGTGATCATGGCCCTTTCCCTTCATATTTGACCAGTTAAATTAATCTGAGGAACATTAACTCTTAGCATCCAAATCATAAAATGGTTTGAGTTGGAAGGAGCCTGAAAGCCCATCCAGTTCCAACACCCCTGCCATGGGCAGGGACACCTCCCACTGGATCAGGGTGCTCAAAGCCCCTACCAACCTGGCCTTGAACACCTCCAGGTATGGGGCAGCCACAATTTCTCTGGGCAACCTGTGCCAGAGCCTTCCCACCCACAGAGGAAAATATTTCTTCCTAAGATCTCATCTGAATCTTCCCTCTTTGTGCTTAAAACCATTCCCCCTTGTCATATCTATGCACTCACTGATAAAGAGCCCCTCCTCAGCTTTCCTGGAGGTGAAGCATTCCTGTCAGGGGCAGGGAAGGAATGAGCGGAACTGTGAGGGCAAAATAAGAGAAACTGGCCAGACGTTTGTTTGGATTACTAAGAGAGAGGAAAAAATTTGTGGATGGAGTACAAAATAAGGTGTCTCCAAAAACACTCATGTAATCAATGAAAGCTGAAGAAATACATAGTTTATTCACTATACACAAAATATTTAAAGGTCTTTCTTTAGATCTCAAAGAGCTGGTCAGACACTCAAGTGTGGAATTGAGAAACTGGGCTCCACATGGCTTGTAATCCGCATCTCATACAGAGGGAATGTCACCATTCCTGCCCTGTTATCACCTTCCCCCATAAACAGACTTTCCTTTTTCTTGTTCTTTTCTAAGCTGACGAAAGAAAATGGTTGCTAAAAAAGAATTCAGAATCCTAACAATTCAGACAATCTTCCATTAATCTTCCCTTCAGGGTGCCCACAATCCTTTAAAGCATGACAAACTGACAGAGGAAGCTCCTTTATAATCGGCTGGGCTCTATGTCTTTATAAACTGGGCTCTTCTGTATGCAGCAGAAAGCCTATGAAGGCAGACACTGTACAAAGGAAGGTGGAAACAGGCATTTTTAAGAGTGCTTGAGGGGCCTCCAGAAGAAAGAAAAAGGGAGGGGAAGAAAGCTACAATAGCCTTACGGGAGAAGAATCCCACACGCCTGTTAATCTACCTACCAAGGGTTACACGATACTTTAAAACAGAAAAAACATTGGAAGGCATTCAAAGCAAAAAATGAGCTTACCAGGGAACGTAACCCTGCCCTCATCCCTTTTCAGCTGTTTCAGATGTTATTTGTAATACAGCCAAATTGATATGTCCTTAACACGTGCAGAACGTTACGGCTCCAGGCAACTTTTGGTTAAGCGGCGTAGAGAAAATAGTATGTCTACGTTTGTAACAACAACCAAATTCATCCTCCTCCATTTATTTTATTTTTAGTTTATATTTGTTTTAGTAGTGCCGCCCTCACTGCTTCCATTGCTACTGTGGGGAGAACACACTGCAACACGCCAGCTGTTAACAAGGTTTTTCTAGGCTATACCTAGGCTAGACAAATTCTTCTATGGATTAGCAATGCACATGTTAAAGACATTTCCAAATGCAAATTTTACACAAAATTTTTACTGGTCTATCTAATACTTAGTGACTTCAGAAACATCACAGAGACAAACTAGTTACCTGTCATACGGTGTTCCAGTTTCCGAAGATGACTATGCCTGAATTCATGCCTTATTTTTCATTTTAGACACCAGAAATAACATTATAACAGCTTAGACAAAATGGATATTGTGCTATTGGCTAGCATACTGTGATTCAGCCACCTCACATTCTGTTATACATATATATATATGTTTGCATTGCTTGCTTTGCCTGCGGTACAGCACATTACCGGACAGAGCTCAATAGCAGAGGCAGGTGACTGATGGCAGTTCACATTCTGCGAGAGCATCAAGGCACTTTTTGCCACGGTTATGCAACATAACTTAAACAAAATTACTTTTATTTTGGAGATGGCAATGCACAAACACTTTCTGGAACAACTACAGAAATTCTTTATAAAAATGCCTGCTTAATTTTACACGACTCAGATCTTAAGAACGAATGTTTTGCACCAATTAATCATCCCCTGTCATTTCCACCAGCACATCCACAAGAAGAAAAAAAAAAAAGATGCCCAAACCTGAAAGCTTTCTTCCCACTCTCAATTTAAAGATTAGGATTATCTTGAATGCACTTGGAGGATCAGAAACAAATCTATTAGACATACATGTGAAACACAAAAGTTGAATTGTATGACTACAGACATAGCTTTTTCAAGTATTTCTGCAAACCATACAGTGCAAAGCAGTACAAAAATTGTACAACTTAAGAATAAAATTGTTTCCAAATGAACTATTACATGAACTCTAATAGCATTCCCAATTGACAAGATCACATATTTTATTACAGGAGGCTCAAACAAAAAAAAAAAGAGACACAAATATCTGAAAATAGGACCCCCCCAGTTAATAAAACAATTTCCAAACCTATTCATTTACCTTGTCTTTTTTATTATTATTATAGAAATAAATTTTAAAGTATGTCAGTAAGCACATACGCAGAACTCATGAGGAAGCAGGATTAAGGTGAACATTTGTGTTTAAAGAGATTCTTTTTAAAGATTATAGTTCACAAGCTGTGCATACTAATGCTACTTCATCCTTCTCAGCAATTAACAAAGATGAAAAGAGAGACTGACTAAACAAATAGACTTTGAAGCATCCTTTCATCTATTTAAAAAACTGTTGGGATCTTATTGCCATCACTTTGCTGTGTTTTATAGCTTCCTGAGAATCTTAAGTAAAATAGCAATCTGCTTGGAGCAAGTCCTACAGGTATTTTTCAAATTAGAAATACCTGAAAGTTTATCATCTCCCTCCTATTCATACAGCTCTTGACAAATAACGATTGGAAAAGATTGATATTTGGTCTCCTCGTTTCCTGTACTTGAAAGAGATTTTCTCCGTGAGTCACTGTATCAGCATGTCACTCTACTCCAGGGCAAGAAGGAACAGCTCCAGCCATGAACTGGCCCCTCATCCCAAACAGTCTGGAGAAGGACAGGCAATGACAGCAGGGATCACCTGGGAGGAACGCAGGAGGTGAGGTCACTCAGGAAAAGCTATTGTGAGCTAAATAAATCCTGAGAGAAACCAGTGGTAGTAGAGCATTTTTTTTAAAAAAAATAAAACATAACAAAAATGTAAGAAGGGGTAAAGGCACCTGTTTTGTGTTCCAGGATGAGCAGCAATTAAACTATCATCATTGACAGTACCAGCAAGCACTGTACCTGCACATGTGCAAAAATGTGAGTAGAAAAAACATGCAGTAAGATATAAATACCTATATTAAAGGGAAAGCTCACCACAGCTGATGATAAGCATCTGAAAAAATAATTAACAACCTAAACTGTGTTACTCCTATTTGCCTTCATCTGAGAAAATTTTTGGTTGGGATTTGGGGAAAATAGGCATTGCAATACATGTAAGCAGATAATAGCAGAAAAGGGGGAAATAAAATTCATTTTTTTAAAAAAAACCCTAGCTCACTTAACCTCTTCCCTGTCTTTGTGAAATGAAAGAAGACTTGAAATACATCTTGAAGTTCATGATTTATGTGACTTGGAAAGAAGGGGAAAAAAAATAGAGAGAGAAAGGAAAGAAAACCCTCAACCGACTTAGACATTCTTCAGAAATTCAAAATCTCAGCAGGGAGGTAGAAATCCATGTCAGTGGTGTGTGAGAGGTGACCCTCCTGCAAATCCAAGCGCAGGGCAAAGCCCAGGTGAGGGCTGGGACGAGGCTGACACTGGGATTCAAAGCCAGGCACTGAAGAGCTGCTCCAGCAGAGCACTTAAGACTGTGCACAATTTAAGCAGCCCCATATTTAAATGCTCTGCTGAAAGAAGGCTTTTGTTTTGGAAGTTCATGTCAGTGCTTTCTTTTAATAGGAAATCAATATATCATTTGTTTTCTAGAAAGCAGACACCTGTCCTTCAGGACTTGTGCAGCCAAGTTTAGCTCTGGTGGAAAATTGAGTAGTTTTGACCTAACTTTTCTTTTTCTGTGAATGTCACTTTCCTTACCCCAGGGATAAGAGATGAGTAAAAAGCAAAGGGAATGAACGTCATAGTATAAGTTATGCCTAATGCTAACTGTGGCTGAAGTATTAGCTCTTAATTTTTTTCAATGATGCTGGCAAAGCAGAAATCCCCATATGAGCTAAAAAATGATAAAACCACAAGAAAAATGTGATGTCTTTCCCTTGTGTTCAGCTTTAAATTAGCAGCAGGAGGAAGAAGGAAGTCTTTAGGACTGGTTGCCAAGAGCTCTGCCCTGCAAGTAGGCGCAAATGGGGTTTGGCAAAGACTTCACTACAGGGGGGCCTTGGAGTCATCTTCTCCCTTAATATCGAATCAGGTCACATAAAAAAGGATGCTGATCCAAAAATGAAAGAAGTGAGTAGTTTTACTCTTCCCCAGAACAAGGTGAGGAGTTCTTTGGGTTTTTGGAAGGAGTTGGAGTAGCAGAAAACCAGAAAGGAGACAAGGAGCTCTGTTCCTAGGCACAAGCAGCATTTAAGGCAGATTGTACTGTAAAAGAAGCCTGAAGAAAACAGCTTGAATCCCTCCTTCCCTTCCTTCCTGAATTAAAGACAAAAACATGGCCTTATTGCAAGATGTTTATTCACAGCTGCTTAGAGGAGAATGCAAACAAACACCTTGTAACAAGCTGTTCGATGGCTTCCCATTACATGTGCAGAGCTTAGCACTGCTTCAGCAGGTACTCAGTGACTGCTGAAAGACTGAGTCACTGGGAGAATATTCTGAATGAAATTAAAGTCGTTTGTCCACCTCCATCATTCCTCCCATGGAAAGCTAATGTTCAAAAAGACAGAACATCTATTCTGCAGTCTTAGTAAGAAATAAATCAATGAAGAGTAAATGATAAAAGGAGAACAATTTTGAAAGCTGCAGTTTGTATTCACATGGTATTGGAGTTGAAGAAGTAAACATACAATAAATAGCAGTTCCATAGTCACAGGTAGGAAACCCACACTTCAAAAGAAGATATTGAAAATTACATGCAACCACTGGATACGTAATACTGAATCATGTATTAAGAGTACTGGATCACTCTTCAATCACATGCTAGTTTGCTTGCCTGATTAGAATTCATAAAACAGGATATCCTGTTGGTATAACTTGGTATGACTTCTCCAATAAAAGGAAGCATGCCCATCTATGACAGGAGAAAGTCTTTGAAGTAAGAAAATTCAGCCTTTTGATCAAGAATAGCAGTCCTTACAGATGGACGCAGACTGTGCAGGCAGAATTTCTCCCGTTGGTTCGATGATTGCATTCCGCCCCTTCCGCGGCAGATGTAAATATCTGCTGTTACTTGTGTTACCGTTCCCAGCACGTAGATCCGGGGTGCCAAACACTGCACAGCTGTCACACCAGATGATCGTAAATCTGGTATGACCTATTCACAGTCCAGACCCCAAGTAACTTACATTTCCAAACCTCCTAAACCTTGGCACTTGAAAGTCTCTGGGTTTTGATATAAAGGCACTTGTTAAATTCCTTCTTTAGAAGTAACCTACTTTTCTTACAACCAGAGAATGCTAAAGGGTCAGACATTTCACCATTAGAAAGCATATCTGTGTGCTACACAATTTGTGATCTTCTGTTATCTGTGCCTCCCACTCAAAAGTGTGATAAGGAAGGCCACCTGATGTCAGCTTTCCACAGCTCTGAGAGAGGATGCACTGTTCCAGGTGGGAACCAGTCTCTCTCCTACCACACAACAGATGCCTGGAGAGGAGGCAGCAGCACAGCCACGCGATCCTACCACAGTTCTGTTGCTGCAGGAGGCTGCAGCACACAGCCTGGCACCTGCTGGCACCTTGTCCGACTGACAGAAAGGCTCTGTAGGTCTGAAACAAGAGCCAGTTAACCAGCTGACCTAGATCTACTCAGGGCAGAGAGAAGACAAATTGAAACATCTTGCAACGTCAGGTTCCTGAGAAGCCCAACATGTGAAGGTAGGCACACTTAAGTATGACGTAAAAGAGAAGTTGAAACCACCCACGTTACCCTCTGGAGCTGAAGTTGGCAGACCTGTTGTCTTTACAACACGGTTCTACCAGCAGGATTGCATCCATTTACCCAATAATTTAGGAGTCAAACTAGTTAACTTGTGTAAACACAGATGCACCTAAACAGGATCGAAATAAGCTTGGAATTGTATGCCAGAACAAGCTAAGGTATTTAAATGCAGTGATAATGAAGATCCATGTCAGTTTAACTGGATTGGGTTTTAAGCCAGTTGTTAAAACAGCTTCATTTCTTTTTGCATACATAGTATAAAAGATAAATCTCTTTACCATTCCTATACAAGCACTGCTATCACTCCTGGCAAAAAAGCTGATTAGCACACCAGGACTGCCATGTTTCTACAAGTCTTTTTGTATGGTCTGACTGCAGCTGTTAAGTATTTAGCCTGCTTTCACCTTACTACTGCCTTGCTCTTGGCTGTTAATTCCAAAGTAATAATCTCTAACCTGAACTTGTTCCGATTTCTTTCTTGTTTTGCCTCAGGTTATTCGCTTTCCACTGCTACACAGAATAATTTCCCCTCCCGAATGTCTTCAGTAACACAGAATAATTCCAGCTGAGAAGAAGAAAAAGATAAAAGTACCCTAAATGCCATACATTCACATTCCAAATAATAAAGAATATGACATTGTCAGTATTCCAGAAAGCTGCCATTCAAGACTATTTCTTTTTCAAATGAACAAATCGGACTCCCTTGTATCCTCCAAAGAGGGTATGGATCCAAACTTTCCTTGAGAATTTTAATCATATCAGGAGTTTCCATAGAATATGTTTGGGTTTTATATTGGGCATGGTTTATTTTTAATTTCTACAAAGACTGTTGTAATTAACACTCGGAACTTTGAACAGGTCCTTAAAAACCTGTGAAGAGCATCTTAGGAAAAAAGGCCTTTATTTAACAGACTTTCCATATAGATACAGAAGAGGAAATAAAAATAAAATATGTTTTGGCTATTTTGTTTGAAAAATCCTAAAAAATATATAATCATTTAGAAAGCAAATTTTTTATATTTACAATTTTAAGTATCTTGTTACACCAGCAGAATCACACTGCTTCAGACAGTGAAAGTCATTAATTTCATTTTCCCAGTCATGCAAAAAATCCATTTTTAGTTTTGCCTTCTTTTGAAGGAGTACTTCAAACAAATTAAAAGCAAGAAATTAGGAACTCTTCCCCCTAATCTATTATGTACTCAAAGAATAATCAAGTATTGCAAACTGGAAATTATAGCATTGAATCATAAAACCAGAAGTCCTCAGTGTATATGAAGAACCATGGAGAGAGAAGAAAAGCTTCCAGATCTTTGCTATTAAAACAGCAACCAAAACAATCTTCCAGAATTGAGTAAGAGGAACAAAAGAAAACAGGCTATTGTCTCCTGTGGTGGTGGGGAGGGGGAAGAGTAGCAATGAAACAATTCTCAGGTCTTGTTTTCTGTGTACAAAGCCAAGGAAATCTCAGAGGAAATGACTTCCAGAGTCACTGATAACTGCTGAAATGTTTCTCCAGTGGAGAGCAGGATACAAATCCTTATTCTTTTTCTTTGTAGGTGACGAGGTCACAAATGTGCACCCAAACAGACCCTTCTCAGGCAGAATACTAAGGAAAGGCACTAAGAACTCAGGAGTTCTACTTGGCTTTCATGGTTAAATGAAAGTTGCTCGTGGAAGCAAGCCTCTCGTTAGGTGCAGGTTCAGATGCTCATGCAACTACCTTCACTCTGCTGCATACATTTACTAGGGAAGGAGTAGAGAAGCAAAGAGTTATTTTCCCAGAAAAACATGAAACAGAAGAAAGATTGTTTTTAAGGACCAATTTATTGTCACCGCGGCAACCTGTGAAGCCACAGCCTCTGATCAACATTGCCTGCAACCTCCTAGTGGGAAACAGGATATTGGTAATGGAGAGGTGAGAGTGGGAGAGCACTGAGATTAAAGTAGAACTTAATTTGCTGTCCACGATGTTAAAAACCCAAAAGAAGAACAAACCAAATTGTTTCAAATATTTGATTTAGCTGTGTAGTGCACTGCTACCTTAGAAGAAACTCAGGAAAGCTTTGGGATCTGTGATGTTTCACCCAGTCAGAGCAATGCTGAAGGAAAAACTCTGTTTATGTGCCTGAACAAGGAGGTAAGAAAGCATTTGGTATCCCATGGCTCCCCTACCCAAATCACCTTCACTGCACATCATAACAAACTCACTCTACCGCTCCTTGTCTCACAGAGATACCTGCAAATGGATCAAGTCTTTGCCTGATGTTTCCATCCAGTCTTCACCCATGAAAGCACATATGCAGATAACCATACCTGTACCTGCTATGCCTAGGCTGGCACAGTTAAAGGAAGAGAGATTATTGAACAGACAAGAGTCAGGAATATATATATCTTCTTTAGTTCTTTCAAGAGTTGCGTAACGTGGGTGGAGTGGATACAGTGGATGTGAATTGAGAAAATGATCTCTTTGGGGATGCACTGATGAAAGAAATTATACAGATCTGAGTAACTGAATAACACACAGCTTTTAACAGAATGAAGAATCTCTACATAAAGCTGCAATACTGATGTCTGGTGGTATTTAAAGAGTTGTATCATCATTTTAGCAAATATTTCTTGTTTCTTTGCAGAGTTTTATTTTTCCAGGTTCAAAGAAGGGATGAAATTTGGAAAAATCAAGGCAGCTACAAAGGCAATTTTTTGTGCAGGACCATTCAAGCCACCAGATTCAGCCATCACATAGTTTCTGAAGAAGAGAAGACTGGTGGCCACGTCAGTTATTTACAGACCCAGACAGGACAGCAATGCTGGAAATCTTCTGCTTTCAGAGTGGTTTCATTTGCATTCAGCAGAACGTAGGTTGAATGAGAAAAAGAAAACAGCCATGTCTATTATCTGATGAAAACTATTGCTTTACATACAGAAATAAACTCAGAATCATCCAATCATTCTTATTGGCTCTGTTTCTAGAGGCTTAATAGCTGGGCAGAACTTAACACCACATTCACATTTACTTATTTTTCAGACTAAAATTAAAGACAGGAAGGGCAGAAAGAAGAACTAGAGGACCTGAGAAGCTTAGGCAGCAGTCAGATAAGCAAATCCCTTTGCCTGTGACATGCCACTATCTGAATCATAACTCTTCATCATGCTTAGCCATGAAAAAAATCCAAGTATGAAAGTAATACAAGGAAGCCAAACAATTTATGTCTCTTTATACAGAAGATGACACTGACAAATAAGACTGTGAAATTTGGACTCAGCTACTGCTATGCATACACACCAGCACATAGCCACAAAGCATTCCAGTTCCTCAAGCTGCCGTATCCACCAAGCATCAGGCCACGAATTCTCAGTCATGCAGCTCTCAAAGTCAGCATCTTCCTATCCACCCACACTAGAGGATGTGGCTTTTTGCTCGGCCTATTCCTTGCACCGTGGCACACATCTAAACTTTAGAAATAGAGTTGGCTCTGGACCCCATTAGTCTGCCTGCAGAGAAGAGGGGTCACCAACAAGTCGGTAGTGAGCAACAAGACAGAGGAATACACAGAGCTGTAACTGGAACCACAGCAGCCCTGGCCAGTGGCTGGCAGCCTCAAGTTGCTAACTCAGACTTCCTGGCTGTGGTGGGAAGCAGAGGGCAGGGAACATCCTTGGGAAATGGGCATCACACTTCTGTCTTTGCCTCACTCTTCATTGGGGAGGTCAGGTCTTTAGGATTTGCATTGGTGTCTCCTGCTTCTGTATTGAGCCAGAGTTTTCCAACCCCTCAGCTCTTGCGGATAAATGGCATTTCCTTTTAAGATTCACCACAGAGCTAGGAACCTACGACCAGTACAAACAGGAACCACAGGCATCCTTCACAAGAACAGTTTGGCTTGTTCCTTTTTGGGATATTACTGCATTACAAACAGGTCTTTCCAGGCAAGTCCTGCTCCATTCCAGACCTCCTTGAGCCTATTGTCTCTGGTGGTTAATAAAAACTTTGGTTTATAAAGATATAGCCAAAATCACAAACCCTTGAAATCATCCAAGAGACAAGTCCAAAATTAACATGTCAGCAGAGGAGCAGATCCCTGCAGCCTACAAGGCACAGGATCTTTCTGTACTTACACGAGAGTGCTGGGAATCAAGAAAGTGCCCATTACATATTTGCAGTGCTATTAGGCCAACAGTTTTAGAGATCCCTTTCCTTTATCCTAACATTTTTTCCCCTCTTTTTTTTCTTCCTTGTGAAATCATCATCTATTGTCCAGAACATCTTTCGTCCAGAACATCTTTCATCAGATTTGCAGAAACAAAATATTACTAAAAACATAAGGCACAGGAAAATGTGAACAAGTTTCAAGATCTTCTGTATCCAATATAGAACAAATTTAAGTAACTATGCCAAAACACAAACCAAATCCCACCAGCTCATCATAATCAGGTAAAGTTTTTGTGATGTAATCACAATTAAAAGATCAGATTAAGAAACAAAAAGTCTTAACAGATGCAAAATTTGAAGAGAAATGTGCACAGCATTTTTAATCCAGTTCTGCAGCTAATTCGTGTAGCCTGAATTCTGGTTTATTCCACGTTTTTCAGGAAATCTCCACGTTTACTTGATGGCATTGACAGAATAGGTAGAATAAGACCTAAGACTCCCAGTTTGCTCTACCATCACTCTCTTAAGTAACATGACTCAACTGTGGATTTCTAATTCCTGAGCTCCTAGAAAAGAAGTCTGGGCAGGAGCTCAAGAGGTCTGCCAGTCAGTCTCTGTGCTCCATTATTACAGGATCAATTATTCCACCATCATTCTTGATGAACGTTTAAGAACAGGTTAGACAGATCTCCTTTGGTGGGAACCCCACCATTTTTCAAAGTACTCTATTCCAGCCCTGCAGACGTTACACTGAAACCAATGTCACTGGTACCAAATGGCACAAGTGCCAGAATGAAGTGCCATTTGACAAATGTAAGTGCACTTCTTGTTAAAAAGGCTCTCCATCTTACTATTTTAAAAGCATATTTCTTTCTTTGTTATTCATTTACGGCAAGTCAGTTACATTTTATCTGAACAATTCATCAGTTTCTCAAAGAAGAAGATTTATAGTGTAAACTGGAAATAGTAATAAAAAATGTGAGGAAGATGTCATTCTTAGTTTTACTATAAAGCCAACATCTTACACACCATACAAAACTGATTCTGCAACCTTTTCTTGTGTAAGTGGCTACAGTGAAAACAACAGTGAGGAACATTCATGTTATTAAATAGTGCTGGGTAGTTACACAGCAGAGGAGACATTAACTGTGGTAAATGCAATCAGGAAGATCAAACCAAATATATCTTTAAACAGAGTTTTATAAACTAATTTTTTTTAAAATTCAGTGTCAGAAAATTGCACTTTTGTATAACAGACTTTTCCTTCTTTTTTCTTTTTTTTTTAAGCAAGGAGACACAGCCATTTTCACTTTGTTCTGCTCAGAACTGCTGTATATCTTTCTGACTGCTATAAAATAAAGCCCAGTCTTTCGTTAGTTTGTTTATTATGGTTTCCCGCCCCAACCCCCTTTTTTTTTCAGATTATTCAGAGCATTTTAGCTTCAGGGAAACTGCTCTCATCATCTTTCTTTCCACATGGAACTAGTTGAAAGATATTCATGAAAGATTCACCAGGGCCAATTTTCTATGAGTATAAGCAACAGCAACATCAATATTTCACTGTCTAGAAAATGTGGCTATTCTCTTGCCGAGAGTAGATTGCTACAAATAATTGTATTTTAATGAATTCAAACATTTCTTGACAGATTCTATAGGTACCTTTCTTACAAAAATTGAGAGGGAGAGAAGAGATTTTTTTTTTTCCCCTAAACAATATTTGGGGACTATGAACCTGCTCATGTTTTACAATGTACTTATGTTGGTGTAGGTGGAAATGTGACTGCTGATCTTTTCATCACGGTCCTTGTAGACTGCTGGTTTCCCAGGCAGTTTCAGCTGTCACAGTTGCTTAGAGTCCACTGAGCTGTTTTTAGTTACTCATTCAAATATTCATAAGAACCGAGGGCTGCAGTTTGCTGTCTGGTAACAACTTCATTTTCTGCTCATACTGAGCTTGTCCTTGTGGGCTGCCTCTTCCCACTCTGATTGGTGTTTTCACAGCCATGTGACCCCTGAAGGATAATGGAGTTTCCCTGGGAGCAGGCAAAAGAGGCATGTTCTACCTTTTATCTTTGCTTGGCTGGATGATGAAAATAATTGCAGAAGACAGTTATGGATTACCAAAGAGACATGTGAAATGATCAAACCTGTATCGAGCACTGGTTTCTGCTACTACAGAGAGCACACACTTTAATTATTTACCTTGCGGGACAGCTCACACCTTAGGATGGCCACATTTTTGTGCAAATATTTACTTAACAATATTGTACTTGAGCAGAGTAATGAAAATAGGTGTAATTTCATGTAATGTTCCTGGGAAAGACCAATGGACTGTGACATTTCCCTGCATGGGGGAAATCACTAGAGTGCAATGTTTCTATTATTTCATTAAAACTCTCACTAAATAACCCTTCAGGGCAGCACAATTTTGCATTTTTAGCTAAAGGAAATAGCTGAAGAAAAGGAATCCACAACCACTGCCAGCTAATAATAGCATGTGGTAGGTTTTCTAAGAGAAAATACTGCTTAAAACACATGAATACAATACCCAGAGACGCCTCAATTAAAACAGTATTTACAGGAAGCTTAGCAACATCCTGCAGTTCGTAAGGGCAGCTTCCACGCTGCTGGGCACTTACAGAGTCAGGAGAAAGCACAAAGGAGGAAGCCCAGGCACTGTCCTTGCCTGTCTGCAGATCATTGCTCCCCACCTCATTTCTGTCCTCTTACTTCTTTCTCTTTCCTAGGAAAAGCTTATTGGCAGCCCCATATTATCACCCAAATAGAAGAGATCATGCTCCTTCTACCTCTCCATGCAACTGCAGCCCAGAATACGGGCTTTATAGGGAGAGTTATAAAGCAATGCAACGGGTGAGTGTTTCCCTGGGTATCAGTTAAACAACTTATATGGTGAATACTGTAGTTCTTTATGGGAAAAGGCTTAATTTCTGTCAATATAACATACTAGATTTATAGCATCTTAAAATTACCATCCTTTTAATTACACTGGCATGATACATTCTTTAAAGATTTTCTCTTTTAAGGCTTAGATAGAAAGTGTTTATTTACACACTTACTGAACATAAGTACATAATAGCATCAGACAGCAGCAAAGTCTTCTGGATAAGCTACAAAAATGATGGAACAGATACAACATAAATTTTCACTGTCTATCCCATTCCAATCCAGATTAAAAGGAGGGGGGCGGGGGAAAAAATCTGTCATAGGTTAAGCAAAAAAGATGATGGTTTTGTAGCTAACGAATGATAAAACCATCTTTGGGAAGAAAGCAGGGAGAGTGAAGAAAAAGAGCCTAATAACACTATTTGTTTACATTAGAGAAACACCTGCTACTGCAGACACCGTTAAGATACTGTCAGCGTTTCTATTGCCATCCCATATTTCAAAGGCTTATAACTTGGCCATGAGAAGTCACTTTTAAAATTGGATCCAGAATATAGATTTTATTTAGGTGCATTCTGTCTATTGCTGTCACCAACTGGACACCAAAAATACATAATAAAAATAAATAATTAAATAGAAAACAGCTACAACTAAATCACAACCATGTGCATTGATGAGCTATCAATGCTAAAGACATCTTTGGTTCAATTTACTCAGTACCCCTTGTTCCATCATCTTTAAAATAAAACAATGGATAAAAAAATACAACACATTTTATCTGGATTTTTAGGGATTTTTTTTGTAGCTGTTACTATAGCTTCAAGGACAAAAAAAAGAATAAGCAAATTACACAAAAGCACTATAAAATACAAGAAAGAAAACATGAGGAATAAGCACTGAAACAACCTCTGTTTCTGCAGCACCTGCAAAACCTATTTGTTTCTTTGTAGAAACACGGAGGAGTTGTCTGGCTGAGCAGGGGGCAGAAGGATCTAACTTGATAGATTTTTGACCTTTCATGAAATCCCTGCAACTTGCTCCCCCGATCTATTTTTCCTTCGTATATTTTTCCTTTTCAAGGCTTCTGAAGAGCAAAGGTTAATGAAGTAATCTATGACTGAATGCTAACACATGCAACGTATGCACAGAAAAATGCACATCCCATTTTTAACATTTCTCTGGAAACAACTATGGTCTCTTATAGCTGCAATTTTGAAAGAATGCAATTATGGGATAGAATTCCAGCTACCTTTGGGCTAAGGCCTCTGGAGACTTACAAAGAATTAGTGTATTGTTGTGAAATACATTTGTGAAATCACGTTCCTCTAACATTCTCCTCTAAAGCTATGATGCAGTTCTTCTCAGCTAAAAACCATGTCTGTCTGTCCTTCTGTTTGCAAAAACATCTATTAACAGCACAAAAGCTTTTTTCATTTTTAAAAAATTAAAACTGTATGTCAGCTAAATTAGCATTAACTCACACAACAATTAATTAGCATTAACTCACACAAGAACTGTTCTGCTGATGACAAAACACGTAACTGAAAATCAAGCACTGGAAGTGACAGATCTGTTGGTGTTGGTCTGCTGGAGAGGATTGAACCTGAGAGCCAAGGATTGTCCACCACAGCGCCTTGCATGCTGCCAGCTCTGGCAGATTTTGACTGCTGACCTTAAATATGAGCTGGAATAAACACAAGGAAAGAGGTTGGACCAAAGTCCAACAAGTCTAAATGACAGGCACAGCTAACATGTAAAAGAGGAAGGCGAGGAGGAAGGCGAGGAGGAAGGCGAGGAGGAAGGCGAGGAGGAAGGCGAGGAGGAAGGCGAGGAGGAAGGCGAGGAGGAAGGCAAGGAGGAAGGCAAGGAGGAAGGCAAGGAGGAAGGCGAGAAGGAAGGCGAGGAGGAAATTACTATCATATTAGAGATTAAACCTCAAGCCAGTTCCTCAACACAGTTTTAAGTACATTGGATTACAGAGTAACTTCAGAAATTTTGCTTTATCATACAGAAAAACATGGCTTAACATGCATTAACAAGCAGTTAATCAACTGTTGAGAATAGACTTGACTGCTCATGATCCCATATGCCTTCATAAAGCTCCAGAAGAGCAAAACCAACTCCTACTTAAAAGAATTAACAAATTAAAACCAATCTACAATTCCATCAGGCATTATTACTGACAACCCAAACGCTTTGCCATGCTTAAGCCTGAAAGAGATCAGTATAGAGACTGGGATTCAGAGCAAGGCACAGCTGCTGTACTTAGGCCAAAGTACAACACCAAAGCCATGCAAGGCATGACTGCATCTGCTTGCTAGAGATGAGGTGAGCCTTTTATTTTGCACTGTTCCTTATACATTGAGTCTTCAGAATCTTTCCAAATCTATTCCCAATTCTTCCATACTGTCAACTGTTGCAAGTCAGGTGCTGAATTCAAACCCTGATAATCAATGCAGATTCTGGCTACCAGCTCTAGCCAGACCCTGGTTTGGTCAGGGTTTCTCTTTACATTAAAAGGGCAAGCTCACAAGCTTTAGGAAACTTTTAACAAGCCTGAAAGCTATGGGGTTTTTAAGTCTGAAGATATGCATCTAAACTGTAGCACATATTTTCTAAAGAGAAGAATTCTGAATTCTGAGTCCACAAGACTACTTGAAAGTTCATTGCAGCTTTCTAAGCTCCAAGGGCACAAAACACTCAGAGACCCACTGCCCAAAACACCATGTGAGCAAGATTAGGTTGCTTTTCCTGCATCTGTATCCTCTAGTCACTCCTATAGTCTGAGTACAGCCTGGTTCATACAGAACGCAAATATCTTCCTTCATTTAAGCCTGTAGTTTTCCATATGAAGAAATCCCTTTACACTCATTTTTCAGGACATATCCTCCTCCATACTTGCATGAGGTCGCAGATAAATGCTGAGCAGCATAGTCAAACAACTCTATACTTCATGATTCACTTATAAAACAGTCTTGCATTTTCAAAACAGTCACCTGCAACAGACTCCTATTAACAAGCAAAGTTCTTTCCTTTCACTCACCCAAGTATGGCATGACATGTATTAACACCAAAGTTTCCTCCTGCAGCCTCTACTTTCATCCCCAACAGAATTATTTTACTAACAGCAGCCTGGAAAATACCTCCTTGCTCTTTTCTAGTGTTTTAAGACAATAAATACAAAATTATGCACTCACAAAATCCCTACAAAAAAAGCATCTATGTGTAAAACTAAGACTTTTGGAAATTTTCATTAAGAAAAATCTCCATGCAATTACACATGAAGGCCACCATAACATCTTTCTTCACTTACCTTGGCAAAAATGAGAGGGGTGGGGGAGGAAGTGTCAGAAAATTCATATAATTGTAAGCAAAGCAAAAGAGATTTGGTTGCTGTGGGTTTTTTTTAAAAAAAAAGGTGGTCATGTAGGCAGAATAATTATCATGATTTCCTGATTAATAAAGCTTTCACTTTAATAAGTTAATCACAATAGCTACAATTGGGTTTTTTTCTGTACATTTAGTCCTGAACTACAGCACTGAATCCCCACAGCATTACTTTGTTTAAAAAGAAAAAAACACTTTTGCAACATATGGAATACTCCCAGCAATACTGTGTGGGTCTGACTACGATCCCGTGCTCACATTTAGCAGTGACAGCCTCACTGAATGAGCACCAGCGCTTGCTGAGAGTGATTCCAGCCAATACAGCCTGTCTTGACAGAACTGGGTCCTGGCAAAACCAAAATCAAACCAAACCAAAAACTTCCCACCAAAAAGCCACCAAAGCACCACACTGGCATCTCTTAGCCCCCTGGGAGCGACATTTTCAACAAACAAACATAGTTGAATCCATCCTCAGAGACACAGCACCTTGTGTATAAACACGGCAATTTACAACACCACCAGCAAACCCTACTGCACTACCCAAATCCAGAACACCTGCCAAACATTCCCTCTCTCCTCTTCTATGGGATTGTCCAGAAGGAGATTAAAGGATCCATTGTTTCAATACAGAATGGGGGATGACTTGATTGAGAGCAGCCCTGTGGAGAAGGACTTGGGTGGTGGTTGATGAGAAGCTCGACATTGAGCCCAAAAGGCCACCCATATCCTGGGGTACATCAGAAGTGTGACCAGCATGGCAAGGGAGGGGACTCCCCCCTCTACTCCGTTCTTGTAAGACCCCCCCTGGAGTATTGTGTCCAGTTCTGAAATCCCCATCATAAGAAGGATATGGAACTTTTGGAACAGGTCCAGAGGTAGGTCATGAATACGAACCAAGGACTGGAGTACCTCTGCTCTGAGGACAGGCTGAGAGAGTTGGGGCTGTTCAGCCTGGAGAAGAGAAGGCACTAGGGAGACCTCATGGCAGCCTTCCAGTACATGACGGGGGCTACAGGAAAGCTGGGGAGGGACTTTTTTACAAGGGCAGGTAGTGAATGGCTTGAAAATGGAAAGGGGAAGATTTAGATTAGACATTAGGAAAAAATTCTTCTCCATGAGGGTGGTGAGGCACTGGCATAGGTTGCCCAGAGAAGTCATGGCTGTTCCCTCCCTGGAGGTGTTCAAGGCCAGGCTGGATGGGGCTTTGAGCGCCCTGATCCAGTGGGAGATGTCCCTCCCTAGGGTAGAACTGGATGATCTTTGAGGTCCCTTCCAACCCAAACCGTTCTATATCGCTGTGCGCGGCCCCGGGCGCGGCAGGCGCGGCTCCCGACGGGGCGATGCTGCCCCCTAGCGGCGCGCCGGGGAGGTGCAGTCCGCCCGCCGCCCCGAGCCGAGCCGGGGGGGGGGGGGGGGGGCGAGAGCAACGGGCAGACACTTCCCTTCCAAACGCCAGGCTCTGGGGGGCAGCTCTGCTGATAATCACTTGAAGCACGTTAGGCTTTACCCCTGAAAAAGGGAAGGAGGAATCGTCACGGTTAGCCCCCGCCTGACCAACTTGGGAGCTAAAACTGAGAAGCTGGACCCCAATTCCCTCCCTCAAAACCCCCAGAGAAAGGGGGGAGGGATATGAGAGGAAAAGGCTTGTGGATTGGAAATTAAAACAGCTTTAATGGAATAATAATAATGATAATAGCAGTAGTAATATTAATAATAAAGAAATCACTATTAATAAGAAAATAGTAGAATATAGAGAAATGTAGGAAATTGCCCTCTTCCCTCGATGATTTCGTCACCACATATGCTGCGGAGCAGGCACAGGTTACAGTCCAGGCTAGGAGAGAGCTGGGCTCAGAAACTGAATTCAGATTGCACGGATCCGGGATTAGGGGCAAACAAACAGATGAGGTCCTCGCTGGACTTCAACCATCAAAGAAGAGAGACGATACCTTCATAATGCCTCAGCTTTATACAGAGTATGATATATATGGGATGGAATACCCTTTTGGTCAGTTTGGGGTCACCTCTACTGTCCACCTCTCCTCACTACCACCCTTCTTCATCTTTGACTTACGGCTCCATGAGCTTGAGGATGGCCTCGATTACTATAGGAATAAGTATAAGCAATGGCCTTCCCGCATCCCACTGCCCTGTGTTATCACTTCTAGACAGAAGCACTGTCTGAAAAGCATGCAGCTAACTTGCAGAAAATGAAGATACTCAGACAAGACTGAGCTGAAGGTAGAAACTGATCCTGCTTTAGCTCAAACCAGAACAGGGAGTTAGGAACAGGAAGAACTGCTCAAAAGCGTCCACAGAACATCCCTGAATATGTGTTCAGAGACTGACTTCCAAAATATCATAGGAAAACTAACTTCTGAGAACTTTAACCCCCCATAACAGTTCCAAATATTTCAGGCCACAGCTAGGAAGCACCCGTCCCACTGTGCACTCTGCTGTGTCAAAAGCATCCCCAAAATCTACATTAAGCAGCCTCTTCTCAATTTCCCCATTAAAAATTGCTAATCTCTCAAAAGATATGATTAGCATATATTGAATTTTATAGTACTTTGATTAAGACAGACGATGTTGCAGTTTTTTTAAAGTGAGAAAATTAGTATTCAGAGCACTGACTGCAACATGAAGCAGCTTTACAGGAATGATGCCTTACACAGCAGGTAGGATGAGTCACCCTTCAGGATTCTTACCTGTGCACTCTCCAGGGGAGTCTCTCTGCAATGGGATGACAATAGGGAGCATACTCTGCTCTCCTCGTGCACTCCCTGAATCCTCAGTTTATGGAACCAAGTTCTAATCACCACCTCATGGACTTGCTCAAAATAAGACTCTTGAGTAAATGATTACATCAATCTCTGATTTACTTCTAAACCCAAGCTTAATAAAGTTTGTGACATCCAGCTTTTGAGGGCTGCTAATCAGTCTGTCCCCAGCACTCACCAGCTGCAATTCATTTCCTGCAAAGTGCCACTGACATGCAAATTAATTTACTCCTGGTACTTAATTTCCCTCCCTGCCATCAGATGCACCCAGGGCTCAGCCTCCTATGCTGCAGAGCATGAGCACTGGGGTACCGACATTGGCCCAGGCCAGGGAGGAGACAACTGCAAATGAAGCAAGACTATCTTTGTGCTCCCAGCATCCAAAAGGGACAAAACAAACCCTTCACTAATATTGTGTAAGGAATTTCTCCTCTACTAGAAAAAATGTTTCAAGGAGATGATCCTATTTAGAACTAAGAGTGAGGGGGTGGGTTATCTGCTTTGTATTAATAAAAGACCAACAGCATCTAACAGAAGGCACATCCTCAGCAAGAGGATCTCTCCCCTCCATACTCAGTATGGGAACTGAGCTTTGTCCCCATTTCAAAGGATCACCAAAATAACCAAGAAGGAAATATCAAATTACCTTTGGGATCAGTTTTATTATCCAGGGGCCATTTTTTCAGTCACAAAACACTACGAGTTGCTCCAGTTTGATGGGCTGAGGTGAGAGAAAGAGCAACTATACAGTTATAGATATGTTTGCTCTGAAACAGCAGTGATCCAGGTTTCCAGAGCAGTCTCATTATTAGCACAGGCAGCAAAGAAGATTTATTTAAAATTACCTGACAATTTGTTCTGAGGTTTGATCTTTTGTGCTTCAGTTAAATCCTACTTATTTTAGGCCTATTTCAAACTGATTTCAAGAGACCTTCATTGCCTTCATTTTACATGTTTTTGGATTACACTCTTCTTTTGTTTCTGTGTCTAGTGAACTAGTCTCATCTGAATATCTTAAAGAAACCTGACAGTAAGAGAAATTCTGCTCTTAAATCACTCTAAATACACTTTTTATTGGTCCTCATAGCAGAAATTCCTTTTATGAAAGATACTAGGAGACATCAGTGTCTCCAGATGCAAGAGATGTATCAGTGTTTTCACTCTCCAGCATTTCAAGGGAATAGACCCTGTAGGCAAAATAGCTAAACTCTTTCAAAATTCTTCTTTGGAACTCACAACTGCATTTGAGCAAACCTGCAGCCCTTGAGCACTAACTCAAGGAGCCTTCTTGTTTCATCCCCATTCCTACGAGCAAAGAGAATGGCAGAAACACGGGTCCTGGGTCAGTGAGCCTCTGTTCTGGGCGGGTCAGTGGTGGAGGGCAGTCCCTCCTGCACAGCAAAGCACAGGGGTCCTGCAGAGGTGTGGCACAGCCAATCCTCTGCCTGGCACAGCAGCTGGTACAGCAGCATGGCACTCATGCCCCTTGCACAAGGCAACCCTCTCTTGCCAGCAGCATGGCAGTCCAGTGAGGCACTGACAAGGGGGAACTTCCTTACTGGTGATTAATTTGGCAAGGAAACTGGGTTAAACTTAATTAGAGAGGCCTGCCCTGAGAATCAGGTATAGATTTGACACTGCCTTCCCTTCCACACATTCTCTCTTCTACTGTGCATTCAAATATAAGAGAGAGGTCTAGTTCTCCTTGCCTTGTGCAGAAGTAGAAGGTTAAACTTCAACTCCACAGAATCGTGGAATGTCCTGGGTTGGAAGGGATCCACAACAATCACCAACTCCTGTCCCTGGATAGGACAACCCCAATATTCACACTTGCATTGTCCAAGTTCTTCTGAAATATTGCCAGGCTTGGCACTGTGACTGCTTCCCTGGGGAGCTGTTCCAGTGCTCCACCACCCTCTGGGTGAAGAATCTTTTCCTAATATCCAATCGAACCCTCCCCTTGCACATCTTCCTGCCATTCCCTTGGAATTCTAGGTCTCAGTTCCTTTGCCCCTCATTCTCCCTTTCCCTTCAAGGAGGGCCTAAAGTTTGCCAAGTGCTTCAGGAGGCTCAGACAGTAAGGGTTACAAAGGACAAAATTTATTTTTCTTATCCTTGTATTCATTTAATCTGTGTCCATTTATTATACTTGAAGAGACAGAATAACTCCCATGCAAAAAGTTATTTGGGGAAGCCAGGATGATGTATGATTTTAATCAAATCATCTCTGAAAAGGTTTCATTCCAGGAAAAGCTTTGGTACATCAACAAAAGCAGAAGGAATGAACAGCTGGGTAAAGAGCAGCCCTGTTACAGGACGCTGTTACAGGACACCTGATTAAAAATAAAGATCTTGAAAACCAGGCTCTTATTAACTAGTCTTCCTACCATAGGAGATGGGTCTTTCCAGCAGAATTCCTAGGAGGAAAAGGTTCTATTTGTTTCTCATACAAAAGACATTCAGCGCAAGATAGTACTGTGAAAAGAGCCTTAGAGACCTTCACTTCAGTATTTGTATGCTATTCATTGAGTATTTCACGACTGTTGCCATCTGTGCCAGCCTTCTAAAGCCATAACCAGGTCACAAAATCAGTTCTGCAAAAGACCAGCTCCATCTTCATCATAAAACATTTCATCAGTTGAATATTTCAAGGTTTTCATTACCATCATAAGGAAGTATTAATGGTGATAAAATAAGCAGTCAGCAAAAATTCTATTACTTCTCCCTTAGTGAATGTGATCATTACATCCTCACTGAAAAGTTTCTCATTTCCTGAAGGATCAGAACAACTATTAGCTAAAAAGCACCGAGAAGGTACAACTGACACCCATTAAATGCATAATCCCATTGCCACTGAGAAACCCCACTGAAATTGCACCCTGAATATCTATTTCAGGTAGGTAGTTCAAAGTGTTCTTGCTTTTATTCAGATTAAGAACAAAAAATGTGACAGAGGAAGATGTAGCCATATAACACAACTCTGCTCTTCCACTTTCTCTTGTATTTTGTCTTTCTCCGCATTGAAAATGTATTCCTTTAACTGGATTAGTTAGTTAAAATGCACAGTATTCTTTTAAAATGGCTCTCCATATTTCTCTCTGTGGATTACTTTGAAGCACAGCATGTCCATTCTTTTAAACAGGTTCACTCTCTTCACAGGTGTTCATTAAAGTGCGCTCAACTCTAATCCCCTTAGCACCAAAGTATGCGACTTTTAAAAGGGCCTGTGCTAAACCAGCATTGCCCAACTTATCAATGCTCTAAAATGCAGCCTTTCAAGAAGAAGAATTTCTTCACTGTCTTAGAGACCACACATGCTCATCCTGGAACAAATATCGACCTACTTAGTTAACCTTTTTTTAAAATGGCATTTTATCTTTGAAGTTCACAGAGGAGAAATAGCCACGCCAGAACACATTCAGTTTGTATATCTCTAGTTGTTGGTGAGAGCACACATTGGAAAAGCCACCACCCTATAAATAATAGAGGTGTTTCTCTCAGCAGCTTGTTTACTGAAAAACTGACTTCATGGGGGAGAAAGGTTGAATAAACAACCAGCTTTTGAGATGCCTTCCTCACTACCCTTTGCATAACATTAATGCAGCAGTTATAAGAACGTAGTATCCCATCCACCACCCTTCCCAACCTGTCCTAGATTTGGTCTAGGTTAAGTAGCATTTAGTCTAGGCCCACATCAGCAAGTATTTTGACACAAGAGTAATGGATCAGTAGGTGAAAGTGGCTGGTGCTTGGCCTCCTGACATTTCCTCTGTATATAGTTCAGATTTACTTCCCGTTAGATTTAGTCTGGGCCCTGGACTAAATGCCCTCTGTGCACACATGGTTTGATGCTTTCCCCTCTTGGGTCAATTTCTCCCGAGGAGCAACACACAAATTACATTCTGGTGCTTTTCCTCATGACAGTGCTGCCAACAATCAGCTGGAGATTTTGGTCTCAAGAGATGAGCTCCAACAGATGGGACTGAATTGCCTTTCAGGAGCAGCATTACCATTACCAATAAGGGCTTAAAAACTTTCATGCAGGAGGGGAAACACTCTACCGTGAGCTCAACCAGTGAACGAACCTTCCTAAGACAGCTCTTATCAAAGGCAAAGCTAGAAAGCAAGAATCACGTCCTTTTGCTCAGATATTACAAGCTTTTTGCAACACAAACATCTTTATTGACAAAAATTTGTGAAAAGTCAGACAACTCTTTTGAAAATTTCCTTACTTTTTTTGATGGCTGTTCAAACATCTCCTGCATGTGCCAATTTGCTCAGGCTGGCAATCTGAAACACAGCAGGAGGCACATGCTGTATGTGCCACGGCCGTTTTGCACTGCAAATTCATTTCATAATGCAATAAACATTCATAGATCTTAGCAAAGTGCATTCCCTGTAGACAGCAACAGGAGGCATCCACCACCAGCTTTCAAAATAATCCTTTGTAGTGCACAGGCACTGTTGTATCCCTTTAAAACTGAATTTGTCTCATTTCAGGTTCTTCTTGCACCCTTCTTTGAAGATTTCAAGGCTTTTAGCAAACATTAAATAAATTCCTCTTACTTAGGGGAAGTATTAAAGTCCACTTTACCAATAGAGACATGAAGGCAGAGAGGCTGCTAAATACAGCAGGTTGCTTGTAGGGGAAAAAAAAGGATAAAAAGAGTAAGAATCTCCATTGACATCCCCTAACTTTATAAGAGACCATTGTCCTAACACACGGGAAAAACAGCAGGAACCCAAAAAGAGAACTCAAGTGCCCACTATCACCTAGCATTCCACATGAACAAGGGATAGGAACATAGCTGGCTGCTCAAAGGATGTTTGTGTATTTTACATGAAAACACAACTAATGTGAATGAACAATCCTTGGACCACAATTATCACCTGCCCTGCCCAGTCCCGAACCTACTCGAACTCTACGATAAAGGTATCATACCTCTGACTTGCTCCTTCAGACTCGGTTACAACTGGGAAGAAAAGGACTCAAAAGAACATCATCAGTACTGGGACTAGTGTTGCTGCAACCCCTGGGCTGCCTGATAGTAGAGATACTAAGGGCTTGATTTTGCAAACATGATTTTCAACCAGTGTCATTGCTGGTAAATTAAGATAAAATCATGAAAGTGATGCTGATGCAAATGTACTTTGGGTATGTGCGCGTTTGGGCTGGGGTAGAGTTAATTTCTTTCACAGTAGCTGGTATGGGGCTGTCGTTTAGATTTGTGCTGGAAACAGCATTGATAATTCAGGGATGTTTTTGCTGAGCAGTGATTACACTGAGTCAAGGCCTCTTCTCCTTACACTGCCCTACTGCGAATGGACTGGGGTGCACAAGAAGCTGAGAGGGGACACAGGCAGGACCGTTGATCCCAGCTCACGAAAGGGACACTCCATTCCATAGGATGTCATGCTCAACAATAAACCAGGCAGAAGTTTGGCTTGGGGGGCTGCTGCTGGGGGACTGGACATCGGTCGGCTGGTGGTGAGCAATTGTTTTCATTGGCATCACTTGTCTGTCTACGGGTTTATTTCTCTCTCATTGTTATTTTCTTTTCATTATTATTCATTGCTGCCGTCATTATTCTATTTTATCTTAATTATTAAACTGTTCTTATCTCAACACAAGATTTTTCTCACTTTTATCCTTCCAGTTCTCTTCCCTACCATCCTGCTGGGGAGACCGAGCGAGCAGCTGCGTGGTGCTGAGTTGCCAGCTGGGGTTAAACCACAACGGGACAACACAAAGCAAACTCAGACACATAAATGATTCCAGTTGGAATGAATCCACTGATGACATCTGACTCTTTGCTGTGACTGTGCAACTCCAGCAAACTTTTCCATTCAGCTGTTAAATTGTGATCATGGTTTTTTTCTGTACTGAACTGCAGTCTTTTATATACATGTAAAATATATATGGACAATTGCTGTGTAAAGCTACAGAATTCACACATGAATTTGAATTCCCACTTCCATAAAAATGCTGAAGATTTTGCTATCTTGTTGCATTCTGAAAATAGGAGACCAAAAGGTCAATTTTCTCTAAGTGTTACATAATATTGCAGGCCAAGAAAAGGTGAGGATCTTGTTTTTGAAGCACTGTGTTGTACTCTGATATTTCATGAAAAACAAGCAATTGGCATTTCTTAAGTCCAAGTATTTCATTGACATTTTAATAAACTTACTTAACCTCATACTGAATCATAACTCCTGAACTTTAAATTCCATAGAGCAAAGTACCATTTTCTTCCCAATGCAAACTTCCTCTTGGCCAGTGAACCCTTGTCATGCTTCTCTCAATAAACTCAGAGAAATCAGGGCATTTCTTGCCAGCTGTCCCCCATTTTCTCTCATGCACTGAAAAGCTACCCTTTGCATAAGAAAACGTCTACAAAGCAAAAACAAAATTGTGAACAAAACCTTTTAAGTTAGATCAGATTATTTAAAAAAAAACCTGCCAAACTACTACAATGCTTATGAAAACAATCCAAGGCAAATACTTATTTTTACTCTTGGTGGAAATGTCTCCAAATAGAACGTAGAGAAAATATTGATTTTTGCGAAGACAGCTTTCAAGCATAAAGTGCTCAACTGTGCTTGCTACCCAATAGCTTATATGATGAAAATGCAGCAGGGGCTTTTGTTGTATTATGAAATGTTCTAACAAGGTCAGGTTTTCGTCCTGCACCCATCAATAGTGTTTCTGCTTTTGTCTATTTAATCTCATTACAAAAATAAAAGTGTGAAACCATTATTCCAACCAGGAAAGAAGTATGAAATTAAAATGTCTGCTCCACAACACTACTAGTTCACAGAGCTCACGCCTATGAGTTTCACTCCCAATTTTGCAGGCTATAGAAACACATTTGGATTCTTGATGTTAAGCCAAAACCCCTGATCCAGCAAAAAAATATATTTGAGCAGCTCCTCACTGCATCAAGGTTCACATCTTTTCCGACTTTAAAATATGAATGTTGGTTTTGCTTCTCAAAAACAGTACTAATGCTAATTCCATTTAAAGCAATTCAGATTTTAATTAGTAGGAAGGAAGATCTCTCCATAATGATAGAGGTTTAAAAAAAATCACCATTTTAGAAGAAAAATATCAAAAATCATAGACACTAATAAGCCTTTAATTTCTAATTGACATAGAGCCAAAAACTTGCCTGTCTAAAATGATAAGTGTGGATCTATTATAAATGTGCAAGTAACACTTCCTCCAGATAAATGTGTTTCAAATTACAAGAAATAATCCAGTCACTGGAGTATTTAATTTTTGCTCCAATTACTTCTAAAACCAAAATGCATCTACATTTTGTTTCTCATCTCATTAACATAGGGTTATTAATTGTGGCAATGCGTGCTGGTATTTAACATATGTAAGATGATCGAAATGAGCAAGCTTAGACAAAACAAAATCCCAAGACTGTACTTTCACTCAGAATTATCTTGCTGTAGGTACTTCTTGATATTATATCATTTTTTAATACCTTACTGAACAGCAAATTAAGCCATACCTCCACTGTCAACATAAATTAAATTATTGACCTTTATCTTCTATTAAAACAAAAATATCAACTTGAAAATAGCTAAGAAAGCAAAAGCTGTGGATTCTGATGGCCTGTGTAATCATGAGCATTAGAACCTCAGGCAACAGAAAAGTGACTTTATATGTATTTGTTCAGTGTTTAAACACTACATTCTGATTATTGAGAAATTTTTTTCCTGTTTAACAATGGAGGTGAAATAAAATCTATAGTCTTTAGTAGGACCAGACAAGATTATTATAAATGCTTTATTCACAGAGAAGGCAAGTCTTGTACAATGCTCAAATTCCATATGACCTTCAAACTGAAAACTAGATTAGACTTGAATTGGGTTTTGACTCTGTAAGGTCCTTCCTTCACAACACAAATTTAAATGATGACATGAAGGTATGATCTCAAGTCCATTCAAACGCAACACCTGCAGAGGAGTTTTTATTATATCTTAGCATAAATCAAGAGTTTACCCTATGTGTTAATGTATGAACATATTTTGCTTAAACAGAGGGAAAACGGGTGTTTTGTGTGTTCAGGTAACATTCAGCTGGGAACAATCTCCTCCCCAAGCCTATTTATATTGGGTAAAACAAGGGTGATGTAACTGTGACTGTTGATTTAGATCACAGTTTACCACAGTCAAGTATTGCACGAAAGTCAGTGGTTCCTAAGAAGCCCTCTGTGCACTGTAGAGTCTAGAGTTAAGAGGAAATATCCTTCAGAAAGCAGCACCTTTGTCCCACACTGGCGTGGTGCTGCACATCAAGCTCTGCTCCCCAGCCAAGAGCCAAACTCTGACATCTGACTGAGTTTACATAGGACACCCATCCAAAAACTGTTTTGTAACAAAATCAGACCAGTCAACCTTTGGTAGATGTGCTTATAGTTTGCCTAAGGAAACAGAATTCCCCGTTGTCCATTGTTCACTATATGGTATGCCCTTATCCTCTCCTTTTGTCCATACTTTTCCTCATTGGCTGCAGAAAGTTACTAGGTGACATTGACTGTAAACCAAGATATTCCTGATACACACCTTCTGTGGTTTCTGCTTCTCCACACTTCTGACATATGTTGAATCATGTTGGGTTCTTGGACTCTCTTCCATGGACAGATAATGGTTTCAAGAAGCAGCAAAAGAAACTAATCCAAAGCTGAATACCTTCAGATTTTCTACGGCTTGCTTTTCTAATTACAGCAGAAGTAAACACTTTCCTTCTGGCACTTTCCCATCAAACACTCACTGAGACATAGAACTGCTAATTCTAATGTCACCATCCACTAATTCCACATAGTCTCTCATCCTTGAAATGAGAAAGAAAATTATCACTTATCCTACTTAGGATAAGGCAGGCCTTTGCTCCTTCTGGTATGACAAATAGCTTTGCTCATTATCTTCTCTGATTCTGAAGCATTATTGAAACCGTCTGTGAATAGGCATTTGCTCCCCACACCACCTCTGAAGGAGTTTTACCACCTACCACGTGCAGCATCAGTACTGTCAGAGGGTCCTCTGGTTTCTTGTCTGATCTGAACCAAGCTGCTTGAAGAGAATCACATTCACCCTCCACCTCCTGAAGGTAAGCAAACGGGAAACTTGTTTTCTACAAGAGAAGAATGAACAGGAATCAGCCTTGCTGGTGAGTGCTGCCAACTTCAGCCAGGCCATGCAAACTCCAATAAAAAGTTGAATGCGTGTGTGGGAAAGCAGGACAGAGGGAAACCATTAGTCAACTCATTTCAGCAGAACATTCGTGCTGTTTTGGTAAAGATATTCTATACTTCCTGCAGCTGCTCAGGCGTGATCTCCCATAGCTCTGGTTCTGCATGTTACTTCCCAAGAAAGTCCAAACTCCTCGGGCTCCCTCCAGCATAAGGGCCAGCCTTAGCAACCTCTGCTGCCTTCTGCTTTTCCAGCTGTCAGTCAGCAGCAGGAATTCCCTCCTTACACAGCTCTGCAGTATGGGATTTTAAACTTGGCAGACTCCCACACACACCCATCTCCACTCTATGCAGGGAGGAAAGCAGTGGGAAGCAGCTCTTCCCTGTGTATTCTCATATATCTTTATGCCATCAGAGCCTGCAGGCCAAAAACTCAAATGACCAGAAAGTGGTTCTTCCATCCTCTGTGTGGCTGGGGGCAAGAAATACACAAGCTCCACACAGCTTCACTTGAACCAGGCTGCAGTATGATCAGCTTTATTCTTTTAAAAAGGAGAGATCTCCTGATTTTAATGTTTCAGCCAACAAACAAACAGAAAGAAAATGTATCCATTACTAGAACAATCTGCAAGTTTCCTTGACTAGTCCTAAAATTTAACCCTCTCTTTTTTTCCCTCTACCATACATGATCCCACACGTTTACAGTCTCACCTAAGACCTCTGTCTGTAATTTACCTGACCTCTAACTTCTAATACCTGACCTCATGCACCTAGCATCCCAGACAGAAAAACATTACTTCACCATCTAACATCCTTTAAAACAGGACAATTTTTAAAGGGCTAGAATTAGCACCTGGTAAGGAGTTTCAATGACCACTTTAACCGTACCTTTTGCCATCTTGGTACATAGTGTTCAAAATCTAAAAAAGAATAAAGAGAGAAAAAGAAAGAAAAAAAAAACAGAAGAAAGGGAGGAAAAAACCCAACAGTTCCAGTTAAAAAGGATATGCCCTTTCCATTAAAACATAAAGAATTTTATCTATAAAGAAAGTTTTATATACTACCCTAATTTCATAAGTAGGAATGCTAGTGAGGTGTATAAACCTGGCTGTCTGACTTGATCAGCATAATTGTTCATCTCGATTGTTTGGCTTGATGAAACCTGCTCACTCATGGAAGAAGTCCTCAGCTAGTCTTTAAAACGTTGCTACAAAGAATGCTGTTAAAAGGGAAATAATAAACTGATCTTTACATCTCCAGGAAGTAATAGGCTTAAGGTACAGCAAAGATGACTAAAGTGAGCTCTTAGGAAAAGCGTTACAGTGGGGAGGGTAACGAACAAATCACCAAGAGAGGTCTCTGTCCTTGGAAGTTTTTCGTTACAGCTTAGGCAATATCAGACAAGGATTGCTTGCCACTGCCAACCTCATTTTCTACAATTCTGTGTATCTGTGTATACAGAAGCCATAGCTGTTATCTCAATTTGTCTAGTAGGTTCTATGGAGTATCACCAAGTATGATATGAAGCATCAGCAGATTAATTAATACTTGATAATTCAGTAGCACTGAGAAGTCATGGGAGAAATAGACTGATGTGTTAGAATGATAACAAGACAAATGTGTGCACAATTCATCACCTCACTAAAGTCACCCTAATTTTTACTTGGGCCTCTAAATTCTCTCTGGCCTGACAGCAAGGCAGGGAAACAGTGAATCAGAGACCTGTGTGCCAGTCGTGGCTATTATTTAACAAACGTTTCCAATTTTTATTCTTGTTTATTTGTATCAATTTATAGCCATCAACATAGCAGCAACAGGAACACACTTGTTCCAAACTAAACCATGTCCTGCAAAGGACATCTCAGAGATATAAGTAAAAATTACAGGTTTTCTTCTGCTAGAACTGCTTCATTTCTTATGCCTCTGGATCTCCGTCTCTCTGCTGTTCCCTGCCCTGATGAATACAATTGCTCTCCCACAAGACTTCTAATCTCTGCAAGATTTGCAGGAATGATGTGACATTTTGCTTTTTTTCTGCTTACTCCTATTTAAAAAAAAATCAAAAAAGAAAATCTCCTCTTGGCATGGCCCACGCCTGCCAGTCACATTCTACCAACTGGCTGAGGATTTAACTTGTGCTAATCACTCAGAGATGGAATGCCATCAAGTAGACGGCAAAAAATCGAGTAGAAATAACAAAACGTCTCAGACTCTCAACAAATATATCCTCTGTAATGCCCTCCATCAAATTGTTACTGCCTTTGGAAGTGAAATAAGCCTAAATCAAATGTGAGTGATGACTGTCTGCTGCGGTGTGTAGAATACGTGACTCCAGCATTTCCCAGCATTACCCCATCAGCGAACACTAGAGAGCAGCCTTTCTCCGGCATAGTAACAATTGCACAGTTCTTTTCCCTCTGCTTTCTGAAGGCAAGAAAAAATTGACCCCTATTCTGAGAATTTGGTGCACTCTACAAGGAAAAAAAATTCAGATGCCTGATCAGACTGAATTGAACCATAAATCTGCTAGATAGCATAATCACAGCATTTCTTATGGATGCCAGCTGTTGATAGTTTGCACTCAACCTTCAGAGTCACACATTTTTATTGTGGATTTTATCTTCTCATCTGGTTTATTTGTATTACTGGAGCACTTCAAACTAAAAACAAGTGTGGCTCCAAAGGGAACTTGAAATTGGTAAGGAAATGGTCATGCCTGTTTACGGTGTGCAACCCCAGTTTAAAAGGAGTGAGCTTATAGCAAGGCTGGGGAATTACACCAAAATATCTTCACTGCTAGATCCTTTCAACACCATGAGCATTAAGACCACATAGGTTATGCTTTTAGAGTACTTGGGCTACACACTGAAACAGCAGCACTGGAATCCATGATTCATTTCCTACCTGCAAGTTATCTATTCAGCAGGACTGGCAGATATGGAAGGTTTCCTTCCACAACCCCCACCAGTGCTTGGATCCATCTCTGACAAGGCCCTTTGTAAGACTTAGGCAGACCTGTCGTATTTCACTTCTGCAGAGATGGCAAAAAAGGATACCTATTAGTTCTGCTCATAACAGCAATCCTGGGACACATAAAACCTGTCTCCTGAGCAATGCAGCATGGTTTTCAGCTCATTTGCTAGAGCTCTGAGTCACCAGAGTGAAACGCCACTATTTCCACTGCTAAAAAATGTACTGGCAGCTTCATTGCATTTGGAATAACTTTAGTAAATAACATTCAGTTCAAGACACAATTTTGAAAGACACAGAAGGGAAAGACCTGTCCCTTACCTGTTGCAATACAGAGATATTCTGTCCTCAGGTGATGATACTTTTTATGTACCTGGTGTGACAGCCCACTGAAAGAAAATGGATCAATGTACACTACAGCTACACCTATGTAAAGCTGTATTTCTACAGTGCTTCACACTTGAGCACTTAAAGTCCCAGTGTTGATAAGAATACCTACTGACTTTTAAATCATGATCATTGTACAAAAATTCATCACCTATATTCAAGCAGCAGCAAAAATAGAAGCAAAGATTATCGATAGCAAACCCATAAGTCTCAATCACTTCAGTTCAAAGGGGGAATCAGGTACTGGTTTATTAAGGCTATTCCTCTACTCAGGGTCAGACAGCAACATTAATTCCTTGGACCTCTGCCTTCATATTACATTGTTATTTCTATTTGTTCTTTTGTTCTGAATTGAAATGTTCAGTGCAAGGCAGGATATTTTTGCTGAGTGCCAATGTGTTGCGAAGCACAGGAGCTTCATGGGGGGCAGGGTACAGCTGTAATACAAATCCATAATTGTTTGTTTGATAGGAAGAAACCACTAGCTAGTCCTACTCCACAATCTTTTCACAACACGTTTCAGGTTAACGATCTTTAGAGTGACCACCACTATGTCATAAGCAGCTAAGCACTACAGCAATACCAAATTCTGCCCATTTGCAAAGATGTGTAACAAACCACACAGAATTTGCTATAGATGGTGCCCAAGAGCAATGTTTGCAACTCAGTTTAAATGGGTAATGCATTTAGAAGCTTGTAGCTTGAAAATACAACTAGTCTCTATATTTTATGATCCAGCTCCTTTCTTTTCCAGAAGACAGTTCTAAGACATTGCACTCCAGGATAGCATCAGCTGGAAAGGATAGAACCAGAACCAGAACCAGGCCTGGCAAGGTGCCTACACACAGCCATCCAAAGGAAGAACCACCCCCTATGTGTCAAGCGTAGCACAATCTCATATAAAGATGCCAAAAAAATTACAAGGTAAAACAAATTTGTAACTGAAGACAGGAAACCATTCAGAGGGACCTCGACAGCTTGAGACGTGGGCCTGTGCAGATCTCATGAAGTTCTACAAGGCCAAGTGCAAGGTTATGCATCTGGGTTGGGGAAATCTTAAGCACTAATACAGGTTGGGTGAAGAGTAGCCCTGAGGAAAAATACTTGCGGATGCTGGTGGATGAGAAGCTCAACATGAGCCAGCAATGTGCACTTGCAGCCCAGAAAGTCAATCGTATCCTGGGCTGCTACAGTAGAAGCATGGCCAGCAGGTTGAGGGAGGGGATTCTGTCCCCCTAGTCCACTCTCCTGAGACCTCACCTGGAGTGCTGCACTAAGTCCTGGAGTACTCAACACAGGAAGGACACGGACCTGTTGGAGTGAGCCCAGAGGGAGCCACAAAGGTGTTCTGAGGGCTGTAGCACCTCCCATATGAGGACAGGCTGAGAGTTTGGGTTGTTCGGCCTGGAGAAGAGAAGGCTCCAGGGAGAGCTCATAGTAGCTTTTGAGTACTGAAAGGGGCTACAGGAAAGCTGGGGAGGGGCTTTTAATCAGGGAGTGCAGAGATAGGATGAGGGGAAATTGTTTTAAGCTGAAAGGGGAGATATTTTGATTAGATACGAGGAAGAAATATTTTCGTGTGAGGGTGGGGATACCCTGGCACAGGTTGCCCAGAGAAGTCGTGGCTGCCCCATCCCTGAAGGTGTTCAAGGCCAGGTTGGATGGGGCTCTGAGCACCCTGATCCAGCAGAAGGTGTCCCTGACCATGGCAGGAGGTCAGAACTAGATAGTCCTTAAGATCCCTTCCAACCCAAACCCTTCTACAATTCTCTGATTCTATGAAACACAAACATGAAAGATTTACTGATTGATGAAGTCTATGGAAAGTCAAGACCAGAGCCAAAGCATCCTAGACACTAGTTTATAACCTTTCTCACAAGATTTTTCATCCCTTCAATATTATTGAGACAGTAATATTGAAAATATTTAACACTGATGCTTTCCTTGCCTGAAATACCCCAAAATAAGATACACTGCACGCCTCAATGAGCAACATTCTTCACTTCAGAGTTTCTGATATCTCCCTCGTCACAAAACAAATGAAACTTAACTCATCCACATTTTTATTGTTCCACCATACAAAGAAATAGTAGAAGGAAGGAAATGTCTACTTTGCATAATTTTAGTTCTACAGTAATTACTGTATGCAAGAAAACATTTACTAGAGTGTAAATATGAGGCACTGTGACTATTTGGTTTGAAATATGGAGACAGAAGATAAAAATAGTGTACAAGGAAAAAAGAAATAGAATTAGGTTTAATAAAATAAGTTTTGTCTCAATTATTCACTCATTGAGACAAGGATGTTAAACACACTCAGATTAGTCAAGTTTTGAATTCAAATAAAAATTTTAAATTAATTCTGCAATTGTACAACATAAAACACCAACAAAGTTGATAAGAAATTACTGCAAGTCCTCTTGTGGCAAATGAAGATAGCAGAAAATAATTGCTTGGTTTTAATGTGTTGTAGGGTGGGTTTTGGGGTTTTTTTTTGGGGGGGGTGGTGGTGATGAGGGGCAGGGGGTGTTGTTTGAGTGTTTAAATGTAAACAAGAGAACCCATAAAGTTACTTTTGTTGTTTTCTTTCTCTTCCTGCGCAGCACTTTTTGTGCGGGATAGAAGAACCAGAACATCACTATTCCTTAAATTACAATGGTTTTTAAAATAAAATCAGCCTAATGCTGATCAAAAAAAAGACTGTACACAATGGGTTCTCCAATAAAAAACGCAGATTTGATTAAGTTGCAATATCCCATAAGAAATGTCTTTTCATACTTACAAGATTAAACCATGTCACTTTTTACATTTATAAGAAAACAACCATATCAACCTTTTCAAATATTCAAATAAGGATAAAACAAAGATTGTCTGTCTGAGCATTTCTTTTGGTAGGCATTTATTTTTTCTGAAAATGCAGTTTCTCAATCAACTGTTAGCAACTTTGCTAAATTCTGCTGAACTCACGAAGAGCCTTTCATTAGTTTAAACAAGCTCTAGACAAGGCCATAGAAACACAGAACCACCATGTAGTGACTGTCTCACTTTTAAAGTTACTCTCCAGAGCTCACTGCTGTATCTGTTTAATCCAGGGCTATAAGGTATAGGCTACCCTTCTCCAGTTCTGCTGTCACTTCAATTCTACAATCAGCATCGGGACTGATCTTTCTTAAACAGGTTAATTTTGCACCTGAAATATAACAGGTCAGATAGTTACTAATGGATAAGGTCCTGGTCCTTGATTACCCGATCCCAATATACTGAAATGGGAGATCATGCAACATCCATCAAGAAAAATTCTTATTCTGACTTTTCTTTGACATCCTTTCACCCCTTTACATATCACTCATTGACCATGTTCCCTTTTTCATAATTTGCTGTTGGTGCACTGCTTTATAACACAGGTAAACACATGTTCCCTTTGATTTCCAGTTGTAGATATACAGTGAGAAAACATTCACTGAAGACTGGTGGCAATGACAAGACCAATCAAGCTATGAAATCTGTCAAGCAGTATCTGCTTAATGAAGCTAACTTCTTTGCAGAGTCAGCATGAAAGGGCTTTCAACCTAACCTACCTCAAGGCAAGGAAGACGACTGCACTCACATTTTGGGGTCTTTTTTTCAGCCAGAATTCAAAGTCTGATGATAGCCCTTCAACAGCTCTTACAAGTCTCCTGAAGCTCCAGGATACTGTGCTAGTCTCTCCTACCTGTTCATTGGGAAGGAGCATCAAAGCACCTCAGCTTATAAGAGTGCTAAGATCTATGGCATAAACAAATTCCCAGCAGCACAGAGGTAAGAAAGGCATTAGGAATTGTAAAGTACCTCATGCATCACTTGTGCTGTGGCTGCTCAAATCTTGTCTGTTCAATCTAACTGTGGAGTCAGTTACCCAGGCAGAATCAACACTGGGTATATCTGGTGTGACTTGATAATGGGAAGATCAGCTGCTAGACTGAAGACATCTTGAACACTGCAGCACCTAGCACTATAGAACACTTAACTACAAGTTGTCCTGCTTACTTGTGTTGCTTTTTCTTCATTACATCATATAAGATTATCAAAATCATCACAGAATGATGCATTATATTACAAATCCTTTGTTTACTTTAGTGTGCACAGAGCTAAGGACATGTAGTAACTGTTAGAGGATGAAAGCCAAAATGTTAATTTCTCCTGTGTAAAACCCAGATTCATTTCAGTAGCTTTTAGGACCTTTGTCCCTGTAGGTTTTTCCAGTAGACAGAAGAGAAAAACACGTACATGCAGAAAATCATTCAGTCTTCCTTATGTCTGAACAAACTTTTTCTTGCACTATCAACTGGGAAAAGCCTGGAGACACTTCACTCATATAGAGGTGCCTCAAAGTGTCTCAATTAGATGGGAACTCAACCTAATGCCATAATCTCAGCGTGGTTAAAAGCATCAGTCACTGTGTTCTGCAGATTGCTTATTTTAATCCATCAGTCTCTGAAATCTGTGCACTAGGATAACAACAAATGAGTAAAAAAGATGTCATCTTATGAGATGAAAAGGGACACAGGCCAACTAGATACCATTTATAGAGAGCAAGCAACAGAATTGACAACTGAAGCAAAGATTCCTGGGGGAGGGAATGTTGGTTTGTCCTATAATTAAATTCACCCTCCCTTTGCCAAGGTCCCTAATCCTGTTTTGAGTGGGAGTCATTTTCCGACAGGGAAAATAACTTCTATGGAATCAAACAAGTTGCTTCAGGCAGAGCAAAGCAGGAGGGAAGGGTGGGAAGCTCACTCTTCAAAATATCTTCCACTCCTGCTTTCTGCCTGGTGACCACAAAGCTGCAAGGGCCTGATCAACCAAACAGCCATTCTGCCATGGCTTCCTTTCTGCCCAGCTTGTTTCCAGTAAAGAATGATTCAAGGGAAACATCCTGGTTGTTTAGGCAGTCAGTTGTTTGACCCAAAATAGCCTCAACCATCACAAAGAGGACACGAGAGCCTTTGATGCAAGTGTATAGCCAAGACCCCCGAAGCCCTTAAAGGTTAAAAGAAGCCTCAGAATTAGGCTTTAAGCCTGGAGATCTATTCCCAGTCTTTACCTTGCCACTGAATTTCTTTGTTGCTTTTGAAGTCTTGTCTCCATTGCCCAGTTGTATCACAGCATTAATAGAATTCCCTACCCCAAACACTTCATAAACACCACAGATGCTCTGAATCCTGCACGATTCTCTAGTCAGAGAAACACATTAGGCACCTAAAATAAGCCAGCTTTCCTGCGAAGCCCCATTTAAAGCTCAGTAGTTTATAATAAATGGACGCAACCCAAAACTTGGGTTTAGAATTTTCTTCACTACTTTTAAGCACATATGCAGTTTTAGTTTTGGCCATTATCTCCAGTAAACTTTGTCTTAGCTGGCTAATTGCAAAACACAAGATAACACAGTTATTTGTTAAAATAGGGTTAGACAATTCCTCTGCTTTGCTCAAAGGGAAGCTTCAATGGGGATTCCTATTCTGACTCCAAAAAACACTGACCATTAGCTGTTTCCAACTAATTTTATGAAAGTGTAACAACTTGTTCCGAAATTTTACTGTGAGAGCACTTAGTCTAGAAATGCCTTGCTGAGCTGAGGACTGTTTGGAACTTTTTCTTGAGTCAAAATATTTTGAGGGTCTTTTTGAGGTGGCTAAGATACTTCAGTCTACTGTTTAACTAAAAAGTTAGACTTTTTCAAGCCTATTGGATGACTTGGACGGTGAGCCAAAGGCAGAACTTCTTTCCAATCAACCATCCAACAAGAAAACAAGTTGGATCCTTGCTTCATGCATGAGTTGTTCTCACTGCTGTTTATTGCGTAACATTTGGTTGTTTAAGAGTTATTTGGCACTTCTCCAATACAGCTGACAGCTAAATAATATATAATCTGGTTTTCAGCATAGCAATTACTAAGAAAATCTGAATACACTGAATGAGTAAACGACAGGTTAAAACACCTAGAACAAGATGCCACACCTGAAAAAGCTAATATTACCTGAAAAACTATTATCTGTAATCACCAGAATATGCTGAAATTATTGTTTTATTTAGAGGAAGATTAGGCCACCTGCTCTTGAAAGTGCATGCCAGGTACTTGTTTACTGCTCTTCCCCCCTCACACACACTTACGAGATTCAATAATTTTTCCAGTAGCATATTACTGGGAATTATGCACGAACCTCAAGTTTCAGGGCTAGATTGTTCTTAGAATCAAACTGCTCTTAATTAAACTACTCACGCCTCTCGAGAAGCAAAATAGAGAATCTGATACTGTGTCAGAGATCATAATTAGAACTGTGCAAATATAGTCTAAACTGAAAAGTATTCCATCTTCACCCTGAAATGAACCTGCTGGTTTCTCATTCTCAGCAAAATATTTTTGAGGGTCAAGCAAAATACTGCAGTTGAGCCCAAACTCAAAACTACATGCCTTGTCCAGCTAGATGAATAGGAGCTTACATTTTTAATAAATAAAAGCAATTCTGTTTTCTCACCTATATTTGGTGGAAACAAATAGTTAAAACATTTAAATGAATTTAATTCATATCTTCTGAAGGAAATGTATTTGTAAGTACTTTCCCAGCACTGAAAAAGAAATTTGCTAGCTTTTGTTACTATAATATATTATTTCTTTATCATACTTTTAAGTACGATAAAACCACCAAGGCTTTTCTTTAAGCTTCCTTCTCTGCTTTGAATTTCACAGTAGCAGTATTGAAAATAAGTATTAATGACCACATCACAATCTACAGATGGAGAAGGCACAAATTACTACTCCGTTTCCATCCTGTGTCACTCCAATCCCTGTGATAAATTGCACCCATCATTAAGCTGAAGGAGACCCTAACGCATCATAAGACCATGATTATGATAACAGATCTGTTTGAACATGCCCTATTTGCCTTATAAAAAGAGAGTCTAGTTTCATTAAGGTATTGTTCTATGCTGTAGGCTTTTTCTGAAGCTGTGTCTGCTGTGGAAATCACTACATCATAGTAGTAAATACATCTTAAAGCAATTAAATGCATTGTACAGTCTTCAAAAACAAGATAATCTACCATCTTATCCATAAAATAAGTATCTAGAATAGATGTGCTATTGGAAGAGGAAGTGAACTATAACCAGATCCCAACATCTAGCCAGTATGGAAGAGTTTTAACCCAGTTTAGCACTTCCCAGTAACTATCTTCCTGTCTAATAAGCCAGACTGAGGGTGTGTATACATAGCCTTTTGCAGACAGATAAGAACAAGTTTTGCCTTCGCCACAAGCAGCTTCCGCACCATTCTTCTGGCATAAGCAAGTCACAGTGCCAGTGGCAACACCTTGCCCTTCAGCACCTCTCATCTCCTCAGTGTGGGCACAGTAATAGCTGTGGCAACACAGCTTCTGATCCAGGAATTGTGCACACATGGCTGAGCCACTTAAGTGCCGGCTCACACCGTGCCTCCAGACCTGCCCTAAAACTCTGCCAAACAGCCCTGCACTTGCAAAAGTCCCATCTTCAATCTTGACTCGGCTTTCAGCACAAGCAGGTTTCTGAGCACCAGGAGTGCAGCACACAACACACACAGACACATGATGCTCCAACCAAAGTCAGCTGTAACAGTTCGCCCAAAAAAAAGGAGGTCAGGGCACACAAACCTTTTCTTTCAAAGCTGATAGTGCTGGGAAACTTACTTCTGATTGTTATCATTTCTTTGCACGTCTCTATCCTCTACTCCCTGCAAGCATAGGTAACAATGAAGTTCACACAACTTTTTTTAATTCTCTGCTGTTGTGGCCAACCTTTTTTATTCCTCACATGCCATTCAATATCCCATTTTCATTTGTGCTCCCTCTAGGGGTGCATGAGCTGCTGTTACTGGGGACTGAAGGAATCCCTTCTCCCTCAGCCTCCTTATTAACTACTTTCTATATACTTGGATGTGTTTACAATGGTTTCAAAAGCAGGATATTACCAAAACTATAGTCAATAAACACCAGTGAGCACCATTTGTTTCAGGGGATGTAAACTGATGTGATGGCTGTATCAAAGTTTTATTTTCCACATTAATAATTGTATGTGCCAATGTATATTTTTATTGTACGTGTTAATGTTTTATTGTATGTACTAATTTGAGCAAGCTTTAAAAGCATGCAATACATCTACATAAACTCAAATATATTTGTCTTAGAGGAAATCTTCCAGAAGAACAAATTTCTGAATGTCACATGCAGGTGTAACCAAAAAATTTCAGGCTTTATCAAAATAGCTTTTCATCAAAACTTCCAAAATCAACAGCTTGACAAGTCTACGTTTCTAAACAAGGCAGTAGGACCACTAAGAGTTTTTATAAACTGCTGGCAGAATATCAAAAAGCACTTTGTCAGAATATGCCTTTTAGAACATCTCCCCCTTACTGCCATATTCACGGGAACAGTAGATGGTGCTGTTTGATGCTGTCTTCTCTCATATTTTATTATCATTGAAATTAATATGTTATAATGCATTTTTACAACATGTATTGGGGAAATTCATTTAATACTGGGACATTAATGCTACATCACTGCATTTACTGATTGTGAAATGTTTATTCTATAATGACATTTCTTTATTGCTTTCCAGATTTTGTTTTGAGGCGTATTTTTTCAAATACCTTACTTCCTAAGAAAGTGAGGATTGTCCATTCACCAGTCAGAATATCATTATCAAATGCATGACAGAACTAATCTTTAGCATAACTTTGTAATGAGGGGTCACATCCTCCCAAAACTAATTGGGGGGAGGGGTATCATAGATAATACCAACAAAAAATAATTACTAAACATTTCTAGATTTTTCCAGACTGACAGAATTGATATCAATTTGCAGAACTCTCAGTACATAAGCCCTATAGAAAGCAAAATTTGTTATACATTTAAATCAGACCAGTGAATTCTTGTTCAACCGAGAAAAAACAGAACACAACTAGCTGGGTACAAGACTCCAGATTTTAACAACATCAGTTTCAACAAGCTAACCCTTTATTTATAAGCAAGTGTCATAGTTTTTCTGCCTATTGTTAAAAACACAACTCCAGTCTCTTGCCTGCTGGACGCTGCCCTCCATTCCTGTCACTCTACCTTGACTTGCTCAACATCACATTCAAATTTTGTCCTCTCTTTGAACTCCTTCACAGAAATAATCTTCTGCTGCCACCTCTATTTATACCTTCTTCCCTGACCCTCAACGATTCACCAGTTATGTTAGCTTCATGGATGTGGCTGTTTATGCCCCCATCTACTCTACACTTTGTGCTGCCTACAGGATCCAATCCATCTGCAAAGCAACAATTTGGTCTCATACATTTTCAACTGGCTTTCCCTGAATTATTAGTCTTAGCTAACAAGTAAAGAAAGAGGCAGTGCAGCTGAAATGTCTTTTAAAACTGAGAACATTTGTGTTTCTATAGTATTTACATAAAAATACTATGACCTCAAGACACACGCATACATGATTACATCCAGAGACATTTGAACACCTCAGTAGGAATACCCACTTGCTTGAAAACAGGCAGGCACAAGAGTCTTTACAGGATCACTTGAGGCTTGAGCATCCTCTGCATCTTGCATGCCACTTGTGCAGATAAAACACAACAGCAGCTCTAATTGCCAAAAGCAGCTGAAGCTTTAGATGCAAAACTCCTGTGCATGTCAATGCAGGAAAGAATCTTCAACAGAAAGTTTGTATGGTCAAACAAATAAATCAATAATATTGCACAAGGCAACAATTAAACAGGAACCAAGCCTTGCATTTAACTTGTTCCAAAACACAACCAGGTTTTGTTTTCAAAATATGTATTTTTTCCACCAACAAGAATTTCATGTTTTGTTTCCCTATCCAAGAAGATGGACATTTGTCAGCCTCTCCGCCTCTGTTTTTCCTCTCTCTGCTACTACTCAGAACATTTCAGTAATGAAGGCATTTGGAAGCATTAGTGGCAGACCAAGGAAAACAACCACATGTCTTTCCTTCAATGCAGGGGAGAATGACCCAGCCCACCCACACCTACCCAAAGCTCCTCGCTGCATTCGGAGACTGGCAAAGCTTTAAAATCTGGGAATAGCTCTTGAAAAATTCCTCCAGCCTGGGAAAAGCAGGAGCAGCATTGCTGCTGGAGGAAGAGACCTTTTCACTCCTTCAAGCGCTGTGTTAAAGGCCCAGGAGATGAGGTGGGGGAGCCCCTGCAGCGGCTCCGCGCACAGAGCAGCCCCCACCAACCAGGATCTGGAAGGACCTGGCACAGCCTCAGTGCAGAGAGAGATGTGCAGCAAAAACATTGTCAATTTTTAAAAGTGCTCTTGTCAGAGAGCCCCTCAGGCCCTCGCTCCACTAGGGAGGAGGAGCAGTGACCTGCCAGCAAAGAGAAAGGACTGTTATTTCTCTCAGTTCGTGATGTGAATCAAGGTATTTTAATTCCTGCATTCAGATGAAATATCTGAGATGAACTTAAGCTGGTTTCAGATATGACCTGTTTTTATAGCACAATCTTAAAAGAGATTTAATTGCACAAACAGAAGCAGCAGAAGGGCAGGAGGAGCTGCAGTGTAAAGAGAGGTGTGTTGGAAGAAAACTGGACAAGGGGATCCTCGTTACTTTCTGCCTGAAGGACCAGAGTGGTTGCCCCATAGGTACAGCGTAACCACTGAGCCCCACGTCCCTGCCAGCCCCTCAGAATCCCAGCAAGAGCAGTTTCTGATCCTCCTGCACCATGAGCCAGAAAACCACACATGCTGCACAGTGGTCTCAAGCATTTTAATAGCATCAGTCTTTTTTAAAACTATGTTTTTCCCTTTGATTTTTTTCATGTCGTATTTATAAGAAGGAAGAGGGAATTTACATATCCCTTTCTCAGAGAATGAATAGCAGCTTCACAGCGGCTGTGAATGAAGGTAGGGAAATAGCTCTTCTTCCCAAGAGGGTCCCACTGAAGGAAGACAGCTTTAAAGTTAAGCCAGGGCTCCAGACTATTCTCACGATATACACTGAATCAGCAAGCAAGGCCTGACACCACCTCCATTTGTACCAGTCTCACCTCCTCAGCAGCCCAACAGGTTTAGCACTGCAGCAGCTCGAATCAAGGCTTTTTTTTCTACAGCTGTCTGGGCTACAGCCACTTCAAAACACCTGAATGGCAGGTGACACCTCTGCACATCACTAAACATTGGCTGCTTCTCCAGTACAAACATCCCGTTTTCAGCCCCTGCAATTCCTGGGGAGAGGTAGTGTCTGTTATGCTGTCTTAGGAATGGACCCTTTTTGTCTTGCTGGTTTAAGACACTAAGCCCAACAGTAAAACCTCCATCACCACTGCAAAAAATTAAGCTAATCATTTCCCAGTTTCATCTTTGCCTGCTTTTTGCTTTACAATTCATTTCTGCAAAAAGCTGGAGCAGACAGACACACAGCCTGACTAAACGTTTCTAACTCTGTCATCCTGTCTGTTGGAAAGCATAAGGGTTCTAAAGACTTTTGTTTAAAAAATATATATCCAATACTACATTGACAGCCTCAGTTTCCTCCTGTGGAGCTCTTACTGGGATTTGGTTGGAGTTCTTTTCAGATCCCCCTTCCCAGCATACAGATTCCCTCTCCACACCAGGGAGGCCAGCCTGCCCTCCTTTCATCAAAGCCTGCTCCAGCAAGAATAATCCCTTCTCCAACCCAAAGTATGTGTCCTTCCTTTGTCTTCTCCCAGACTCTCTTGTTTTTCAAATGCTTACTCAGACACCTCTGCCAATTGCTCATCTCATCTGCCACTCTAGTCCCCACTCCTCAGACAATTTCCTTTGTTCTCTGCCATCTCCACACACCCTTTAATAAGCCAGGCAGATTTACTAAAATTTTAGTGTGTCATATGTTAGTCTGCCTCCTCCCTACCAGGCACAAACATGACTCCCACGTCTTCTGAGAAATACAAACCTGGGAAGCTGGACACACAACTCTGCCACATTTTTGCCTCGATCGCTTCCCAGTCCTGCTCACCACGCAGCTGCCTAAAGGCCTGTGCCAAGGGAGGGAGAGCAGAGGGATGGCAACTAGAGACCACAAGCAGGAGAGAAGCACAGCTCTGTCCCTGTGGCAGCTGTATCTGCTGGTACTGGCTGAAACTACTCAGTTAAAGTCTTTTCAAGACCAAAGAATGGATGGATACAAGCCAGGAAAAGGAACATTCACACTCTATAGAAAGACTCACACACAGCTAAATTCTTCTTTTGAAGTTCTACTGCAGAGTTCAGATGCTCTTCTACCTTTCTTGGAGGTGATTTTTGCCTGCATCAGAATTTTAGCTCTCAGATGGAAGGAGGTTTCCATCTTGGCCAAACTGCCCCGTTTGAAGAAAAACGACTCCACAACTTTTTTTTTTAATCCAGTTAGTGAGAAGGAACTTCTTGTACACCTGATTCTTATTAAGTGCCTTTGATTTCTCCCCAGAAAACCACTGAAACTAAGTGGCTGTGACATTTGATCTTCATATTGAAGATGTAGGGTTACATTTGCATGTTTTGCTGGCCTTTCATCTTGTGATGGTTACATACCTTCTGTAGATAGCAAAATGAAGGCCCCGAGTTCTCATCAGCCCCCTGTAGCCTATCACATTCAGGAACAGTGCTGCCACACAGACCATTTGGTGGTGTTCCCCTCCTTGAACAAACCAACAACCTAGGATTTCCTGTAAGCTCACTGACAGCTGTAGTAATTCCAAAGTGAATTATGCATTGTTTGGGTTTGCTCAGCACGGTTTCTGGGACCGCCGGTGGTGTGCAGCACTTTGGACTCTGAGTGGCACTCCAGTACCTGCAATGGGAAATGCTATAGCAAAAACAGGCTGATGGGATCTGGCAGGATGGAGGTCAGAGAAAGGGAGTGACAAAATTCACCTTAGGTAAATCTTTCATGTGATATTTGAAATATCCAAGACACATCGAGTGTATGAATCAATTCTATACTATACTTTCATTACAAATTAAGTCCTTCAGCAGGGTAAACTGTGAATTTTGTAGTCAGTAATGAATTTGTAATTTCTGTAACTCTTCCTACCAGAACACTACAGAAAAAAGAATAAAGGAAGAATTTCTGCTTCCATGAAGGACACAAGTATTTCTAATGATCCCCTGCTTGTTATTATTCCCAGCAATCCCATTTAGGCATTTTGGTTTATTAAGTTCTTCTCAACCAACTAGTGGTACAAGAAGATAGCTTTTCTCCTTTCCCTTCAGTCAAAATATGAATATAGTTTGGTGTGTTTACACTGAGTGCTGCATATGGTTTTCTTTTGCCACATTTCATTTGTGTATTTGTGTATTGCTTGAGAACACACTGCAGAGCATAAGCAGTGCTGGGTAGCAGAGTGGGATGTTCTAAAACCCCACTGACTCCCTCTCTGCAGGACAGGGTACAAAGAGTGACATCTGCCTGAATGCTGTGTCCAAGCCGCAGGTATTAGCTCCTGGTTAGCTAAGATGAAGGTCCCTTGAGATTCTCTTCTCACTGTTACTCTTGACATACTCCAAGAATGAAGATCTTTAAGTACTTTAGAAGATACATCAAAAAGGGAAATCTCTTTGGAAGAAGCAGATGGCAATTTTTTACCTTGTTATAGACAGAATTGCAAGACATTCATACAATTCTAGTGACAGCTGATTTTTGAGCTGCAATTTTAAATTTTAAAGTATTAATTGATAATGGGATACTTTCTACTGCATTATGTTCATTAGAATTTTTCACGTTTTAATACCTATGAAGTAGGACCTCATCAGAATCCAGTACAAGTGTTTAGGGAGTGTTAACCTGTGGCAATTAAAATTTCACGTTCAGAAAGCATGCATAAAAATAATGACCCTGGGAATGTTCAGTTTATAAATCATGCTCATAAAATCTAGGGAGAGTGAAAAATGTCAAATTTAAGCTGAATTCTAGTGAACTGCTATGTTCAGCCTCTCTGAGGAAGGAGAAGGTCACACGTGAAAACACATTTAAAGACTATCATTTTACATAAATGCACCTGGGAAAGTTAAGGTAACAGCAAATTATATTATCTATACACAAGGCACTCACCACCATCAGCAGCTTTTGAACATTAATTTTTTAATCAGGACTAGCTACAATAGTCAACAAAAAGGAAAAATCACCCACGCTATTGTGTGGAACAGGGCTGACCTCCCTGCATTGCTAAACCTAAGGTTTCATTCAATGAACCTAGCCAAGATCTCCTTTGATTTCTTTCATTCCCATCTCCTCCCAAAGGATCTCATAAGTGCATTCAAAGAAGTGTGGGCAACTTTCAAATGTGAGAAGTACTTGAAAATCCTCTCTCTACACAATGTAGCTACATGAACAATTTTCTAATCTTTTTAGGTAGTGCCTGGTGCTGATGCCACTTTAGGGCATCTGCTTCTATCAGGATATTTGTAGTCTGTTCTTACATGGGCAAGAAGTCAAAAGAAAAACAAACAACCGACCTACCACTACAAAGTAATCCAGGAACGGAAGGAAAAACAATCATCAGCATTACATAGATAAAGGAGTATTTTCCTTCTGCCAAATTTCAGTCCTGCTAAACAATCCAGCAACCAAGAGATAAAAACTAACGTAAAACGAAGGCACAAGAACGGAAAATTTGGGCAGTTTTCACTGCATCCTTACATCACAGAGCTTTCCAGATAAAAAAACATCTCAGGTGCTCTTCATCTTGATTCTACGGTGCCTGCTGCCACTGTAGGTATGTGAGGTTTAAAGACCACACCAGGACAGGTAAGGCTAACACCAAAAAACTCTTACAGCCGAGTTACATGGTCATTGTAAAAAGCATTCAGGGCAAGCTAAAGTTCAGAGTTAATAAAGAACCCATAAAATATCATCGAACAGAAGAAAGCACTGTCCCCTGACAAATTAGTTTATGTGTAACAAGTGTCTCCAGTGGCCACAAGGAGTCAGGACAGTCATTGAAAAAGACAGTAAGCCTGCTCACAACTATTGCAGAAAAGTACCTCGTGATATTGCTTCACAGCAAAGAGAAGTTACTACTGAACTGAGATTAAATATATCCCATAATTCTTCCAACAAGCAGAACAACTGAAACCTCACGTCCTTGTCAGCTCCAACAAGGGTTTACTGGGAGGCTGCACAGAGCTCTTCTTCAGCGAAATGTTTGTGATTACACAGTTGCATAATATCTGCAGATTTCCACCCAAAACCTCACAAGGTTCCCTCTGTGTGAGTGAAAGGCTACAGCTTCCGCAGATATTGCTCATGACCTGCCCTGACCACTCTACTACATTCCTTAACTAAACTTGCACTTTCAAAGAAGATGACAGGGAACAGGACGAGGAGATATTGCATATTTCTCTTTAATCAAGTGGATCTATATGCTAGCCCATTTATTTCATGGGTGTACACGTGCACTTTCCCCGACAGCCTGACTAGGTATCACCATTCATGTAAGAAGATATTCATGTTACTACTTTAAACCTGTACCAAACAGCCAACTGGGAGATGGGGCTGGGAAAGCTTGCAGTGAGAAGCTCTGCAGTAGAAGACACAGAACAACCGTAAACTACAAACTACAGCAAGATGAATAAAACCTCCATTTATCTCTTGTTTTGCTATAATACGATTCCTAGGATTTACCACCCTGGGCATATCTCATGTCATGTGAGACTCTGTGTCTGGGAAGAACGAAGCTCTTTGGCGTGCCACAAAAGCACAACGGCTGATGAACAGATTAGTCAGAACACAGCCTTTTTCTTTTCCCCTGCAGTCTTTTCTCTGCTTTTCCCAGACACTTAGCACTATTACCCGTGTCCACACTAGCTTATCTAAGCTCATAATCATATGTTGAAATCCCATCCAATACATGGTCTATAAAGTTAAGATGCCTTAGCATACCAGAGCTACTCAAATATGAAACATTCAGCATCTATCCATGCATCTGAAAGTTTCTTTCTTTATCCTCAGTGGAGGTAGTTTTCCATTGGCCATGGAAATACAGCCAGAATATTTATGTATAATTGTCCACAGCACAGGAGAATGAGCTAATCAAAACATTCTGATTTTTTTTTAATATATATTTTTCAACACATAAAAATCTACCAAAGATCTGGGTTTGGCAAAAATTAAGTCATATTTTCCACATGGATATTATTCTGTGAAATATATTTTTCTGTCATCTGAATGGAAGCACCCAGTGTATTTCACCTGCTCTGCCACGTGGTCTCACAGTACCCACCTCACCTTTTCTTTCTGAAGTCCAACTGCTTATAATTTCCAGAAAGTACCAAACTTAGCATGGAACTCTTCCTTTGAAAATTATAACAGAATTTCCAAAACACATTTCCAGTTGGATCTGGTGTATTGTTTTATTTTAATAAATTAAATCTGTGTTTAAACGTTTAAACATATGCAAACACTTGCAACTATACCACAGCAGCTTAAGAGGGTCTTAATTTAGTTAGATGAGAGCACCCACTAACCTAAATGCAACTCAGTTCTGGTGCTTTCACAAGTTGTCTCTTGCCAGGGAAGCCAATGTCTAAATTCCAGTCACAAAACAAAAAGAACCTGTCCTATCCCTTCTCATAAATAAGGAAACAGAGAACATAATGGACAGCTATAAGAGTGGGGTTTTCTGGTGGTGGTAATTTGCTTGGTGACTACAACTATTATATATCAGGTTTGGTTCCATGCCTCTGTCACCAAGAAAAGCCAAAATTACACAGAATTACAAGTGAAACAGCCTTTACCACAGCATCCTTGCATCAGCTGAAACTGATGTGGTACACTATATCATACCTCTGCAATGCATTGATGCAGGTGGACCACTGACTTTCAGGTCCTCTCTCCAGAAGACACAGTTGTACTGTTCAGCACAGTTTCTTTAGATAAAAGAATTCCTTAGTGGTAGACTTTGATGGACAAGGGAGATGCCTAAAATGCTTCTGATAGTTTGGAAAAGGATTTACTCTCTAAAAGCAGGAAGGCTCCAAATTGCTTATAACAAACACCGGAGATTATGATTGTTTTCCCCCCCTTCTGTTAATAATGTAGACCCAACACACCTCTGAGCCACTGAGACAAATTCACCCTGTTTCCTGTTTTATCATCAACGTTGACACATGAAAAAACTCTCAACAGAGCTGCACAAGTACAGCCAGGGTTTGGAAATAAAGCTCTTCCAAGCTGTGGTAAAGCTAGCAGGATTCCAGGAGGAACAGTTAGTCTTTTGCCTCCCAAGGCAGAGCCTCAGTGTATGCAGAACCACAGTATGATATTTGCAAGCTCGATTTTCAGCCTGGAAAAGCAATGCTTCCCATCTTCATAAATTTAATTTATCATCATACAGATTAGGTGCCTGAAAATCCTACTAAATGCCTTTAGAAGAAACTGTATAAAAAAGTATCAAACCCTTTTTCAGTCGCATACTAGAACTTATCTTTTGGGTTGGTTTTGTTTGTTTTTAAAAGAGTGGCCAGCCAGTTCAGCTATTTGAGCACAACGTAGCCATCAAGCCCAACAAGTAGAATTAACAACATCCACTTCTATCTCAGAGTATCGGTAAATATCATCACCTTGGTTCTCTTATCCACCCTTTGGTCTTCAAACTTCATATTAAATTGCAGTATAAGTCTTTCAGTTTTTAACAGGAATGAAGATGCAGTGAAAAAAAAAAAATCAATGAAACTGCTGGATTTGACCCATTTTCTACCACTCAAAATCACTGGGTGATCACAATTTTCTGGGTTTACCACACTACAGCAACATGTGATACTATGTGAAACAAAACATTTTAGTGGGACTTTTTTACAGGAAGCTCTTGCTTTTTATGAGAACACTCGCAATCCAAACTTTAGCGAAAACAACAGAAATACTCCCATTAACTTCCCTCCACTTTGGATTTGATCCTCAGTCTGCAGTTTTCTTCTGCATAGTGAAAAGACAGACTCAAGATAAAGTGCTCTGCAGCACTATTTATTCAGCTTGTGTCATGACAGCCTGAGAAAAAATTCCCAGTTACTCCTCCAGTGGGGAAATAAGGTGAAAATAAACAGCTCACTACAGCACCATAGCAAAAGGAAAAATGAGATCAAATGCCAGCATTTTACACCTCTATTTTGTCCCCTTAAAGCCACAAAGACACTGAGATTTTCTTGCTCAGCAGAAGTGCTTCCCCTAACAATCATTAAAAGAATTACCACACTTAAGTTGGCCCTACACAGGTTCTTTAGAAAATCCCATCTTAAACTCCAAAAGAAGCGTTGACAGCTTGGGTCACTAGAAGCTTGAAAGCCATTTGTGAAAAAAAGCCAGCCTCAGTAGCTAAATACACTGCAACAGCAGTTGGTCTTGTCAAAAGAGGAAGGGTAACTCTCAATTCCTCCACTCTCTCCTCTGTTCCTTGTGCAAACAGCTAGTGGAGTGGGCATCCCACATTCAAAGTAAAGACCCAGGAAACCTCAGGTTGGCTTCAGGTTTCTCTAGCAAAAATGCTTGCAATTCTTCTGCCTCATGTGGAGTTTCAAAGCCAGGCTAAAATCAGTGATATTGTTACTCTTAGTGTTCTTTCATTTTATAATTTATTGAGTGCTAATACCTTCCTCTCCTCCTTGTACAAAAAGGGGTTTATGACCAGTCAAGCACCAGGGACAAGTTTGACCTGTGAGCTGTAATAAATCAGGTGCCAGGAACAGATGGAGAAGAGTTAGGGCGCATAGTAAAGTCATTCTTGAGTTACACCTATGGTATATGGTCTACTCAAGAGATTTTTAACCTCCTAGCAGAGGCATCTGTTTTCAAAGCCTGCAACAACAGCAACAACAAAAGAGAGGAAGAGAGGCAGAGAATGTGAGCTTTGTAGGTCCCATTTAACAAGAACACACAGACTCTACAGATTTCCATGGTGAGGATCACTGAATCGGTGTTTTGACAACGTCCAAACATAACCATAAAGCTGATTCTTATTTTATATATATTGTTCCTGTTGCATTATGGAAAAATGCTGCTAGGACTAAATTCAATCTTTTGTTACAAATTCCTCTGGAATTATATCAAAAGTTACAACTGAGTTTTATAGACGAGGGGATTGATGTGATTGCTTGAACTTAACATTTCCGTTGTGGGCTAAATTTATACAACTTACTTGGTCTCCAGACCACATTTTTCTTCCTGCATCCATTTCCATCTGTCATATCATCTCTGTACGTGACCTTGAATATTATTGTAGCTTTGTAATACAGCATTTCTGTGGCTTTTTCTTGGGCCACTACTTAAAAACGTATTTTTGTGGTCTCCAGACCACTATGAGACAGAACATGCAAGACTCCATACTCCCACAAACAAGACAAACCAAATACTGAACCCAGAAGTTTATGCACTGAAGTCAAACAGAAGCCACGTGGCTATTCACTTGTGACTTTGAAAGTGTTTATCTTAGCCACTATTGGGGTTAAAATAACATAACTGGCTCACATTTGTCATAGATCACCTTCTAGCAACAAAAAGTGTAAAGCAGGGATATAACACCAACATCTACTTGAACAGTGTCTGTTCAGACATCACTAACCAATCCCTCTTCTTGGTTACTGCTCTTCCATTCTTAATACAACCTCTTGCGACTCAAGTTTGTTTTCACAGTGTCTTATATTTTTTACTAACTTCAAACATTTAAACAAAGAGGTCTGGCTTGACTGGTGACCTGAATACTACTTTTGTTTCGCATAAGTTTTTCAAGAGAGTACATGACTTCTTTTACTTTTTAAGGAAAACAATAAAGAAAAAGAAAATAATTCTCTGACATCTGTTCTTTTGACTTCCAGCTAATTAGAAAAGCTGTATCGCTGAGTGTTGTTTGCTGTTGTTTTTCTTAAATATTTTCCCTCATTTCCCACAAAGTCCTAAGCTAAAATATCACTTAAAGCATCACAGAACCTGTCTGTTAAGAAGATAGCATTCACTTCTTGCAGGAGAAAAATATGTGTCTATACATACAACAATTAAAATTGTTACATTTTAATGAGAAAATATTTAAAAGGAAATATCGTATTTATAGAAGAAGAATATGCTTTATTGCCTTGACTCACTTGATCAGGGCCTTCAGCAAGAAGGTAAACCCACACCTCCAAGAGTAATGTTGATCTTGCTCAACTAAATGGTTCAACAGTCAGTAATACCTTCTTCGATCTTTGGACTGACCTTTACCTGTATTACCAGCACTATGGGGAAGGGAATTTAAAATAAGTGAAAATGATCTTCCTAAATAGATTTATATAAAATAGGCAATTTAAAAACAGGTTTGATCAAAAAAAAAAAAAGAAGAAAATCATGAGATCTCCTTTTGCTCCATCAAAAAGAATTACATTATTTTATGCATGCATTGGTATATTTTTTCACTATATTAAATCTGCAATTTCCTGTATCTGCTGTGTTTACCACAAAGAGGGCCGGTCATTCCAAATTTGCCAGCATCCTGGCTTTCTGCTTGAATAGGTGAGTTTATAACTCAGGAAACCAAACGTATCTTGTTTAAATGGATATAAATTAGCACGAACAACAATAGTATATGCTTAAAGTTTCCTGAAGGCATTGCTTTGGACAAAACATTTTTTACTCCTTTAGCTCTTCTGCTGTAAAGTCAATGCAATGATAAAGAATAACCACCCACAGGACCTGACCTGCTAACTTCAAAACTTCAGTGCCACTAGATCATAAGGTGTGCGTGTGTGACATCAAATAGAAAGAAGTCATTCCATACTGACAACAGCTTGTTCAACTTATTATGTCCTTGACACCAAGCATTTTTTTTCAGCACCTGGAGCACCTGTATGCCACAACAAATGATATTCCTACTAATGGAGCATGGCCAACATTTGCAATGAATTTAAAATAGGATGTTCTCTAAATAGCTCTTTAAAGTATATCTCTTTCCTATTAAAGATATATATGTCTCTGCTGACTGACAGACAGACACTGAGTTTAGTGGTTGTTCCTCTTCTCTCTGTTTCTTACGGACTTATATCCTAGCTAAGTCACTTATGTGATTTTCTTACAGATGCAAAACACAGTGAGGGCCTAAAATCCAAAATTTATTTTATTGCTGGCTTTTTATTGTTGAGCTTATGAGATAAAATAAAAGGCAACAAATCCAGTGGAGTCATGAGGGAGAGACATCAGTTACATAGATTACATCACTGGCTGATTTCATCTTCCCAAACCCAGAATGTGTTCTATTGAGTTTGATGTGCCAGGACCAGAAATTGGGAAACGTATCAAGACAAATATTTTTAAAAGCAAGTACACATTGTTGCTCTGAGATAGGATTGTTTAAAATATAAACAATTATGCAAATAGGAAACATATTGCCTGAAATACATCAAATGCAATGCACAGTAACCCATTGAGACCTGCCCTTATTATTAGCAAAAGTAAAATCGGGCAGTCAGATCCTTACTTGGATCTTAATAGCCCAGCCAGGGTGACTATGCCCTTTTTAGATGAACTAAAGGTATGGCCCAGATGTGAGTACAGATAAGGTGTCATTATTGCTAGACAGTACTGGAAACCTGTGATGCCTGGAAAAACTACTGGTCTACATTTCCAATTTCTTTTTTACCTTTTTTATTTTCCTTTAATTATTCTTTCTTCTCTCTCTTCCCAACAAAATTCCCTCAACTCCAACTGAAAAACAGACTATGATCCACGGTGCATCCATACAGTCAGTCAGAACAACAGGACTTGCTGCTATGCCTGATTTAAGGCAGATTACATACATGAGACAGTTGTTCCAAGAAAGCAGGACAGTTTTGCAGATCTGCAAGAACGTTAAGGCTACATAACCCTTCTGTCTACTTTTCCTTGGGATCTGACACTCACTAGTTTAGCGTGTCAAGCAACATCTCATCCAGTAAACACAATTCCTGTAGCTCTCAGTTAAAGGGAGGCATCAGGCAATGTGGAGTGAATGGGAGGAAACCGAGAGAAACTATCTGTCTTTCTTCAACTGCAGCTTGCCTGGAGCTATGGTTGATGTGCTCAGCAGACAACCACCTCAAACACAAATGTGGATGTTCAAACCTGATTTGACTGGATCGACACCAAAAGCCCAAGACAATAGCTCCTAATAAAGTCCTTGTGCTGCCCACTCTCCCTTGCCAGACCGAAAGGACATTAACACGAGTGTGGTCAACTCAGGCTGACTCTGCACTGAAGATTTACACCCACATATATCAAAGTCACCTCAAGAAATGTACATGGCTTCTCTGACAGGCTGAACACCACAGTATACTCGCACTAAAGGAAGTTGGCAAATTCATGTCACTAAGCTCTTTTAATTACATCAGTGCTGTAAAGGAGAAGAGAAATTTTAAAGATGAGGCTATAGCTCACATAGATAAATTTTGTCTGATATGTATCAGGTAGCTGAGATGAGCAATAAATAAACACATCAGCAATGGAAGTAAATAAAGATGGTCAGTTCAAAGGAGACTTGGATCCGTGTTTGTGGAAGAAACCAGAAGCCACAATCACAAATTGAACTTGTCAGTTCCACAGTGGCGATGGATTGGTTGATTAGATTTTTTCAAGGTTAATAAGGGCAGGTCTCAATGGGTCAATAACCTTCTTTCATCTTGTAAACTGACAACATCAGACAGTCAAAGCAACAAGAAAAAAAATAAACACTAAAAAATGGATGGTGAGGCTCATTGGTTTCTCAATATCTGCTTTCCCTGGTCATGAGGTCGATGGGATGAGCTGTGGATTCTGCAGCGAAGCCTGAGTGTGAAACACTGAAGGGCAAAGCATTTAAGTTTTGACCTAGGCACATTTGGGTTATACAATGATGAAAGACAAGAAGTTAAAGTTAAAATGAAAGGCAAGGAGACAACTGAGAAATATAAAAGCCTAAGGTCTTCACCTTTCTCCCTTCTTTTCTGAGCGATGAAAAAAACAAGACAAAGAACATGACGCCGTTCAAAAGAAACATGTCCCACAGTGTGTCAGGGGAGTCAATTTATTTTACTAAAGTCTTGCCTAACTGTAAATGGACAAAGTGTGTAATCAAGGCAGAACTGCAACAGGAGAGTCTCGAGAGTCAAAAAGGAAGAATATGTAGAAATAATTTTTCCAAGACAGATCAAACATCCCAAAATTCAGACCTTGAGAAAGATGTAGATCCTTGCATCCTCCTCAGAAGTAGGTCAGCAATAACTGAAAAGTAGGAGACTGAGGGAAGAGCCTTCAGGCAGGTGAAAAGTAGCACAAGGTGTGCATCTTCTAGCACTGAGAGTGAAAGGCAAACAGCTAGGAAAGGAGAAGGGCTAGAATTTCTCTGCTGTAGAGGGAGTAGCAGGTGTCAGAAACTAGCCAGATCCTCAGATGTTGAAAAACTGGACTCCAGGCTGATTTTCAGGCAGAGGGGCACCGTTTATGGGTCTTTAGTGGCAGAATTTGCCCCTAAATTGAAGATCGAAGCCCAGTCAATGTAAACAACACTTTTGTAACTGAAACCAACTGCAAGCCTGTGTAACACAAATGAACTAATCAGATTACATGGATCACAACAAGTGTGAAACAGGAAGGATTTTCAGAAGTCCACCCCCAACTCTGGTCTACTTAGAGCTAGCATTTATCTAACCTGTTCTTAAAAGACTCCAGAGAATTTGAAAATCTTGAATCTTCCTCTGTTAGCTGAACTCTCCCCCATATTTGGAGGTTTTTCAGAGTATCTAAATCTTTCTATTAAAATCAAAGTGCAGTAAAGCTTCACATTCAAAGAAGCCTGAAACTTTATGATTATAATCCAGTCACCCAGTCAGCTGTGTTTAAAACACTTTGCATTGTAAGAGGACGCTCTTTCTCTAGTCCTTAAAAAATGCTTTGTTAAAAGTAACTAGATTCAGTAACCACACTTCTACAGTTGATTCCAATTTTCTACAACAAGGAAAGTGTTCCTGGAAATATGATTCTTATTGTTACTTAATGTTGATGAGTTACTCAACCAAAACTAATTGGTTTGAGAATGGAAAAGTTATATATGTGAGTTAGGCATTGTCTCCAGAAAAAGCACTGTTGTCGATCAGCCCTCTTTTACAGGGTAAGTGCAGGAAGGGCAGATGGTCTATTTTTGGAATCCACAAAATCCATCTGGGTACTAATTGCCCCTGTACCTTTGCAACTCTCTATTAATACAAGAGGAGTGGTCTAACTGCAATTATTTTTAAACATGCAGACAGCAAAACCCAAAATAATTACTTCTCAATTTCAAGCCTCTGAAGGCCTCAGAAGGGAAATTCAGCCTACAGAAAGAGCTGGATAGACTGGAAGAATGGTCTAAGAACCACCTTATGAAGTTTGACAAGGACAAGTGTGAGGTCTTTCATCTGGAAAAGCATAATTCTGCTTTCAGCACAGGCTGGGATCTACCCAGCTGAGAAACAGTTCTGCAGAAAGGGACCTGGGAGTCCTGCTGGAGAAGCAGCTCAATATGAGCTAACAGTGTGCTTGCTGAGGCAGCAAAGAAAGCCAACAGGATGCTGGGTTGCATCAAGAAGGGCATCACCAACAGACAAAACCCCATTATATCCAGAGCTTGTCAGACCACACCAGGAATACTGTGTTCAGGTTTTGGTCCTAGCTATCCAAAAAAAATAAGTGTACAGGCTGGAGAGGGTCCAGAGATGGGCCACAAAGATAATCAAAGGACTGGGAAGCCTGCCACATGAGGCAAAGCTCGGAAAAGTGGGTTTCTTCAGCCTTGAGAAGGTTTACGGGAGACCTTATCATCCCATTCCCATATTTAAAGTGTGCCTACAAAGAAGATGGAGACTCCCTTTTTACAAGGAGTCACATGGAAAAGATGAGGGTTAATGGATACAATTAAATCCTGGGGAGATTCCACTTGGAATAAACAGAAAAGCTTGTCACAATGAGAACAAACAGCCATTGGAATAATCTCCCTAAGGAAGTGGTGGATCCCCCAACATTCAGCACTTAAGATTCAGCTGCATGAGGTGCTGGGCCACCTTCTCTAGATAGGATCTTTGCCAAGAAATTTTGGACCAGATGACCCCTGAGGTCCCTTCCAACCTGGTATGCTATGATTCTATGAAATGTTTATGCAGTGTTTGCCATGCCAGCTTGTCTTTACCTGCCCTAAGCACCACAGGGCTAATTATTGAAGTGATTTATGTCAGCAGTAGGTAACAATATCCAATTCAGACTGTCTTCTACTTTGGCCTTGATCACATCGTACACTCAGTCCTATTCGAACAAAACTAGTCATAAGCTCAAGATACTCTGCAGTTTGCCAAATTATGGTAGAATGAAGGGGCATGAAATTAGACAACAGCTCATAGATATTTAGCAAACTGTCCTCCTGTATTAAATATGCATTGTCAGCCCTCAAAAACTAAGCACATGAAAACTGACTACACTTCTTAATTTCCCAAATAATCGCAATGTTGATTCAGCTTAGTATATAAAGGAATGGATTATGGCTATGAAGCAATTCAGACAAAAATAATCTGCTCTAAGAGTTACCTACTACTGCTTACTTTTTCATATATAGAATTCCTACCAAAAATGTCTACACACACACACACACACAGGCTTAGTGGCAAAATTTCGTGGAAAGCCCAGTAGCTGTAGCTCAATCATCAAGAAAATGAACAGGCAATGCAGAGATGCTTTGGCTCAGAACAGTTTCTGCTACTTTGCAAGTAGAACTGAGAACTTGCACAGGAACTGCAAGGAGACGTTTTATAAATGGCTGAACTTGCTACAGGCAAAGTCATCAATTTGCAGCATAACCCCATGCAGGGACATCTAAACCCTAAAGGGAGATGTGACTCAAGAAGTTTTGAGTCATGAAACTATTGTTATAGCTATTTTTTCTGTCCCCAAATTTTCCATTCTTGGGTATTCCATTTTTCAGCAGGTTTGAAAGGTATTGTTTTCATGGCCACTTGGTGCAGGGGTGGGGTCAGAAATACTCTTTTACGGCTTTCACTAGAAAGAAGGAAAGAGAAAAAGAAAGAAGAACAAACTCCCAAAAGATCTGGACAAGTCTGGCTAAATTTAAACACGGTTGAATTTTATTACATCACTGAATTGCTGAGAATTGTTAACCAAAGCTCTTTCACCAAAACAACCATAAGAGATTCTTGAAGACACGATTCTGTCTCTTTAAACACTGGTTCCAACATGAAGCATCAGAACTAGTTGAAGTAAAGGTGAACACAAATCTGAAGTCCCCAAGATTAGGGGACATTCAGCACTAATAATGTAATGTAGGAACATTAAATCTGAAACATGCAAACAAGGGAAACATCCAAGGGGGGGAAGCTGGTGATGAACAGAGGTTACAGAAACAAATGCTTTTGCATCAGGGACTAATGGGACACAGGCAGAGAGAGAAGTTTGCATATCCAACTGGCATTAAACTTGGAAGAATTTGGAGACTTTTGGAAAATACTGAGTGTCCAAACCTGAGCACAAAACTAATTGAATTCAAGAAGTTGAAACAAACAAAGCAGACTCTCATATTTTTAATTTGTGCAAATGCAGAAAAACACCGTGAAATTAATCTGTTCTGCAGTGGGTGGTACCGAAGCCTCCAGAGCTTTAAGCACTTTATGACCAGTCTTTCTGTAAATTATAGAAATTCAGTTCACAGTTGGCTGACAGGTGTCCTGTTTACTGACTCAAAAAAGATTTTTAGATGTAAGTTTAAAAGAAAAGAAATGAAGGAAGGGGAAAATAATGGATGAAAGTTTTTTAATAAAAAACAGCAACTATTATCTTCTAGCAATCGTGAAAATTTATTCCGATTGAGAAAAAAGGATCATCTTTGCTTTTGCAGCGATTTCTGGAAAATAAAAGTGAATCACAGAAATGTTACGTCATGTTTTCATTGTCTTTCCTCAAAGGCCATGTATAATTTAGAGTTCACAGCCCTGTACAAAATAATTAATTCAGTAGAAGTGAAGGAAATGTTTTACAAATACATATAAGGAACACTGGACAGATCCTTAACTAGTGTAAGTCAAAGCAGTGTGGCTTCCAGAAAAGGAGACTGATTTACAGTTTATGTGGGTCAGAGTAGCAGAGACCTCATCTAGAGTAATAATGGACTTATATCTCCAAGAAATTTATTTTAGACTGATTCCTATAGTCAGTACTTATAAAGGATGGCATTTCAGTCTAAACTGGTGCAAATCTAATGGTCACCAACAAATCTGGTGGACACAAAACTCATAGGTCAATTTCCTCCCTTAGTTCCACTCCATCAGCTGAAATGGCAAATGATTTGGATTTGAAATTCTTATGCTGGCTGGCTCACGTAATGCTCCTGCCTCTCATCCCTCAGAAAAGTACCAACTAATCTTTTTTTAAAAAGTACAAAAAATTCAAAATTTCTATTGATTCCAACATAAGAGAATCAGTCAGATATAACTTCCCCTGAGGTCGCACTGTCTATTCCAATAGAATTTTTGAAAGTTTAAATAAAAAGTGGAAATAAATCTGAAAGCACTTTATCAGTTGAAACAAGCAAAGCGAACGAAATGGATGCAGTCACTTTTCAGTTCTCACATGGCTCTGTTGGTTGCAGCAAAGTTTGGAAAGTCATCAGGTAATAGTAAGAAATCAGGATGAGCAAGTCCAGTTGATTAACTGGTTGATCAGGTTAATGTGCCCAAGTTTCCTCAAACTTGAAACGGTGAAGAGGTGGCAATGAGAGTAAATATTGCTGCAGTACAGCCTGTGAGCTGCTCAATGCAAAATTAGTATGTAGGACAGATGTTGAAATCGTGAGTTGGTGTCCATGTGTACTGTATACTGTACAACTTAAATAGATGCTGCCATTGCACACAGAGGACATTCAATCAAAGCACGTTCACAAAGCACTAAGGTTCCAAGCAAGTCACACAGCAAGGGCAGCCTCCCAAACTTCATTTTCTGAGACATGGCCAACCAACTCCAATGGATAAAGATGAAAAAAACGAGAAACATTTACACCTCTAGCATGTGAGCTGCAATAACCAGTCTGGAGAGAGGGGGCACAGTAGGTTGAATAAGATTTCATTCCAGCTTGTGTGTTACTGATGGAGAGAGAAGCAGGTAGAGGAAGCCCAAGTCCCTCGACTGGGGACTCACACGGAATCCCAACAAATGCACAAGGAAACCATAACAGCACTTCAATGACCTCCAACATAAGGAACCCATGTTTAAGATCTCTGTATTCTAAATATAGGAGAGGATCTGAAGCAACTGAAATCTGAGAAAAGATAACTAATCAGCAGAATTGTAGCAGCACAAACTGTGAAATCCCATGGCTTGTCAAACACACAAGAGGCAAAGGTCCTAACCACTAAAAGCATCTCTTTCTTATAGTGCGAAAGGAAGCATTTAAAAGTGGTTGAGAATAAGATTAAAAGTGATGGGATTTCTATGCTTTCCCCCAGTGCAACTGGACCATCAGACACAAATCAAGTTTAATACCTGTGTGATGCCTCCCATTCACCCTATCCAGCTAATTCTCTTGAGCAAAAGGAAATTTGTTTTCTGCATGACACCATGGTGAAATTCAGAGCTGGCGCAAGATTCTCAGAATAATTTTCACTCATAAGCTTAAAAAAATGAACATATAACACAATGGTGCTTCAGATGGTATGGTCTTCAAAGACACTTAATTTTGCACAGTTGACTGCAGTCAAACACTTTCAAAAATGACAGGCTGGATAACTTGTATTCCCTGAAATTCATTTGATGTAGAGTTGGGTTTTTTGTCATTTCTATTAAACCCATTCATTTCTATGTCTCTATATAGATATAGAATAACTATGTGTAACAAAGCAGCTAAAAGTATGTCATGAAGTGTGATACAGATAATTATTAAAGTATAATTTTAAACACAAATCATGAAAACAATGAAAATGTTGCTATAAAGGTTTAATGAAAAAAGCTTAATCTGTACACCAGAAGGGATATATTTAAGTTCAGGTCCCACCCAGAGATGTAAATTAGAATGTTTTGTGTTCTTATCCTATAGGGCTACTGGGAGAAAATGCCTTCTCCAGCAGGGGTGAGCTGCAGCCTGCATAGGCCCTCAGGAAGCCTTACCTCTCACCAACCCACTCTTCTTGGTGCCTGAAGCTGGTTGCTATGAGTAGCCTCCCTGTGAAGAATCTAAATTATTTGCATCTTCTTCAGATGAGCTGTGCATCCAAGCTGATGGCAGCATAAAGCTAGAGAAAAAGTTGTTTTATATCCTCTACTTCCTGATCTTGTAGCAATGAAACCAAAGCTCTGTGCACACACAAGGATGCAGGATCAAAGCATATGGATGAAGTTAGAAAAACACTCTTTCTTCTTTTTTCCCTTTCTTTAAAAGTAAATAAATAAAACCCAACACAGAAATTACTTGAGAGGGCAATTAGGGTCAAAACACCTTCCGTTTTGCTCATGGTTCCAAGACCAGAACCAAACTTCACAATTCAGCCGGGCAGTTTTCTTCAAATGACCACAAATGAGACTTGTCATTTTCTAGAGAGCTCCTGTGAATGGCAGGAACCCTGCCAGGTTAATAGCCTCACTGTGGAGGGCAAATTACTGCTCCTTCTCCCCAGAGCCCGTCAGGATTAGTGCTGATAAGCAAAGGGAGAACCCAAGAGAGGCTCTGACAGTCACACTCCACTGCAATTAATTCCTTCCCTCAGAACACAGCAGTTTAGATGAATCAGCAAATACCAGGCAGATGGAAGAACAGGCAGAAAATGTTTCACCAAAACTTCTGACTAGATACTTTAAATAAAGCCATGTGACACTGCGTGACCAAGTCACTTATGTGATTACCTAATGATTTTGTGCATCAAAAGTTTTCATAGACTTCTTTAATAAAAATGCTTCACTAGAAATAAAACTAATACATCTTTACTTAAGGACAATTTATTAAGGATGAGAAAAAAAACTAGAGTCTTAGCATTATGTCAAACAGATTTTTTTCCTTCCCCTTCTTCCCCCTAAAAAAAATGACAGTTCATTGGTCTGTCAAACTTTTACAGGTTTTGCTGAAGCCAGGACAATGCTCAGCACATTAGGAGACTGGGTTTTATTTCAGTAGTTACCCCTATCATCACGCCCTTTCCAAATGACATCCGTATTTCTCTATAAAATCCTCTCTACCTCTTTGCCTGATCCTCTCCGGATGACCCTGAGGAGTCACACGATGCATTACTTACGGGATTAAAATTGTTACCATGCTGAGACACCTCAGTGTCTCAAGGAAAAGGACGAAGTGATCACTATAAGCTTTTAGCACTTGTGCCAACAAAACTGCATCCAATATTAGTCCCCTTCAGGACACAGGAGGTAGAAATTATGCCATCAGTGTGCAACTGTTGCTTCACTAGGACAGCAAACAAGAACAGCTACCCCAAGTACAGCATATTGGGCCTGACCACAGGCTTCTAAATGAGCCAGAAAAACTACAGTTTTCTTTTGGATTATTGAACATACATTGAGTATCTTCTTATACATACACAAGGATACCTTGCTAAGTAACCTCAGTTGTCAGAATATTTTGTCCTTCTTGGGTTCTCCTCCTTCTTGTGTGATGAAAGCAAATCTATGGAGGGGATGGGTCACTGCCAAAGGTCATCTATATTTGATGCAGTTTCAAGTGCTGGGTCACATAGCATTCCCAGGATGAAAAGGCAGCTCTGTTGCTGGGACTCTAAAAAACAAGCTGAAGGTAGTGTACAGTCACGCTACAAGCAGTTGTCAATCAGTTCTTACTGTGCCTTCTGATTTTTTCAGAATAACTAGAGAAGTTGGAAGGTTTCCTCCAACTGCACTGCTCTGTTATGGGGGTAAAGAGTCTTTGGACGATTCACATTCATTTCACTAGAAACAAGGCCACAAGATTCACTTATTCCCAGAGCTCTGTTAATTCACTGTTTAATTACATGGCCAAGGATTTGCTATTACACATCCCACTCCAAAGACAAAAAAAAAAATCAGCCTGTTTCAGCTGCTTAAGTTTGTACTACATATTGCTGCACTTCCTGAGGTTCCAACTTAGGAACGCACGCCTGCTCAAGAAAACAAAGCAGCATATGTTTAATTTCAAGCATGTGATTTCCAAGTCTCCCTGCGCTCATACACATGACCAATGAAAGACTACAGAAGAGAGTAGTGTGCTCCTCTGAATCCAGGCCAGAGGTTACTTAACAATTCCAGAAAAGCATTTTAGATGTTCCTCTCATGAGAAAAAGGTTTTCTTTCAATATATCAGTCTCTGTCTATGCATGCAATTATGCCACAGATGAAGTGACTGAAGTTTGCAGCATCTGACATACAAGTTAGAGAGAAAACAAAGTAGATCCATGTATAACATCAGGCTTGTTTTAATTCAGGCACACTTAATTTTTCTGGAATGCAACAGCGGTCACTGCCATAAAGTTTTCCATGCATGAATAACTATAGCAAAATAATGTTCTTAGTGCCTACAGCTGTCTACAAACTCCAGGAACACTTGGTCATCTACAATATATATTTTAGACTCCCCATGGAAACAAAAACTTTCATTCGTAGAGATCAGAGCTGCAAGCAATCAAAATAGAGCTATAATGTAAGATTGCATTGTAGACATCACTCACGTACGAGCAAACACCAGAACTTAGACAAATCAGCTTACTCCAGATTTGTGCTATTCAGTGACTGACAGTGGCCCAAAATACCTGTGATTTTAGCTGGTCCTGCTTATCTGTCATACGTGTGACAGAGACTGACAGACCCTAATACACTAAAACAAGTATGCACACGTACATATACACACATGTATATAAAACTAGAGAACAATCTAATATTTATCAGCAGGGTATTGATAAGAAGTAGACCCTCTCTCAGATCAGCTTGAGAAAGCTACAGCATTAATTCACAAAGGGTAAGTGGAAACTGCAACATGCCCGTATTTGAGTAAAGCCTTTAATAGAGTATCTTAAAATTCTCAAACTAAATTCAAAGTGGATTCCCCTTCAAAAACCAAAATTAAATCCAACATGACAGCTGCAGCACATTACAGAGGGCTACGATCTACTTTAGTTTGGCATGATTGTTACTAGCAAGGACAAAGAAACAAGAAGCTTCTCAGTAAGATCACCAGATGGGTAATATTGATTCAGAACACCAGTAAGGATAAAGATGAAAAGAAAAATACAAACCAAAGACAATTAATGAATCCCTCTCTTCTTGTGATGCTATATCTTTTAAAATTAAAGCACTTTGCATGTAGAGCTGAGTCTCACAGATGCAAACGCCCCCTCCCTCTCCATTTCCTACAGTGTCACAGCCCCTTGACTGAGCCAAATCCATGTTACAGTACTTTGTACTGCCCTCCCACTTTCCCAGTCCTTAGTCTGGAGCAGACTGGGCATCTCAGATGTGTAAATCATACCTCACAACCCATAGGTCACCATTAATGGCATTATTTTGGCTCTCGTATTCCCATTTCACACCCCACATGCAGAAAGCCAGAAGTGGCTATAAAGGAGACTGACAAGGTTACAGATCGCAGGCTTCTGTGAGTTCTGGAAGCACAGTACAAATACTAGCCTCACACATAGAGGAAAGAAAGCGAGCTGGACAATTCTCATGTTATAAAACGTTTCAACTGCCTCATCAATTTCCCATCACAGTGTGTAGGCCACTTAGCCCTTTCCTCTCCATCCTCACCCTTTTCAGTTTCCAGTGCAGGCAGCCAACTCATCATGCTATGGAGAGACCAAAAATTACAGTGTCTTGCCATGTTTCCTTCTGCCAAGAAAAAAAAAGATGCATCTTTTGCCCCTCGTTATCTCTACAAACCAATGTATCATATAGAAGTCTTTCTTACCTTCCAAAACAAACATCCAGTTCCCAAGGCTGTACATAGGGCTTGTGCCATACCTCCAAACTTAAAACTTCTCCAACTCTATCTAGTTCACCATTTTAGACATCCAGAGGGGCAGATCAATCCAACTGCATAGCAGTTAGAGATATTGTCATGGCTGAGGAAACACCTATGGTGCTATAGCATCCGAGTGTCCCCTCTCATTTGTTACCAAAAAGAAATACCTCCTTGGCAGGGAAAAATGGGTTTTGACACACAGAAGAAGTAAGGCTAATAATGTCACCAACATGCCCTGAGGCTACCGTTTACAAAGAGACATTTTTACTGCATGCATGGAGATCGGATAGGAAAAAGCCTCCTCTTGTTGGCATACACGCATATGCACGCATACACACTAGGCAAAATTGTTTGAAGAGCTTGTGGTCTTGTTGTTAAATGAGTTGTGAATGTTTCCAAAAAGCCTAAACATTAGACAATAGCAGCACATTGCTAAAGAATGTTTAAGGGATTTAGGCTGATCTGATAATTGCATGGTAAGAGAAAAGCAGAAACAGCTTACAGAAATAAAGGACTTGGGTTTGAAGGAAGTTTCAAAAAACAAAAACCTTAATCTTTAATTTTTAAGATGACATAGCATACACTGCAAAGGATCAAAAAAACACTGACTACAAGATAAAAATAGAAAGGATCTTCCATAAGCAAATCCACATTTCCACAACCTTTCAGAGGTCAGACACCCAGACATCCACGTTTAAATGAATGTCTCCCCACTTCCTCTGAGCTGTTAGAAGACACCCAACCAAAAGTGATCTTCATTTCATACACTCCAAAGCCAGGAGCAGGATGTGAACACAGATTACTTGAACTTTCATTTTTTCACCCCAAATTTTCTAGATGAAGCAGCCAGCACATGTATAACATAGACAAAACATTGATTTGTGTAAGAACTGCAACTCTGATCTTCTTTCTATAGTCAAAACCATTTAAATTGGAGTTGGATGAATCCAGAAAAATACATCTGTGAATATTTTCTGGCCTGTTAAAATGCTTATGTTCATACACTTCCACATCAGTATTCTGCGCACATCCCGCCCCAACTTTTAGACAAAAGGAGTGGCCTTTGGTCCCTGATCAATAAATCCTTGGAGGCTGAGCAAGTACAACTGAGAAAATACCACCTTATTCTTATTATCTTCCTTTGGCACAGCTATCAGAGACAGACCACTGTGGTCTGAGCCAACACGGCTATTTCTACAAAACATTCATGCTGGTAAGCAGGAAGCAAATTTTAATTTTACGAGAAGAGGGTTATGCATAGCATCAATCTCCTTGCCTTGCACACACGCCAGAAACACAACACATCAGGAAACAGGAACAACATCTGATCACTCAGAATACATATACAAACTTTTTGTAAATATTGAAAGAATTAAAAATCTACACATCCTTAAAATAATCATCATGTAATCAAGAACATTATACACTCACGAAATATCAAACTCTCAGCATTTCAAGTCCACTAACAGAAACAGAAAAGTTAATCCATTCATGAAAATTTATTTGCTCTACTTTGGTTTTGTATGCATATTAAGGAAAAATCAATGCCTACCTACCACCTGAAAATGATTACTGTGCTCAGATAGCCCTCTGAGCAGCAACTGGATCTGTAATGCAAACACATGTATTGTATATAAGCAGTTCTATAAGAAATAAAGACCGTAAATTGAGAGACCCTCAACAAGGCAGCAAACGAAAGTCTCAGCAGACTCTACTCGTGTGTTATTACAAGGCACTGTCTGTCATAATACAGGCATGATATCACAAAGCAATAAGCACTGTTCTTAAGCACAGCAATAAGTTTTCTTTAATACTTATTTTGTTAAGAAGGAGAAAAATTAATAAATCAGATGGCAATCTCATTTATTCAGCACGACACTGAATGAAGCTTGTGCAACAATTAAGCAAGTATTTGTTGCAGATACAGTAAAGCCATTCCTCAGCTAGGTTTGTGATCAGCTGTAGTTACCATTCTCTGGGACTGAAACAGACATTTCATTGAGAAAGTGGCAAAGAATAAATAGGTATAAGAAATGTAAAAGGCAAAGACTCCAAATTCGCTGAACACACAACCTGTTTTTTTCCAAGATGCATTTTAATTGCATTTTACAGATTTTTTTTTTTAATCTTTTGCAATAGCATGCAAAATCAATTTTTGAGGGGAGGGAATGTGAGAGGAGCTTTTCTATATTTACATATTAAAGAGTATTTGCTGATCTAGGCATGGCAAAATGTATTCTGCTTTTCGATGCAGGTACTTTGCAGGGACCCTACACACCAGTTTCCAGGTCTGAACAACTCAGAAGCAACAGCGTTCTCCTGAAGTGGGTATGCACATACACAAACTAGTCCTCTGTCTTTAATTCAGAGTCTTGGTAGCAGATGGATTCCCATTCATGTTCCACCAAACTGGAAGCAAAAGCTTAAAAAAAAGCCACTTAGCACTGCCATTTTAAAGTTTACAAGATTTCTCCAATATTTAGAAAAGCTACACTTCAGTAACAAACGTATGGATTACAAGAAAAAAAAAGAAACTTCTTTTTCCATTACCTATTTTAAGCAATGCTTTGATTTATTGTGAGGGGGACTGCCGAACAAGATAAATGTGTAGATCTTCACTTGAGATGAAGGCAGCAGAGACAGTCCAGTGTATTTTGTAGAATATTTTGGTTTAAGGAGTTCAAAGAATACTTTCTTCTTCAAAGTCAAATTTCACCACCACCGGCCGGGTCATGTTCCACTTCTTATTTCGATTCCTATCCTCGATGAACTCCTGGTAAGGATCTTTCTTTGAAATAGCTTTCTTCGAGCGTACATAACCAAAAAAGACAGTTAATGCCAGGAATGAGTAAAACAACATGACAAAGAGGATGAAGAAATAGGCGTTGTCATATGGTTTGTATTGTGGCTCTTTTTGTTCCGTAGCATTTTTCCTGGTGTCCAGGTTCCTTTCCAGAAGTTGCAGAACACATTGTGAGATGAGAGAAGCTAAAGCTGTTTGGTTCATGTTGGGGAATGAAAAAGTGTGTCAGAAAAACACAGAGGGGAGTGAGCATCTATCGTTGAAGTGGGAATCTATCCTCTAGCTTTAACAAGAGTTGGATCTGGCCTGTGATCTTTTCCTCTTTTGGTAAGGAATGCTGTTAAGCACTTATTGGGTCTCAGTCATTTGATAATGAGGCATTTGGCTGATAAGCCTGCCTTGACTGTGAAGTGGAATCTATTAATAATAACAATAATGGAACAGTATCAGAGCCCTGAGACACACATCTGCTAGGCAGTTTGAAATGTGTAATTCTTTCCTCCATATTTGGGGAACAAATCTGCTCAGGACAGAAATGAAAGGGTTTTAAAAGCACCTGTGGGATGTGATAGGGTGTGGGGGAAGAAGAAGGAAAATAAAGGGGGAAAAACCCCACACCCTCAATGGAGAAAGGTGCTTAAGTCCATCTCCGAGTTGAAGAATGTAAACAATCTCACACAGTTTGTAACAAGCCAGTTCTCAGGTGCTTTCTCTCAGCGTCACAGCTGGCAGGCAGTGCAAGAGGACAGCCCAGAGTCCAGTGCCTTTCCTCACAATCTATAGATAAAGGCTATCAAAATCCACTGCCTGCGGAGCAAACTGACATTCAGGATAAGAAAGGGTTCTTGAATAACGATATGGCATTTCAGTGAGTTGCTAGTTATGAGTTAAAGATGAAAACTTAAATTTCAACTCAAATATGAAGCCTTTATGTCATAAATGGGAAGCTGAATGCTTTAATATGCCTATGTAAGTATCAGGACTGGTTGACTGTAGCTGTGTGCTACAAATACATACTGGAGCCACAAATACATACTGGAGCTAAGAAAGAGTAATATCTAGTCTGAAAAGAACTGCCTGTAAGACCATTCTGGAAAAAGAAACTGTTGACTGCTACTGACAAGTGGACTATATTGAATATTTTCAGACAGGGAGCAAGGGGGTTAAGTCTTCCCTAGTGCTGTTTGTCACAGGTCATGTCCACTTGCATGATAACAGCAGGGCAGTGCTCGGTGGATTTCTGCTTCCTATTGTGTTTTACAGGCTAGGTCACTCTAAAGTAAATTGTTGTTTTACAAAGTAGTGAAACCTTATCTCATACAGAAAAAAAGAAAAAAAAGAGGTCTTACTGCCACAAACGACAATGCCAGCTGTTTCTTTCTGTGATCTGAATTCTGGGGAGTAAGCACCATGACTTTGAAGTGGAGAGCACATCACCCGACTAGCAGTTTGCCAACTCTGCACTGTTTCTTTAGGCCTGACCCCCTGAACTGATTGTATGATGACTAATTCACATGCTAAGATTGCAGTATATCGGTATCACTAAACAGCCTGCATTTGTCATTAAGGGTTTCTTGTAAAAAGAAAGATGAAAGTGAAGTCTGTAATTTTATATGAACAGATGACTATGGTATAAGTACATTTAGAGTATGCAACTTCTAGAAGGAACATTCAGCTCCACATTTTAACTATTTGTTTTAAAATCAGCTTTTACAAAAAAAAAAAAAGAAAAAAAGAAAAAAGATGAAAAATCCCCATAAAGAGCAATGCCAAATCCTGTTCTTGCTTAGAGCCAAGTTGTGGGAAGAGATCCTATTCACCTATTCTTGTGGGTAAAGGAGAACAGATTCAGGGGACCTAATCTTGGTTCAAGTAGAGAGAAGAAAAGTTTTGTTATCAGTTTAACTACAAATAAAAAACCTTAATTAAACTAGTATAAAATCTTCAGGCAAACTACACCCAATTTATATTTATATATCTGGAAAAGGATTTCCATTTAGGTTTTGCAAATTTTCCAGAACTCTGTAAACTCTTATTGTTTGTTTGTTTTTTAAAGAATTTGTTTCAGTAAAAGGAGCATGCGATTCTACATAAATTAAATTGGACACATGCTAATCTCTGTAAATTTCTTGCCTGCTTGAGAAATTCATGACCTCCATAGGCCAAGTTTCTGGGTTTTTTTGGTATTGGCAAAGTAAGTGAAAAAATAAGGAGGGGATCAGTAGTCCAACACAACTGAGTAGAGAAAAAAGTGATAAAAATCACACCAGTGAACTCACCGTGCCAGTTTTGGGTACGCCACGAATGAGCAGTGCAGTGTGTACACTTTGCCGTGCCTCTGAACACAGAGAAGCAGGATCCTGCTGTTTGAGGTGCACAGTTGTTTGAAGTGTTTTAACTCCTATTATGCTCTGCAGTGAGCTGACATCCCCACATATCAGAGCAGATTTTGAATGCTTCTTAATGAAAGGCACAGGAAGCCTCGAACTTTCCTTCCCCACCTTTCAGATAATCGGATCCACATCAGCCTAAGCTACATTACTGTGTTAAAACTGAGCCATGCTTGTCAACACCTGGGCTTCATTCCACAGGTAGCTCACAAACTCAGAATCCTGGCACAATGAATTGAGCTCCACACCTTCCTTCCCAGACATGCCAGCCTATATCCTTGGCTGCTTAGCTTTGCCCTTCCTTAAATGCTCCTGCCCAAACACACCTGCATGAGAATTTAGATGAGATGACTCAACCCCAATTAAAGGGACATGATCATTCACCCTTCTACTCCTTTAATATAATCTGCTTTTATTGTAACTTAGGGAGCTTCTGTGTACTGTTTCTGCACTGTTTCTGCATCTAGTTGAACAGATCAATGTTCTGTTAGCCCACACAAGCAAATACTGCTTTAAAGTTGCTCTTTCTGTCTCTTTTTTTTCACTGTCCCCCAAACAGCTAAACGTACATAATGATGCTTTGAACAAGATCCTAAAGAGCTATTTCCATAAAGTGGTCCAATTCTTTTTGGAGATGTAAGTACATGAAATTCTTCAAATGTGTGTGTGTGGGGGGGACACTGAGTGAAGATTAAAAAGAAAGGAAAAGATTAAAAGGAAAAGACCATAAGAAAAACTCAAAGGGGAGGGGGGGAAGATCAAAAAGAGGATTAACCATGTTACTTGTTGTTTTTCAGAAATTAAAGAAGTATGGAGGATAAGGAATTTGTTTCCTTTTGGCCCTAGAAAAATGCCAATTATGGTAGCTAAATTGCCAGGATCACATATCAGTATGCTTTGGAAATGTGAGAAATGGATGGGAAATATAAACACAGGGCAATAGCTTACAGCTATGTTATGAATTAAGCCACAAAAAATATCAAGATTTAGTCACTGAATGAGCTGCCAGAGTTAATATTTCCTGACGAACTTGAGCAGAATCAGAATAGAAGGAACAGAACTGTAGTTTCACCTCATTCACTCATCTTTGCTATCTCTGGGTCCTCACACACTTAAAATTTCCACTAAAGATCAAAGGAAAGTGTCTGGGTGCACACAGACTTAAGATCAAGCTCCTTATCTGTGTATATTCATTTTAGGAGGGTTTTTTTTACAATGTAGGGATAAAAGAATTAGCTACTCTGAGTCCCTTTTTGGCAAGAGAGTTTGTGATGCTATCCACACTAGAACAGCTTTTGTTTTCCTTTAGATTTTTAGGACACAATAGCAAAATAGCCTTTTGGGAAAGGTGGAGAAACTGTTTCCTTCCAGGCCTTTCTTTTAAATACATGGCATTTATGTAGCCCTTTATGGATAAAGATGGCAAAAGTAGGCAGGCAGAGCTTTCTGCCACAAGCTTGATGAGCGGCTAATCCCCAGATAAGATTTACCAAGATATACAGGGGGATTTTACCCAAACTAACTATTTTTACTGACGCTCACCAGAAAGTTGTGCTGTGCTTGATCCTCACCAAGCAGAGGCAGGCCAGCCCTGCTGCTGCAGCTGAGGACAGTTATCTGGCCTGGGAAGACACCTGGGAGAGAGTGGCCACCTGCGGAGTTGGTGGAGACTTCACGTTTAAGGATGGGTTGCGGTCGCAACATTGGAACACATAGTCTAAATCAAGATTGGATCCAAAAAAATGGTCTGAAACCAAAGCCAGCCTAAAGCAAAGGCTCACAGGAGCAGTCTGGTTTGGATCCCAAATGCAATTATCAAACAAATCCCCAGAAGTCACTCATTAGTTACCCTGATCCCAACCACACTGTGTTGCTGCTCACACGTACATCACCTGAGACAGCTGCAACACTAATGCAGCTCCACCACATCCCACAGCAGCACCTCTCAAGGGAGAAGTATTTAATTTTACACAGTGCTCAATGCACCAGGAGCTGAGAGCAGAAATGGCAGGTGTTGTTCCCAACCTTTCCCAAAGGACAGACCGAGAACTGCTCAGAGGCATCCACCTCTGTCATGGGCAGAAACACCTCTGCTTGGGAGGCTCCCCTCAGCCACCCTTAGCTGACCCCACATACTTAAAGAAAATGGGCTTTTAGCAGTACTGAGGGGCCACAGCACCACCTCCCACCCACTGCCTGCCTTCCCTGGGAGAGCAGCACCCATGTGGAAAACTGTATTTGCGCTTCTCCTTCAGGAGAAACAACCCCTCTGGTTTCTCAGAGGATTCCCAGCATGGTTCCTGTTGCATCCCCTACCCACGTGCAGGAAAAGATGTGCTGGTTCCATCACAGGTGGCAGCTGGACATCCTGAAACTGGAGAGGCAAGATGGCTGGCTCCTTGGTCCTCACACACCACAAAATCCAGTCCCACCACTTCTCTTGGCCAAGCACTTCTCCTCCTCCCCACTCACCTCCCCAAGTCTTCTGCAATGCCAGCATATCAGAAGCTCTCCCGCAGGAACAGCTGTCTGCCCTACTGAAGGCTGCTTGCCTCCACAACTGGCAGGAACCATGTCTCATAGGAGATACTTCTAAACTTTGTCACAGAAATTAAAATCAAATCAGAGAAACATAAACTGGAAGGCAACATGAAATCCCCTTTCCCCATTTCTCGGCATTTCTAATGCCTTCTTTTCAAACAATATACAAAAAAAAATTAAAAAAATTATATTCAAAAAGCATATTTCAAAAGTGAGTCCAGAGGAGACCACGAAGATGATGCAAGGGCTGGAGCACCTCCTATAGGAGGATAGGCTGAAAGAGTTAGGGTTGTTTAGCCTGGAGAAGAGAAGGCTCAGTGAAGATGTTATAGCAGCGTTCCAGTATTTAAAGGGACTACAGGGAATCTGGGGAGGGGTGTCTATCAGGGGGTGCAGGGATAGGACAAATGGTAAGGGTTTTAAGCTGAAAGAGGGAAGATTTTAAACTAGATACTAAGAAGAAATGCTTTCCTGTGAAGGTGGTGAGGCCCTGGCACAAGTTGCCCAGAGAACTCGTGGCTGCCCCATCCCTGGAGGTGTTCAAGGCCAGGCTGGATGAGGCTTTGAGCACCCTGATCCACTGGGAGGTGTCCTTGCCCATGGCACGAGGATGGAACTGGATGGGTTTTAAAAGCCCCTCCAACACAAATCATTTTGTGATCCTACCTTTCTATGCCTCAGCTGCTCCCCACAGGATGGGTGCTCCCCAGTGCCCCCAGTCCTCCCCACCATCGCAGCCCCAGGCCCACCATGGCTACAATACACTGCACTTAAAAACACATGTGAGCTCCAAAAGAAAATCTGAACTCCATCTTACTTTTCAACACATATTCATTGTCCCTTTTCCAAATCAGGTAACCCTGACTGTTTAAAATTCCCCTCAGGTTTTACCACCAGGTGAAACTGTGAGGTGCCATTTCAAACCGCTGCAGTTCATGCAGGCGCCCACCAGCACTCCTCTACCCCGAGACCTGGCAGTGGGAAGCCGTGGCAGTGGGGCGGCCACAGCGTCTAGAAAGAGCAGGAGAAATAGAAACTCTTTGGACTGATGTGGGCAATGGGGAAAAAATGTCTTGCTGGTGGGTACCCAGAGAGCGGAACGGCTCAGGGTTACCAGAGAGCCGCAGGGGAGAGGGACGTGATGGAAGCACCCATGGCACTGAGAGAAAGGGGGCATCGTCCACCACATGGAGACTTCAGATGGAGAAAGGATTTGGTGAGACACTGGGCGATGGGTTCAGCAGAGGGGCAAGACCCCAAGGAGGTTCTGTGCCTGTTGTTGGGCAGCAGCCGGATGGTCCCTGCCAACCCTACCACCCTCAGCCCCATGGCTTCCTTGCCAGGAGAGACGCAGATGGGCAAAAGCAGCATTTCAAAAAACTTTGGAGGTTTGCCCTCTTTGTAAATTATTCCAGTAGCCACCACGGGGACACTCACATATGGGCAAGCTCCAAAAAAATTTTGTCCATCTCTGAATTGCTGAATTATAAACTCTTATGGGTTAAGTGTGCAGAGTACCTGTAACCATCATCCTTACAGAACTCTTACACTCCATGTGAGATCATTATGAATAAATGCATATATTTGGGGTGAAAGATATTTGTGTAAATGAGGGTCTGTGAGAAAAAAAGCACAGACTGTGTATAGCACAAGCAAAGATTTGTGAGTGCTAAGAGGAGAAGAGTGCAGGAAGAAGCAAGTAGCTTAACATTTGGTCATGGCCTAAGGGACAAACTTTGCTGAAGATGAAGACACAGAATAGTTAATAAAGCTTCTGAACTGTTTCCAATTCTCAGACAAGGAAGCCATAGTTCTGCTCTTATCAGCAACTGCTCTTTCAGATTTGTGTAAGGAGCTAGCTTTATTGAATTATTTAACAAAGGTCAAATGTGATGTGTCTTCCTAGTTTTATTATGATTTTTCATGACGTTGCCTGAGTTGTTGAATAATAAACAGTGCATGTCGAAACGCTGAAGTGCCCGAACTATCCACAGGCACTCTGCATTACGAGCCCACTCAGTCATCAGTTCTGAGGCAGTATAAATGCATTCAGCAAAGTTTTAAAGTGTGTGTGAGCACTGCGAAATATTGCTTCTGGAACCACAATGGTACCAGAAGTGTGCTCCAGCAGTATGTTTATGCACTGACTTTGAAGCCTGCTTGTATGATAAATACTTAGTAAGTTTCAAACCTGAGTAACCACCTAGCTAAAGCAGTTTGCTCCCTGCGACTGAGGAGAACTTCCCAGCCTGTGATGAGCTGCGCTGAAGTGCTAGGAGAGAATAGATGGGAAAATCTGACAGACCCAAGGGCCTGTTACCTACAATGACTGCAGAAGCAGACTGTAATTTTGGTTATTTTACAATAGACAAATATCTTGAACAGATTCAGATCAGCTCATGTCGTTCCTTAAAATAACCCTATGACTCCTGATTTAGGATAACACTAGCTGCAGAATAAACTGAAAGACACATAAGACTTTTTCAGGCAGTGGCAAATGAGCACTGCAATGTCATATATAATCTAACCAAAATATCTATCTAGTGTTAATTGAACAGAAATGTAGCAATTTAATTCAGTGTAGTTATTGATATTGTTCCAGATTATTCTTGTGTGGCTCTAGCAATATCTAGATGTCATTGGAAGAGCCAAAATAAAACAAAATTTGATCATCCAATCAGAATGCAGGTTTCCTGACAATTATTAAGCAAGCAGTAGAACATTGAACTGAACAATACAAAGCGGTTTATGAATTCAATTTGTTACAATTTTCTGAAAGTCTCATTGATATTACCTTAAATTAATTTCTTGTTATTTTATACAGAGAGGTATTTTAGTAATTCACTTTATAGACTTCAAGGTCAGAAGACTTTATGGATAGAAAACATGGAGAACCTTCATGGTTACTAGCATAGCAAAAATGTGTGCTTTATATGTTAGCACTAAACAGCATTCTGACAAGGGAGAATATATTTCCTACATGCAGGAGAATACATCACAGAATTCAGGTATAGCAAAGAATTTGCATGCTATAATACGTCATACTTCTGAGAAAATGTAAATACATCCTTGCTACATAAATTATTAGCAGCATTTGTTAATTTGAGATGAGTTTTTCATTTCAAAAATTAAGTAATGTATTTTTTCATTAAGTTTGGAGGTCTAGGTTATAGACCTGGAGACAGATTTTTTTTTTAAGTTTGAATTTGCTCAAGTCTTAACACAGGGATTAAAATGTAGCTCTAACATCATATACATGCAGAAACGGATTTCTGAGGACACAGATCCTGTTTAATAAGCAACTCTTCTCAGTGAAGATTTGTAGTTTCAGATAGATGTTTTGTGCCTTTCAAAATAGCTATGGAAAGATACAGTTCAACAGTATTTATAGCATGGACAGAGGTGAGACTTTTCAGCAATATGGAGTAGAAAACTCTGTGTGATTCCTGAGAAAAATGTATATTTATAGGTTTTGTTTAAATGGGTTACACTAAATTATCGAGGGGAAATAAAAGAAAAATATGTGCCTTTAAAAATATTTTCCTAGCTCATTCATTAAATATTATGCATGTTCAAATAAAGGAATAGCAATACATCTCAATGTAAATATATGCCAAAATGCATATATTGGGTATTTTGATGGAAGTAGCAATTATTTATATATAAAGGATGGCTAAAAAGCAAATAATAAATTAAAAATCATGGTTGTGCCATGTTTCATCAAAGACTGTCTCTCAAGAGTTTCCAATTCCTATATCTATGAGAAGACAGACAGTTGGTTAAGCAGCTGTTGGTATTTCCATCTTTTAAAATATGACACACACAGCCTTCCCAGAAAAACAAGAAGGACCCGAAGACCCATCCATTCTGCACTCATCAGTGAGTAGGTTTTGGACTCCAGTGCCACAAGCACATTCCTCCAAGCTATTTCAAGGCATTTCTGTCAAACACCATATCCACAGCAGGCTCTTGCCCCTCTGACTTCCCCAGTGTTTGGGATTCATAATTTTGAAAACACATGTGGCTCCAAAAAACCTCTTCAGCCTTGACAATGATAACAAGAAGGAATCACCAGTACCCCAATAATACTTAGAGTTCGTGTTAAAGACTCCTATGGAACATCATAAATCAAGAAACTGCTTAGCCGCTTTGCCCCAGGTTCCTTGCTTTTCTCGTCAGGAAGACATACTACTCATACCAATAGCACCTGAAAAGCACATAGTTCATCACCAAACATGGAGCTCCAGGTGGCACATCTGTGGTACATGGGCACAGAGGCTGCAGGAGGCTCCCGTGCACCCAGGATGGGTGCAGAATACGCTTACATAATGAATACAGTTTGTGTTGAAGATAACATGGTTTATTTCTTCATGATATTCAGATTAGAATGCATTTAGCACAATACTACATTTTAGGACAAAATCATCAGTGCTTTGCAAGTCTTCATAATGTTTATTCATTATAAATAGTAAATATTTACTGAACTTTTTACATGAAAGACGTTTGTTTTTTGTTTTCTTTTTTTGGGTTTTTTTGTGTTTTTTTTATTTTTACAACACATGTTGTTGTAGAGGCTGCAACACAAAGATAAAACTTTATATTTTTCCATCACCCTTAAGACCAATGTGTGAACTAATCTCTGTACTGAACCTAGTCTAACTCACTACTTCATAGTCCTTAACGCTAAAGGGAATGTATTTGTGTTCTGCCTCCCTCTTTGTTCCAAGAATAGAGAGAAATAAATAACACCGCCTTCCATCTTCCTCTTCCTCTCAACATCACAAAACACAAATTTATTGACATTCTAAAATGTCACAATGCAAACTTCTGTAAACCTTGGTTCCTATAATTATATTTTCTATATGGGATATCGTAATATAATTTAAACAAATGTGTCAAATACAGGTCCATCTCTGTCTATGTCCTGTATGTCACTACAAAAATGTAAACGTAATCATTTCTTCGTATTGTTTCCTGAAAATGATGTTTAAATCATGATTAGCAAGCTGGATTTTAGTATTCCAGCAGACTGCAACATTTCTGTCTTTTACCAGCAGGAATTATGCACTGCAAAAATAAAAGTACCTGCAAAAATATAGTTCTGATTCTATCTATATAACTTTGGGTGATCCCAAAGTTTGTGAGGTACACAGTATTGCACATTGCTAGACAGCTGTGAAAAATCAGTCCCATGTTTGTTCGAAAAGGTACAATGGACTAGGAAAACTCCACATCTGAAAAGGTTAAAATCTGGTTTTCGTGTTACACAAGATCTCATCTGTTGGTAAAGCAGAACTTTTAAGTGACATTTATTGACACTATGATTACAAAAGCATGTTAAGGTAACCAATAAGTTGCTTGGGAGGTCATTCGCACTTATCCTAACTTCCTATGGACTGTGACATTGCCTCTTGATGACAATTTCCAGTGTGTAAAATGAAAGAGCTTCTCCTGTCCCTGCTTTAGAAATGGAGCAGTTAATAGACTAAAGTCAGCACTGGATATCAGATGAGTCAGAGTACACAGAGCTCAACTTTTCTAAGTTTAAAAGTCTTCCATTTGTCCCAGTCAACAAGCATTAATTTCAACAACAGCAAATGGAATGTTTTGCCAGGTAGTGATATTAAATACTGCTCTGTTTCTTACACCCATTCATAATGAACAACGTAGCATTTATTTTTTCATTATTGCTTTTGGTCTTTGTCTTCTGTATATTTTTGTCCAGTCTTCAAAAGTCTGTTAAAAGATACGACTGGAGAGAATATAACAAGCCTGCTTCTCTCGATGTGATTGCCCCAGTTTAGACTGCAGTGTATTGAGAAGATCCCTCGTATCCAAGCCTTGGATTGAGACCGGAAAACAAGACCAGCTTTAACTTGAAGTGGACAGTTCATTTATGCAATATCTGGCTTCAGATAATGAAAGGCACCTGTAAAAAAGCAAAAGAAGCTTTTTAAGTCATGCTGTGACAACCTCACAGCATGGGGCCATGCCAACTACAGGGTGACATTGTCATATTTAATACTGATATATCAAAGGAAAGGGACTAATATTTTTATTTCTGGGACAAGTTTGACAAAACTCTATGTATCTGGGATTATATACTGTAATGATTCTTGAGCTGACCTCATTAAGAACATCTGTTTCTAATAGTGGAATGCCAGTGGTTATTTCATTTTGGACAACCCTTATGTTTTACCTAATGGCAATCAGGTTTCATGTCTCAACAATTAATAACATCAAGATGTTGTTGACATCACTTAAGAAAATAATTATGCAGCAGAAATCTCGCTCAAACAATCTGCTATCTCACCAGTGCACTCGGCTTGCTTTGGAGAGAAGTACTTGTCAGCCATTAGGATCTCCGTTTTCTTTGTTACAGACAGAAAGCACAGACTGTTGTAAATGGGTACAGTAGTGCACTCCACAGGGCAAAAGTCCCAATACTCACTTTGTCCATACTGTCCATACTGGTAGCCTGTGACAGGATCCATGCTGTAACCCGTGGTGCTGTACGTCGGTGGGCAGTAGGACTGGGAAGTAGGCAGGCTGTCTAAACCCTTCATATGATCCAGCCGTTGGCTGCAGCTGGCTGAGACAGTGGTGGTGGGCTCCAGGCCCCCAGTTAATGGGGACAGGGCATAATCAGTTTGAGGCTGGTGAGGCACACCACCATGGTTAGTCAGGAGTCCCATTACCTAAAACACAGAACAACAGAAAGAGTTAAAACCTGTGAAGAATTGTATTGCTCACAGTGCTGCAAGAGTTCTCAGGTCTATCATTTGATTTCCTAAAATAGGTACTTAGTATTCAAATAATGCTTTGAGTATCTAATCCAAAGAGCAAATAGAAATTGGTTGCATCATCCACCAAAATAAAAACTGATGGCTAAAAAACCAATAAAAAGTGATACCAAGAGCAAATAAGGAAAAATCATTATTATGATTTTAGACTGACTGATCCTCCTATGCCCCATCTCTGCAGATGTTTATTCCTTGAGAACTGAATAATAAGAGAACAAAAAGCAAGTAGCAGCTCTTTAGCCATGCATGATCTACAAACATAGAAAAGCTGTGAAAAAGCTCACACCTCATCCTCTGAGTTAAAGGACAAAACAGAAACAGTGTGGTGTTCCAGAGCAGCTTTAAGTTGACTGCAACTCCCTTTATAAGCTGCTTGTATGTGAACAGTTATGAAAGCAGCAGTCAAGACTAGTTGAAAAGAGATTATTGGAAAATATGTGCTTGTCTCTATAAAATCTCAACCCTATAGGCAATCATTTCCAGTAGAAGAGTAAAGAAGAATTCCAAAAGCACCTGTGCTTTCAAGCAGGAGTGAAGGAAGCAGCAGTGATAAGATCCTGTTGCACGAAATCCACTCACACTACAGACTGGTGTGCATTTCCTTTCTTGGCACACTGCTAGGAGCATTTTGAAAATAAATACGACAGAGAATTGCTTACTTCTGCTGGAATAAGTTTCACTTCAAAGCCTGAGAAATAGTGCACAGCTTATAATGGACGGATGACATACAGCTTCTGCCAAAACAGCGTGTTCTGATAATTTACATGTTGTTCTTCCTCCAAAAAGGCATTACAAATACCTGACACACGCTATTTGATAATCATTTTGCTTTATTATCTTTCTTACCATAAACTAAAAAGAAATTATTAAACTTGGAGTGTATTTTGTTATTAATAAATTAATGCTTATAAGAATATATCTAGTTCCTAAAGCTCCGATGTTCCTTCTTGACCTGTACTTCCATCACAAAAGAGATTCTTACTGTACAGAGCTTGTGGTGCCAGCTTCAAGTTCTGTTTGTTTTTAAAAAAAAATAAATGAACCAAGCCCCAGGGATCATGACTTAAGTAGGAAGGAAGACCTGTACAGGTCTTACATGTCTGATAAGCAAAAGACCAAGAGGCATAAGCAAAGTACTTCAAAAAGAAACACTCCGATACCTGCATCAGGAACACAAAACACTTCTGCATCAGATGAATCCAATACATCTCATTGGGAAAAGAAAGTGCTAAGAAAGAAGTTCCATTACTTGTTACAGCCCTAGACTGTTCACTCCTGTTTTATTAAGCAGAAAAACATCACCTTAAGTGATGGCATTTTCTGAGTGTTTCTCAAACTATTCATGCAAAAGAAGTTTCAAAATATATCTAAAGACTTCGTTCATATGCTGAAATCTTATAGATTTTAAGTTAAAAAACACAAAAGAAGAATTTGGATTCAGGCTATAAGATATTTTCTATTTCATTCAAATAATTTTCTCAATGCATAAATCCTATTACAAGAATTTGAGGTTAATAAGAAACCCATTTAAAAAAACCCTCTGGAATTACCACGGACTGAAAAAATCATGTTGTTTGCACTGTAATCTGCACAGCGTTTTGTTCCCCAGACTCCTAAATGCTGAAATAACTCTGCTCTCAACTTTTTGTTCTGAAAATTGGTTCCTGAAAAGTATCACAATTTCTAAAGATTATTATAGTAAATTTCTCTATTTTAGGAATTAGAAATATTTTTTCGTACCTTTGGAAGATGATATGGTCCTGAAAGTCTAGCATTCTTAATGATGTGACATTGTATCAGCAGAATACAATATTAGACCTTATGTTCACTTATTAGTCCTTGTTCTTTAAAATTAACTCTTAACAGAGTCAACAGAAAAGAAGGATCCAAAAAAAGCATAGCTAAACTTAAACATTTAAACTGAAAATTACTACTTTGGATAATATTTATGTTGGCACAAGTATCACAGGTTTGACTACAGTTTGAAACACACATGGTTTATCAGAAATCTGAAGTAAGTGCACAGCCCTTTCCATTCCTGTGATACTAATATTTATGGGACTTTGTCACATTCTGTTCCAAGCTCAAGAACAGGGAGAAGGGACTGGGTTTGTGTCACTCTTGCAGGCTCGCTGGAGTCCTGATGGCAATCTTCTCCGAGTGAGGGCTCTCAAATCACACGCTGTCTCTACCTGGACTTTAAGATCCAATTGCTGAGTTGGCCAAATTGCTATTTTGCCAACTACATATTTCAACTAAACATTTTTCTGTTTAATATTTTATATAGAATAGAGTCCAAGGCAACATTATTTGGACTTTGCCAGCAAAAACAGTGAGCTCAAAAACTTTGGGATTGGAGGTTATTTTAGAGTTAGAGATTAGCCTTGAAATTTAAACCTGGACCCGGATATGGTCTCAAAAACCACTCAAATGTTGATAGCATCTACATTTGGATAGAGATTTGTTTACAATCTAATTATTGCAATCTAAGATTAGCATTTGATGAGATTTACTTTAAAAATTTAAAATTAATCAGTTAATACAAGTCTTTAGGCATCTTATTATTAAGTGCATATGCACCTAATAGACACTTTGGAGCAGAACTGATAAAGATCTCCATCTTTGAGGTGCAGAAAACTGAAGTCTGAAGAGTAACCATCTTCTCAGAAATGCCTTCTTTAGAGGCCTTCAGAATCATCCTGCAGTTGATTAGTATCTAAACAATTAAATTTTTGGTGGTGTCTGTTTTGAAAGCTATAAGAGAAGTAGCCCCAGGGCAGAAGTCTTTCATATGGTATGTGCCGTGACCTTATCACCCATACAAGGAGTTACAGGAAGGGCATGGCTGACTTTCACCTAATCAGTTAGAAAGCCATTAACAGATCCTGTCTGCAAGATGCTCAGCACCCTCACTTAGAGGTGTACAAGAGACATACAAAGATTTGGATTTTGCAACTCAGATCTTCTGTTGGTATGAAACAGTACAGTTTTAATAGACAGACAAATCCGACTGTTTTGCAATAGTTAAGGAAGAAAATAAATTTATTCAATTTATATACCATCAAAAATTACTAGAAAATATATACTTTCCTCTGAACTACTTTGGGAAAGCCAAAGCAGTGATTGTCAGCCTCACTGGTCTGGATCCCAAAGAAGATGAAAGAAAAAACAAGGGCTGATTTAACACCTAGAACCAGATGCTGCTATAAATATTCAATTTATTTTAGAAAAGAACGCCTATAAATGTAAAAAAAAAAAACCAAACCAGGCTGTAAGTTTTTTGGCTACAGACATTTCATTTTCAGTTTTTAAAACACACACAGAAATGTTGATGCATAGCCTTTGAGCTTATGCAATGAAAGACAGTATACATAATTTATGAAATAGTTTTCTGTTAGAAAACAAAGGTGTAATTAGGAATAAGCACAGCGAACATAGTGAACTGCAACAATTAAACTCTAGAGAAAAGTTTTCAGAGAGCACATCCCAAGAAAACCAAAATATTAATTAGGACAAATCCCTTGCTGGTGGGATCAGCGAGAAGAGAAATTGGGTGACAAAAGTCTTAAAGACCTTGTACGCAACATCTGGTCCATTATCAGCTCTTAGAAAATTCTTCTATTATCAACAAAATAAAGGCCATTAAACTGAGAAAAACTTATTCTATTTAAATGAAACATTATGCCTGTTAATGCGGTTGGTATTTTAGGAAGTAGGACCTACCATAGGCACAATAAAATTCTCATATGTTTTAATTCATTTACGCATGCCTGCGTTTAATATGCTTTGTGACCATGTCTGCAATTAATATGATTTATGAGAAAAGAACATGTGCAATATTTTTGGGTACAGTGACACATTTTTTTCCTCCTCCTGTGAATGGAAGATTTAATGAAACAGCTCAAGGAAAATTGTTGGCAGTTAACGTATTAAGTTGAACTGACAGAATCATGAGTAAACTTTAGCAGAGTTAATGATATCCTCTTATCTGACCCTGACACATTTGCAGCATGTAATTTACAGAAGCTCTGTCCAGGGAATCTTGACAAATGCTCCTAACGATGTCAGGGCAGTGTTCCATTCTAATGTAAAACAGATGTGGGTCAGATACCCTCATTCATCACTAACACTGAAAATTTCAAACTCCTTCCGAGATGAATGGCATTACCTGCTGCTAATTCTTTTCACTGCAGAAAAACCTCTGGAAAACAAAATATTGCACAAGAAAGAACACAAAAAGGATGGTTCTAATGCATTAGAATGAGGGATTGTAGAAAATGGATTAAAATTAATTATCTATGTGGATCTATACCTATAGGATCCTAGAACCATGTTGCTGATTGTATATGACTATTTCTGCCAAATACATGAAGAAACCCAAGAGAAAGCATTTTTAGGCCAAATGGCAAGCACTGGGAATAATATACTTTTTTAATGAAAACAGGGATAAATATGCTGACTTTGAACATCTGATGATCTGACCTTCAGCATACTTCTATCAAATGAGACCTCATACTGATTTCACACTGCCAGGCATCAATGGTAGCTACACTGAAATTAGAGAAGGTGCACTGGTGTACATTTAGGGTAATTAAGAGGATAACTCGATCCTTCGTGAATTATATTTTTATCTACAGGAGATTACCAATGTTCACAAAATTATCATGGTCTATCACTGAACTTGTGTCTTCTTTCAGGTGCCAGGTCATGGAGTTACAGGACTAGGTAGCATTATCAAAATAATTCAAAGAGAAGCTAATTATGTAGCTCCTGGTCATATGAAAAAGCTTCTAAAATGTTAAGGCAGCTGGAAAAGTGAAGCAGAAAGCCTAAAGAGGAATATGTATTCATAATATATATAAATATATAAATGAACACATATACATAAAAAATTAAAAATCTCAAAACCTTTCAGGCAGTCTCAGAAACTGTAGACTTGTGAGTTTAAATGCATAAATATGGCAATATTACATACAAGAGTTCTTAACAAACTAAATTTCATAGAAACATAGAATTATAGAATGCCCTGAGTTGGAAAGGACCCACAAGGACCATCAAGTCCAACTCTTGTTCCTGCATAGGACAACCCCAACATTCACACCTTGTGTCTGAGAGCATTGGCCAAATGCTTCTGGAATATCAACAGGCTTCCCTGGGAAGTTGTTACAGTGTTCCACCACCCTCTGGATGAAGAACCTTTTCCTAATATCCAACCTAAACCTTCCCAGGCACATCTTCCTGTCAGTCCTTCCAATTTGAGAGGAGTTTGATCCCCCTTTGAGATTACATTGCTCTCTGCCTGTAAACTCTTCTCCTCCGACCTTCCAATCAACCCAAAACAGAAAAGAAGGATTCTGGCTATCATGAAAACCAGCCCAGCTGTCTCTAGCTGGGCACTCACCCATCTTCCCTCCACAACTGGGATACACAGGTTTGTTCCCTCTGGAAGCAAAACAAATAAAAAATTACACTATTACATTTATTTTCATTCAAACAGTACTGAATTTTTTTTACTGGCAGATGGCCAAGGGATGGGAGCTGTAACACTTTCAGAGGAAGACTCATGCCAGACTCAACATTTTGCTCCACAACAGCAGCTATTGCATGATCAACACCTACATGACTGGATTTACCTGAAGTAAGTTGCTACAAAATCCTAGCCATTTAGGAAAAAGCAATGAATTTCATGTAAGTGTGTGGGGAAGAAAAGAAGATAGAAAAACATAACTGAAGGAGTCCGACTAGTAAGAAAAGATTTATTCATGAGGATCCCAGTAATTACAAGTGTTTCTAACATTAGACTAATTGGCACTGGGGACAAATAAAAGCATATTTTGTTGTCTTGACCAGAGCAATCTTCCTTGTATTCTCACTCAGCATTCAGTCTTTCTTTTATAAGAAAATTACTACTGACATCCTGGCAAAAATTAAAGTAAAAATAGAACAGTTGTCTCTAGGGAGGTGGAAAATTTTGTAGGAAATTGAGCCTGATACATTTAAAGACAGATATAATGCTTTATAAGGATCGCTAAGGATGAAATTTTGCTATTTCTGATCCCACTACAATATATATTTTTAACTGAATCATGTTGTGGTATTTTTAGTACCTTTTTTTAAATCTAAAATATAAAGCTCAATTAAGGACTCAAGCAAGCCATCTGTGATTACTCATGACAAAGCCCTTATTCACATATCAGTTCTTAATTGAATAAATATGCAAGCATTCAGATTCCTGTGATATTTCTATTTGTAAATTCATTAAAGAATTAGAAGTTCACCAATGCATACCAGTCTAATAATCTATAAAGGGCTGTCTCATACTTTCACTTAACAAATGGTTTAAATTGAACTTCTACATGTAACAAAGGAAAAAAAATATTTTCAGCGGCGTAGTGATGCTGAATACTCAGCCTGCATATATTCTAAATAGTACAAATGATTACAGAGTAAGATAAGTCAGTTTATCATTTAAAAAAGGGCTAAGAATACAAAAAGCTGATGTCTTCTATTGAGCGTGTCATTATACTCTAACATTTTTATACGTAAGATATGTATATTTTTAATAGCATTTCTAAATGTTATTCTCCTGAAGTTACAGTAAAATTGACCTAAGTTTCCAAAAAAGTCCAGAGCATTTTTTATCTCCACTTAAGATTTCTGAGCTGTAAGAAGAGTTCTATTTTTTGAAGTCTGAAACCCCCTCCACGCTTCCTGACATGGTGGGGATGGAAGTGGAAATAGGCCAGGAGAGAGAAGTTAAGGTGGTCAATCAGAATGTAAGGTCACCTATTTATTGTTTTTATATAAATATATATGTTGTATTATCTATAAATGTATATTTATGTTATTTAAACTATTACAATACTTACAAGAAAAATAATAAATTTTATTATACTTGCTCAATAACAATTATGAAACTCTTGGATCTCATCTATTTGTACTTAATCCAGAAATAAAAATAATCAAACCCATTAGGTGAACTTTTTTTTTAAATAAAAACTCCTAAACAAAAACTTGTGTTCATGAAAATGATATCATGTGAATTAACTTTCTTCCTCACAAAGAAATGCCTGACCTCTGTTTCGTGTTTTTGGGTCATTAAGCCAAGAGCTCTCAAAGCCAAGTTCATTGTGACAAAGATCATGAACTTCTTATTGGTGTGGTACTTGGAACCAAATGAAACGTTTCTGTGGGCAACCAGTTGCGACAGACGCTATGGGGAAAAGTATAATAAATTAATACTTAGGGTTTTTTCCTGTCTTGCCCCTCTTAATGAGGGAATGCAAGTGTTTAGCCACTGGTTCCTGTGTTTCCCTTGAAAATAGAGTTAAGACAATATAAACGTATCTAACTGATTCGACAGCTGCCATCAGATCCATAGTTTCAGGTTAATGAAAACCAAGTGCTCTCAAAGGCTTAAGAAAAGCAAATTGCCTAAGATCTATCTCACCCAAAAGAGTAACAGGATAAATCTTAAACTCAGGCAGTTAAATGTTTTGACAGTAGAAGAAAGAAACCTTGAAACAGCTTTCAACTTTACTACTGTTCACAGAAAAAAATCAAAATTTTCTTATCAAGATTATTCCTGAGCTCCAGGTAATGGTATGAGAACTGCAAACTTTAAGATCTTCTGTGCAAGCATTCAACAATCAATCCACTTCCCATTTTGAAACTGCAGCCTTTAATGCTGCTGATTTGACTCAATTATGCTGGAAGATGACAAGGAAGAAGAAAAAAAAGATCTGAGGAGTCTTCTAGAGGGGAAGGAGAAAAAAAAAATCACGTCCAGCAGGAGACAGGTTACGCGCATTCGTTCCTTTTTCCAGTAAAAGCTTAGCATGCCAGTACTAGTTAAGTCTGAGTATCCTAGAGGTTAAATACAGGAAGCAAGTAGCCTCATGGGCAGCAGTGCAAGCAGGATGCTGCCATTCCATCTGATCCACAAGCAGGTTGAAAGAGCACGCCTCAAAAACCCAGCAAACTGCCTGAACCGCCTGGTGTAGGGCAAACGCCGCTGCTTTCACACTAATAAAAAGCATATGACAAGGTCAAGGGATGCCCATGTACACCGGAAAAACCTTTTTCCTTATCTTAAATCAAAATATTGATATCCTGTCTTAAAAACAATCTGCTCTCTACTAAGACCATACACCTGCAGTTGCAAGACCACTGGCTTTGCAGTTGCTTTTCTTCATGGTTCCATGGAAGAACCAGTGGTGATTGATGCTGGGATCAGAAAGAGACATGAGTCCCGTACACACATATCAACACATAGATATGATACTCCCTAATAATTTTGAGTTAACAAATGTTTGTTAAAAGAAAATGCACTGAGCAACTGAAACCTAATTTGAAAAGGAAATACAATATTCCCATAAATGTATACATGAAAGCCAAGAAGCAGTGTAACAAGCATAGAAACATAAAAATATGCAATTTACATATATTACACACTAATAATCTCCATTCTGACATTATATTTAAAGAGCTCTGGCTGAGATAGCATGCCTGTAGTTTCCTTGCTTTTTCATTAAATACAAATGAGGACACTACCAGTTCCCCAAGACATTAATCCCCATCTTATTCCTGCAAAAGTCAACTCTTTACAGGTTTGTAAGACAGAGGTAGCAATGAGAAAAACAGGTGAACAAGGAGAATAGTCAGCCACATAGAGGAGATCTGCAGATCTTGTTTTGATGTTTAAACATGCTGTGTATTAACAAAGAGGGCCTCTTTCCATTCTTTTATTCATTTAAACAAGAGCAACAATATTTTATTTACCACCATCAAAGACAGATACGTTAAGAAGCATTCTGCTTCCTAAAACTACCAAAATATAGTCTCCTCCAACATCCAAGTTCACAGCTAACACAATAAAGTTACATTACCCCAACCATCCCTGCCTGTCCTCTGCCTTCATCCAGTGCTTGCCTTAAACAACATATTTGTCCATTATACTGAAGAACAAAGTTTGCTGGAAAATAAAGTTTCTACAGGGCTCTATGTGTCACACCCCCATTTGGAATAAATTGAAGCCAAAGGGGAAAAGGAGGTTTAAGTCTGGTAAGAAAGTGTGAATCTTCATATTAGATTTTGTTCTGCATATTCTGAGGGTTTGTTTTTTTTAAAATCACAGGAGATTATTCAGGCTTCAGACAAAGCCCTCACTCTTGCTAAAGTCACCATAAATTCAGCTTTACACAGAGCATGTCCAGAGCGCTTGCCTGGGAGAGAGACAGTGATGGGTGGTTACAATATGTTAATTGGTCTCACTTCCAGATTTATTGTGGTCAAAAATCCACCAGCTAGTAAAAAGACCCTCTTCCCTTCTCATCTAAATTCCATGCACACAAGCAGGGCACTGCAACATGCCCACTCTTCTGGAAAACTCCTGTTTCTCTTTCTTTCTGAAATCCCCAACACAGAACTGGCTTTTGACTTTCCAGTCTCCACCACTTTAGCCACTCAGCCAGCAACTGGGGCGTCTGCGGGAAGGGCCCCGAGGAAGTGTGCCATGGAGATGCCCTATGACACAGCCCAGGACGAAGGGGCACTTCACACTCAGTAATGTCACACACACACACGACTGATATCTGAGGCTCTTTTTTCAGCCATAAAGCACAGTTGCTGTTCTGCTAGAGACCCACAATTTGTTGTGTATTATTTATGTATTCGCGGTTGTATCACTTTCTTACATAAACACAAAGCACAGATATGTCATTTCATACACATCTCTAAGTCGTTATTTAGGCTCCCAAACTGTTTTAGAGGAGCTGTTGGTAACACTGCATGGATTTAGGGCTCAAGTTTTTCCTTGTTTGTTTGTTGGAAAGAGCCTTATCAGTCAGTGAAAGTAATTATTCAGCTGTCAAGAAGCTGTTCAAAATCTAAAAGGACCCAAGTCATCTCCTGTATGCATTCAGTGACGAACACCACCTCAGCTTTTAACTGGTCAGCCTTCTCCTAAACCTGTTGATAGAGGTGCAGGACAGGGCCAGGAGCTCTAAGCACTGAGGTAGGAAAAGTTTTCAAAAGGCTAAGGAAAACCAATTAAAAACAGAAATTTCATAGCATAAAGACATGGCTGGGTGTAAAGAAGCACAATAACTGTTTGTCTCATCTGCTCCAAGATCTCCTTGTGATTATATAAAACCCCAAATCAGCAAGATTTTTAGGGGGGATGGAAATCTGGCCTCACTTTTTTGTCTCTCTTTGCCCAAACTTCACAATATTTCTTTACTGTTGCGCTCTGTTTCAGTGTCACAGACAATAAAATCCTTGTGAAAGAGAAAAAAAGGTCACATTTTCCACAGCCAGAACCAACACACATTTAAACTGACTCTAACAACTACTTTTGATGGATTAACGCTGAATTCCAGAGAAATTTATGTCCAAATTGTGGAAGCTTTGCACACTACGAAAGTGGCCATTTTAAAAGAAAAATGAAGCAACTAATACAATGTCATGGCTTTTGTTGGAGACTGCATTTAGAAATCAGAATTCTTCAGAACAAAAGCCATTCAAGTCTTGCTGGAAGTACATCCAATTGTTTTTCTGTTGGTATTTTTTTCTTGAGGTTTCCATCCATAAAGTTTTGTATCCCACTCTATGCTATAGGAATCTGTGAAACTTAATTACATTTACTGTTACAAAAAAGGGTTTATGAACTTTTGCCTTTGGGCAAAAATGTTTATTTCATTGCCTTTGTTATTCATTCTTTTCAACTCCAGTGCCTTTGAACTTTTCAGCTGCACAGAGTTATCACCGTTGCACAGGAACCAGGAACTGTACTCCCAAGATGCAAACCACAAGTTGAAGAAAACGAAGGAGGCAAAGATATACGAGCTGTTATTTTGGCCACCCTTTGTGCCATTAAAATCTCATTTTCTGCCTATTAGAATGCCCTCTCCCTGCTTAGGCAGTGGTGATAGTCAGTGATTAGTGTGTAATTGAGTATAATTGTCTTTTCACTTTTCATTTGTGTCATTCTGAGCTTCTCTCTGTTTTTCTAACCACTGAGAGGAAAAAAGGGTAGAAAGATAAAGCTGTTAAAACTCTCACTTTCAGCCCTGAAGAGTTTCCTGATTGTAATTATAGATTGCATCCTCTTTGAGATTTCTCAGAATTTAGTGGACATCCCTCTCCAAGCACCTGGACAAAGCTCTCACTAATAAAATAAACTAGCATCAAGCTCTAACTAATAATGTCAGCTTCAAACAGATGCCACATGTAGGAAAATTTAACCAACCTTTTGACACTCAATTATCAAGGCAATTTATTAACATGATCTCTGAAAAAGGGCTCATGGAAATTAGAAAAACAATTATAGTATTCATGCATTTATATATTGCCAAAGACCAGTAATACACTTAATTTATGTATTTATAACTCGATTATAGCTCATCTTAATGCACAGTACTCAGCCCTTGGAATTCTGCTCATACAATTCACCTCTAATTTTCCTGGCCCATCCAGTAAAACCTTGGTGAGGTTATCTTAAAGAGACATTTTACTCATAGAAAAACTACACAATCTACTTTGTGTACCCAGCCACAGATCTTCAGGAAAATAACAGCATGTTACAAACTCTTGACAACTGAATGTAAACATGAAGCCTGTGTGATTACATTATAAATCACTTGAACTTAAATATAAGCCATGACTCTTGCTTCAGCCAGTAGGAGGAAAAATTTTTTTTAAAAAAGAAGGAAACTAGCAAACTGAAATCATGTGGCTTGTATAAAGAATACATTATGGTTTAAATTTGGCAATTCATTATACTATGGCCTGAGGGAATAGACTCTTCGGTTCTGGTATACAGCAAATCCTCTGTCTGAAAACACAGGACTGACCTGAGGTGAAAGGCCATTGCCAATGGCAGGGTTCATGGGATTTGAGGGCCCGGATGGAGGCACAAAGCTGTCTGTATAGCTGGAAAATCCATGCCTGGTGCTGGGAAGGCAATAGGCAGAGCTGCTCTCCGGATTCGAAGGGAGGCTGCTTTGGTGTACAGTGCTTGGAGGGAGAGGCTGAGGTCTATGGACGGTACTGCTCGGATCAGACACGGCTAGAAGCAAAAGAAACATGTTGATATATTTTCCTTCTTTTTTTTTTTAGCATAATAAGTTCATTATGTGAAGTTCAACTTGACAGAATTGTATCAGGAAAGGTATATCTTTAATATTGCTAGATATTTAACTAGCCAGTAAGATTACACAAGAATTCTTAAATGGACTGTAAAAATTGTAACAACAAACACACACAGTTTTCAGATAATCCTTGATGGGCACATATTGTTCAGAATTGATACAGCAATATTTTTCAGAGAGCTATATGTACACAAACATGTATAAAAAAAAATAAAGGAAAACCTTGATTTGCTTAGAAGACTGGTAAACGAGCTTTGCCCTCCTGGCCATAGCACAGAAATTCTGATGTGATTTGTAGTGAACTTCACAATGGATAGGAGAAGCCTCAGGCTTTGAAAAATTACTTCAATTAGGACACCCACTAAAAGTTAGGATACAAATATCAAGGAGGGAACAAGAAGAGTACAGTAACTCATTTTACAGCAACTTATTTTATAAGATGTCACCCGTAAGGCTTTTTTCTGAATAGTACAGTCTAGTAGCCAAGATCTGAGGCTGTGTTCCCTCCCTGCCTCAAATCCATCAAAGTTCATAGAATCTCTGATAACATTAAGACAAATTTTTACCGTATTGAGACTTGCTACTATCTGATGTGAAACAAGCTGGTCTGAATACCTGGGGTTTTCCACCATCAGATAAATATTCAAAGTACTTACGGAAGTTTCCTGTGTACCATCATCGAAAGCAACAAAGATGACAAGATGCAACTGGTGCATCCTTCCCCACCACACAGGGCACTCTCAGCAAAGGAAGTCAATGCAATAGAAGGGTAGGGAAGCATGGACACTGCTTCACCAGTGCTGCTCCTCTGCCATGCAGATGACTATTATTTACCTAGCTAGCACGTTTCACATGCGATGTGCCCTTTCTTGCAGCAAAACAAATCCAAGTTCTTACATGCTTAAAATAAGCAGGCTGGCAGGGTCCTCACTGACTCAGACAATGAACTATCCAACATTCCCTTTTCCACATTAGAGAAGAAAATATTTCTACTATGGATCAAGACAGAAAATCCTCAATAACATGATTTTAACCAAGTACCTGTTGGCTACTGTACCTTGCGGTATGGAGGTGGGTTGATAGGAGGGCTCAGCGAGCTGGTACGTTGGCAAAGTTGGCATAGCACTGGGTGGAAATCCTCCTGGGATCAGATGGTTGAATGCCATCAGTTGATTGGCTCCTGCCTGCTTCCTCCATCTAGCACGACGGTTACTAAACCAGACCTACAAATGTTTTAAATCAGAACATTTGATTTTTGTGTGTTAACAGAAATAGCATCAGAAATAACGGCATCACATTTCACATGCATTCGGTGTCTGAGGAGAGAGGTAAAGAAGCTACTCACTGGGCTCCAAGCTCCTAGAGCAGAAGAAGCCCTTGTCACACACTTCCATGGTTCAAAGGACTGAATACAGGAATCCCAAACTCTAGTTGTCTCTCAAATGTAGCCTCTCCTGAGAAACAAGCTGACTAATGCTTTCAAGGTTTTAATAGCTAACAATCACTGTCCTTATTGTGCCACACTTAATGGGAAAAGGAAGACATCACTCCATTTGATCCAAGTGCCAGTCAAAGCTTTTTGGTCTGGATTGTATTGTCATTATATTTAACTTGCTGACAAGTTAGCGGCATTACTTCATGCACTGTTGGAAGGTGGTGCTTGTACTTATATATTGTGATACTATATTGCCCTAATGATCAACAGAACCTTAAGCTTTTAATTTGAAAAATGCAAGCCTTGTGCACAAAAAAAAACAAATCCCTCCCAGCAAGTTTTCGTGTACTCACATATGTACAAAACATCTCCCAATATACTTGACATTAACAGTACATCAGAATTTCAGTACTGGATTAGCATTGCAGAACCACTTTGAAATCTGTTCCCAGGACGGGGTACCAAACAGATGGGGTTTGGATTTGTGGGACATTTAGGCTATAAATCTACTTTCCTTCACGTCATTCTCAGTTCATGTTTTACGTTTTCCAAGTCTTGGATGTTTCTTCAAGAAAGGAAGAAGCAAGACTTCACAAATGCAGACATAATGAGTTGCAAAGCACATAGGTTATCATCAATATTACAGTGATGACTCGTGCCCCAAATCTGCAGGGCAGCCAGCCACAGCAGGGTTGCCTGGACCCACTGTGCATCCACGCTGCCCTGCCGCAGGTTTAGAGCAACATCAACGTTACAGAGCTCAGGTCCGTGAGGCAGTCCACTGCAGAAAAGAAAGGGTGTTTAAGATAAGGGAAGGTACACACATTTTGTAAAGAAGGAGACAGTTACTAATAATTGTGCACTCTGAAGTAGCTGCAACGATGATCCGTGGATGCTATCAATTAAATAAGAATTTAACTGTGTGTTAGCATCTTACAGGGTGCATCTGCACAGGCTGGAAGGCAGTCTGGCCTGAAAGCTACTAAGGTTATGTTAGCTGATAAGCCACACGTACACATATTTGTAAAAATAAGCTAAGTATCAGATCTGTTACTCTTCCTGCAAGCAGCCTGTGCTGGCATATGAATCAGCCATCACAGACTGGATTTCTAGGTGTAACATCGTTTACAAACCATGAGTGGCCCTTCCGTAAGAGTTTAACAAGATTTTGGAATACAGTCTGGGCTTCTCTGCTTGCTATTTTGTAGCAGGACTGGCAGGACTCACTGGACCATCTGGTTTCTGATGTAGCCCATCTGTGACCATATAGTTTGATCTGGCTGCGTTCTTTTTTCAGAATGAGATGCTCAGTGCACACAGCTGCCTCCTCCTTTGGCCACAACATCTACTCCACAATTACTCCCACTGTAGTTTGAGATTCAGGACTAAGGTACAGATGGAGTCCTGTTCTATCTCAGGAAACCCCTTCATGTCTTTTTACTGTACATATTACTCCTCCTTCTGCCTTCACATGAACCTTTTCTGAAAGCAGGGACCAGATGCTGGGGTGGAGTTGCAAGACCTGTTACGAGCAACAGTTGAAGATAAGTCTTCAGCAATATTTTTTACTTTCTTCTCCTATAGATATCCATCTCCTTTTTCACCTCTCTCCTAATCCTTTGCTTCCCTCACTGACATTTAAGTCTAAATTTCTTATTTACTCCTCACAGACTGTTTCCACCTGCTTATGTCTCCCAAAGCCCACCAATCTCACACTCCTGCAGCAGTATCTTTTGAAGATGACCAAAGAGAAGGAAAAAGAGGTAAGACACTGAAGAGGGAGGATGAGGCTTTGCTGAAGAGCCAAAGAGCATTTAGGAAGGATAATGGAGGTCAGAGAGTGAGCAGGGAACAGCAAACGCATGTTGTAATTAGCTTACCCAGATCATTAACTATTGCTTTCTCCATGACACTCTCCCTTCTTCAGGTCAAGAGGGTTATCTCATGATCTTCAAATGCTTTGGGAACAATGACTGAACTAAACTTTGTGAGCAGATTTCACTGAGGAAGATGAGATAAGGTGATTTTGTTTCCTCTGCAAATAAGCATTTACCTTCAAGCCCTAGATCTTCATTAAAATAAAACAGATCCCAAACTTTAATTCAGCAGTGAGTGATTTGCATTGATGCCAAGTTTTATGCTTTTATTTTCAGGTAGATTTGGGCTCATTTTATAACTAAGCATTTTTCCAATTGGCACCTTGCTAGGATTTAGTCCAAAAATAATTCGCCAAAGCCCCTTGAAAAAATTCAAAACTTCAGAGAAAGTCTTATTGCCACTAAAACCACACACACTCATCCCTACAGAGCAGTAGAGGCACATAAAAAATGAAAAACAACTAAAAAAAACCTCACATCTTTGCAGTAAGCACCAGACATTCAATCCATATCAGTACTTGTTTCTCTTTGCAAAGTTTTAATGGGCTACAAATCAGTTTTGGTAAAAATACTAAAAATTTATCTTTGAAATGCCCGGAAGTGTGACCCCAGCTCTTACCATCACACATTTTTACAGACACACCGTAGCTCTGAATCTGTAATGCTGAACGTTTTAACACAATGTTTTTTTACTATTGTTACTATTCACTATCATGGCCTCACCCTTTTCATATGGCTTGAGATTTGTTTTGCAGCCACATTTAACTCCCACTTTATAGCACATAACTACAGGTTTCAGATGTGTGTGTGACAGAACACAAAAAAGAAATAATGTAACAGTAAGACAGGAGAAAAAATACAAATAAAATTAAATCGCAGACTTAAAATTAGAAAATTGGTTTTATGAAGTTAAGAAAAAAATTACCTTAACTCAATAACTTAAATATTTTATTTATAATTTATGTAACGTTTATTACAATTAGTCAGAACCTTTTTTATCTTAGTATTTCACTTAGACTACATTTAGCTGCCTTGATATTTCTTGAGAATTCAAGATTTTTTTTTCAAATCAGCACATATCATGAAGAATCCATGTGCACCACTACCACTATTTAAATAAATCTCAACAAATTTTGCCAATATCAAGCCAAGACTTAAAAATAAATCTGGTCAACACAAGCCAATGTGTCTGCTTAGAAACATATTGTAAACACGCGAGGAAATATTTTCTTTTGTCTGTACGTTTCCAGCGTGATTTAAACACAATGTCCTCTTCTGTTCAGCAAATTTCAACTCCCATCAGCATGGCAAATCCTCATCTTATGAGGGGTGTTTTCAAATATAGCAGGTCCCAACATCTTGCTTCTGTTCTCCCACACCTTCCCTTTGAGAGGGAAGACAGCATCACCTGGATGTAGAGGTTCTCCGAGTGTAACACAGCCCCTGGCGATCACAAGTGTCCTACTGTGAGAAAGTGCCACCCTGCAGCGAATGTAGCAGAAAACCAACTCTAGACTATCTATGTCTACTTAATCTGACAAACTAATGCACCTTCTGTGTTGTCTTCACCAGCAACCACATCGAATTCCACCATGGAAGCAAAAGCAACGCACAAGCAAGCTACTGCATTTCGAACACTCAAAATATAGTGTTCTTACACAAATAGCACTGTACCAGAAGAAGGAATATGATCTGCTTTTGTTGGTGTAACATGCAGGAACTCTAAATCAGGCCAGCAAACTGTGCTGTGCAAACACAGATCTGGACAGATGAAACACGGCTGGCCTGAGGTACCCAAAGCATCCAAAGGCACCGTCTCACCAGAAGCCAAGTCACATATATTTTAGTGAGGCTTTGGCTTCCCAATTTGTATGTTACTTTCAAATATGGAATGTAAATTACCTAGATGACTTGGCAATAAAACTGATCTCCAGTGTCTGGCCAAAATGTACTTCTCAAAAACAGAACTGAAGAGAATGAAATTTAGAGCAAAATGGGAAATCACTCTGCAATAGAATATAACAAAATACATATATTTTGCAATGATGTAGAATGGATGAGGTGAGGTAATAGGTTTCTCTCATCTCTGTTTTCTAATATTTAGGTCCTGATTTTTATTATCATTTTTCCTTTAAGTAGTTTACAAGTGATCATGCCAACATCTTATTTTGTTGATCTCAACAGGATATTCTTTAAAAGATGCATTTATTCACTAGGGAACCAACTACTGTAATTAGCTTTGACATTTCAACAGTCCGATCGTAAACACAGAATGCTCTATGTGCTTTTAAGGCAAAAAGATCTCTGATCCAACAAGGCAAAACATTTGAGATGTGAATTTTGCAGGAAACCCGTGGATGTTTTGTTATACACAGCCCTGACCATTACAAGCATGACTGCCAAAAAACCACAAAGTTAAAAGACTGATGTATTGTTAACGGCATTTCTAATTTTAGACAGAGGGGTGTTGGGTTTTTTTCCTCCTTATGATACTTTTCATGGTAACTGCCTCCCCCACCTCTCCCTTCCCCAAAAACCTTCGTGTCCAAAACCAAGTCTTGATTTGGGTTAGTTTCCATCCTGGCTCACCGTGGTATCAGGTGAGCTCCAGGAAGAGCACTGCCAGGGACCACCCACAGGAAGAAGAAAGAGTAGCGACATAATTGTTTTTTAGCAACAACTAGTCAGTAAATCAGCTTTGCTGAGACATCCACTAGACTCAATGATCTCAAAGGTCTTTTTCAACCAAACAGTTCTGTAAGTCTATGACCTGAACACCCCCAGCCTCACAGGAATAAGGTGTACTGCGCCCGCACACAGGCACGCCACAGGTAGGCCTGTTCCTTCACTGCATCCCAAAGCAGTGCTGGCAGCCTGAGGAGAACAAACTGCCAGGATCATCGGTGGGAACACCATGAGGCTTCAGGTTCTCCACCTAGGGTCTGCCAGGAGAGGTTATTTACAGTGATGGGAAGTCATGCTGGTTCGGATACGCAGAATTACCAACATGATGGAAAACAGAGTTCTTTTAAAGCAAATAAACAAAATCACATAGAATAAAAAGAAGAATAAAAAAACAACAGCAACAAAAATAACTGATTGAAAAACATCAAGCAAGGGAATGACTTCCAAATACATCCCCATTCAGTTCCCATTCAGTTCAACGTACTCAGCTCTCACAGGTTTGTTTGAAAAGAGTTTGACTCAGTCCTACACAAATACTTCTAAAACATTGCAGCTGAAAAGTTTTGCAAAATATTGAGCAATAAGCAAATTGAATTGTGTATTTATAAATTAAAGCACCATTAATTTGAGCCCTTAGGCAGCGTGGACCAGAAGAAAAAAAAAAAAAGAATCAAAATCACATGTCTTCTTTCCTTTATATTTAAAAATATCTTCTTGGCCTTCGTATGTTTGTAGTTGGCTAATCTACCCATAAGAATTTCTTCTTTACCTCAGGGGAAAAAAAAAAATCAGCAATTACAGGGTTATCTGCTGCAAGAATGTACACAGCATTTTCTTTCTTTATCCTACATAGGATGCAAAAGAGGCAGCCTCAAGAAAAGGCACTAGAAAGCCTCCACAGACCACATCAGGAATAACTGTAAAAATCTGCTGAAAGAACTTAAATATTCCTGAATCTGTCCCTCATTCCTTTATACCATCTCCCTACAGAAGACTGTACAGTTCAGCATAAAAGCTCTAACCATTTCAGAGAAGCTGAGGGCAAATAAAGACTTTTTTTGGCACAGGTCCTCCCTCCCCCTTGATTTCCCAGTGAATGCTTTTCACTGTTTGCAACTAAGAAGGGACTACTAAAGCTGAGAGATTGGACTTCAGAGCTTTCAAACCTTACTATTAGCTTAAGACTCACCGTTTCTTCTCTCACCTTTCGCCCTGCTACCTTCTTCTCTAAACTTTCTCTTCCCCTCCCTGTACCATATTGAAACAAAGAAAACAATATATAAGCACAGCACTTTAAAAAAATACATATTTTTACCATTTTTCCTCTGGCTACTCAAGACTGCTGAGCTCTTGGGACTTATTGTATTTATAGAGGCTGTAATAAGCATTTTATGAAAGCTTACAAGCTGATTAAAAGTTTGACATGGGAGCATTCAAAGCCATCCTAGTAGCCTGGAGACATCTGCCTGAACTTTCAGATATGCTCTTTTGTTAAACAATATTTTTCTTTTTGGAAGTTTTCAATAAAGCCGATTTGAACTAAGGGATTTGGCTAAGAACTTCTTTCAAGATGGGACATACTTATGCATCAGCATTCATTCTGACTCCCCTTGTTTTTTCACCATTATTCATGGACTAAAAGAGCGCAGATTTCTCCCATTGCCTTTTGGGGTTAAGCAGGAAGGCCAGGCACCAGCTGCTTCCCAGGGCAGGACCTCCTGCCCCGCACGATCCCACACCTGGGGGCACATCCTCAACATGATCCAACACGCAAGTCTCACGCATCACATTGCTGATAATTTGGGAGACTTGCCTTAAACACACAATACAAAATCTGGTTGGTCAACCCCCGCTGGCCAAAGGCCAGGCTGCCGGCCCTCTGCCTGGCGCGGGACAAATCTGAATCTTATTTAATAGTTCTTTACCCAAAGACTGAAGTAAACATATCCCATTGACAATCTGAAACAGGCTCCAAACTACTGCTAAATCTAACCCAGTTCATCCAGGTGTAAAAATAAGCCTGATGAGGGAATCAAAAGGTGGCCAGAAAAGCTGGTACCCACTTCATTCCTTATGCACTGTTTGTTACAGAAACCATAACCACACTGCTCTGAGCTCGGAAAGAAATATTGATCTTTATCTACACTGGGGAAAATTTCACTTTTAGAATTTGCTTTCAGATTGAGTGACTAAAAATAGGCCACAGACCTTCAGGGCCTACACTGCAACATAGTTATGGTTTTAATGAGTTTTTAAACTGGACCACTAAAGCACTGCACATCTGCGATTTTCACGCACAGCACATGAAGCTTTAACTTGACATTCCCAGGCTATTACTACTTTCTTTTTCCTTTAATAAAGGCTCGTCCCAGACCTTTGGGACTCTACTTATCTTTCTGAATTGTATCTGATGAATGCATAAGACATAACTTTCCCCTTCCTGCTGCATCTAACATGCAGAGAAGACCCAGGTGCTTGGAAAGAGGCAGCAGAAGAGGAAGTCCTGGCTCCACACCACATCTAGGCTCAGACTCGGGGAACAAATACTTAGGAGTCCTTGAGTGGAAAGGTGTTGCAGGAGGAAATGCAGGGAGCATTTTAACTCTCCTTACTACACCTAGTACTGAAGTATTTGCAATGATTATAGTTATACATGTTGTGACTCTTGCAACCTAGAGTTTGTTGCAACACTTCTTTTCCCAAAAGCCTTTCCTGTGCCCATGAATGAGTACACAAATAACATTCAGAGTGTAAAGTCTGCTTTCAGTTGCTTGTAGATTTAAAAAATTCCTCTTGGGGGCTGAAGTTTTCTAAGTTTGATCTCAACCCAGAAGCAACCTCCCCCCCAGCCCCAAACCAACCAGCTTAGAAACAGGCATTTGGTTACCCTTCAACAGTGGGAAAGTGAGAAAATAGATGATTCGGTGGTTTAAGACTCTTCCTTTCACGGGTGTTCAGGGACTGCCTCGGGGAACAGAAGGAAGGGGGAAGCACAGGAGTGACAGGGTAGAAAAAAACAAAACATGAGATGCAAGCACTACGTGGTGGGACTGAGGAAATAGCAAGATTGGTCCAGTTGTAATCAATTAAATAACTTCCTCAACAATATAAAACAACTTTACTAAATTGGACCTTACAACTCCAGAGAAGAAACTAATTTTCTGTGCTCAGCTGGACTTAGGCTGCAAAGACCCAGCTCTTTTAGAGGATGCTTGATTGGGAGGCAGTCAAAGAGAGCTTTGTGTATATATCCGTATAAAATTTGGTATCTCTGATCTCTGTCGTACAGTTACCGAAAAAGAAGTGTGACTAAGAAAGCTTGAATGCTACATCAGCATGGCAGTCCAACCCTCTCAGCCTCAAGTCTCTTAGGGTTATTTTCTTTTCACAGGTCATCTTTTATTTCATGCACATCATAGGTGGCTATTTTAAGGGGGTATAGAGAGGTGCTGAATGCTGATAAGGTAAATCCTGTATCCCTTAATCCACAGCTAAATCACTCTGCCAGGCTTCAAGGGTACCAGACAGATGGAGTGCACTAGGAAACTGCCCACAGGCTGGCTACTTCAACCCCAGCTCATCTTTAATCCAGAAAGGTTTTGTTCTGGTATTTTAATCATTGATTGACTGGGAACTTTCTGCCATGCTGGGTTAGGAAAAATATCCATATGTCAGAGGTACCAGGGAATTTGTGAAGCTGTAGATCATAGGAGTGGTGTGAGACAGAATGTGTCTCAAGGGAACCAAGGAAGCCATAAGGAATGTAAAAAGTCACAGGGTTAAAGCCACATTAAGACAGCTGTTATGTTAATGAGAGTTCTGCTTTTCTTCTAGCTGAGGGTCATTGATTTAGAAAAACACGAACAAGGTCTTTTTCATTTATTCTATTTTAACTCTGAAGCTAACATAGCCCCAAACATCATATTCTAGACTTCATTTGTCTTGCTAACAGAACTTGTGTAGGAAGTTATCTTTATTATGTTTGTGTGTAGATGATTCCCAGGGCTTGATTTGATCCTACCTGGCCTAAGTCTACATATGAAACTGTTTTGCAACCATTTCACTTAGTAAACAAGTTAAGAGAGTCATGCACCACTGAGTTTGCCTTCCAGACAAACACACATCCATACATCTGATTTTCTCTCACAGTCATAACAAACACTTACAAGAAATGTGGTGTGAAGTCTTCTGTAAAAACATTTAGTAGATAAAACTGAAAAGGTCTGGGTCTTCCAAGACACATACTCAATAAAACAGCAATATGGCAATAAGTATGTTTGTCTTAAAAAGTCAGAGGGTTATTTTGTGTTGTTTATTTCAGTTTGCAGAGTCTGAAAGCCTCAGGCTGAGCTTCAAAGGTAAAAAAATAAAAACAGAGTTTCACCAAAGCAACCAAATTCCCCTCTGCCTTTGGTTAAATCACAAGTTACCACTCATTTCTCTTCCTTGGTTAGGTCACAAGCTACGACATTTCACTTGTCACCCAACTGTGCATTTGCTTAAGAACACTTGCAACTCGGACTGATTTAAACTGGACATGCTTTTCCAAATGACTCTTAGATGTCAAACAGTGAAAGAGCAGCAGAGGATTCTGCCTGCGGTATTCAATATTTCACATAACGTGCTTCTGTGAAATGAAATAGATTGAACCCTAGTCTGAATCTGAACTCCAGGGTGCAGTTTATTCCAGAATGATTTGGTAGCTATTTGCCTGTGTCTGGCCACCTGAAAATCCAGGCCTAAGGTTTTTTTTTAATTTAAATCAATTCCATGGTTTAATCCTCCAGCATGTTACCTTGTTTAGACAATCTAAATCTCCATGAAGTTGTGAAGACCTAACAGGTTTCTTTTCTTTTGAATTAAACTGACAGTGGGAATAAGAGAGACATCACAAGGTTTAAAACAAGTCAACTTCCAAAGCTAACTTAAAAGTAAACTGCAGATACCACACCAGTAACCCTGCCCGCTTGCACGGCTATAGAGACACATTGTCCTTTTAAAAATGATTTTCTCTCCTCTGTTAGTGCCTGGAAGACCCAAATAACAACAGATGAGATCAGTTAAATAACTATAAATTGGCACAACATCTGACCTGACTATATGTAGGATGCTGCAAATGCACAGAATAAACAAACTAGGATAAGAGTCCTTTTTCTCCAATGTCTCAGTGTTATATTCATGGTAGGTACGGAACAATTACTCGGGAACACACAAAACTTTTTTCAAAGCAGTTGTTCCCTCAAACAGTTGGAAAACCAAGGTCCACGTACAGCTGCAACAAATCCTAAGGCTTTATGCAATGTAGATTCACATTCTCCTTTAGGGTAGGATCATGTGAGAATATAGAAGGACCCAATTAGAAAAGGCAGCTCCATTTGCTAGGCAGTTTTTAAATACATACCTGGACACGAGCCTCTGTGAGTTTGGCTCTCTGCGCAAGTTCTTCCCGAGTATAAATATCAGGGTAGTGTGTCCTCTCAAAAGCTCTTTCCAGCTCTTCCAGTTGTTCTGCCGTGAAGGTTGTCCTGCTGCGACGCTGCTTTCTTTTTAAAGGCAAATCTGGTTCAGAATCTATATCAGAGCCTTCATCAGACTGGGGTGCTGATGCTCAAAAAGAAGAAACACATGAAAAACAGAAATTAGTTTTAGTTGAAGAAAAAAATTGGATCACTTGATGATTTTCTCATATCTGGAAAAGCTGATTTTCTCCATGACTCAGAACTGAGCTGGCAATCTTCAAAAGGGAAAGAAAGTGAGAAACAAATCAGACAGAGTTAAATGCTAAATCGTGCAAATGTGCTCAAACACATAAAGAATTGTTAAATGTTCGACTGTAAGTTTAGCACCTCTTCCTGGCCCAAGAATATTTAAGGATCTCTAGAAACTTTGAGTAAATGAATTATTCCATTTCTTTGTTTTAACTCCCTAGCAGTTTTCAAGTTTTTAAAAAACTTAAGCAGTACTGCTTAGTCTCAAGCAACCCAACCTTGTTCCTTTCCCTGAACAAGTGAACAGATAAAAATATTTCTCACATTGGTGTGTATGTTGTAACTTAAACATTCTGCCTCTATAGACACATCCATGATACCTTCCCTGTAGATCCATGGTAAGCTAAGAATAGCTCAGAGCAACAGTTTGACTTGACTCATCCAGTTACCAAAATAAGGAGACTCCAGCATGTGTGATGACCAGAGCTGAAATACACCGACAGAGCATGACTATACACAGATGTGCTGATGCTCAGCCTCCAGGCAACAGTCCAGGACATGAATGCAAAACAGCCAAGCTATGTTGGACCGAAAGCCCCTCTCACCACGCCCCAGGTCAGTACGTCAGGAACGTTGGCAAGAAACAGACCACATAGAGCATATCCCTGATCCAGGAAGGGAGAACCAACTCTTGCAATCAGCAGTTTAAAGACAAATCAGAACCAAAACTCTCATGGGATGACAGGGATGTGGAGAGAGCAAGATCACACACAGACAGAGAGACACCTCCTGGCATCACTGCTTGTTCTCTGTGCTCCCTGGCAACGCAGTGAACTCCAGCTACAGCCCAACCACCTATGAACCCATAGCTATAGCTGTGAAGGCAGCAAAACTCTTCCTTTACCCGACCACATTCTCCTCCTCCTCAAACAGTAATGAACCAAAAGAGTAGACTTCCAAAGGCAGTCTTCACTTGCATCAGCTGCTGTCCCAGGGACAAGCACTCCTGAGTCTTCAAGAGAAACCACCTAAAGAGGGCAGACACTCCTCAGTGATGCTGAAACTGTTTGTTCAGTGGATACAAGCTTTGCTTCTACTGCTTCAATAATTTCAAATAAATTATTGACATAGACATTGGTATAAAATAACCTTGTCATGATTTATTTGGAAGTAACTGTGAACACAGAGCCAGAAAGAAATCACTGTTTTTCAAGCACCAGTTAAACTCCCCCACTACGTTCATTTCTAGCTATCTTACATTTTCAATTTCACTCAAGCTCTTTGAACTAATAAATACACCTAATCTGTTTACTTGGTCTTACAGCAGGAGAAAGACCAAGTGGTTTTTCAGACTGCTCAGCTGAAGAGTTTATGAATTTCTGCATACCAAAAAAGGAACGATCACTTCTGTGAAAGCTATCTTCATTGTCCAGACACCATCAATATTTTGGATCCAACATACAAAGGACATCAGGAGAAGCTCAGTATCAATGCACTGTGAAAACATCCAATTCCCAGTCTCTCTTACGTACATGGAAGTTTTGTCCTAGGTAAGACTGGATTAAGCCATTCTGTTAATATTCTCCCTGAGAACAAAGGAGAATCAATACAAACTTCCTATCCCAAACAATCTAAATTAATTCCTTATTAAACAGACAATCTAGGGTATCCAAAAATGAACATGACACATTGTCTGAACTAGTGACAAATCCCAAATCTTCTCAGTTGGAGTCCCAAGCAAATCAGTGGTACCTGCTCTCCTCAGCAACTGCCAAGTTACAACCGTCTAGGATGGATTCATGCTGCTGTTCAAGAGTAAAAAGAAACATAGGACATCTAAAATAACTTTGCTATGTTAGCCTCACATACAAACCACCCCTTTTAACCAGAACAGGAATTGCTGAGCTAGTGGAGGAGATCACACCAGCCATGCTAACAGGGTCATACTGGCTAGCACTGCCCTCTGACCACACCTGATGTGGTAAGACCTGAAAATAGCTAAGAAAGGCGAGACAACTTCTCAGAACAAAATTGCATTTGATCAAGTGTGATGAGGTTTGTGGGGTTCTATTTTTTTTCCTGTGAGGTTGGTGAGGCCCTGGCACAGTTTGTTCAGAGAAGTGGTGGCTGCCCCATCCCTGGAGGTGTTCAAGGCCAGGTTGGATGGGGCTTTGAGTAACCTGATCCAGTGGAAGCTGTTCCTGCCCATGGCAGGAGGGTTGGAACTGTCTGATGTCTAAGGTCCCTTTCAACCCAAACTATTCTATGAACCTCTTCAAATGTCTACACGTATGCCTATAGAAAGTCAGCTTTAACTGTAAAATTTAAAGTGGATATTTATCACTAAATTTCTGAAGTGAACTCTCACCAGCGGGGTGGGAAGTATCAGGAGATTTACAATGATCTTTCTAAGGATGTTTTATGAAGACTTAGCAAAATCTTGTCATGTTCCCTGCCCCTTGAACTCATGCAGCAATGAGAATGCAGTATTGAAACACTGATTTCATTTTCATGTTAGCTTTGCATTTTATTAAGCCGTATATGAAAGGCACAAAGATAAAGCGATCAGAAAAAAATTAACCAAGTATCTAAAACTCCATGTCAGTATGTCTAATCAAGTGCAAACATTTGGAGAGAAAGTAATAGAAGTAAAGTTGGGAGAAAATGTCTATTAAAGGAAACGGCTTTCATATCAACCTGATTTTCTTGGTGTTACCCTTCACCTGGCTTGTATGTGCATCTTTATTGAAATCATTGAGTTCCTTTGTCTTGCCTGATCCACAGTATTAAAATCACACAAATGTAAACTCAAATGATAGCTACATGTCTGTACCACAAACTGCAATACTTCTATTTCTTACAAAGCCTTCTTAAATATTATTAGTTTCAAGGAAGTTTTTATTCTTATTTTTCTTATTGAAATACCATTTTATATAGGGTGAGAAGCCAATCAGCGTATTGGCTAAGCAAATAAATTGGACACACCTCAGACTTCAAAAAACCCAGTATTTTATATACAGTCAATAGGCACAGTATTACTAAGCAGTATCTCACTAACAGATCCACTAACTTTCACGACATAAAAAGTTACCATTCAGTACCGGTAAAGGCAGTCAGATTTTACTCGAGTTATTTCTATCTCCATCACTTCCACAGACACACAACATGCATATTGCTAACCATTACAGTTGTGTTAATGATCTTAATACTCCAGACTCCAAGCTATAAAAAAAGAGAAAGAAGACTCACCAGTCTCCTGCAAGCTCCCCAGACAGACCCCTTGTGACCACCAGCACCTCTTACTGCACAGCTCACAATGGGAAAGGCAGCCAAAGGCACTACCAGTAGTGAAGCCATGAAGTTTAATTAAAGAAGGAATTACAGAATTAAAGAGCAATTATTTGTCCCTTAACCCTTCATGACCTGTATGGTGGCCTGTGTGCTGCATGCTAGTTTTCACCACAATAATCAAAAAAACCTTTGCCCAGTGTCATAGGCATTTGGTCACCCAGACCTCTGCAACCATTCCTTTTCCAAACTCCATAAATAGACACACTGGGGCAAAAACCAAACAACAAAATAATGCACAAGAGGTCATTCTTTGGGTTGTTCTTCCTCCCAGCAAGACATTTCATTTGAATAATTAAATAACAAAAACATGACAACCATGTAAACCCCATACATTAGGGCTGCAACACAGCACACCTGACAAACACAGGCAGAGAGGCTATCTTTCTGCAACCTGCAAAGGCACAAATTCCCTGGCAATCCTTCAGCCACTGTGAAATTTTTTAATGAAATATTACAGAATCTCTTCCTCAAAGCATAACAGCCTGGGCTCTGCCCTAGATGAAGTCTCTCTAGCCATGGATCTTGCTAAAATAAGACCAAAAACCAATATACCAAAGGCCAGGGAAGGTTATGGTGACAGTTTTATTTGCTAGCTCCCCTCCCCAGATCTTCTCATTTCTTTATTCATGCAAGATGACTTTCACAACTCCCCCCTCATGCCACATCTCCGTTACTTAAGGCTGCAGCCAGGGCATCCTCAGCGCTGGGGCTGATGGGGCATTGTGCTTCAGGAGGTAGTGGGTATGGCAGGGCTGCCAAGGGCTCTCTGATCCCCACAGCCTTTCACACCCAATGGGATGCGAGCGACCTCCCTCGTGTTTCCTCGGGTGCAGGCGAGGAGCAGTGCAGCAGGGCTGCTACCCCCACACAAGCCCACAGTAAATGACAAATGACACTCTCTCTTTGTGATCTTTGGGATTTTTGTTGACTTATTTGGAGGCTTTTGTTAGGTCCTAAGAAATGGCCTGTGGCTGAGGCCTATTCGGCCGATTTCCACGCTCCATCTGTGGTATCCATCAGCAGGGCCTTTGCCCGCATTCAGGGCTCTGACACCTGCCTGGCAGGATGCGGAGGCACAAAGGAGGCTGCCGCACTCCGCAGCCGGGGAGGGGGGGGGGGGGGCAACTGGGGGAAGGGGAGGCGCAGCAGGGGTTAATCCAAGCTGCCCCCACCCCAAACCTCAGCACCTGGGCTGCCTCTCCCTGCCAGAGGTATGGGACCTTCCATCATCTCATGGATGAATTAAAGAGGAAACTGTCCCCGGATGCGAGCCGTCAGAGTCACCCCAGGCACCCGCTAAATAAACCTCCTTGCTGTGAGGGCTGGGAGCAGCGGAAGGTGGCCAGCAGCACATTCCTCCCTGGATCCTTGTTTGTCTTGGGGTAGGCTTTCAGCAGCTGGTGTTTTAACGTTCAGCAGACTAGAAACACATCAGGCATCCTTCTTTTCCTCAAAATAGAAGTCTGCAGGAAAATAAAATGGCACCTTTATTTCCTACTAACAGTTCCCCCATCCCCCTGAGCACTCCTGTTCAGGGGCAGGTTCATATTTGCATACAATATATCACGAAGGCTCTGGAGCCAACCAGCTACCTCCCTTACAACACATCAGCCCTTCATTTTGCTGTCTTTGCCTTGGGAAACAAGATGCCAAGCTCCCCTCTCCTCCTGAAACCTCACTGCCACAGCAAGGAGCCATTAAAAAGAAAATATGCCCTGCCAGGTCTGTGCTAATCAAAACAGGACAAATAAACTCTGACACTCAACAACTCCCGGAGTGCCGGCAGCCCTGGGTGGAGACTACAGATTAGTCATGAATATGGCAGGCAGTGGGGGACGTGCGTGGGGGGCTGGAGTCCCACCTCAGCCACCTGTGAGCTGGTTAAGACACTGCAGCTGAACTCCATGTTTATCTAAAACAAAGCATGTTCCAAAGATTAGAAAAGAACCCCTAAATTAAGGTTGTGGTGCTCCTACCAGAGAAGTTTGACAGGTTTATCAGGGCTTGGAACTGCAATTTTATCCAGTTTTCTGTTCACTTTCTGTGCTTCATCATCAATGAGGGCAGATATGAGCACTCTGAGTTTCACCTCTTTAGGTGACAGCTGAAAATTTTTTAGCAGTTGGACTCCTCTTTAAGAGGGAAAGGAAAAGCAAATTTTGAAAAATAAAGAACAAAAAATTTCTCAGTGGGGTAAAGTATGCTAATGCTGCTACATTCTCCTATTTCCCTGTTAAAAGTGAAAATTTAAGATCAGCAAATATGAGAAAATACTCGACCTTGCTAGAAAGCAACAGAATATGCAGAAAAATGTGAAATAATCACAAGTATTAAAATTGCTTTTAACCCTTTCTACCAGTATTTTGACTATATGTAAAAAAACAAGAAACAAAGCCAAAAAGCAAGCCTCTGTTCCAGACATGAGTCTCACTCATCTAATAAGGATTAAGTCACACTTGAATTCCTCAGTTAAGAAACACTTCTTTGCGAAGGGCTTATTTACAAAAATATCATAAATAGCTTTTTTTTTGAAACTCCACAGGCACTTTACAAAGGTCTGCAGTGAGAGAATGAGAGAAAAGAGGCGAAAATAAGTTGCTATTTAAGTAAATTGACTAATAAGAGTAATTAATCAGTTACTGGAATTAGAAAAGAGCAACCCCATCTCCTGTGGGCTCTAAGCTGGAATATCAGCGCAGAAAGGGAACAACCGCCACAGCGATAAAAACAATCTTCTTGAAAGAAGTGGATGGTATTTTTATTTTGTTTGGGCTGATTCACATAGAGAAATGTGCTTTGTACAGCAAAGTGAAAAGAAAAACAGTAGCTGCAGTAAAAGGAAATGGCCAACAGTGACTTTTATTTACAATTACCAAGAGACAGGCTATTATTGACCATATGTGCCACAATCACCCTCCTTATCATGGGTTGGCCATCATGTCCATTGGGAGCTGTTAATGAACTGGGTAATTGAGCTGCTGACATGTGTTACCAAAACAAAACAATAGGAAGAAGAGACAAATGAACATTTTATTTGCCAATCAGAGTAGGTTCCGCTTTTCAGAGAGCTGTGCCTAAGTAAGTGGCTGAATACATAAAACAGTGCATTGAAGGCAAGCAGATGCATGCACAATAATGGTTAACTGACAGCCTATGGCCCATCTGTGCTTAACATTTTGTTAAAGAAATTACTTGACTTGCTAAAGAGACAAATCATACAGCTGCCCCAAGTGCTGCATTGTAAGAGATAAATCATTAGCTAAACTGTTTCATGCTTAAAATGACAATGCGTATTAACAGTTATGCAGGGACATTTTGTCGGCACAGCTTGATGCAGTTATAACTTACAAAAAATGTGACAGCTCATAGCTATTCAACAATTTCGACTTTGAAGAGAATGACAACACTGTGAAAACAATTTCACCACCCAAACAATAGACAATTCATGGGCTCTTCTTTTTAAAAAATATTTAATTTTTTTTTGAATGATGAAATAATATGGAAAGGGGGAAAAATGGCTGGTGCCTAAGTGTTCTGCACCATTAATCTGCTAGCATGTACTTCATTCAAAACCACAGAGCATCAAAAAGGAACACATTCCATTTTAAATATCAAAGACTGCATCGCCAGTATTAAGAATAAATGGCTAATTCTCAACTGTGCATGAAAGGATAAAGAATTTCTAGACTGAAAGGAAGAGGAAACTGCAAATACAACTACAGAAATCTCTCCTTATTCCCCCACCTCCTTTTGCAAAAAGAGATTTGTTTTGTTGATACAAGCAACATTTAAGTACTTAACAGCTTTACATGCAGGCCTGATCCCACTCTCAAGTTTCACACTAGGAATTATTATTATTATCTATCATTGCATGATCATTATTATTTTATCTTGTAAACTAAATACAAAGGAACTGCAGCGTGCACTCAGGTCCTATTGTACAGGCAGGGCGCACACAGCCCAGGGGAGGGCAGAAAAACAGACCACTCTCCTCCTGACTCAGTTACACAGAATAGAACAAGCCAGACCCTCAACCAGATTTACCTGAGCAACTGCACTGCTGGAACAAAAAAACCAACAACAAAATGCTACTTGATAAAGCTCATGTAGGTTGTGGGACCTTTCCCCAAGGTTTCAAAGGCTGGTGCCCACATAAGGGAGTTCATTGAGAGGGAGCAGGCACTGTGATAACCCTGGGCACAACAAAGTGTTCCAGGATGAGCCCATATAGTCATGCTGTCACTGGACTCTGAGTCACCCTAGACTGAGCACCCCTCTGAATGCAGCCTATTGACTTGGGGAGGAGGGCTTCTTGAAAAGCACTAGGAGGAGTCACAAGCGTATCCCGTTGATTTTCACCAGGAGCTCACGAGTGCCCACAGCTTGGAGTTTTTCTAATCCTTCCTGCATGGAGCATCCCTGGTAACGCTGCAAATGTGAGTACTGTATTTAAGAACATCTCGTCTTCTTAATTGAAAGAACACTAGGAGATCTCAAGGAAGAACCTCCAGAGTAGTCAAAAGAACAACTTTGTCTCCTGAACTTAGAAAAATATGCAGGAAACTAGATGCTCAAATCCAAATGAGGCTTTCTCTCGGTAGTCTTTAGGAAGTTTAAGAAGAAAGCTAAATCTCTCTTGTACAAATCCCAGAACATACTAAGAAAGGATTAGCATCATGTCTTCAAGTCAGCATCAGCTGATGGAAGAGCTGATCAGTAACCAATTAAAACTGAAAATACTGAGTACCCTGGGAGAGGAAATTGTTGGCTGATAAACTAAAGAAAACAAATGAAGGAGTATCTCAATAAATAGTGAGACTGTAGTAGCAGGTTAAAGCACGACAAGCAATTGAGCTTTCAGCAATCGGCTTCTTCAGAAGGAAAGAAAATGAAAAAACCTACACATTATATTTGGCTCAAACCTTTGCAACAACAACATGAAAAGATAACTCCTAAAGTTATACAAGACTATCAAACTTACTGGGTGCACTAAGACAGAAAAAGCTTAAAAACATTTCTCAGAAACAGCTCTGCATTCCTTCACAGGCTTTGGACCAACTCATAGCAAGGTTAAAACTATTTGGAAGAGAAAAAATCTGTAGTACAGATACTTAAGTTCAAAACACTTGAGAATGTTGTAATACATTTCCTAGCTCTCTCAAGTAGTTCTAGCACCTGAATTAATACATCTTGATTCAAAACAGGCAAACACTGACAGAGCAAGCTGTTGTAGGTAGTTTCATCTTAATGTCAACATTATACTCCCCAAAGTCTCTATGGGAAATCAAGGCTGTCATCTCTTCTTAAATCCACAGCTGCAGCCAGACCACCCCTCAAGCCACTTTTACCTGCTCTAGAGCTAAACTGAGTTATATGATCATCCCTATTTATCAATCTCAGGACTCGGGACAGCCAAAATATTTCCAGATTTTTTTTTTTTTCCTTGAACAGGATATTGGATTTTGTCATTGAGTATTCCATTTCCTCAAGAAAGCACTTCACTTCGCAAAAGATTCTTATTTTTTGTGGAAGAAAACTAAAGTCACTGAGTTTTTATTATTTTCCTGACTTAACTCAATAAAATGTTTAAATTCTTGACTAGATATATTTCTTATGCTTGATTTTCCAATGTGTTATCTACTCCTGCCAAATGCCTCTCAAGGTCACTCCCATCACAAGCACATGAGAATTGGGGTGGTGACCTTAAAATCCATCACCTCCTGTCATGAGATGTGGTCCTACTGGGTGCCAAGCCCTCCAGGCCCATTGGCCAAATTAACTCTCTACCCTTATGGTTGTTCCAGTATCTGGGATGAAAGGATCCTTTGCCTTGTTACAATGGGATTGCAGTAGGATGCTCAGCACCTCTTTGTGTTACTTCCCACAAGGTTTTCCATTCCCATCTCCTGCCCTGGGTGCCAGTACAGGGATGCAGGACTCCTTGTTGCATGAAACTCCCTGGAGCACACAACACTGTTTCATTCATGACTCTGCCTGTGATGCCATTACTGTAATTAACTTGGTCCATCTTAGCGTCAGACACCTGCAGATTCTCCTCTTGTTCTAGGGAGTTGTATGCCAGAGGGCTTCTTGTCCTCCTTTAATTACTCTACGTAGTGATGTCACCTGATAGCTAGCGGTGCAGCACCTCCACATAACCCAGACTGCCCTGGTTAGGCAAAACTTGAGCACACAAACCTTGCAAAAGCTGTCAGGGTTCATAAATGTCACCTGACCATATTACAGATACTAAATAGACATGAGAAATTGAGGCAAGACATTTTCTATTTTTTAGGTAGTCATCAAAACAACTGGAATTTGGATGATTAAAAAAGGAGCTCCAAGCACACACACAGTGCTAAAGAGTCTCACGTTGCAGTTTGCAAGGTATACAGCTTGCTGTCTATTCAAAAGTAACATGAGGAGTTTAATTTCTGAAGAAAATCCACCATTTTTTAATCCACTAACAAAATCAGAACAAAACCCAATACCAGCTGACCTTAGAGCACTCAAGGGCAGGGACTGATGTGCCAGGCTGGGCTGCAGCCAGCCCCACAGTACCTTTAGAGCACAGAAAATGTATCCAGCTGGGAGCCACTCTTGATCCATTCTCTACACCACAGACATATGTAATTCCTACACGTTTGCTCTCATTTACTGCTTGTTGACAAATGCTGATAAATTCTCTCAAAAACCTACAAGAATGATGGTTGCTGGTGAGTGGTTAATGGTAGAGATGTGAAATAATTTCACTAAACATATACATGTTTAAATCATCTGCTTTGAAACCTCTACAATAAATTTAGAATTGTATCTCTGAACTATTAGCAGCCCAAAAAATTAACTCTATGGCAAGTTTTATGAGACAAACACACCGGCTTTTCTTAACTATTCCTACATACACACCAGACAGAAGTGGCAAGATGCTTGTTGCTATATCCTATAATCATAGAATCACTAACATTGGAAGAGACCTCTAAGATCAAGTCCAATCATCAACACAACACCAATGTGCCTACTAAACCATGTCCTGGAGCACCACATCTACACACTTTTTGAACCCCTTCAGGGATGGAGACCCCACCACTTCCCTGGGCAGCCTCAGTGCTTCACCACTCTTTCAGTAAAGAAATTTTTACTAATATCCGATCTAAACCTCCCCTGGTGCAACTTCAGGCCATGCCCTCATGTCCTGTCACTCATTACCACCTCTCTACATCCTTCTTTCAGACAGGTCATTCCTCAGCCTCCTCTTCTCCAGAATAAGTCTTGTAGGCTTTGCTTGGACACTAACATTATGAAACACATTTTGACACTTTTACTTCTCCACCACTCCCATATTATTTATTTTGAAAGAGTGTTTGTTCAGGAATGAGAATGAAATAAAGTTTAAATTAATATCAAACCCCTTTATATAACTAACTCCAGCATTAACAGAGATGTAAAACAATGAGAAATGAAACGTGTGTTGATGAGCATACAATCCACAGTGTGCATGGAGCACAACATATGTCATACTTACATTATTTTGCCAACATAAAAAGTGAGCTTAACTTCTGCCTTCACTATATTAATTTTAGCAGACTTCACCATCATACTTTGCATTTTGTAGTTGTTTAGAAGGAACTGTGATTTTAAGCACTTCCCAACAAAATTTGAACGCAACATACTTCCCAGAAAGCTGCAAACTAAATAAAACAAACTGGTCAAATGAAACAACAAATAAGGCTGCTTCCATTTTTGGAGGACAGGGATGTCCCTTCACTCTATTTTAAAATATAATTCCCATAGGCATTTAAAGAACTGTTCTACACCAGTGTTACCCAGCCTTTCCTTAGCCCATGGACCACAGCAGTGCCCAAGAGGACAGTCTGGGATGTGCCTGCTGGCTCCCAGTTCCTGTGCAAGTTTCAGCACAGAGTGGTAGTGAGAGTTTTCAAGAGTTTGAGCATTTGGGGTTTTTTTATTATGATTAAAATTGCAGAGGTTTAGTTGCTACTAAGTATGTTGTCCATTTCACAGCCTTCTCTGCCACATTGCAAAATAGTGGAATGTTAGATCTGGGGATTTTCCTCAAGTTTTTTTTACGTAGCCTTTAAACAAACAAAAATATTGAAAGTGCCTGAGCAGAGGGATATTAGTTCAAAGAGTCTTCTGGATTTGAAGCTGTCTTGGGCCATTTAGCTAATCTACCCTGTATTTATTAACAGCTGTGAAGTAATATCGATTGAATACTACACCTCTGCTATACATCAAGCCTGCAGGACAACTCCTACCTCCCAAGTCCTATACCCAAGACGTGCAACCCACGGTGCCAGATCCCCAGATCTTCTCCTGATTATTTCCCCTCATCTTCCATTCTCACACCATCTCACTCTGCTTTGCTGTTTCTAAATGGAGCTTACAGTTCTTCACTCCTGCAGAATGCAAGGTGTTACAGGACGTCAAAATGCCTCAGAACTCTGCAGCATGGCACTTACTGACACACATTTGACTTATTATTAGGCACACTCAAAATTAATCTTTCCTACCACAAATCAGAGGAGTTGTATTTTTTGCTCTCTCAGCTTCCAGAGATTCAAGAAGCATGGAATACACTATCCTCAACATGCAGATCCTTGCCACAGCCAAAACATACGATGGGCACACCTTCCATACAGCACAGATATGTAAACATGTACACAGTACTGCATAATCTGCAAACGGTGCCTGCATGCTTAAGACTACAAAACACACCCTCTGTTAAGGCTGACAGCAACAAACATCTGAGACGAAAACAAGGAGAGGAAAGAAAACAGATTTAATTTTATAGGTGCAAATGTGTTGTAGGTTCTTTGATAAACTGAGCACCCATATCAAGGCACTAACACTTGGCACAGTGTCTGGAAATCACAAGCGTGGAGCTTCAATGACTTAAAGGGACATGATTGTCTAAACAGAGGGTACTTAAATCATATATAAGGTGCAAACCCACACACAGTAATGCTTATTTACTCTTTGCCATTCCTAACGCAAAACACACTGAAGATTCTAGTTCTTCAGCCCAAGTATTAAATGGAAATCACATCATTTCAGTGGTCTTTCGGTGAAGACCCTAGATGCAAATATTAGCCCTCAATCACCCACAGGTATCAGGCATTTCTATGAACAGAAGACCTAAGGTAGACGGCCTTTAATTTAGTTTCTTTTTTCTCAGATGGAAACCCAATGAAAGCCTTTTTTTGAGCACGAAGAGGAGTTCATTATTAGATGATCTCCCACACACTGAAAATCTATGGTTTCATTAAAGCTGGTGTTTTTATCCTCCAGAAATAGGGCAAACTCTCTGAGGTAACAGTGAAAGTGGTCCCAAACAGATTTGTAATGTTTAAAGTCAGAAAAAAAGAATTACCAAAATGCAAACATATTACTTTAGAAAAGCTGTTAAAATGCCAAGCTTCTTAGCTACCATCTTCGATATCTATAATATCAACTACCTCAAATTGTTAAGCTATAGGGTTAATTGATAGCATCTGTTTAAATGTTCTCTTTGTTTCCCAGAGATTCTTGACATTATGGGAGGAAGAGTGTGGGATCTGGGAAAAGATTAATGTCATCTGAAACACTATAAAAATTCTGGCTCCTGCTTCATCTTGCCTTCCAGTGCCATGGCACCACTAAACAGAGTTCTTGTTTTTTCCACTTGTACAAAACTGAGAGCACCACAGCCTGCAAAGACTCCTACATGTGATGCTGGGTGTCCAGTAACACTGAGAATCTTAATAGCTCTACTGTAAAACAAGCTCTTTCTTAGGTGGAAATAAAAGTAGTCCTCCTTGTTTCTACTTTCTCCTGGAAACACCAAAATCCTCCTAATACCATACCACATTCAAAAGCAAGAGTAGACCCTTCACAACCGCAGGGTGTTTGTCATTTGCCTGCCAGCACATGAAACAGTAACTGGTCCTAAAATAGGAGCTTGAGTTGGACTGCATGAAAGCCATATCTTGTCCTGTTAGCCTGGTCTGAAATAGAAATTCCCCCATGGTGAGTATTGGAAGATGAGCAACCATTAACACACATCCCTCCTCTGCTTAGCTATGTGTACAAGCAGTATATATTTGGTGGGCTTCTCTAGGAAGCTTAGGAAAGACAAGTGTTCAACACCCCCTGATGTCAGCAAAAATTATGCACTTATTTTTTATTTGACAGCGAACTTTCAAATTGTTAAAATTTTGCCTCAATTCACAACTTACGGATTGTGAGATGCAATTCTCTGTCTCTTTTGGGTCAAATCCTGCCGAGAGTCACACAGTGCTTAATACAGATTATGAAAACAAGACCTGGCCTACAATCAAGTTGGACAGAAAGCAATGCCAGGGTCTGACAGATACCCCAGATGCATACGAGGGAGCCTGACAGAATGAACTGTGCACAATAATAGAGAGACAGAAAAGAAAAAGAGCAGCAAGCTCCAAGCCAGCCTTCTGTGTCCGCAGAGGAAAACAGAGATCAACTGAGAAATAAGCTTGTTCCAGCTTTTCTGAGTGTCTTCCTTTTTATTATTAGAGAAGCAGGATAAGGAAATCCAGGTGGACTTTTTGCCTTCATCTACTGTTGGCCAAGTAATCAGTGTTTCTTTGTCCCCTGAAGCACATAATGTTGTGCCTTTGGGCTCACAGCAGAAGCCTAGAACATTTGTTTCCATGGTGGATATCAAATTAGACAGAAATAAACAGAGAGGCTTCATTGCTGCAACATCTTAAAAACATCTCTGCTTCAGTATCAGTGGGCAGAGATGACTCCTCATTACAGAGCTCAAGAGCCTCCATCTCTGCTTTAAACTCTAAACGTGTTTGTGCACAGCTGTATGCTGACATCCTTAGGTCCTTTCCACAGGGACATCAAGATCTGTGCTGGTACAGCTATCAACACAGTGGCAGTCCATGAGCAGGACTCCTGTTTACCATCACAATATAAATAACAAGTAGCTGAGCAACAGATGGCCTGGAAACATTTCTGATGTCCTCAGTGGCAATTATGGTGTTCAGACACTACAGTTAGAATTTCCAAATTAAGTTCTACAAGCAGTTACCAAATAATATCTCACAAACAAACTCTGCCCCAGGCTGTGCTCTGGTCAGTGTTCACTTAATTCTGCCATATATCGTAATTCTAACATGTATCATGATACGTGTGACCAGCAGGGAGGTGATTCTGCCGAGGTCTATTCTGCTCTCATGAGACCTCACCTGGAATCTGGCCTTCAGTCTGGAGTCCTCAGCACATGAAGGACATGGATCTATTCCAACGAGTCCAGAAGATGCCACAAAAATGATCAGAAGGCTGGAGAACTTCCCATACAAGGACAGGCTGAGAGACTTTGCCTTTTTCAGCCTGGAGAAGAGAAGGCTTCGGAAAGACCTTATAGCAGCCTTCCAGTACTGAAATGGGGCCTACAGGAAAGCTAGGGAGTGACTATCAGGGAGTGCAAGAATAGGACAAGGGGGAAGGGTTTTAAGCTGAAAGAGAGGAGATTTAGATTAGATACTAAGAAAATTTTTTTCCCGTGACAGTGGTGAGGTGCTAGCACAGGTTTTCCAAAGAAGCTGTGGCTGACCCATCACTGAAGGTGCTCAATGTCAGGTTGGATGGGGACTGGAGCAACCTGATCCAGCGGAAGGTGTCCCTGCCCGTGGCAAGGGGCTTGGGACTGGATGATCTTTAAGGTCCTTTCCAACCCAAACCATTCCGTGATTCTATGATATAAATGGATCAACCAATACATGCAGTGGAAAACTTTACAATGAATGTCCAGATTACGATCTTCAAAGAAGACACCGCATCTGTCATTAAGATTAATAACAGTCATGCTGTTCTGCTAAGGTACCAGAACTTGCATTGCTTAAATCCTTAAATTGTTTTGAAGTACTCTCAAAGATCAGAATTGGTTTGCAAAATTCAAGCATCCAGATTTTTTTGAGTGCTCTGGAAAAAGTTTGCAAAAGTGGTTCAATCAAAACAGAATCTCATTCAAGCTTCCGTGGTCATCTTTGTCATGCCTTTTCAATCCCACATTTTTCCTATACTGTTCTATACAAGACACAAAACCAGTATAAGGGCCGCTGACATTTTTGACCAGGATCTAACACAAGAAAAATAATTTAAACCAGGGTCTGTGTTAGGAAGAGCATAGATTATCTTCTGACCAACTTGCAGTGAGTAGGACATCATTGTCTGTCTCGGAAGAGTCGCACATTTAACTAGAATGACAAAAACAAGTATCATTCCCTCCAGTAACATTACTGAAGTGTAAACCAAAATTTTCATTACAACCTGGGACTGCCAAGGTTCAGCAGAAGGTTTGTGATCTTTCTAAGCAAGCCTGGACTTTGTTTTGAATTAAAAAATGGTTTTGCATCAAAGTTATGTGAAATGTGTGGTTTTGCATGGATTCAATTAGAGACAAGCTGGATCCTGACCCACCCAAAGCTGAGGGGCATTTAGACTAAGGTACTTGGTTCTTGTCCTTCTCCAATTTCAGCATGAAAACCAGGTGGGACTCACTTTCAAAAAACCCCCAGTCCTCCCCACATTTCTGCAGTTCTTCCAACCAGGCATGTCAGCAGCAGCAGGAGGGTTTCTAGGACTTCTGATGGGATCCGAAACTTGTAAGACACTGTTTGGGTCCCTGTAAACCAAAAGCATAGCATCTTCCCAGCTCTCATAATTAAGTTTTAAGTCATGAGAAAAAGAAAAACCAAATTCATAGCCATTTTGGTAGTTTCATAGACCCCCTCAAGGCCTACATCCAAAAGAAACAGTGTGGCTTTTTTAAAATTAAAGTGAATTAGCAACCAAGTTCCTAAGAAGGATTCATTTAAAAAATTAAAGGGCAAGATTCAAAACAATTTCAAAAGTAATCCTTTGGCCATAAATCATTGTCTGTACAGTGAAAAATGGAACATCATCATTCTAATGCTTGTTTTAATCCCTTTAAAAGAGGGAAAACAACTGAATGCAAATTATTACATTAGTGGACATCATCTTGCAGCAAACTAATGTTGCCATCAGCTTCATTAGGACCAGGATAAGCTCCTAATTATTTTCTGATAAATCCAAGGGTTTATTTGCTGAATTTTTGCAACAAGAATCAGGGAGAAAGCATTAGAAATAACATTGATCCTGCTGAGCTGCTAAAGGAACTGAGATTCCCACCCTCCTCCTCAGCCTTCGTGTCCACCAACACACTGAAACTTCTGTCTTTCTGAAGTTTGCATCCCACGTACAGCACGGCTTCAGGAGTCTGCTCCCTTAACACGGGGGGAGCACTCAGAGCTCTACTAATTAACAAGAGCTATCAGGACCAGGTTCTAGCACAAAGTATTTTACAGGGCTTAAACTCATAGTATACCAATACAGATATTCTCACTAACGAAGTTAAAGTCAATCCTGCAAAATCTTTTGAGTGTTTATATCAAACTCAATACTGCTACCATTTAAAGGGATGACTTACAGACTCCCTTTAATATGATTTCCTAGGGTAACACACAATTCACTGGAAGGCCTTTGCACCTATTGAGGAACAGACAGACTTTCAAATTAACTTCAGCGGAGCCATGACAGATTATACCAGCAAAGGTTTAGCTGCTCTATCATTTGGGTATGTTTCTAATTGATGTCATTTCACGCTTTCAGATCATGGTTGCAACTCAGTGAGGAAGGGAATATTTCCCTTCTTGTTTCACATTTCTCTGTCCAAGCTTCCTCCTCCCTCTCCCCCATTCTGTGCTAGTGGAAAGACTAAATCTTGATAAAGACTTTCATGAAAAATGGAAAAGGAAAGGGAATTATCTGTCTCTAGAGGGAAAGGAATGGTCTTGGCACTCATTCAGGATGCTTTAGAGTAGAGACCAGCTGTGGACTGGACAGTCTCAGAGTTCAGTAGCTCCTTCTCTATTTCCACTCTTCGAAAGGTCCAATGAGTGTTTGAAAGTGAAAAGATCAAAAACCAACAAAACCCCAGCAGCCCTCCACACAAACCCCCAAATAAGCCCCAAGCATGGTAGTTACACAGACGAAGCAGAGGGTCCCTGACAGTACCCAGAGTGGTCCAGTTACAGCTTTTTCCCTCCAGGCCAGGGAAATTCCTCTAGGCAGAGAGCTACCCTGCTCGCAACAGAAGGGACAAACACTTCCTCCCCCTACTTCCAGTGAGGAATTCTAGCTGGAGTCGGGAAATTTGTTCTAGCACATATGATGTGCTCCTAAGAAAAGTCAGCGTTGTCCAACTGCCAGGGCCTGACAGGAAATGTAATTTGTCTAAAAATCATTGACACTTGTCTGTTATGGTTCAGGCTTTTTTCTTATGACTTTACTCATATGTTTTACCATCACAAAATACAGAAGGATTTACCAAAAGTTTTAATTAAGAGGCTGCAACTATTCTAGTGTAACTGCACTCAAAAGCAGCAAACACATTACTGTTTTCATGAGCACACCAAAGTTTTCCATCGTGTTAATTGATGTCTCTGGAGCTCAGGACTTTTCAGCACACAATGTTATGTATTAAATGCTCAATTCAGGGCTAAAATATCCACATTATGCAACTAAAAATCTAACAGGTAATTTCTTTTCTACCACTTCTTGTCACACCGGTTCTTAGAAATATTAGTTATCATTGCACATTATACTTTATTCATCATTCAATGCAAACAATCTTCTTTAGTGAAGTCATATTTATTATTCCTATAATTATGTTGTTCTCCTCCCCTCCAAAACATAACTAAAGTTGCACTGTTCAAACCAATCCCTTCAGAAAGTCAGGCAAAGTGCCTCCCTAAAGGCATTAGGAAAAAAAAAAAACAGTATTTAAAAGAATCGTATTCCACTTTTTTTTTTTCATCTTGTTTCAATGGGGAGCATCTTAGCGTGGAACTAAAATAAGTCAACACCACGAAGCATAAAAGATTGCAAGGATTTTCTGCAGCATGGGCTTGTCAAAGCAAGTAGGCAGCCTTTGTGTGCTCCAGCACAGCGGGAGCATTCCTCCAGGTCTGAGTGGCAGAGCGCCCCGGGCCGTGGCTGCCCTGGGCGCTGGGGTTCCCACACCCAAGGCGGTGGGAAGAGGAGAAAGCAGAGCTGCAGAAGTAGCGTTGTAAATAGGATGAACTGGTCAACACACTTCTTAGGAAATGCATGGCTTCCAGGAAGAATCACATGGAAAGATTTACAATACCTCCACATCAAAGGGTTTGACATTTGCTATACTGGTTCTTACAAAAGAAAGCCATGACTGTCCCCTATAGCATCAGCTCTACTGACTCAGGAAGGAGTGCAAAGACATTCCAAAAATCCTATATATCCATACAAAAGCATGTTTTAGCTTTTTATTTTCCTTTTAGGAAAGGGAAAACAAACAAATAACAAAAATAATTATATATAATCCACATTTTCTTTGCCCCATTAAAGATACCTCCATCTCAGCCTTGCAAATTGCTCCTATAAATAATCAAGTGTCCCCAATTAAATCTTCATATTTCTATTTTCTCTTAATACCTTGCATCGAGGCAGCTTTAAGGATAACGCCTGTGTTAGGAGTGTGAATGGGTGACCTTCCAGTACACACTGACCCAAAGATAAACTTTGACCTGATGTTTGCTAATAACACTTCTTCTTAAGATGCCTTGTTTCTTTTATGAACTACTGCTTGACTCTAGGATCCAGACGCTGACATGCATTAATATACATCTCTGGGTGCCCTTTGACTTGGCCATCAAGACCCTTTGACCTCAGACTTGATTCCTAATCCATCCCAATTGTTTGAAAGTGGAAAAAAACTTATTTTCTAGTAATAATTAATTTTGGCCCATTTTATTAAGCATTTCTTCTCTCTTTTTAACTTGTTCTCATTTGAATTTGGGTATAATGGATGGTTATTCAATTTAGTGGTTTTCCAGATTACAAAAAAAATACTTAAAGATGCTCCTTTGGAGTTTAATCCTTTGTTTTCAAGCTTTGAAAAACTCTCAGAAATACTCAAGTGCCTTGACATTTCAAAAAAGCACCCCATGGCCTACAATACATTCTAAAAAGCTTTCTTTCGTGCACTGCTTTTCAGGTTTATCTCTATTTCCACAGCTTCACAACTTTTTTTCCCATAACTTTACAGCACCCTTCAGATGCGATCCCACAGCCATAAAAGCCAATGGCAAAACTTCCATCACTTTTCATGGCAGCAGCAGCATCTGGCCCCTCAGCTGAGGCACTTGCTACCATTTTTAGACTTCTTGAAAGAAGAAATTTCTGTCTACACAAAAAAAGTAGATATATGTAAATTTATAAATATATATACATATACTACTACACTCTGTACCCTCTGTTTTAGCAGACATACACACATACTTTGTAATACAGCACATGGCGAGGAGCCTACCCCCAGCCCATCCCCGCTGGCCAAGGCACACTGCCTCTTCCTGGTACATTCCAAGATGGAAATACCTAATTTCTGGAATCATGTTACATTATGGCAAAAATTGCTGCACTTCTGTCTGTTTTACATCAGGACTGAGAGATTGCACAAAGAGAACGGACGCTTTCCAGTGCTTAGATGATGTATCAAGTGTACATTGCACACATAGCATTACAGCAATCAGCGTCTGGTAAGGAATACCATCAAATAAAGGCCTCCAGTCTCAAGAAGGAGCACTGACAAAGAACAAACGAGAGGTTTTAGCAAAATGAAGCAACTAACCTTTATTTTTATTCATAAAATGCAGTACAGCCTCACCAATCATGATGTTATATTCTTGGAGTGACTCTGCTTTCCTGCTAAGCAAAAATATTTCCCAATAACGCCAGGAAAATGCAGTTAATCAAATTTTGTATTAAAAAAAAAAACAAACAAATCCACAGACCACCAACCAATGCTCACTGAAGAAATCTAAGAGCAGAGACACATCAGACAGCTGCATTAACAAGGGGAGGCAGAAGGCAGTGCAGAAGACCATATGGTCAGATTCCACTTCTTGCTGCTGTAAGTGGACATGACTCCAGTTTGGGGTAGTGGAAAAGCCAGAGGAGAAATTTCATACTTCCAAGCTTTCCACCACTGCCCTGAGGGGTGCATCCCAAGTACTTGCCCCGCATCTCAGGTCCACAGGTTGACAAGTTCAAACGTTTCCTTCCCTGTTGTCTGCCTTGACCCCACGAGGCAGCACAGGGCAGCCTCCAACCTTGAAACACACTTGCCCTATGGACACAGGGGCTCTCTCTCACACACAGCCTCTAGAATCCCTACTAGACAAATAGCAGCAATCATGGGTTGAGGTTCTTTTTTAATCATTACGAAGGCCTGAAAAAGAGTCAAAATATTCTTTCCTGCTTTCAAAACAATGCAGGTTTTGTATAAGTCTTTTCAGGGTTATGGGCCCAATTGCTCCCCTAGATCAGGTGATCAGACAAATTTCTGTAGGACTAAACCATGAGTAGGGACGACTGCAGCAAAGAAGAGGTGACCTGCTCCAACTGAGGCACTTGTGGGCAGCATCCATCCTGCTGATGTGCTTTGCAGCCAGGGCTCACTTTATTTGAAATCAAAGTCTAAGGAAGAAGCAAAGCTCCTTGAAGCTCACAGAGCCAAGACTGGAGTGCTGGGGAAAGTACCCCAATGCTCCAGGTCTCCCCAGTACTGGGTATTCAAACACTGAGTGGTTTTCTGTATGTTCACATAATAGATAATGCACACCACAGGACTTTACAGTAATGCTTTCTGTTTTCTTTTCCTGACTCGGCTGACTCTATCCAGTCATCCTTTCTTTGCTCCTTTCACATGAAAACTATTGCTTCCTCTTTCAAGTCTTACACTCCAAACTTTAAATCAGCAGAGCCTATTGAACTGCTATGCTACCTGATAGCCCAGTCAACAATCCATCTGGGATATGCACTAACCTTCCTCGCTCTGAGCAAATACAGCTACTCCTGGGAATTTAAAACAGCACACTTTCCATTTGCAACAGGAAAAAGAAGCTTAGATAATATTTGTAAAAATCTGTAAGGGGTCTGGTCCAAACTCTTTAAACCAAAAAAAAAAATCAGTTAATGGATTTAATGCCAATGGACTACAGCTAAAATCCTATGGGCACCAGGAGGGACCCATACTAAATAAAAAGGAGGTCACTGGTTCTGTACAGTTGGAAATCTTAAGACAGTGAAGTGTTCACATAGTGTCATTTTTACTATAAATACGTAGCTTTGAAACTATGCTATGCCTGATGTATACAGGAATTCCTCCTCTTCTCTTTTAAAAAAGTGTCCGCTACAAAAGAAAAGTTGATACTTCTTGTATGACAGCAGAACTCTTCTTATGAGCACAACCACACTGAATACTCTCTTAGATTATTTGTTAGACTGAAGTTCAAAGGAGGGTGCAAGGCAGTCAAGAAGAAAGAAGTCTCTTTGGTTAAAATTGAGCATGCAAGATCTCAACAAAAGTGATTTTTTTAACTGTGCCAACGCTTTTGTTTTCTCAACAACAGTGACAAAAACTTATTTCTTCCTTCTCCCCCACAGCAAACCATTACCAGCTGTTGATGGAGTATTTTTTTAACACGCGTTAAGTCATATTGTATATTGTCCATTTCATGTGTGCAGAGCATTTTTTGCTACAAATTCTTTACCATTTTATACCAATAGATCCAAGAGTACCACCCAATCTTGTTAGATGCCTTAGGGCTTATTAACGTAAGTGGGATTCCACCAAACAGGATCGCTCTGGAGACTCAAATTACTGTTAAGCAAAGGTGATTGCAGCATCACACTCAAACCAATGCAAAGCCTTTCAGCAGATTTTTCCCATACAAAGCAACAGCTGCTCTTTCCAACTAAAATCTATTACTCTATTTAAAAAAACCCGAGATGTTAAGTAACACTGTAAAACTTTATGTATTTCAAGATGGTTCTGGCCACACACTTCTGTCCATGTGTCTATTATTAAACAATTCTCTGCATTAGCTGGATCAAGACAAGAGCACTTCACTCACATTGAAAATTCATCATTACCTCTTCGTTTCAACAAGGGCAACAATTTAGTGCAACTAGGAAGATAAACTTAGGAATCTTTTCTTATGCCAGAACCTTAAAATATGCCTGTTTATGGGCACATCCATTTGTGCAAATAAAATTGTGTATTTGTTTTGTGCGTGCAAGTTCAGGCCAGTGGAAAATTGAGCCCCCATGGGGATAATTTAACCAACAATACAAAGAAAATTGTCAGGAAAATCAGAAATTTTGTCCTTAATTTACCCTGTTACGGCAAAATAAGGCAGGAATCTCATACCATGTGTGCTACAATGCTTAGGTACAACAGCATATGTTAAGTAAGGAGAGTTGCAGCCCTGGCTCTTAATCTCATTTTTTATTGTGGTTTAAAGTCTGACCCTTAACATTATATGTGGTTTAAAACTATACTTGGAGGAAAGAGAGCAAAAGCGACTCTCCTTTCAAATGTGTTTGTCTTTAAGGTTTGTTCCAGAGGAAACCATGCGTGCCTTAGCTTGCTCCATATGCAAACCCTTACACGATTTTTAAACATGCTAATGCCCACATTCTGCATCCCAGGTTAATCACGAAGGGTTTTTTGTTGGTTTTCTACTAGCAGCTTGCCTACAACCCACCACTCTTTATGTATATATGTTGAATAATTATGAAGCAGTGAGTATTTATCACCTTTTCTGAGCAGTAAGCAGAAAGAAATACAATACTATTACTTCCAGCTACTGGCTTTCCCAAGATAATTAGATAACACAGTGGACTGAAGCCTTGGTTAGTCCAATGCTGTTCAAGTTAAGTGATTGACATGCCTCTGTCTGGCTGCTCTATTAACTGTTTCATTTTGTTGCTATTTGCAGTTTGCTTGGCTAATACTTCGAACAAATACAGACTGTTTCTTTAGCCTCTTTTTTCTCTTTGACCTTCTCCTGCCCATTTTCTTTGAGTCACTTCAAACTGCCTTGAAAAGGCCTGTTGAATGCGCACAGTCCATCAGAGTCCCAGGTTCATCCCATTCCTTGCCCTGAATGCTTTACTTCAAAGATGGGCCGCATTCTTTAATTGCCCTTTGAATTAATATCAAAGGGTCACAATGCGAGTGCCAAAAGAGAAAGAGGCTTTAATGAAGCAAAGAGCTGCCATTCATTTGCAGATAAGCACGTTTTTATGCCTGACTGGTCACCATGGCTAAATGCCTCATGAAGAGGAGGCAGGGCAGGCAAAGAGACTTTTACTTAAGTGGTGATTAGTTCAAACAAACAAGAGTAAACAAATAAAAAACAACACAAACATCCCAATAACAGAAAATAAGTTAATATGCCTGAGTGTGTTAAAAAACACCCAGCATCCTATTGTGCTAGTAAGGCCGTTAACCCTTTGCAAAATGCTGGGGTGCAGCTTTGCGGAGCTGCAGCTCAGCCTCTGCTCCAGCACTCTTTTTCCCTTACCTTCCACAAAAAAAAAAAAAAAAAAGAAAAAAAAATTTTGGGAGTCAAACTTTCACCTTCAGTCCTAGCCCAAAGACACAAATTGTTCCAATACAGCCATTTCCAGTGGTATTAAATAATAATAACCTGACTTTGTAACAAAGAAAAAAGAAATGGAATCAGCATGTTAAATCTGTCTATTTTTTTTCTGAGACAGGGCATGTTCGTTTGTTGCCTTTGGAATAAGAAACTCTGTACTTAAATTATTTATTGATTTACACTTTGCCAATGCGTTCAGTACAATGTTAAAATGTCTGATCATTCAGCTTTCTTAATTGCCTCGAGGTCTCCAATATTTTGTTTTAAATCTTGATACTTGAGGATTTTGTTTGGTTGACTGGCTGGTTTTGCTTATTTGAAACCTATGAAGCTGCACTAAGAAAACTTACACAAGCTTCTTAATCCTACCTATGGAGTCTTCTCTTTTCTCTTTAAAATACTAGGAATATAAAATTAAAATTAGAAGCTTTAACATATATTGCAATGTAATTACAGCCACACTGCAAGTGTACAAAAACAAGAAGTTCACAGGTGTCCTCTTTATAAATTCTGATTTATTTATAGACTCAGGCTTCTCTTTGCACAGAAATAATAACTTACTTAACAAATACAAGGTTGGTTTATTGCAGTAGATTTACCCCCCCCCCCCATGAAAGAGGATTAGCTATAGTCATAACAGTGTAAAAGTGCCTTCTAACTGCATTCACGTCAGGAATCGTGCTGCTATCTCCCATAACTAAGAAGGTTGTAGGTGTACAAACAGCCCGGAGAAACCCAGACCACATTTTTAGCCCCACTTCTTCAAAAAGGATTTCTCATTAATATTGCATACCCTTAAGCCTAACCCTGTGTGCAACCTGTCACAAGACTTTCCCTTGGTGACGCTTCCTGTGATTTTGTTTTTCACCCCTCTACCGCTACCCCACTCCTGCCCTGCCCAGCAAGAGCACTCATCGCCCTGTTCCTGGCTCTGAATCTTTACTACTCACCAGAACGTGAAGAACTTTGACCTTAAACATCCAGCTGGAAACTCAGTACTGACAAATGCTGAAAAAGCATCTTGCATTTGGGGAAGCGGAGGCAAGAAGCACAGTAATGAAAAACACGCGGGAGAAGAGTGGAAAAGCGTTAGCAGAGAAGAGACACAGGAGTGGGATGGAAGTGCCGGTGCCAACACCAGCACAGCTAAATTGCATCTTTTTTTTCAGAATATAAAGCCATATGTCACACAGCTTGCTAGGAAACTGCTCAATTGTACTGCCTTCAGTTAACAGTACTACTGAAACTTTCAGTTTGGTTGCTTTTTGAGCTAGCCTGGTTTGTGATCCTACTTTAATGAATCAGGATCTCTGGATTAACTGAGGTTTATTTCCATAAATGTCAAATTTTCTCCTAACACCTGATGCTCTTCTGTTTTGGACTTTTTCCAGAAATATTAGCTAATTTATTTTCCTTATATTTTCTGTATTTCAGATGATTCATTTCACTCTCCTTCAAATATTTGCAGATAGTTCTGTACATTAAGCTAGATGATACTATTAGCTGCTAATGAAAGACATAGTGCCCCAACAGAACCACAGCACAGTTGACTTCATTACAATACCAGCTTTGGTAGAGTATCTGAAATGAGACTGCGTCACACTGAGTTTAGAAATAGTGACTTACACACCACCTCCGCTCCTGTAATAAGAATGTCTTCCACATGCACACATGCAGTGTGCTTAAGAGCAAGGCTGTGGGGACCACAAGTCGAGCAGTAGATCAACACATGGTACAAACTCAGGGATGAGATGGCAAAGTCATACTTCAGGGCTTGATTCAAGGCAGAGCGACGGGCTGCTTGGCCAGGCCACAGCACCAACCTACGCACCAAAGCAGCCTCCTCCAAGCCACCACCTCCCAGAAAACTGTGGGGCAGGTCAAGCCAGGTGCCACTAGGTTTGTTAGCTTCATAAGAAAAAGACAAGGCTCAGGTACAGATATCAGAGTCCCAAAGCTGGCACAGCCTCAACTCTGCCACCAGGAGGGACCTCACCACCATTCACAGCCATGAGACAGATTTTACTGTATCATTGCAGGAGATGGGTCTCTACATTTTTCCCTACATCAGGTTAAAACCAACACAAATCCAACACTTTACCCACACTCTAAATGCCACGATTATTACATTACTGGAATAACCACCAAACATGTGGACTGTCCTCTCTTGCCTAGCAGTACCAAAGGTGTTCACAGTTTGTATAGATTTTTTTTGCCACAAACTGCTTATTCATTAGTACACAGTCTAGAAAGACAGTGAAGTGTCACACTTTTAATCTCTGCCTGTATTGTATAAATGGCAACACAAAGTCAGCTCCAGTGTTACACTACAGATCTCCAAAGGGAGCTAAACTTCCCATTTGGAGCATGCTAAGAATCAACCTAATGAAACAACACAAATAGCTTAGGATTTCTGTCTTTTATATGTGGATAACTTTGCTTTACCCTTATACATAAAAAATATCTAAAAGAGTAAAACAGGAAAAAATTGGTTTCCCTATTAAATTAACTCCTTGTTTTGTCTATTCTGTGACTGCAGCTTCTATCAGTATATAAAACATATTTAGCTTTACAGTAACAACTGTTCTAGGATAGCCTAATTGACTGGCAAACCAGAAAAATACTTGTCAAGCCATCTTACATATTCACTACCATAAAACCAGTTAAATTGCTATATTTTATGAACCATAGGAACTCTTTATTGTTGTAATTATCATTATTGAATTATCAAGAAAAACGATACAATTTAAAACATGAACAAAAGATTTTTTAAATTTGGTTTTTATTACATAAACTCTTTACTGATATAAACTAAAACTGCACCATTCATAGATAGGAGTCCCTTCCCACCTTACGGGGATACGAACATAACCATCACTATTCCCCTGTAATTAGTTGCCGCCCATCTAGTACTGCTGGGAGCACACATGCTCCTGGACAATATTTCTCTGGAATTTTCATGACAAATTACACAAGGTTATTTTATGATAACTGGATTCAACTATTCTCTACTTTTTGTCATCTTTTCAATTTTATTTGTGGTTTTGGTTGTTATCTAAATAGCTTAACCATCAGGCTTCAAGCTTTGATTACCAAGCTTTTTTTATCTGCAACTTCAGTAGTAAATGCTATACTTCAGTAATTCAATACTTACAGTGGTTTTATGTAATTATTATTGTCACCAAACAAAACAAAGAGAAATAAAATGCATATAATGAAAAAATGAGTCAAAATACTTTAGTGCTTAAGAGTCACCTATTAATCTTACATTCAGGAAATTGAGAGACAGTACCCAACTGAAACTTGGAAGAAGAATTACATTCCCCTACCATCTAGGTACTACGTGCAGAAATACAGTCCCAAACCCGATACAACCTGTTCTTTACTACCCAGAATGATCTCTTGGCAGTACCCGTAACTCACTGAAACCCTGATATCCAACCTGTATCAACACGCTCCCTACACCATCCTTGACTTCATACAAAGCTCCAAATAAAGAGTATCATTCAGCTAACAAAGTTTGAGGGGACATCACGTCCACGAGAGCACCGTCCACAGGGTTTATGCAGAGCCTAATGCAGGTGGGAACCATCACCCATCTCCCTCCCAACCCCTGCTTGCTGCTGGAATATTTTAGCAAAATCTTTACATTGTCTTTAAAAGTCTAGGAAGTTTCTGGGACAGAATTCCAATAAAACCGGAGTTAAGTTGAGCAAACAAATCAGCATCTGAATTTAAAAAGAAAAATTAAAAGAACATTGAAACTGAGAAGTAAATCAGATATTAGAAAACACAAAAATTCAAAGTCAAGGCTAAATTTCTAACAAACCTGAAATCTACGGGAAAGTACCCAAATGTCACTGTGCTCTCAACATTCAAGCTCCTTTGCAGCAGGATGGCCACTCTCCCAAGGCCTCTCGCCCTAACCAGAAAAGAGTACCTGGAAAGGCCAAAAGACTTTAGACACATTCATAAAATAAAAGTTCAATACAGAAAATGATGAAAAAGTTCAGCTTTCCTATTTAATTTCCAGACATTCCAACGTTGTCAAGAACAGGATTTATATGTGTTTTAAAGAAAAAAAATTCTCTTTTTTCCTCTCCAAGTGTCATGCTACATCTGCTTAACCTTAAGCCCAAATTAACAAAAGGGTTTGAGGAGTTTGGTCTGGAAATGTTCAGTAACAAATTCATCAAAAAACAAACACTTCAGACAGTTACAGAATCGGGGCTTCTAGTTTTCACACATACAATACAACTATCTTCAGGGAAAATTAGAAGCCATATCAAAGAATGAAAATGTGACCATATGTTAATTCTATAATCTTAAAAGACCACTGCCGTGACCCTAAAGCACATGCTATGATGTAATCTACCCTATGTTCTCAGCCCACAGGGCCCAATTCTACTCCCATTAAGCAGCAAGAGGCTCATGTTGACTTCAATAGAAGCAGGCTGTTCCACAAGCAGCTCCCAGACGAAGACAGCAGCATTTATTGGGTCTTGATCAAAGCACCTATTCTGAATCGCAGAAAATATTCTGTTTGTCTTAGGGATCAAACAAAACATCACCATCATTCCATGAGTTAGAGGAGAGGCAGGAGAGACTCACCAGAATTGCTGTTCTGCACTCACTACCCCACAGCCCCTCCCCTTAGTCCCCAGTAGATCTCAAAACCTTGAGGCCACTTTTGCTGATCCACTGTAAAGAACAAGCAATGACCGCTGTGCAAGCTAACAGGATTTAAAGAGGAAATTAAACAGGATCCAAAGAAAACTTCCAAACAGCTATCCTGACGAAGGTCTCAATAGAAAAAATTTGTTATGAAGTAATAAGAATTTGCATAATTTTGGGGAATACTTTGTTTTCAAAGTAATTCTCTTTTTCACCTGCTTAGGACTTCACCATGCATGGCTTTAGTTAAGTTTTGTTGATGGCAGCTCATGTTTAACCAACTGTTTTTAATTTACAAATTAAACTTGTCAGAAGTAGAAATCCTTCCCTTGGAACCCTTCCAATATGTCAAGAATTAATTCTAATGAAAACGGCATTGCCTAAATGCAGGATGGCCAGTTACTTACTTTATTTACACAAAGTCCTTCTCAGTTTCTTTGATAAAAGCAGCTAAATCTTTTTCCTCTTTCATGTTTTGTCAGCACTTGATTCCTTTTGTCCTCTGGCTATTTGCCTAGCTGTGGACAATAAGGCAGGAAGAATAGAAGCAGATTGTTGGAATGGCCCTCAATAAACCTAATTATGACATGTTGACTGCACTCACCATGACATATTCAGGAGATCCAGGCTTATTCAATTACCCTTGCCAGGTTTCTCTTTCAGACCTAAAGTTATCCTTTGACTGTTTGTATTTCTGAACAGTATTCATGTTCATTGTGAAAGAAAATCCCCTGGACTTTGCGGGGTTTCAAAGTTGATGCTGTTATTGTAGCTAATTTTTATTAACTGAATGATAACATGATAAAGAAATAGACTTTTGTTATGTAATACGAACAAATCAGTGTGTGCTTAAAGTGACACCTTTCTTTCCTTCCCCGCTACCCCCACAGAAGACTGACAGCACCCATAACTTGAGCTCATAAACAAAACCATTCTCTCGACCTGTATTTATATTTCAATAACACTGAATTTAACTTCACTGAAAACTTTTGGCAGCCCCAGAGATCTTCCTAAAGCAGAAACTATACCATCCTTCTCCCCGTAAAACTCTATATCCCCAACATCCGACAGCACTGCTCAGTGCTGCCAGCACCAAAGCATCTTTCCTCCTGTACACCTTTATGCCAAGAATTATTCCTTCATCTGTTTGAAAAAGCATAGGCATAATGTTTAAGTAAAAGTCGGGCTGTACAGTGGGGGAGCAGTTTACCCCAAGGAGAGACCGTGCAGGGACTGTGACAACGGCTTCTGCAAAGCCATTTTGGAGAAGCTGTGTGTCAAGTGGACAAAAAAATGCAAAAATGAAGGAATGCTAAAAGGAGAGAGAGAAAGAAGCAGCCCCTGATCAAACTCTGCTTATACGTCAAGCAGCTCCAAAAGAATTAATATTCATGTCTTTATTTCAAACCGCGGCTCAGTTATAATTAAACTGTTTTGCTGCTGTGTTGCCTGCCAGTTCCCTGAACAGCTCCTATGATTTTAGAGTAAGAGAAAGTCTGTAAAACAAACCAGAAAATCTTTGAAGCTATTTCAGAAATCACTTGCATTTTTAAGCTGAGTGACAGAATAAATTCACTCATTACTAACACTTCACAGGTGGGGAATATATGTTATTGCAGTAAAAAAAAAAATAGTATTTTTAGTGTTTACTGTCACAACTTCTTTTACTTTTAGGGACTGTCTCAGCCAGTGGAGTCAGAGCTAATGCAAGTCCTCCCTCCCGGTTTTGGTGCTCGCTATTGCTGGGTGTTGCTATGCACAGAAACAGTGCAAGAAACCACCACTGCAAAAAAGGCTGCTTTCCTTCATCCCACAGGAGACTGCCAGCTTTTCCACATCCCATGGACTGACTGGGCTGTGTAAACCAGAGTCTGAAAAAAGGAAAAGCAAAAATATTGCTGCTAAAATTTTCCTCACAGTCAATCCTTTAAAGGATGCTTTTTCAAGTGAGAAATTCTAGTCCCCAGAGAAACTGGGTATCTCAGCATTTGTTTTCCTTCTGGTTAAGAACAGAAATCTGAACATGCCTCAACAGCAGAAAATTGTAGGGGGAAACTCCTTTTTAATGCATTCACTTTGTCTCAAAAGCAACAACAATAACAAAATTATCAGTCCTTTAATCTTTGTTTTCTAAGGGGAAGAGCATAAAAATTAAAATTAACAAATAAAAATATTTAGTACTGTAAAATGTTGAAATGAGTGATTTTGTGTAGCCTTTCTTCAGAACCAAATGTAGCCATAATTGCCATGATTTGTGGAGTTTCATGCTCAATAGACTTGTATATTCTAAGACCTCCTGATCAGTACAATCTCCAAATAGAATTTAGAAAGATAATACCACAAAGTATTTCAGAGGATATTATCAGTTTTAACATCTAGAAAAGCTTTGTGGAGGGTATAGACTAATTTACCAAATTATCCATCATACAGAGCATATTCATAGGACTGGGGTTTGTTTGAAACTTGGTGTTTTTTTGAAACTTGGGGTTTGAGGTGGATTGGTGGTTGGGGTTTTGCCTGGTTTTTTGAGTTTTGAGTTTTGGGGGGTGTTTGGGGGCTTTTTAGTGGGTTTTTTTGTTTGTTTGGGGTTTTTGGTTTGGTTTGTTTTTTCTGGTTTGGTTTTTTTTTAGTTTTGCAACTTTGCTGGGTGTGGATAGCGAGCCCTCCGAGCAGCACAAGAAATCATTCTCAAAATATTCCTAAAATCCTCTGTTTGCTTCCTTTTACTAATAAAAGCAGGTAGAGCTTCGCTTAAATAGTGACAGACTCATCCATTGTAACAAGCACATGATTTTCTTCTGGCCAGCACAAGCAAAATGACTGGTCAGACTCAGCTCTGCCCTAACAACTCCACAGTTTACATACATCTGCTGTGTATGTCTGTGCACTTGTGCATGCAAAGTGACACACACCTACCAAGAGATTACAGAACATCATCCTTTAAGATCTGTAAGATTTCTTAACAATATGTTCAAGGGACTATTATCAGATAAACACATAACACCAGACTAAAGCGTGCTCTACCACCTTATTACAGAAGCTGTGTTAAAAGTGAGCAGAAATCTTTCAGATTCACCCAAAACATTGCATTATTCATTCCATAGGTTGCTTTATATAATTAGTAGAATAAGGATCCTCCATAAACGTCAATTAATATCCCCAAAGGATGAATAGAAAAAGAACTAAACCTTACAACACAGATAATCCTCTACCTGACAGTATACCCTGTGTGTTCTTACTCAGGAAAAAGTCCTCAAACTGTACAGAATTATCCATAAAGACAGATTCAGATCTCTGTTAGACTGCTGGAAATCATGGAACTTCGATAAAGGAAGCACTCTGATTTGATGCCAGCAGCAGAATCTGGTCTTAAAACTTACAACAGCACTAATTCCTGCCGGTTTATTGGATCGTCTATGTGGCAGTACCAGTTTGCAATGCCTCAGGTCCATTTCTTGTTTCACAAGAGCAATTAGATTAAGTCAGTATCTCAGATTATGCTGGTTTCCTCTTTGTAACCTATCAAAACGTATCAAAGGAGATTAAAAATTGTTCTTTTACTAAAATTACATGGTTACTACAGAAACACACAGGAAAAAGGAGATGATTGTGACTAAATCTAAGTGTGCTGAACCTGATGCTGAGATCTTTACACAGCTCTCTTCCCCATGCAATCCAGGTCAGAGATAGGAATACCCAAACACATTCCAAATATTTGTGTAACAGAAAATTGTCAGACAAATTTTCAGGTTTTTAGTCTATTTTGATACCTGTAAAGACTCCTTCTGCTATGGCACTTACTCTGAGTTATGAACATTTGATGAGAAGCGGCAGCAAAATAAGAATCCCTCATGGTCCTCAACTTTCCCCTGTCTCAATCCATGGCAAATTCCCAATGGTTTAAATCAGGAGAAGAAATAAGGCAAAAATAATTCCCTAAATTTATCTAGCATGTTTCAACAAGGGAATTCAAAGGACTTTTTATGTATTATTTTGTATATATAAGTACTTTGGAGATGAGAATACAGAGACGTGATCATGGTCAAAAATGTTATGTTCAAATTGCAACATTCCATGCAAGCTAGAAGCAAATTTTCTTGTTTTCCGAATGTGTTTTAAGCTCTGTACAGCTGATGCCAAACAAGGACTGTTACCCAATTCCTACTAACAGTCTAAAGCTCTCAGCCCACTACAGAACCAGAATCCAAAATGCTTCTCTTCACTTTTGAAAAACTAAACTCCCACTGACGACGCTCTATCAAATCCAAGCTCTTGTCCCATTTTGAACTCTAATTCCTATTTATTCTTTCACTCTTTTCCCAAAATTGAAGATAAAGCTAATTGTAACTGATTGTTCACAGACTTGACTCTCAGAGAGTCAGGCAGCATTGTGTTGTGCCAACAGAAAAGCCATGAATAGGTTGTGGTATTGCACATTTGAAATGTATTATAAACCAGCATCCGTTCAGATGACTCTTCTCCACAATTGCAGGCATCTTTGTTCCTTGCTGCCCGATGAACACAATTATCCCTTTGCTTTGCTAACTGAAACTCTCAGCAAAGCAGCTGAACTCACCTGAAATCATCACCGCAGTGGTCACCCATGTCCTTTCCACTTTTACAAATCTGGCTTAGATGCTTTCTTCAATAGGTGTCTGAACTCTCACAGAGCAAATTTAAGCCCAGCAACACTAACCTGGCTTTTCTCAATCACCATCCTCTTAATGGCTTCAAAGCAGTCTATAGGTTTTGTTCAGATAATCATGACAAACGCTGCTAGCAAATATCAGTGCAACTGCTATTCTTGTGGGCTAATAATTTATTTTCAACCTAAACTTCACAGAAACTCTTCTTCTTTCAGACAGCCTGACTGAAGCCAAGGATGCCTGAGCTAAAAGACAGAGCATGCAAACATCATCCACGTCATCCCAAAGTCTTGTTTTCCATTCTTGAAGCCATCAACTCAAGTACAATATGAAACACAGTTACTGAAACACGTTAATGTCAGCTGGTTCACAATTATATAATTTCCAGTTCCTCTTCCCCACCAAGTGCAACACTAAATGAATGGAAAGGGACTTAAACCGCAAATCTGGCACAGCTAGGTAATCCCAATGAGAAAACAGAAACAGCATACTCAGTAGTCAACATCAGTCTCCTCTCACAGAACTAACAGCCAAATAGAGGCTAACACCAACCACACTTTATAAGAACAGCCTACCTTAGCCTTCTCTGATGCTCAGATAAATTGCTACATGCTTCATGAGAGAGCTGACATGGCGCTCTGCTCCCACAGCTTTGTCTGACGACTTGTTCCGTGGTGGCAAAACACACACTCATTGATGCTCATGTACCACGCTGTGAATGGGGGCTGGAAGAAGGGTTGCTCTCTTGCCTGCAGAAGCTTTTCTTGGGTAGTGGAGTTAAGATGCTGCAATATTTCTTTTGTACCATAAGTTGGTTGTCTTTCCCTACCCTATTCCCCAGAAAGCCAACAGCCTTGCATGCATCAGCAGGAGAGTGAGTGTAATTCAACTTTAGGCTTGTGGTACAGACCACTCCACTTTGTGGTCTTAGAAAATCAGAATAGCTGCTTGCTCCATTAGATGTCTTCTGTTTTTTTCTGTTGTGCCTCTGACTTTAACAAAGATTGATGTGACACATAGAGTCCACTACATTTTTTTTTCCCATGCCTCCAGAGCATAGCCTTGCAGGTAACACTTAAATTGTTAACTGCAATTGCTGTTACACTTAATTGCTGCTTAAATCCATTTTTAAGCCAGGTAAATTACTGCTGCATTTAACACCATGTAAATAAATTCCCAGGTAAAAAAAAAGCTTTCAAAATTCACAAAAAGAAATTATGTTATAAGATCATGTTAAAGAACTTTCTCTAGATGTTATTAACAATGACAGATATGAAGTATCTAATGTATTGTAGTTACATCCTTGGGCTATTTCTATTAAAAGCATTGGGGCTATTTTCCCACCTTAAAGGCAATTTACACTGTATGAATAATGTTTTCTGGAGGTAGAGAAATAGATCATCTTCCCTAGGAAAATATTTAGAAAACAGGCTCCCCTTCTGCCTGGCATGGTGCCTTCCCAGTAAGGCAAAAGTGGAATTTCCGAGACCTCTTTATGAATAAGCAGTAAAAGTCTCAGGAGATGGGATAGTTTAGTAGCTTCCAAACAGGCACATCAACTGGAGACAGAGAGACTTCAAGCTGGCTACCTAGGTTTGCACATGATTTATTGCCTCCTCTGCTGCAGGAGGAGAGCGCCAGTTCCCCACATAAACTGTTCTCCCCATCTTACCTCGAGAAAACCTGTCAGGAAAGAAAGAGCCTAGCAAGTTTTTACGTTGGCCTTTGAAGTTCTTCCTTGGCTGACTGATGCTCGCCCATACATAACTAGAAGAAAAGGCTTCCATTGTGCTGCTTTTTATACCAAGCGTATTATTCTCCGGACAAAAGATTTGGAGTCTAACTTTTAAACACACCTCTCTGTAGGGTGTACTATTTTTAAGCCATAAAAATCTTTTTTGTTCATAAAAAAAATATAGTCAGTTATCCTCCCTCAGGCAATCTACTCTGCTTCTTAGTTTTTGTGTTACTTTTTGCAAGCAGATAGCACAGCCACAGAGCAGTCAGCAACACAACTGCCAGTTCTCGTCCTGAAACATACAATATTTTTCCCCAGCAGAGTCTCCCCAGCCTCACCCAGCCCAGCTTTAAAACATGAAATACAACTATTGTAGGAGCTCCTTGGTTTTAGATGAGACCTGGTGAATAATCGTCCTCCATGAAAACATCTCCAACATCTGGCGACTTGCTGCTATTTGCAGGGTCTGTGCGCTGGGTCAGGGCAGGGATGCAGGAGCAGGGCAGGGGGTTAAGCAATGAACATGCTCAGCACCTGCTTGCTCTCTGGCTGATTCTAATCAGTATTCTCCTCTCATGTCCAGGAATGCTAGAATTCCCCAGTTTCCTCAAAAAAAACTCTAAACTTTTTCCCCTCAAGGAAAACAGGCGGGGGTGGGGAGGAAAAAAAAAATCTTCTTAGTTTAGGGTCTGACCAAATTCATTAAAGCCTATGCAAGTCTTGCCATCACATTCAATAGAGTTTTTGAGGTTTATGAGAAATCTCACATGCTTGACACTATTAAATAGAGGAATTAGTGGAGTTTAAAAAAAATTTTAAAAACACAAATGCAACAATTTTACCGCTTAAAAAATTGACTGTAACAATGCCTTTTTCCTTGAAACTCTAGAAGTACTCAGAAAAACTATTCGTATCAGCAACCCTGGAAATCAGATCTTGCTTCACTTAAAGCTGTACTGCAGCTGCACACCTAAAAACTTTCCTTTTTAAGACCTGCTGACAAGTTCAAGTCAGTCTATCAACTGGAACCAACTCTGCAGTTTTTTGGCTCATAGATTTATGTCCAAGTCACTTGACTATTTCTCAGGAGAAATGTCTATAGAAAAAAAGTACAGGTTTAAACGAAAAAAAAAGTTTTAAAACAAATCAAAACAGTTAATCTCAATCAGTCTGTGTAAGAAAATCACACTGAGAAATGCATTCTGTTGCATAAAGATTTTGAAAGCTACAGTTGTAAACTATAAATACTAGCAATATCCAGCAAAAGAATGCTTAAAGCATTATTTTTGTCTCCTTTATCTACTCGCTTCATATTTCTAATTTAAGAAGTATACAAGTAAAACAATTCCAATGTAAAAATAAATAAAACATTTTAAGCAGCTATCGAGAAGTTATGATGTGTTCTTAGTGCATGAAACAGCAACACCCTGTTCCAGAAAAGGAGAGAGACCTGCGTGCTCAGTCATAACCACATAAATTTCAAGCACTGAATGTTTGTTTAGAACCAAAGGTTATTTGCATATATTATTGAACAGATTTTCCACACCACATATTTGAGAGAATTGCACGCTATTTATGTGAAATCCATCAAAACCAACAAAAAGTCTGTATCATTAATTGCTGGACTCCTGTAAACACACTGCAGCTCAGAGCCTCCATATAAACTGAGGTAACACCTCTGAATTCATGAACTTAACCCCAGACCATACTAGCTATTGATCTGCTTTTGCTGTAAATGATATTAATAAAAGTATTTTAAATAAAAACACCAAGCCTTGATCTACTTCATCAAAATGCACTCACCTGCTGTTCTGAGCCAGGGCTGCAGCATTACGCTGGTCAGTTAAGTGCTCCACACCACGGGCCATTGGACCAGAGGGAACTCCCTGGCTCCTCTACAACCACCCTAGTGTTCCCAGCTCTGCAGCCTCAAAGACTGGCAGCTGAACTGCTCTTCCAAAGACAAGTTACCATCCTTTCCAGCCACAAAGCATTTATTCTAAAACACCATTTCATCCAGATTTACAGTTTCAACAGATAAGCTATGGCAGCCGAACCTATATAACACTAGATTTCTAGATCCCAGACATTTGGAAATACCATTACAGAAGAAAATATCATTAGTCCCATTTCTAACAAAAAAAAAAAACCAATCCACACAGAGGTACAAAGAGAAGAGTAGCTGGCAGAGACAGATCTCCTGCACTCCAGTCCCTTCTCCACAGGGTGCACAGCAACAGGAAGAAAAGAAAAAAAATTAAGGAGAGCGTAGAAAGCAAGAAACAATTGCTTCTTCATGCTTTGGGGAATCATGACCAAGTAGAGGCAGAGACCAATAACCAGGGAGGGGGAGCGAGCAGTCCCATCCCAGCTGACTCCAGGCACAGGCACCACAGAGAGTCACTCCGAGAAACACCGAGCAAATTATACCCACTGAAACCAGTTCTCTTCCAAACCAAACCCAGCTCTTCTAGCACTCATTTTGCCGTGACCACTTTTTCTTTGTTTGTTTGCATCTGGGGATATCACTTACTTACAAACACATTAGTCACTAAGATCACTCTTTCCTACTCAAAAAGGGTATTTAAAAAAGCTCCATTGTCGTCCCCCCTCTCCCCGGAGATGCAGAACCACACTCACAACAGCCCACGCAGACGACTGGTAATGCCCGTGGAAAGATGCCTTTGGCAGCCCCTTTCCTGCAGCTGTGGGACCTGCAGGAGAAAACCAGCCCCAGCTGTGCAAATCGGGGGAGCCCAAATCACTGGGACCTAAGGCATCGGCTCAAAGAGCTGAATGTCATCAAGTGCAAAACACCACCAAGGCACAACTGTGACCACAGCATTTCCACCTAACAAATGCAACAAAAGTCCTGTGGAAGCTTGAAACTCCACAGAAAAAAATCCTGCAAAGCACTTAAAAGCCTCATAGAAGAGAAGGAGAGAGGCAGAGCAAGGCGCTCCCTGGGGTTGAAAAAAGGGTAGCAACACCTCCCACCCAGGCTGGGAACCACCCCTGAACTCAGAGGTTCTGCACTCAGCCCTCTCCTCGATGAGGGGAACTCACACTCAGAGAAGCACAATGGGTCCTTTAATCAAAGGATCCAGCCTTGCAAAACTGGCCCAAGGCACCCCAAGGGCACGCCACTCCTCAAAACCCTTGCGACTAGAACAGAAAGAGAACCGTAACAAGAAAACAAAGTGCATCCAAAGGAGTTTGCCTTTTGCTGTCCTGGGGAACTCATCACTCTGTATCCCCTCCCAATGCTACTCAAAAAGAAGCACCAGGTAGCCCATGTCTTTTCTACATGATAAGATCCAAGACTGGAAACAGATGAGTCCCCACTCCACTCTCTTCCCCTGCCCCTTGTCAGGCTTCTTCAGAGTGTTTTATTTTTCTCTCGTAACTACCATTAGCTGAATTCTCATACTAGAAATATTTAGGATTTTTTTTAATACCCGCGCTAAACTTCTGTCTCTGATTTACTCTTCTAGGACTGACAAGTCTGTTCCTGACGTCAGATTAAGAGAAATATTTATGTCATCAATCATCACTCTATCTTTTCGACTGCCAAGGCAAGAGAAATACAGGAACTTTGAATCCTGGCTTGTTTTCACTTCTTCCTTCGCCAAGTGACCTCTAAGACTTTGGAGAAAAACCCTCTTTATGCCTGTCACACTTCAGGGTTTGACAGACATTCCCATTAGAGCTCCTGATCTCTTTCCCAAACATTCATTGGACGTGTTGATCAGGACAAAATGTTGGGAGGAGGAATGCACTTTAGGGGGACAGAGTGCACCTCCTCTCGTGATACCCTTCAGCCAGGGAGGAGCCAGAAATCAAACTGAGCCAGGAGCACTCTGGCTCCCATCCTGCCGGGAGGGACTGATGGAGCAGATGGGCTACAGAGCGCATCACAGCAGAGGGCCAGCAGTTTTGTTTGCGTTTTTTCACTAGATGGTGTGTTAGAAAATCTTTAAGTGCCCTTCTGTAAAATATCACATTTTTATTTGCTCCACTTGTAGCTTTTTATTTTAAGTACCCTGACTTGCCATGTCAGAACTCTTGCTTATTAGCAAAAATACAAGTTTAGTGCTATAAAACCTTGATACATCTGAGAAAGCGAATGAGTTCCCTCAAATCTGAAATGTAGTTAAACTTTCATATCAGGGCCTAATTCAATCCTAGTTAACCTTCATAGCCCTTGATGATTGTTTAGATGTAAGTGATGGCACAATTTAGTCTCAAGAAACTTTTTGAACATACAAGGAGAAGGAAATAATTAAAAGATAAACAAAATGTCTGCTGTATGCAGTCATTTTGCATTGTCACCAGGAGAAGTGAGCATCCCGAGAGCACTGCTTGAGTCCCCCCTGGGTGCCAGCTCGGCGCAGCCTGGCCTGAATCACCTGCCCCAGCACACAGGTTACGCCGGTCTCAGTGCTGTTCAGAAGAGGTGGACAAGCAGTCAGTTTTAAGGGCTTTTCAAAAAGTAACACCATATTTGTTAGAAAATGAATTGTGGTTACTAAAGCAACAGACATTTGTGTGATTTTTTTATAGAGATGCCAATTATTTGAGCATTTTGCTTGATCCTGTTGCTTTAAAAGGGAACAGGTCCAGTTAGCTGTGCTAAACCAGGGACAAACCTACAGGGCTTTTCCCTAACTGCAACATCTATTGTACAATCATCTAAAATGATTCCTAAATATTTTCTTCTATTTTCTTCCTTTATTTTCCATTTCCACAGATGGCAGTAAAGAACACAGTTAAGCTATGTACCATACAAGTAAGAGCTTCCACAGAGGTTAAGCACACAATGCCTTTCTCTGTTAAAAATCTAAAGCAAAATGTACAAAAAAATGCGTAGACCTCCTTCCAAAACACTGCACCACAAGAGTTTGATAAACACTTGCTTAAAACGTCACTCCTTGTGTAAAGAGTCCTTGGCCAGGTGACTTTCCTGGCTTGAGTGAAACTATCAGGAAGGGAAGCACTTGGGTGAGTTCAGTCTGCAGGATGGTTGTTACTTGGAACAATTCCTTCTTACGTATCAATACCGACAATCTGCTTCAGCATTTGCTCACACCCCAGCATCAGTCCCCCAGCTGCATTTGAGTTAAATGTGATTTATACATTGGTAAACAGAATGCATGAGATTTCTTATTTGAGTAAAATATACCTCACATGATTACATTGTGAAAATTAGAAAATAGCGTATTTCACCTTCCATTTTCACATTTCTCTTCTTTATGAAAACAACTTACTTTGCTGTTCGTGAAACCTGTGGAAACCTGACTGCCAGCTCCTTCTGTGCCGGCTTTTTCTCACTGCTCAGCCCAACCGGAGGGGCTGGATAGGTGTCACAGTCCTCCCAGCTCATGCTCCAACCCTTCAGCTCTTCTCACTAGTTCAACCACCCAACTCTTAGGTCAAAATGAAAAGCAAGTCCTGCCACACCATCTTCAGAAAAAACGTGATTTTCCACAAAAGTGTTCCCTGCTACCCTGTTAGCCTGGCTTCTATAAAACATATCAATATTAATTTCCACCTTTCCCTCTGAGCTGGTTAAAGATGTAGAAATGGAAAGCAGTTTTAAGTCCAATTTGGTTACACTATGTTGTTGCTCGCTCTCGGGGCAGGGATATGGATTATATATTGATTACATTTTTTAACAAAGAAGGAGAGTAATTTTGCCAGAAGAACTGTAGATGTTACTGCTTTTCTGGGTTGATATACGGAACAGATCCTGATTATATTGGCATGAACTTTCCTATTCATTTAAATTAGGTGAATAAGGTTTGACCGGGGCTGAGTAAGCTGTCGGCTTGCAGAAATGTCAGCTGTAATTCATTCCTCATACAATTTGAACCACAGTGATCTATGTGACTTTATATCTGATAAAGGAATTACTACATAGTCATTTTTTGATCAGACATCCGACATGAGGCGTAGCATAGATATAAAAGTCCTTAAGAGACATCCATATATGGACTCATGCACGATACAAACTTTGGTCGTGTTTGGCAGAAAGTCTCCATCCAGGCAAACATCCATTAAAAAAAAGAAAAAGGTAGAGTGCATACCACTGTCCTCACCACAACTCTACAGAGAAGTGAAGGAATTGAGTTTATGGACTTCAAGGAAATTTGTACATAAAATGCTTTCAAATAATTTTAGCTGGGGCAAAAGGTCTCTTAAAGTAGCTGGGTACTTGCAAAGTATGCACAGACTGATATTTTATTCAGAGATAGCCAGACAAAATGAAAACACAGTGTATTTGAGAAAGGAACTGAGAAAATATTGATTGAAAAAACTCCGGTGTAGCCCTTTGCCGTTTGTCACTCCAGCAGCCAAGGCTCACCCACGTAAAATCCATGTGACACCAGGAGAGGTTTTCTAGCTTTATCAGGCTAAATTGCTGCATCCAAAGATGCCAGCAAAAGGAGCAGCACCTGGATCTAATGCTCCCATACCCCACAATTCGGCTGAAACTCCATCTCATAATTATAAGCCAACATAACATATCCAGATTGCACAGCCTCCTCCAACTGAGGATGTGGTGGAATATACTTTACTATCTCTGAAACAAGTATAGCCTTCTGGAGTGCAACAAGGAATCAATTACTCTCAAGGGCTCTCGCTTGCTTTTCAGCATAGCCTGGCTGATCTGAGCTCCCCCCCTTCTGTGAGGAGGGCCAGTACAACTCTCCTCACTGATGCAAGAGGGGGCTGTAAGATGAAAACTGAAGAAAATGCACACAGAAGTGCTGCAAGCTCATTCAGGTCCCCAAACTGGAGAACTGGCTGGCTTCTCATACTCCTTTTCTTTTAACAGCAGCCCTGGATCATTTATGTCCTGTGTGATTTGGTATTAATAAACTATTTGCTTTCCTTTAAATTATACTCATCAAAAAGATTACATGCAATAAAATTGGTTTCATAAAAATTCAGTGAAATACCACATATTTAACCTGTTGTATAAGTAAAATTTCAGTGCATTGCATACTGAAAAGAAAACAATCAAAACTGAAGCAAATATAATGCTAAACAAAAATCCCCCACAAGACTGTAAGAGCATACAATGTGTACATACAACAGACCACGCAAAATAAGGATTCCATTTAAATTTCACATCCCATTAAAGACTATTTGGCCATTAATCCATACGAGTTTAGGAGCAAAGACGGATTTTTCAAGACAGATAAAATGAAATGATCCCCCTTTGATCTCCGAGGTTAAGAATCAGCGACAATGGAAGATGAACAACAAGAGGCAGAACTACTGGCCTTTTTATGTGCCACAATGGCATCAGCAAACAACTACTCAATCAATATTTGGCCAGGGACACTGAAAACTTCCTTTTCAAATTTTAATTCCTAGTTGTAAAACAACTGTAGGGCAACCAGCAAGATAAGACATTAAACTGACTGCTTAATTGCCTTTTACTGTCTCACTAGTTATAGATGCACATTCTTAATAGTTCATGGATCTTTATTTACTAGGATGAATAAATGACCTGTCAACAATTACATCAAACTCCACTAACTAAATAATCTTGGTGCATGACACACTTTAACTCTAATGTGTCCTGAGTGAGTTTTAATTTCATTACACTTCACTTTTTTTTCTCCGGGCAGAGTGATTTAAACTGAATTAGTTTAACAGCATGGGGCAGGAGTACTTCAGGGCAAACAAAGTAAAATGCAGCATTCACACTAGACTAAACAAGGTCTTGCAGTGAATTATATTACTGTACATCATTTTTATTAGCCAGAGATCTCAGCATTTGGGGAACACTTGGAAGTATCCTGCATTTTTATTTATATATTTTATTCTTTCTCTGGCCACAAGTATTTGTTAGGTACGATTTAAAGTGACATTTACACAGAGAAATTCACATTGGCTGGCTCGCTCTGATTTACTGCTTTTCGTTTCACACAATTTCTTCTCAAATTAACCAGAGAGCACTTTGTAGTTCTGCTTCATTTCCCAATGCAGTTTTATTACACAGCCCTGGGGACTCGTGATAATTTATCACTATCAAATTTATTGGCTTCCCTCTTCTAAACCTTGTTCCAACCCTTATCAATAAGTAAACCTAATAGCAAACTAAACCTTCCCAGAGTAAGTGTTAGATAAAAGAGTCATCTTTGACTGCTAAAACAGATAATTACTATTTGAAATCAGATCTGGAAAATAACCTGGTTTAAGTATTTCAGCAGCATCAACTTTTACTTTCAGCATTAATTTCTATTTTTTTTAATCTAATAAAAATCTCTGACTGTTTGCTGATAGCATCAGTACCTTTGTGTAAACACAGATAAAGAGATCCTTGCCCTCAGTGAGAGTTTTGCCAGAGATTTTCACTTGGGATTAGAGTCACACTCTTGTTTCGTGGGTATTTTCTATTAACAGAATAGAACAAATTGGGGGCCCATTCCTGCCTGCCCCAACCCACGTGAGTAACTTTACCCAGATGAATAGGCCCTTTGAGCAGGACTCCTTGCCATTACCCGCATACGATAGCGTTTGCAGAACTGGAGGTCTGATACCAGATCCAGTAAACCTAAACCTGAGGATTTCCCCCAGAGCTGTGGTTGCTCAGCATATTCAAGAAAAGCCTGATCCCTACCATGGTAAATTCCTACTGACGTCAATGATTTTGCAATCAGAGTAGAACCAAGAAAGCCAAAGATAAAAATCACGTTTTTGGAGTCCTAGCCACTCCGATGCCAACTGACCGTGTTTCTTGCCTCAGCCTTTCCAGAATAACACTGTGTAAGTCTAATCAATTATTAAGATTTTCAGAGCAACCAAATCGGATGCAAACTTGGGTACAAATTAAATAAACAGCTGTGTGTGAAACAATCTTGGTATTTGCTAAAATAGCATTTTCCTTTGCTCTAGATGCATGAACTGAAAAGGATGGGCGTGGCAGTTCTGTTGGAGTAGGTGCTGACTCTTTTTAGGGTAAGAAAAGTCTTCCTAGAATGGTAAAACATGCAAACCCATTAATGAAATCATGATTTCAAGTAAGGGATATGATGTATCTTTATATTATTTCAGAGAGCCACTGCTAGAAGGAGTGAGACCCTTTCTTCCCACAGCTGGAAGTATTACTAGTGCTTGCATAAGGCGACTGGCGTGCAGTTAGGCTGACAATTAGCACTCTCCTCAAAGTCCCCCAGCTCGCCCTCAAGACAGGAGGGTATGGTCTGCTCCTGGCATCTCGGGAGCAGCAAACTCCACTCTGAAGTCACACACAAACACTCAGCACCTTTCTGAAAATGCTCAGCAGGCTGGGACATTGTGCTCTCACTTGTTGGTGAGTTATTAATCACTGAATTCAACAGTTATTATTTTGAGCTCAGAATTATTAGTTTGAAGCAGCAGCCTGGCCCAGATCCCCACAGCAGCAACAGGTTAGGTTGAAGAAACAAAACTCAGAGCTACAGTCCAGGTAAAAGAGACTTCATCACCTATTTCTATGTGCAGCACTTGGCTTTTCCATCCAGGACTGGCCTCACACACTATTGAGAAATAAGGACAGAATGGGAAAAATACAGACAGAAAATACTGTTACTGCTATCTGCCTTAAGCCAAATCTTGGAGCCACTAGGGAGATTTTCTTAATTAAGGACTATTTTCTTGTCAACTCTGAGAGCCTCAGAAACAAAATTCTGTTCAAATTACACAAGCTAATTTTTAAGACCTGCTAGTGACCCAATATGTACAATACTGCATGAAATTTCAGACTCCAGATGATAATTGCCTGCAGCCACAGTCATCACGTTTCATTCAGTAAGTGAATATTTGCTGGGAACATTGAGCACGGGAACACATTGTGCCGCGGCCGTAAGACACAAGGGTATTTCACAGGACTGCATCCTGGGACAGGATGCTGGAGCAAAAGCACAACAAGCCCTGCATCAGAAAATCACAACCAAAATCTAAGTCAGTGTCTGCCTTGTCCCAAGCTCTGGTCACTAACTCGACAGCCTAGGATGCAGAAATGAATGGAATGACTCAAACTGATATGTGGTGCTTGTACATTAATCCTGTCCCTTAATAAACTGCCTTTATTAGTTTAACAACCTAAAAATAACTGGCTGTGTGATATTGGCCAGCCTTAATCAAAACATCTGCAAGCTCATCTAGCCAGAGCTCCCCTTTAGATCATGTGCCACCACTTCAAAGCCTGTGCATCAAGTCAGTAATTGTAACATTGCATCTAAATATTTAAGCTAGGGGCTGGTAGTCGCGTGTCCCATTTACAGTCAGCATCTGTCCTCTAATTCCATTACAGTACAAAGCAAAAATGTTTCCCAAAACTCACAAACAGGAAAAGCATCACACAGCCGGAGAAGCAGCAGCAGCTTGAACTTTCTAGCTGCTGAGCAGGGCTTTTGTGCTAAAGTCCCTTTTTTCCCCCCTCCTTCAAACTCCCCACATACACACACAAAAATAGGGGTGGTGCCGAAATTGTATTAATGTGAGCCTCAGGCACACAGCAAAAAGAAAAGAGGAAGGGGAGGGAGAGGGGGGAAGGGTTTGCTCCAAGATGAAAGTAAGAAGGAAATAAAGGAGGCAATTTAGTCTGCTGTAGCCTGAATTGCTCTCAGTAGAGCCAAGGGTAGAAGCTGTGGATGAGTAGGGCCCTTTTTGGACGGGTGCGCATGACTTGGGGGAGGATCCGCCAGGACAGCGCCCGGGGGCCAATTCCGGCGGCTGGGAACAGAGGCTCCCTTTGAGGCCGGCTGGGGGGATCCTAGCACCAACCCCAGCTCGCAGCGGGCCCGGGGAGCAGCCCTACGCCCCGTCGTTGGAGCGCTGAAAGCCACCGGTTTCTGCCAGAAAACAACAGCTATCTTATAAAGGAGGGGGTTATCCGATTAGTCAGCAAACCGTGCCGCACACAGCTGCCGCTAAAGGTACAAGCGACTCCCTCTTCTGTAGTGGTTATGCTAAAAATATGCCCTGATGTGCCATATAAAGGCACAAAAGTTTCTCTTTCATGTTCTTTATTTATGGTTTATGCCTTTAAGAAAAATATATCACGCTTACAGAAATACAGATAGGCTATTATAGAATTATAAGCTGCTGCCTGGTATGCACTGGGACAATCAAGGTTTTCTTTAAAAACATATCCAAACCAGGGGAGAGGGTGACACCGACAGAAATGCTGAAATGCAGCAAAGTGGGTTGTGCATGTGGCAGCTGTAAATGCCAGCAAGAGAATAAGATTTCATTGTCAGTAAACAGAAGCTGAAACAGAAACACAGCAGGGTATATGAATGTTTACCTATGCTTATAGATGTGATGGGAGAAATACCAAGCCACACGATATACAGTTTCCACCGCACGTTTCTCAAAACTATCATGTTTCTCTCCCCTAATCCCATTCTGCTCTAAGTGCTGCCCAAGCCCCAAATATTGAACTAGCTGCTATTAAACTTAGAACAATTATCCTTTCCCTCAGAAAAAAACCCTCTCCCAGAGACACGCAAAAGTCCACAGTGAAGAGTGGATTTCAGGCAACATCAGCAAATGCCCAGCACTAGATGTGTGCTTCCAAGCAGGAAACCAATTCCCTGCTCCACACTCAGCCTCAGGACTTGCCTTTTGACCTGTCCCACAGCCTTCCCTTGCATCTCCGTGCGCCTGGGGATACCTCAAGCCGCTGAGACCAGAGCTATAAAAATTACTCAAACTGTAAGACTCCAAAATAGATCATTCTTTTTCACTCTAACATGGAGAGCGCTCAGTGGTGAGCTACTGAACAAGAGTCTTGCTGTGTACAACCAGGATAACCTTTGGAGGTGCTGCAAGGAACTCAAGCATCAGAGAGGACATCTGTGACAACCTGTCACTCTGTCTCTGATGAGCTGGTGGGCACTGACAGATACGATCTTGCAGCATCAAAATCCTCAGGAGTGCTGCCAGCTATTTCAGTAAGAGAGCAGAATCTGACCTGACGATTTTTATAGATACACTGAAATCAAAGCTTCTCTGCCGGCGTCAGGAGCTGATGCAGAACTGTTTTTACTTGGCTGGGTACGGCAAGCAGTGGAAGACTTATTTTATGACTGTTGGTTTTTTCTTGTAATGATTTCACCCATGTGTTGTCCCTACGGTATCCCACTTTACATAAGGCATGTACGGTAACAAATCCTTGCTTGAGCAGCAGCTCTCACACTCCAGGAATAAGAAAGCAACAGCTTGCTAGTCAGGGACTGGGAGCAGGCATTGGTGCAGGAAAGAACACGCTCTCCCTTCAACTGCCAGACCTTCCCAGGCACCGTCACAGAACGAATGGGATTATTAAGCTGCTGTTTGCACAGAACTGCCTGGCTGCGTTCATCCGGCAAAAACCTGTGTTCACAAGGACGGGAATTTTGCCACTGACTTGAACTCAGAAGCAAAGCAGGACACTCACATCTGCAGAAAGTGAAGGAGAAGGTATGTCAGAGGGCAGAATGCAGCCTCCTCATTTCGACCGTGCTGGGGAGCACAAGTGAGCCCCCATTTGCAGCGAGGCACAACCAACCCCAGTGCTTTTACTGCAACAGTCACAGGAGTCCCCCGGGGCTGGAGGGCAACGGCTGAGCACCCAGACACTGATTTACGGTAGATCAGGAGCCCCTCTTTAAAGAGCAGAGTCAAAGAACAGGAAGACTATTTCAAAGAGAAGCAGAAGGATGGGTTATATTGATAATATTTTTTTCTCTTGGTGTCTGTTAATTACTTTGTTCCATAAAGCAGTGATATTAGGATATTATCAAGGCTTTCTATCTTTTGTTTTTAATCTCTGTTGAGAAATTCAGTAAGGCAGAAAAGCTAGATATTTTAACAACTAGGGCACTGAGTTTAGCTTTTTTTTCCCTCTTGGAAAAATTCGCTGTTGCAGCAAGTACGGGGAAACTCTGGACCCATCATACAGGGGCAGCTAGATTGGGCAATCAAACTGTGCCTTAAAATCTCTTACTTCATTAGCATCTTCTGTGTGTTTGTGTTACATGCATCCACACAGGCACACAGAAGATGAGAATTCCCTGAAAACTTTCATAACCAAATTAAAAACTAAGGTTTGGGATTGTTTTCGAGTTTGTTTCTACACAACAAGGAGATACCCTACTTTTAAAGAACAAGTTTCAGTTGTCCTTCTCGAATGGCACTCTAGCGTCTCTAGATGTCTAAAAAATGCTAGGAACGTTTTCTAGGCAAAAAACAGCTACTTTTTCTGTGGTGGAGAGTCCATAAAACTGGAGGAGCATCAGCTATTAGGGGCTCATTGAATAATTCATCCCTCATTGCAAGCCCATAATGTCTTTTCTCGGCCTTTTGTGGGGCAGTTTTCTCTTCTTTTCTCCTTGAATTATAAAAAGGTTGCCTTCTTTTGTTCACATCAAGCTGCTGCTAGCTGAAGCTTTGTCTGTGCAAAGCCAAAGTGTGAGTTTCAATGGACTCCCCCCTCTTTGTTTTCCAAGTTCATCTCCAAGTGTAGATTGTGTATAGAAGGCCTTCTTTGTAAAAGCTGGAAAAGTTGTACAAATGTTTGACCAGCTCATTTGGTACTTTTGTCTCGCCTTCTCCAGTGCCTGTGCATGTGCTGGGCAGCCAATTCCAGGCACAGGCGGCTCAGCTGGGCCATCGCTTGCCCGTCTGCTTGGGTCCAACTAGGATGCTGGGCACAACTGCAGCGAGGGCAGCCCCACAGCAGCCCCTCACCTCCGCCTTGTTCAGATTGCAGCCTCCTCACAGCCGCTGGCCAACCACCAATACGAGCTTTTTCCAGCAGTTTTAAGAGGAGAAGAAGTGAAACATGCAGTTCCCTGCCCTGCCCACGGCTGCAGAGACTTCAGGCTCTGCAGCTTTTGGCTACAACTGCCCCTTCTGTGCAGCTGTGGCCTTTTGCTTGGCTTGGGCTGGGAACGCAGCCCCTGCTGTGCCGTGCCGTGGGCTCCATAGCCAGATCCAGCCCTCGCTGCTCCCTGGCCCCCATCCCTGCTATTGAAAGCCAAATGGGTGGTGACCCCCGTCATTGCCTCCACCTCTGCACCATTCCCGTACGCTGCAGGGTCACACTGGCAGGAGGAACAGGATGGGATGGGACATGGCAGCCGCTCCATCAGGGTTAGCTCCTTTCCCTACACCTCCCACTGCACTGGCCCCAGGACGACCTCTTGGAGAAGGGGAGGGATGGGGGAGTACGATATCCACCAGTACCCTGGGCTGGCACAGGCTGGTCCCAGGGCTCCACAGAGAGTAGGGAGAAATGGGACTTTACCTCTTTCGCTGAGGATGCCGTCAATGCTGTGCTTGGCCTTCTTGTCACCTTCCTCCACCTCCTTCCTTTCCAGCTCAGCCTCCTCTTCCTCGCCTTTCCCAAACTTGCTCCGAAGGATGCGGCTGATGGAGCTCACTTCGGGGGGGAGCACAGAGCTGTGACCAGGCTGGTCCCCAGCAGCCCCCCCGCAGCAGCCAGGCCACACTGGGGAGCCGAGCCCTGCATCAGTGCCACTGCCCTACACACATCCCCATCTACCACAAGTCTGGTCTTCTGGGGGTAGGCTTCCCACTTCCCTCCCTGCAGAGTTTTTTCCAGGACACTGTCCCATACCACACTCCAGCACCAACACAGCTGCCTCTAAGTATTTTTTTCCCCCAAGCCTGGGCAGGAGGTGACGAGAAAAGCCCACAGACACCTGCACAAATCCCACCCCAGCTCCATGGACCCCCTTCTGCAAACAACCCACTGGCACAGGGAGCCACTCCCTGTCTCCTTGCTTCCCAGCTCTGGGTCTCCAACAAGCCCCGATCCCTCCCATGGCAGAAGTCTGTGGGAAGCGGAGGGAAGGAGGAGGAGAGGGGGACGTGGTTGCAATTTAATTGAAAACACCCCAGCGGAGCACAGGAATCCTCCCAGGACGCATCTGCCAGTACCGGCGTGCTAAGGTTGGCTGCTTTGTGGGCAGTAGTTCTGCCGGGGCTCTGCTCCTGCTGGCTCAGGGCTGCACTGGGTATCATGCTGCCTTCCGGAATGTGTCCGAGCCTTCACTGCTCGTGCGGTGCCCTGCATTGTGGTCACACATCCCGTACCTGACGGCACCGTGTTGCGGTCGCACACCCCGTCCTTCAGCAGCTTGTCCCGGATCTCCCAGCTGAACATGCCGGCGTTTTCCCGCTTGTACTCCTCGATTTTCTTCTCAACATCTGGCGTCGTCACCTGCTTCAGTAAAGACAAAGCGAGCGGGCACAGTTTGCGGGGCCGGGAGAGCCTGGGATGTCGCCACCAGGACCCCGGTGTGGCTGGAACCTCCACACCAATTGCATCACTGCCAGTGAAAAACAGCCCCGCTTCCAAACCTCATTACAGAACATCCCGAGGTTAAAATCAGAGGGGATATAATGGGTAAAAAAGGGCCGACGTAAGGCAAGCATCTACCGGGTTAACCAAAACTTGCCAGGCAATCCTCCGGGGTTCTGTTGGAAGGGGGGATTTAGCCCTCAGCAGGGAAAATCCCAAAGTAGGCAGCACCGGCTGCCGGGAGGCAGGGAAAAGATACCGGGACGAGCTTCCCGGGGGCTGCGGTGAAGTGAGGCTCCACATCAGGGAAATTTCGGTTGAATAAAATTTGCAGCACCAAATAAAAAGCTATGTAATGAAAACGCAGAGAGGAGCGAGTACCAAGAGGGATTTTTCAATGCCCTCACGTTTTTTAAATCAAGCCGAATTCAAACAAAACAAAGGTCTCCCAGCTGGGAACAGACTTTCGTTCGGGTAACACACTCGTAAAAAATATCTCTGGCCTTAACACCAAAAGGAAAGTTCAGGCACCGCTTCTTTAGAAGCGACAAAGGGGGGGAAATACAGCAGGCAACTTTCAACAGAAAATCCAGCTTTTACTACATTTTTGTGGAAAAGAAAAGCTACCGGAGGAGGAGGAGGCTAACCCGGAGACAAGGATCCATATTTGCCTATATTAATGTAGGCATAAACTTTTTAGCTGTGTATCTATAAATACACGCAGCTTTGGAGCAGACAGAAAAATCAACAGAGCAGGAGAATGAGCTGTAGATAGGCAGACAGAGAGAAATACAGGTAATTTTTTAGCTCGTTATAGTGCAAGGAGCAAGGGCCCAATCCTGTGGTGCCGTGTGGGCTCACAGCAGCCGCGCAATCGCTTGCCAGGGCTCGGCACAGGGTACACATTCCCAAAACAGCCACTTCTTCCCGAGATTCGTTTGAGAAGCTATTTATCAAAAATAAGATTTTCTTAACTGAAAATAAAATAAAATAAAATAAAATAAAATAAAATAAAATAAAATAAAATAAAATAAAATAAAATAAAATAAATAAATCAGTTCCCGCGAACTTGAACACTGTTTTTTAGAAGTTTGGAAGCAACAGGCGGGAAGGGGCAGGCGGTACGGGAAGAGTGTATGTGTGCACCCGCCCCGGCCCCCCCCCCGGTCCCCCCACGATGTTAAACCCCCCACCCCCACTCCCCCCCCCCGGTTTGCGCGGAGGGTCTCACCTTGGGCTTGCTGCCGCCGATGGCCCCCGGCCGGATGGAGCCCGTCTCCTGGTACCTGCAGAGAATTTTGGAGACGCAGCCGTGGGACACTCGCAGCTGGCGAGAGATGACACAGGGCCTTATGCCATGGTGGGCCATCTCCACTATCTTGTGTCGGATATGGTTGGGTAAAGGCCTGCCATTGATAAACACTCCTCCGAGCTGATTGACTCTGCCCTGGCCTAGAGGGGTAGAGACTAGAAAAGGAGGGGAGGGGAGGCAGGAGGGGGAAACGGCGTTAACGTCTCCTTCGGATCCCGCTGGGTCGTTTTTGTTGTTGTTGTTATTGGGTTTTGTTGTGGGTTTTTTTTTCCTCGTTGCCTTTCTGCAAGGCAACCGGCCGCCCCCCGCCCGCCCCGCAGTGTCCGGAGCCCCCGCAGCCGTGCGCTGCCGCCCCGGAGCCTAGCAATGTCCGAAGTTCTCGGAGCCCCGCGGAGCCGCTCTGGAGCCCCGCAGCCCCGAAGCACCCGCAGCCCCACGTTGTCGCCCCACAGGCAGGGGAACGTGGCCATGCTGTTCCACCTGTTGCGCCCTTCCCGCAGCCGATTTGAGGAGCTCGCTCGGTGCCAGCTGCGAACGGGGAACGGGAGCGGGGGCCCCCGTCCTCCCTCGGGCAGGGACTACGGGGCTCTCGGTGTAAGGCAAACACCCGCAGCAGCCCGGCCCGCCTGGGACAAGCTCTCATTTCTAAAGTCCCGCTCAATTTGCTTTGGTTGTAGTATTATTGTTGTTGTTGTTGTTATTATTTAACTTTTCCCCACTTTTTCCTAACTTTTGACTCCACAAATCCCTGTCCCTCACTCTGCCAAAGAGCGGGTTCAAGGCCGACATCCCAGTGGGTTTCCCTTGCTCCCGCCGGCCGGAGAGCCGGGAGCGCTCCTGGGATGTGGGGCCAAAGCCTTCCCCGCACCGGACCCCACCTTGCTCCGGCCCCGCAGCTCCGACAGCCCGGGGAGAAGACCGCGCGGGGTTCCCGGAGAGCCGTACTGGAGATTGGTGGGGTATGCCACATAGAGCAGTGACGGAGAGCAGTGCCGGGGAGCCGTGCGGGGTTCCCGGGACTGGAGAGCCGTGCGGAAAGCCTGGGGAACTGGAGACCCGTGCGGGATGCCCGGCGGAGAGCCGTATGGCATGCCCGGGGCTGGAAAGCCGTGCGAAATACCCGGGGTGCCCGAGGAGCCGTCCATGCGCGGCTGTCGGGGAGATTGCTTTGTGCAGGACTCCTGGCACAGAGCAATCCTCACTTTTCTGGGGGGAGAAGCCCGGGAGCGGCCTTACCTTCCAGCGGGAACCCGCTGCGGGGGTAGTTCTGCCCGGCCCCGGGTCGCATCATCCTGGGGACAGCGCCAGCCAGAGTTGTCATCGCGGCGGGCGGCAGGGTTATATCCAGGTGAGGGCCGAGCTAGGAGAGATCCCGCTGTCAGCGCGTCCCGCCGAATCAGCAGCCGGTCCGGGCGGGGGCGATGCCGTCGGGGGGCGGGGAGGAGGCAGCCCCACTGCTGCCCCTTTGTCAGAGCCCGTGCCGGGAGGGCCAGTGCCCCGCCGGCGGTGGAGGCGAAGGGGGGGGAGTGCTGGGGGGGGGGGCTCCGCGGTGTCCCCGGTGCGGCGGGAGCGGCAGCCGCCGGGCCGGGCGCATTTATCGGCTCCGGTCCCGGCGCGGCTCCGCGATTGGTCACCGCCACCCGGCCCGGCCGCGCCGCCACCGCTGATTGGGCGAGTGGGGCGGCTCTCCCGCGTCGCCCCGGCCCGAGCGGCGACACCGGCGCGGCACGGGGTGGACTGGGATAGTACGGGATGGGCCAGGATGACATGGCGTGGCATGGCACGGGATGGCCCGGGATGGCACGAAATGGCCTGGGATGGCAAGCGAATGTGCGGCACGGGATAGTCCAGGATGGCGCGGGATTATGCGGCACAGGATGACCCGGGATGTCCGGAATAATGCGACCCGAGACGGCGCGGGATGGCACGGCAGGGGATGGCCGGGGATAGTCTGGAATGGCACGGCACGGGATGGCCTGGGATGGCACACGCCGGCCTGGTGCGGGCCCCCTCGCCGCAGTCTGACGGCCGCTGGTGTCGGGGAGGTGCCCGGGGCCCCGTCAGCTGCCCCAGCCCCACGGAGGGGCCCTGCAGTCTGTACGGAGCCCGTGTCATCGCGGGGCTCCGCGGGGACACAATTCGACCCTGCCTCGCTGCGCACACGGCGCTTTGTCTCCCGGCTTCGCTCCCCCGAGAACGAGCGGCAGGGCGGGGGGGGGCGGGGGGGAAAGGAGGGAGGGAGAAAACAACTTTCCTTCTTTTTGTTTTTTAAATAAAAATAATACGCTTCTCCCTTCTACTTATTTATTCTACAGCGAAATCTCTTGCCGTCCAGAAGAAATATATCTAGACCAAACGGTGCTGAGAGTTTGGAAAGCGAGAGCCGCCAGTGAGTCCTCCGTGGGGATTTCTGCTTTTAAAAACAGATGAGATGAGGGTGTCCCCGCATCACACGCGTGTGCGTGAGTGTGGGTACACGGGTGCGTACCGGCGGTGCGTGTTGAAGTCTTACCAACGAGCGTTTGTTCCCAGGAATTTATTGTAGTATTCAAACTAAACTGCTGGAAAAAAATAAAAGAGGTAAAGTCTGCTTAGGAGCTGAAGTGACCACAGCAGGATATGACGCCAGGAGTGTTGTAAAGACTGTCTGTCCTTAAAGAAGGTACTATTGTGCATGGTCTTTTATTTATAACTTGGTAAGTGCCAGCAAACTCGCCTCCTTTACACTCTGAAGTGCCAGCCCAGCTTTCCACAGTGCTCTTTATTTGCAATAGTCTATTCAGCAACTGTCACTCCCGAGCTTCAAGTTATTCAAGACCTTAATCAATCAAAAGGATGAGAATCGTTCAGGTTTCACCCTTTGAAACGAGAGAAACAATGTTTTCTGGGATCTTCGTCTGCTTCTCTTTTACGGACCAGGCGATGGTTTCGGAGTCGATTCCGGTCTCGGAGAGGGCGGAGGGAGGCCGCGTTATTTGGGCAGAAATCTGGAATAATCAGAGAATTCCCCCGCCGAAGGAAAGGCAGCGGCTCTCGGGAAAAGGCGAAGGCTGCACCGAGAGTAGCCTGAAAACGGATCCGCAAACGGATCCCGAAAACGGAGTCCACAAAAGGACCCCCAAAACGGAGCTCGCAAGCAGAGCTCGCAAACGGAGCCTGCAAACGGAGCTGCAAACGAAATGCGGTGCCCGTTCCGGCCCCGCACACTCCGCAGTCTCTGCCCCTCTGTCCCGCTCCCCCCGTTCCCCAGACCGACTCGTTTCCAGCACTTTTTAAACGTATCAAACATAAAGCGCACCGCCCGAGCGCACGGCGGCCGCCAACTCCGCTCAGGAACCCTTTCCACACACACACCCCCGGCACAGCCTGACGAGGGGAGCTCGCTCGACGTTTCGAATCCGCATGTGTCCCACGCTGCGCTGTACAAAACGCCCCAGTGCTGCGAGACCGCCCGTGGCACAACAGCTCCGAGAACCTCGGCTTCTCCAGGAGCCTCCCAGATGCGCCTTCCCCCCGCGTTGCTCGTGTCACCCGAGGAACGAAGGCAGAGAAATGTTATTTTTAAAGGGACGAAGTTATTTCAGACAGAATTCGTAGCGGGAAAATGGGGCGAACAGCATCCCCGGGTGCGCGAGCGCAGCCCCCGGGCGCCTCGGGCTGTCATCCACGGCCAAGCGCGGAGGGGACAGGGCAGGGCCTGCCTGGACCCCTCACGGCGGGGAGGAGGTGCGGAGCCCCTCGCAGGGACTGTGAGCGCCTTTCCAATGGCCGAGCGTTTGCAGTTTCGGCAGCTCCATCCCAGCCACATCCCAGCCCCATCCCGGTCCCATTCTGGCCCTATCCCGGCTCCATCCCAGCCCCGATCCCAGCCGCATCTCAGACCCATTCCCAGCCCGATGCTGGACCCATACCAGACCGTCCCCAAAATATACAGACACTAGCAAGTCTTGTGTAAATATAAGTAGAGCTTAATTCTTATTCTCATCTGTACTTGAATGCTTTTCTAAGTCGTCACTCACCAGCCCCATCCCAGCCCCGTCTCAGAAGCATCCCAGCTCCATCCCGGCCCCATCCCAGCTCCATCCCGGACGCATTCCAGCTCCATCCCGGACGCATCCCAGCACCATCCCAGCGCCAACCCAAACCAGCCCCATCCCCATCCCTGCGCGGTCCCAGGCCTCCCGGCGCCAGGAGCCGTTTCAAGACCTGCTGCAGCCGCATCACCGCCCGTGTCCCCTCTGCAGCCCCGTGGGGATCGCGGAGGACCCCGGCCCCCCCCCCCCGGTACAGGGTCCCGGCTGCCAAGGCGCTGTGACACCCACCGAGTCTCACCCTGCTCTACCAGAGCCCGGGCGGCCGGGGGCGGGGAGCAGTCGCATCCTCCAGCGCGGGGACAGCTCGGAATTCCAGGGAAAAATGTTAGGCACGAGTGCCTGGCCCCGCTTCTCCCTCCTCTCCGCGCCCTCACCCCCTATTACAGTCCTTCAGGCCAGCAGAGATGATTTCACGGTTTGCCAGTGGAAATAGCTAAAAACGCTCCTGCTAATTACAGAGCTCTTCCAGGCCAGGTGCACTTTTAATTGGATTAGTAAGTGCTCTGTATTAAACCTGCAGCACATCAAATGGACAGTGAAAAACAGAGCTATTAAGAACACAGACAATCATTTCTGAACGATAACATTAGTGGTTTCTCCTCTATTAGAAATAAATCAATTATACTCTTTCCGGTTTTGTGCGCATACATTAATTTCTCATAAGAATTTCGGAGGGAATTCTCTGCCTGACTCTTTCCAGGGAGGTGAAGGGGAGAGAAGAGTACAGCTCCATAAATAGAAATGTATGTCTGAGAGAGGAAAAGGAAAGGGGAAGGGGAAGGGGAGGGGAGGGGGAGGGGGGAGGGGGAGGGGGAGGGGAGGGAGGGGAGGAGAGAGGAGAGGAGAGGAGAGGAGAGGAGAGGAGAGGAGAGGAGAGGAGAGGAGAGGAGAGGAGAGGAGAGGAGAGGAGAGGAGGAGAGGAGAGGAGAGGAGAGGAGAGGAGAGGAGAGGAGAGGAGAGAGAGGAGAGGAGAGGAGAGGAGAGGAGAGGAAGAGAGAGAGGAGAGGAGAGGAGAGGAGAGGAGAGGAGAGGAGAGGAGAGGAGAGGAGAGGAGAGGAGAGGAGAGGAGAGGAGAGGAGAGGAGAGGAGAGGAGAGGAGAGGAGAGGAGAGGAGAGGAGAGGAGAGGAGAGGAGAGGAGAGGAGAGGAAGAAAGGAGAGGAGAGGAGAGGAGAGGAAAGGAAAGGAAAGGAAGGAAAGGAAAGGAAAGGAAAGGAAAGGAAAGGAAAGGAAAGGAAAGGAAAGGAAAGAAAGGAAGGAAAGGAAAGGAAAGGAAAGGAAAGGAAAGGAAAGGAAAGGAAAGGAAAGGAAGGAGGAAAGAAGGGAAAAAAGGAAAAGGGGAGAGGGAGGGGAAGCAGGCAGGCAGGCAGGCAGGCAGGCAGGCAGGAAGGAAGGAAGGAAGGAAGGAAGGAAGGAAGGAAGGAAGGAAGGAAGGAAGGAAGGAAGGAAGGAAGGAAGGAATGTCTTTACCCAGATTTCTCTTTCTCCCCAGAGCAAGCGCGTTCCTGCGTTTGGGGGATCCCGTCTCGCAGGGGAGCCCGTGCCCGGCGACATGCTGGGCGGGGGGGGGCACGCTGGGGGCTGCGGGGTCCCCGCAACAGCTGGCCCAACCTTAACTTCTTAAGGAGCCCCGTTAAGGGAGGCACAGGTTTGGGGTTGGTGGTGGCATCGAGCAGAGAGGTGTGAAGTCAAACCGGTATCGCCTCTGTCGGACGAGAGCGACCTGTGTTACGGCAGCGGCTTGGAAGATGCCACGGAGACAAAAACTTCAGTACTGTTCCCGTGATTTGGGGATGAGAATAACAGGAACAGTTAACAAATCTTCTGCTTTCAGCAGGGGCCGCCGGAAGGAGGGAGGCAGGGGCTGAGGGCACCCTGCGGGCGGCAACACCCCAGAAACAACCCGTGACAGCGGCAGAGAGCCCCGCACAGGCCGGTTTCCCTCTTAGAAATAATGTCCGCGAGTGGAGCCTCTCTCTCCAGACTGTTTTGTATCTCGCTCCCTTCCCCTTCATAACTCCGCAGGACCCCTGGACCCGAGCCTTTGCAATTATATCGTAGAATCGTAGAATCGTAGAATCGTAGAATCATAGAGTCATAGAATGGTTTGGTTTGGAAGGGACCTTAAAGATCACCCAGTTCCAACCCCCCTGCCATGGGCAGAGCCACCTTCCATTGGATCAGGCTGCTCAAAGCCCCATCCAACCTGGCCTTGAGCACCTCCAGGCATCGGGCATCCACAACTTCCTTGGGCAACCTGTGCCAGGGCCTCACCACCCTTATTGTGAAGAATTTCTTCCTCATATCTAATCTAAATCTCCCCCCTTCTAATTTAGAATCGTCTCCCCTCGTCCTATCACTAAAAGTTCTTGTAAAAAGTCCCTCTTCAGCTTTCCTGTAGCCCCTTCAGGTACTGGAAGGCCACTATCTGGACAAGTAGCCCAAAGATTAATTGTTTGAAAGATGCTTTTTTTTTTGTGGCAGAAACATAATACTATTTGGAGGGGGGAAAAAAAAGAAATTACCAGCAAAAGGCCAGGGAGATTAACATTTGGAAACTTATGAAATGCAATCTGCATATCCAATTGATTCCCAGCATATCAGTTGAAAGGATAAAGATGCATATCTCCATGATGGATATTGCATTAATAGGCACATAAATAAAGGTTGAAAAGTCATCATCGGAAGCTTTGAACCTTTTTCCATCGCTTTTATGTCCCCTATGCACGTCTCAGCACCGTCTTTTTTTTTTCTCTTCCCCGTTGGAGTTGTTACGCTTTCGTTAATTTTCAGCCCGGGAAGGGGCCTCGGTACGGGAGCAGCCTCTGTGTAAGGGCAGGGACAGGGGACAAAACACCCTAGACCCCACTAACCACCCCAGGGACCCCCGGGGTGAACCCAGGGACCGCTTCGGAGCCCCGCAGCCCGGGGCGAGGCGGAAGAAGGCGGCTTTGCCGCTCCCCGGGGTTTTGTTCCGCGAGGATCGCCTTTGCCAGGACAGGGAAATCCGGAGGGTAAAGGCAAAGCCCAGGGATGGAGGGAGGTCCCCGGGAAGGGCGAAATCTAACTCCCGGCGAAGCTGCCCGAAACACTTAACCCCGCAAGCGGCTCCCTTTGCGGCACCGGCCGCCCTCTCTTCCCCTGTAAAATGGCAATAAATACAACATGTATTTCACTAACTCCTCACCTTTCTGATTGCTACCAGACCCTCCGGTAAGCGATCCTGCAGCTGCCGCTCCGCATCAGCGCACGCCTGCTGGGACGAGGACAGGGATGCAGCTGCAGTGCCGGGGCTGAGGGCAGGAGGGAGCGGCGGGCAGAGGGCTCCGTACCCCCTCGGCCCCACCATCGAACACCCAGCCCCACCGCGCCCATTCCAAAGCCCCTCCGCAGGGTCCCGGGGTCTTCTTCCAGGAGCCGCGGCTCCTCCCCTGCTAGGAGACGGGAAAGCGTTTGATGCTCATTTCTTTATCATTTTAAAGATTGTAATCGAATTCTGGACTCGTCTGGGAGAGGAGAGGTTATTCCTCGCCGAAAGGGGAGCCCACCTGCGAGTGTCCCCACGGGAGGGGAAACACGCACCTCTCTTCTCCACCTCCCCCGCAGCGAACAGCCACATCTCAAAACGAAGCGTCTAATCCTCGTTAATTACTTGTAAAAACACTAGGGATGATTAATTCCAGCGGTATCACAATAGATTTCCACCGGGAGCTTTACTGAAGTAAAGAGACCATGAGGAATTTACGGCCCCACGGCCCGGGCTGGTACAACATATTTTCCTTCGAAACTGGGAATTTTCAGGGTAGCGGGAGGGGGACGAGGGACACGCGTTGTCCTGCGTGACCCACTTCGGGTCTGCCAGCCGGGGCACCGGTACGCATCCAGCCTTCCAACCCCAGGCGCCACCCGGAAGATTTCTCCCTCCCACCCTCCATCCAATATGATGGAGCCAGGAATTAACGATATGAAGGGGGAAAGCGGCCTTACTAGCACAGACATTGAATTCATTTCTCGGTATTTCGCCCGCAGCGATATGATTTCACCAGTTTATTCTTTTAAAGATGAACTGCATTAAAATCTCGAAAAAGAGAAACCTAAAGAGAGAAAGAATGAGAGGAGAAAAAGACGGAAAAAAGAGAGAGAGAAAGAAAGAGAGAGAAAGAATGAACGAAAGAGCAGGAAGGAAGGGAAGACAGCAAGAAAGCAAAAGAAATCAAGCAGAAAACAAAAGGGTAAGGAGAAGGAAGCTGGCCGCTCCCGGCGGGGCATCAGCGACGCCAGGGCCGGGCTCCTCCGGCGGGGCCGGGGCTGCGGGCCGTGCGGGAGCCCAGCCCAAGGGTTGTCCTGGGAAAGGGCAAACCGACCGCCTACAGGGCAAAAAGGAAGTGTATGTGTGTGTGTGGGGGGGGGGGGGGGGCGGCGAGGGACAACAGGACCCAGTTGGTATCTGAAAGAATACTTTCAGTGATCACAACCAAGGAGAGACCCTGTCCTCTCTGTCAGAAAGAAACCAGAACTTCCAGAACCACCAGAGTGACACCTCTGTCCCAAAGGATTTTGGTAAATAATCTCAGTTGCTCTCGGAGAGAAGCTTTGCTATCTGAATAGAACTGCGGGTTCTATTTTTTTTACAGTTCCATTTAATTTACTTTGAAGCTTGCAGAAGTTACAAGTTCTTTTCATAGAAGACTATTTTTCTTTCCCCTAATATTAACCGTCCAACTAATGAGTCCTTGTTTAAAATGTGGAAACCGAACCGGCATTATTGCAAATCACCCCTTCTTCTAAGCTATAAAAAGTCTCGTTCTTCCCATTTTAAAAGAAAGTAAATTTTTATTTTATATCTCAATCAATCATAATTCTCAAATTTCAGATATTAAACCCCTCCCATACTCAAATGCTGTTACTGTTATTCACTGTTAATCAAAATAAAATAACAACCGAAATGGATTTGTTAAATGGGAGATAGGATGGGGACCTGTAATGAGCTGAAGTGTTATGATTTAGATTTCTTGTCAAATCAGGAGTAAGTTTGGGGGATAAACAATAATAATAATAATAATAAGTAAAAATGTTTCAAGCTATTCCTCCCAAATTTCAGAATCCAATGAAACAAATTAACCTCACAATATCTGTTCACTGTAAAAATATCCTTAAAATGGCTGAGATAATTCTCAACTGAAACCATTTGTAAAAGATTACAATCACGTTGATCCAAACCCTCACCATCTGTAGGACACATGTAAAGCATCCCCAAGACCAGCTCTGAACCAGAGCCGTGGGGTTGGGTTTGGACCTGGGTGCTCCTAGTAAGAGGAGATCAACGTAGTTAAATATGTATAGTATGAATAAATGTATCCCCCATGACATAAACTGCATCTTGTTAAGGCCATTGTGGCACTTCTTCCCAATATCTCCATTTCTACGTGCACCCAGATAAAATGTAGAAGTGTGATAAGTTGCAGGGTTTTATAGATTAATGTAAGTGAGCTACCAAATTTAAATACCCTTGAGACCCATTAGAAAAAGCAGCTGTGAAAGACCCATTGCCTGTTTGTAACATGAAGGGAATATTTGCAATGGTTGTGTGAAGATCTTGCACCAAAGGAACTGCCTCTGTGGTTTACATGAGCAGAATTAATACAAACACAGATTAAACTTTTCTTTGGCAATATAATGAGCTAACAAAATGAACTGACTTCCATTGAGATAAAGCAGATTCTCTAGATCAGCAGAACAGACAGGGACATTGTGTCCATAAAACAACCATGACACAGGGAAAAAGACCATTGGGCTCAAGAGGACTGGAGTGCACATCAAGAGCTCTGACAAAGCTTAACAATTCTCCTACACTTTTATTTCCAATGAATGTTATGGACACAATAGAGTGTGCATAAACATATCTCATGCTGTATTAATACTAAATGCATGGTTTATGCTCAAGCCTGCAGGTCAGAGATGATTAATAAACATTCCTCTGAATGATATACACTGTCATATTTAAATACTGGCTTTTTCAGCAGTTGGTAAATTCTCACTGACACGCAGAACACTTTTGTATGGGAAAGAGCCTGGGCTGTGCCAGTCACGAACACCAGCAAGAGAACTGCCACCACAGTTCTGGGGATTCACAACTGTTCCCTGAAGTAAAGGTTTCTAGCACCAGATCTGAAGACACAGTTACAGACCGTTTTCCAGAGAAACTTGCATTTCACAAGGCACCCCAAATTCCCACTCAGCGGGATTTTGTTTGTTTGCACAACCAGCAGTCTTGGCCAGTCAAAACAGTTCACCCACTTCAGTGAAACTGCTCACTGAAGTAGGATTTCCACTGAAATCCACATTAACCCTATAACTGCACCTGTTTTCTTCAGCCTGTGGTAACTGCCTGAAGGCAAGTCACTCCTCCAGCATTTGCAAGAGATTTTATACAAAGCATTATACACTATAAGCTACCTTGGAACATGTGTCCACAGCAAACCTGAATTCCTGTGAATAGCAACTTGAATGAAAAAAGAAGAGCACCCATATGCACCTGTAACCCACCACATTTTAATAATGTGTTTTTACAGTGTAAGGAAGAAACAATGGAAGTTTATTCTTTTCTCTAAAGTATAAATGCAAACAGAAACTCATTTTCTGGGATAAGATGGTCTTTTGTGTTCTCAGCCCACAATATTGAGCTTAGTTTTCAAAACATGCTTCCAAAATGCTGTCTTAGCCCAGACAAAAACAGATTGGACTTAAAACTACCAATCACTTGTGGAAATTCAGGTCATTGACCTAACTTGGAGGGATGTAGGATGTACTCATTGCTGTTACCTACTTCGTTATTATTTGTTTTTGTGATACATTTCTAATGATTTCTAACTGCTATGTCGCTTTTTGCCGGGTATAAGAATACAAAAGTACAAGGAATTTTGTATAAGAATACGGAAGCATGCAGGCCTTTTGACCAACCCAACTAGATAATCAAGTTTTTTATTCCTTCCATGCATTTAAGAACTCAAGTGTTTTCCTGTTCAACCTGCCTTTCAAAAGATGAATACCTGCCATCAGGTAAATTAATACTGTATGAGTATTTACTGCTTGTGGGCTAGTGATGCAGAAAGGAACAGAATTTCTTCCCTGTAGCTGCCAGATTTACCAGAGACACTTCCAAAGGAGAGAGTAGAAACAAAGATTTCTACCCTGTGGCACAAAGGTAGGTGATATGTGTGAAAGACAGCATGGTGGTTTACAAAAACGAATCCTCGAGCACAAGTTATTAAGATGGGCAGCATGAAAGAAGTTAAGTTTTAACATAGTAGAGATTGTCCTAAAGCACGCCCCTACAATCCTAAATGGCAGAAGCTCCCTGCAAGGATTACACAGGGAGCTTTATCTGGCAGCTGCCATTAGCTCCAGTGAGAACTTTCCTCTGGTAGGGATGGCTGCCACCTGCACCAGGTAAGGTGGAAAAGGTTACAGTACATGACTGCCCACCCGAGTTCTGCGAGGGTAAGCTGGGCTCTGTCCTCCTACCTGCCTTCTTCTCCCTCTCTCAGACCAGCACCACTAATTTCTAGCAGCCTATTCCAAATCATGAACTTAACATTCCATCTCATCTTCCAGTCTGGATTCCAGTGTGCTTGGCCCAGGTAGAGGAATAGGGGATTACTGCTACACAGGATTTAAGATCATTAGGGACAACTGGAACTACAGACCTTTCAGAGTTCATGCAGCTCGTAATATCACAGAAGTCAAAATATTCCTGAGAAAACTTCAGGCACTTGCTTACTTTCCTGGTGCAGCCATTTTTTGGTGGTAGCTGCTTGTGCCCCAGACTGTGTAACACAGAGAAATGTTGCACAGCAAAAAGAAAAAAGCCAAAAAATCGAGATGAGTGAGGGGGGAAGCCAGCAGCTTGTGTTTCCCATGATTTTCCCCATGGTGTTGTGGTATATCCCACCTTCTTTGGTTTCCCACGCAGTGCCCCAGAGCACTGTTTTATTCTGCAAGATGCGTGGATAGTGTAACTGATGCCCCCCCCTTCAGCTGCACAGTTCTGTGCACTTTCAAACAACCAGAAAACACAAGTGGTTGCACTGAAATAGTTGCAATAATAAAACATCACCAGCCACACGGATTTTTTTTTTTTTTACTTAACTTTTTTTTTTACTGAAACTTGATCAAAGTTTGGCTTTGGACAAGCAATCTGTACACTCAAAGGAACCCAAAACACAAATACCATACTGGGATTCTACAGTAGTCAAAGACTGATACAATGCATGACTTTTTCTGACTGGTACTGTGATGTGGATCCAGACTAATGCTCCTAAAACCAGTGGATTTTCCCCAAATTTGCGTAAGAAGAGAGAACGATTTTGCTTATGGTCAGACTGCCCATTTTCATTTGGTTCTGAAATACTTTCAAATACATGGGTAGGAACTTGATACCTAATATGATCATTTGATTGTGAATAAGCCTGAAAATCCTGTTCAGGCCTGTGATCTTCAACTTTTCGTAACTTGCCAACCTCTAAACATTTTAAAGTTGACCTTCACGTAACAAATTTAGGCTTCTGATGATCTGTTTGCTTTTTTTACTTACCTTTTGCAGATCCTTTAGTAGTCCATGGATCCCAGTTTAAGCACTGGTTTAGTCAAAATGGCAAATACTGTTTACAGAGAAAAGGCAAAAAATAAAACTGTGACATGGAAAAAAAAGATGAAGCACACATTTCTTACTGTAATCAGTATTTCAGGGCATAGCTAGGTAATATCTTCTGTTGCAACTGCAGCTCCTGCAAACATACCCACGCTGGTGTGAGCTCGCTAGCTCGTTCAGAGAGTGCTGGCAGTGCAGCTCCAATATCCAAGAGGCTCACTGCCACCAGAAAGCCCGCAGGAGCAGCCCAAAGTAAGAACTACACAGCGAGCCCCAGCTGAGCTTCACAAGCCCAGAGCTCACTTCAGCACGTGTGCATGAGATGGAGTCAGAGAAATGACTGCTGAGTGGGCTCATCTGAACTGCGAGGGGCCGGAGCTTACCTGATGACACAGAGATGCTGACAGGCATGCTGCATTTGCAGCTGAAGCACAGAGAGGCAAATGATATATTGGTGCATATGATGTACACACGTACATATCATATATTTATTTTTCTTAGAAAACATTGCTGCTGTTTATGTCAATTAATTTACATATACTTATTCTTACTATAGTATCATTTATAATAATACTTTCACTTCTATAGCACCTCCTCTTTAAAGATCTCCAATTGCTTAAAAACTTCAATAAATAAAGCCTCACATCTTGCCTGTGAGGTAGGTCAACAGTATTATCAAACTTTACAGATGCACTAACTGAAGAACAGAGAGGTTAAGGCCAAAATTCAAATGTCTGTACCTGAAGTCAAGCATCTGAATTCTCATTTAAATGCTTAAATAAAAGTCTCATTATTTTCTTTGGTGCAGAACATCCACAACTACTGCTGAAGTCAACAGGAGCTAATGGTCAGGCCTGATTTTAGGAGGCAAACACCTTTTACACAGCTAATGAGCACCTCCAAGTTTGAAAAGACAGGTCTAAATATACTAACCAGAGTCACAGCCACAGCTGATCCCAGTAATTTATCTCCTTATGGCCTTTATACTACTACATATGATTTTAAAAGGCTGGTGCGGATCTTTTAAATAGACATAAGTGACACAAAACTCATAAGCTATTTCCTCAAACTGTGTCCATTGTAACAGAGTCTGTATAAACACCGCTTGTGTTTGTGGGGTTTTCCGGGCACCAGGGGGTTGTTTTTCACAGGCTTGTGATAATCAAGACAATGCACAGCACGCATCACTTGTGCGGTCATAAAACACATCATACATCTTCACCTGCTGTCTTTACATTTCTACACAGTAAATTCCTTTGCACTTGTGATAAATAGAAGTGGTCAAGTAAAGGTCTATTGAGAAGATACTTGTCAGAATATCATGCAGACAGCTTGCAAAATATACATACTAAAAAGATCACTTTTAAAATTCTCAAATTGTTAAGCACGAAAATAATTACCTCATTCCATTACAGTAGTGTGGAGAAACACGGAATAAGCAGCATTATCTTATTCCCTATATAATAGATTATAACAACTAATCAAGTTAAAAAAATTCAGGCACCAAATGAATTATCCTGCAACACAGAACAGTATATATATAGAGTACTCTCTTTAATATACTACAAAACCTGCTGCATGACTATGTTTTTCCATTTCACATTATGAGCATCTCGTCATATTTCAAAGGCATCTTTGATGTTCCAGTCTCACAGAAGAAAATATCTACTGTCCTTTGCAGAATCACAGAAGAGAAACTCACCAAGAGGAAAAACCACGACCTCATCACAGCTACCTCAACTGAAGGTAAATGTTCAATATACAAATTATGCTGCCCCATTTCACTTTTATAGTGATAGTGAAAGTCCACATTTTAATGTGGGTTTCTCTCACTGTGCAAAAATTGAAATCAACGGCCAAGGAAATATTACTCTCTATTACTGGAGTCTTGCAGCTCTATTTTAAAGCTCCATTAAATAAATAATCTTCCATAAATTAAAGTGTGCAACATAGTGTTCCAATCTCCCACATTACATGAGAACGTCAAAGAGTTAAATAATAAAGCTTAAGCAACCAACAGAGGGCCCCACGGCCTTCTAATAAAATTATAACAAAACTGTACTCGATACATCGTAGGGAAACTTCGGCTCCGTCTCTTTAGGATGATACATGTCTGTCACAACTCCCTCTACGTTAACTCGGTAAAAGGGCACCGCCGAACGCGTGTCGCGCCTCGCCACCGTCCTGCTCCTACCCACGGCGCATCTCTCCAGTTCTCTTCCAGCTGGGGGCAATAGTTCGCCGGTTTTCTTTGATGGAGACCGTGTCCTACTGCACTGGGGAGCGCAGATACTGGGGCGGGCTCCGAGAGAGGCGGCAGGAGCGCACCGGGCCCTCTGCAGCTCCGCGGGCCATCTCCGCCGCCTGGGGCTCGGCCGGGCTGCAGGGCCAGGGCTGGGTCCTGCCCCGCCGCCCCCGCCAGCCCCCAGTCCGGCCCGTTACACCCAGGGGAGCCACCGCCCTCGGCCGGGCCGGGGCTGCCACCTGCCGGGCGGGGGCCCCTGCTCGCGGCCGCCCGCGCTGCCCCCTCACGGCCCGGCTCCCCTCACGGCGGGCCCCGCGTCCTCGCAAGCCGGTCTCTCCTCCCGACCCCGCTCCCCTCAGGGATAGGCCCAGCCTCGCCCGGTCCCCGCTCATCCGGTCCCCCTCACGGCAGTCCCGGCTCCCCTCAGGCCCCGCCCCCCTCACAGCCCTGCACTATCCCCGTTCCCCTCGCCCCGTGCTTCCCGTCAGGCCCTGGCCCTGCTCCCCTCAGGAACGCCTCGGCCCCGCGTTTCCTAGCAGCCCGCTCCCCCCTCCCGGCCCCGCGTCCTCACACGGCCCCACCCCCATGACGGCTCCACACCCCTCTACAGTGCCGCTCGCCCACGCTGTCCCCTTGCGCCCCGGCCCCCTTCCCCCTCGCGGCCCCGCTTCCCGTCCCGGCCCCGGCGCTACGTGCGGCCGGCGCTGGCGCGCGGAGCGCGGTCGCGGCCCCGTCCCCGCGCGGAGCCGCCGGGCGCCTCGGGCCGGTACTTGATCCAGCACACGAGCCACGTGACCACGACGGAGAAGAGCGCGAGGACGCTGGCGGCCGAGAGGCAGATGGGCCCTACGGGCGAGGGCGCGCCGGGCGCCGCGCTGCCGCCGCCGCGGTTCACGAAGATGAGGCCGGTGAAGAGCAGCACCACCATGGCGAGGAACGACACCACGACGCACACGCAGCCCGCGCTCAGCGCCGCACGCTTGCAGCTCTGGCAGCTCTCGCAGCGGCCGCCGGCGGCGGGGGAGGCGGGCGGTGGCGGCTCCCGCTCGCGGGGCCGGGGCGGGCGGCGCGGCGGCAGCGGCGGCACCGGGTCTTGCGGCACCGGGTCGCGGGCCCGCAACTGCGGCGGGCAGGCGGCCGCTAGCTTCGTGTTGACGGGCAGGCGGTGCACGCGGTGGTCGGGCAGCGGCGTGCGGTGGCGGCACAGCGGGCAGGCGAGGGAGCCGGGAGGCGGCTCGTCCGAGGAGGACGGCTGCTGGGAGGCGCGCAGGTGCAGCTGGCTCAGGCACTCCTGGCAGAAGGTGTGCAGGCACTCCAGCAGCTTGGGCGCCCGCCGCTCCAGGTCGAAGTAGTTATAGCAGATCTTGCACTCGTAGTCCTCGTAGCTGGGAGCCGGGGCCGCCGCCTCTTGCTCCCGTCGCCCGCCCTGCCCTACGCCGCCCGCCTGCGCCGGCTCGGCCATAACATCGCGCCGGAGGGCAGTCCCGGGGCGGGGAGCCGGGCAGCCGCGGCGGCGGGGAGGAAGGAGGCGAGGGAGGGAGGGGAGGCTGCTGCGCCGCCAGCGCTGGCGGTCGCCGGGGGCTGCGGCGGTTGCCGCGGGCGGGGGGCGGGATCGGCGCTGCCCGCCCCCGGGAGCGCCCGCCGGGGCGCGGCGGCGGGGCTGTGCGCTCATCCCTGCTGCCGGCTCTGGTCCCATCCCGGCGCCCGCCCCAGCTTCTTCTGCGCCCATCGCTGCTTCCGGATCTGCTCCCATCCCTGTGCCTACCGGCACCCGGGCCTTCTGCCATCCCCGCTGTCATCCTGCCTCTCCCCAGCAGCCCCTGCCCGGCTGGAGAGAGACCGGGGAGACCCACTGGGGTGGGAAATGCTGGTGGCTTTGTAGTCCTCAGCTGCATTTCTTTAACCGTGGTATTGATTTCCGCAGTTTCAAGGGCTCCCCAGTGTGACTGTGCATTTGGGACAAGCAGTTGGAGTTCTCAACACCGGAAACCTTTATTGCAGGGTCAGTGTGGGATGGCCGGTGCGGCAGCAGTAGGTTCACCTCTCTTCAGCACATCCCAGCTCCCAGCCCAGCACCTGTTCTGCTTCTCTACTGGTGTTTTTCTTTAGAACCATAGAATCTTAGAATGGTTTGGGTTGGAAGGGACCTTAAAGCCCATCCAGCTCCAACCCACCTGCAGGGACACCTCCTTCTGGATCAGGCTGCTCAAAGCCCCACCCAGCCTGGCCTTGAACATTTCCAGGGATGGAGCAGCCCCGACTTCCCTGGGCGACCTGTGCCAGGGCCTCCCCATCCTCACAGGAAAACATTTCATTCTAATATTTAATCTAAATCTCTCCTCTTTGAGCTTAAAACAGTTTCCCCTCATCCTATCCCTGCACTCCCTGATAAAGAGCCCCTCTCTAGTTTTCCTGTAGGCCAGGGGTGTCAAACTCATGGCCTGCGGGTCGAATCAGTCCCTCTACCATGTTTTATCCAGCCCTGCACCTTGTTTCTCCCCTTGGCAGTGCCGAGCTCCTTGCCCCTGCACTCCTGCCAGCGCTGCTCACGTGTGCAGCGAGTGACGCTGCAGGAGCAGAACAGCAGGAGCTGTGAGTTTGACTGCCCTGCTGTAGGCCCTCTCTCCTCTGTCCTGAGATGTGCCGCATCAGTCCTATTTCACTGCAAATGCCACTGGGAGCTCCCTCTCTCCCTTCACTATGGGACCCTTAGACTATGTGACTGTGCTTGGACTTCTTTTATTCTTGAGCCCTGAGTATTCTTGAAGGGATGAACAAAATGGGGAAAGCTTGTTTGGAAAGACTGACTTGTTGGAAAGATGCAAAGGCACGTATTGCTAAATTACAGTGACAGATCTGAAGATTGCCCATGAGCCCTTGAACAATAAAACTAGCAACAGTGGGAACCTTCTTGAAGGTTTTCAGCTTAGCATAACCCAAAATCATGGAATGAAGTCAAACAGAGAAAAGTAGGAGCATTCTCTGTTTAGGGAGATGGATCCTTTTTATTTTTTTTCCTAGGAGATGATTTGAAGTCTATTAAAAATCTAGGCTCAGTTTCTGAAAAGAAGAAAGAAAACAACTTCTGCTGTCACTGTCCATAGCGCACAGCTACTTTGTCATGTGGAATAAAAAAATCACCCCTTTTTAAAAGCCCACAGTGGTTTGCACCCTCAGAGCTAATCTGCCCCCCTATCACCTGGAGGACTTCATCAGTGTTACTGTTTTCTTGATCCTGCATATCATCACTGATCGATTTGGACTGTTTTCATCTAACTATTGTTATTTTCCATTTTTTACACTAAATCTCATCTTATTTAATCAGGTCTTCAATTCTTCAAAGTATGTTTCTGGTGTTTGGTTTGTATCCTCCCCCGCCCCCCTTTTTCTTTACTTGTTACTGTTTCCTAGTTTAGTGTTGTCTTCCCATTTAATTAATTTATCAATACAGATGTATGTCAAATTATCCCAGACACCACCTTTCCACTTAATATTACTGGCACTTTCATAACCCTACAACTTCCAGTTAATTTTCAAAACACGTGAAAGTCTTTAGATCCAAGCAAATCTGAATTAATTTTTTAAGTAAAATTTTTAGAGGCACTGTATCAAATGCTTTAATAAAGTCCAGATACATCAGCTGTGTTTCTGGTTCAAACTGCTTTGCCTCTGTCTTTTGTGTTCTGAGTTTCCTTATCTGATGTGTATCTGCCTTGAGGTCAACTGAAACTCCACCTAATCAGTGTAGGAAAGCCAGTATTGGGAAAGCTTCCTGTAATTCCAGCATGAAAACTACAGGGAACAGATGGGAAAGTTGAATGGAACTGAAAAATAAAAAAAAATAATTAAAATGCTAAATGTGAAATAAGGATGAAAAAAAGGATGATAAAGGAAATAAAGATGATAAAACTGAGAAAAATTAGTGTGTAGTCACAAAAATATCTTTGCTTATAACTACCCCTATGAACACAATGCTGTATGTCTCAATCCTGTACAAGCAAGGTTATCCTGTGCTATGAGGTCCCTGGAGAACATTATTTAGTAGAATGTGTCATCCGCGTTGAGAATTGCAGCAGAAGTCCCCATCCCCACACCTGCTGAGATGCTATTCCCTATCATGGAATCATTGACTGGTTTGGGTCGGAAAGATCATCCAGTTCCTACCCCTCTACCATGGACAGGGACACTTCCTGCTGGATCTGGTTGCTCTTTGCCTCATCCAGCATGGCCTTGAACACCTCCAAGGGATGGGGCAGCCACAACTTCTCTGGGCAACCTGTGCAGGTGCCTCACCTGTGGAAGGGAATAACTCCTGTTTACCTCTTTGTGTATGGAGTGGCACTTGCAGGTTCTGTCCTTACCCTTTTGCCAGCACAGGGACTTGTGATGACACAGCAAGTCAGTTCATGGAGATGATCCAGCTGAACACCATTTACATTTTTCATTATTTTTTTTTTTTGCTGGCAAGACTCAGTGAAGCAGGTCACTGCCTGGGTGCATGAGGTCTGCAGTCTGTGCGAGGGAAATGCCAGTGGCTGTGTGGTCAGGAGAGGAAATGAGGCTGAGACCACAGTGACGGTGATTTATTACACTTACCTTACTATGGAACAAAGCCATCAATGATTTCAGCCCTTTTGTCTTAATCCAGTATTGTGTCACACATGTAATGGGATATTATAGCCCAGAGCAAGGCTTAAAAGCCTGCTGTGACAACCTGAAGAGTTAGCTGTGTTCTTGCATTCCCTGGCAGCCTTGTCCATGTAGGATGGTGTTCAGCTGTAGCTCTTCGAGGGTGCAGAGATATGCGGGGAGGGGGTCTGTGCAACACACCCCCCTGCTGCCCCCCTGCAGCCTGGTGCTCCTTGGCCACTGGGGCTGGCAGAGCACTTGGCCTGAGGCTGAGAGTGGCTTCTTGGCTGCATTCCTCTGGGCAGTTCTACACTAGGGGAGGAACTGAACCATGAGTACTGGGAAACATCTTCATGTTGAACTTAAAAGGCTTCCTAGGCTAGGATTGAATAGAAGAGAAATTTCCTTGGATTTTGGAAGAGTTACTGCATTTCTGAAGATTCTGATGTATTCTCTCTTTAAGTCACTTTAATTACAATGAGCATTTTTGCTTTGGAGTGTAAGCTTATAGAGACTGTGCTTTAGTGGGAAAGATGTATTAGTTATTGTAAGCCCCCCTGAAATGCAACTGAGGGCTGACTTTTGGCTAAACCATTGTCTGAGACTTTGGATGTTACTCAGCAGAAGTTGTGTTACGAATTCTGAGCAAAAGTGGCAAACAACCCTTACAAAATACACATTCCACTTAAAATCATCATCCCATGGCTGGTAAGAATTGATTTTTAATGTTTTAAATATTGGGCCTGATTTACCCAGTGCAGCCTGCCAGTTTTATGCTGGTGTAAGACTTGATCTAAGAATAGCTGTAACACTGTAAAATCATAGAATCTTTGAATCATTAAGGTTGGAAGAGACCTCTAAAATGAACAAGTCCAACCATCAACACAACATGCCTACTGGATCCTGTCCTGAAGTGTCACGTCTATGCATTTTTGAACACCCCAAAGGCAGGAGACTCCACTTCGCTCGATGAGCATCCAGAACTCACCGATGAGCCAAGCCAAAAATTCTCATAGACGAACCCTCTTGTTTTTCACAAGGGACATGCTAGTGTCATCCCTGCAGCAATAATGTCTTGATTAGCTGTTTTAATTCTTCAGAATCTCTGCATTGCAATGCAATAGGTATGTTTAATGAAATTTGACATCTTGCTTTTCATTTACAGGTAGGAAGAAAGTTCTCTCTGATGGATGTGCAGGGTACATTTCAGTGATTAAGCAGCTTGTTTAGGTCGTTGAAGTCAGACAGCTCTTCAGAGAAGTCCTTGTGGTATAATATACTATTATGGTTGACATCAGAAGCTTTTTGACAATATTTTGTCATCAGGAATTTTTTACTTTTATAAAAGTCTACATATTGTATGAGTTTCTAGAGTGCATTAAGTAACAAAGCCTAGAGTTAATTTTGTAAATATTTAGGAAAAGAGTATTCTCTTGGTTTTCATCCTTCCACTCAACTTCATTTACATGAATTTCTTCCACTGACCCCATTTCCACTCACTTTTGAGGGGTGACAAAAGCTATGCATTATTTTGATGCCCTAACATTGTTTTGTAGGGTACTGCAACATCATTGTCTGCTTTCTTCGCTTTAACTTCTTATTTCATAGAATGTATTTCTGAATAATTTATAATTTAAGTGCTTTTTACCTTTTCTGTCTTGGAACTGCTGTAAAAGCTATTGCATGCACAGTCTATTGCATTCAGTACAGAAAGGAACGTTAATTTTCAGTAATATTTGACGGCCATTTCAGAGAGCTGAAAAAGGAGAGGAGGATCATAATTATGAGCAATTCTACTTCAGTCATAGTCATATATGAAATGTGTTGTTCTTTTAATGCATGTAATAGGAAGGATGCAGAGGTAGTGTTTGACAGCCCTCTCCCCCCCAAATACTCTTTATTGTATTCTAGCTGCTAGATATGGTCCTATTTCAGTTGCCTCAGGCAGTGAGGAATCTGTGGAAGATGGTGTCTTCACTGACCAGAGGTGAATAGTTCTGCTGGTGATGGCTCTGCTTTCTCTTTTCTTCCAGCTTAAGCTTTAACCTTCTTTTCCTTACCCAGTGCTGACCTACAGCCCCGAGCATAGACATGGCCTGTCTTGGTATCAGGCTGATGCCAAATTGTGCCACGGGTTTATTTGCAATAAAAGGGGGCAGGATGCAGGCTTTCAGCTGGGAATGACTACATCACTTCTGATGGGAATAATTTCTGATGATTGCCATCCATTTATTTTCCATAATTCTGTGTTTTCAGCATGTCCCAAACAGGTAACTGCATTATGAGCTTTGGTTATGAAAAGATGAGGAACCTTTTGCAATTGTGAGGGTATGTCCCTTACTGCAATATCCTTCTCAAGTAGCTGAGGTTTAACAGCAATGAACAGCATCACCACATATTCGCGATCCAGAGCAAGCCCATCTCAGAAGTGTTATTTACACTGATGGCAGACATGGCCTGCTCTGCAGTTCAAGCAGAGGTGACCTCAGTATTACCCGTGCAGACCTACATTTACTGTAGCTAATGGGAATACCAAGATCCATAGTTTGGGCTCCAGAGCTGTGCACCCTTGGCTCCCTCAGCCAGTGCGATACAGGGCAATGCAACCAAGGGAGCCCACATATCTCTCGTGTGCAACACTTCATTAATAGCTTCCTGAAGTGTGTTTCTGTGTTAGGGATTTAATTAATCTCATAGAAAACAGGATTTAAATTGGTGCAGTCTTCCAGGTTGATTGCAGCTTTAGGAACAAATGTATTTTTATAACATTTACCTTCTACTAAGCAAACTGCACTGCTTCAAACAGTTTGCTGATGATATAACTGAGAAAGAATCCAGAAATGGCACAGGTTTAACTATTGTTTTTTCAAAAAAGGACCAAGCTAAAAAGAGGAGAAGAGAGAAAACCCTCAAGAAGTCCTTTGTTTTGGCCAGCACTGTGTTTTTGCACATCACAGTGACAGTGAAAATGGAATTTGATGCTGGATGCTGACTGAGGTGGCAGCGTGGGGCTGGCAGAGCCTGTTTGGGCTTGCTTGGTGAGGAGACAGGGTTCTGCAGAGCAGAGCATTTCGGGATGCGCGACTGCTGCACCTTGGGTGGCACCTTGGGGCTTAATATTAGCTCAGGGTTATGGCTGTAATGGACACGTTAAAGCAGCTCTGTGGGAAAATACAGCTAGTATTAATAATTACTAATGATGGTGATTAGAGTAATTAGTGAATACCAGTATGGCTATTTGCTTTTGGGCAATTAACTTTCTGCTACACAAATTGTCCTTGCATTGTACTGAGAAAGAAAACTTCCTATATGGAATCACTTCAAAAGATTTAGTGTTTTGGGAGCTCTATTTAAAATACAGAATGCACATTTCAGTTACTGCTTTTATTACAGCATTATCATGGGTAATGTTGAGTTAATATAGGGCTGGTTATCTCTGAAGTACAATCATGATCCAGTGAAGCTGGTAAGAATTTTTTCATTAGCCTCAAAGGGGACATTTATCCCTGATAATCATAGAATCATCGAATGGTTTGGGTTGGAAGGGACCTTAAAGATGACCCAGTTCCAACTCCCCTGCCATGGGCAGAGACACCTCCCACCAGGCTGCTCAAGGTCCAATCCAAACTGGCCTTGAACACCTCCAGGGAGGGGACATCCACGACTTCTCTGGGCAACCTGTGCCAGGGCCTCACCACCCTTATTTTGAAGAAATGTCTAATCTAAATCTTCCCCCTTCCAATTTAAAGCCATTCCCCTAATCCTGTCACTGCATGCCCTTGTAAAATGTCCCTCCCCAGTTTTCTTGTAGCCTAATAATAATAATAACAACAACAACAACAGGGATGTATTTTTTAAGACAACTTCAAAACAACTAATATTGCTCAGACCACAATATTATATATATGTGCTTTAATCAGTTTTATTCAGAATGAGAAACTGATGAAGGATTTGGGGTTTTTTGCATTCCTACTATTGTGTGTCTTCAGATATTAAAATTGTATTATTTTCATTATTTTTATCTTTTGAAACATGGGAGTTTTCTGTGTTTTTAGACAAACTTTAACATATTCTCACAAGAAATAACAAATCTAGAAATCACTTGGTGTGAACCTAAAACCTGACCTGTAGCCAACTGAAACTTAAAGGACCATTTCTATCAATTCCTCTGGGACTGAGGTTCCTTTCAAATACTCTTGGTTTGTATTGTGGATGTATTTCAGCTTTGTGCTCAAGATGTGCCTATGTAGGAGAGAAGAAACTTCATAAGCTTCCCGTGATCTAAGGCAGCTTGTAAGGGGCCACGGAACTGGGATTGCCTCTAGAGAGGCAGGGTTGCGTGCCACCTTTGCCACTCCCTGCTCTCCCCACCTCTTGGAAGCCTCTGCATTTCCTTCCTGGATCTCTGCAGCTTTGGAGGAGCCCAGCCTCTACTTTTCAAAGAAGTATAAGTCAGAAAAGCAAACCAAGTGTTAGAGGTAAATTAAGACCAATTAAAACATCCTTTTGCTGCTGTATCTGTCATGTATTGAGCATTGTGTGCTGCCTCTTCTCTAGGAAGGCAAACTAGGAAGGGAAGTACTCAGGGAAGAGCAAGAAGGACAAGGGGCTGGGAAGAGCTTCCTTGTGAAGGAAACCCAATGGACTAGGACTCTACAACCTCTGGAAGAGGTGACTTAGAGGGGATATAATAGTGGTCTGAGTGACTCCGCTGAACAAGCCAAGCAACTCAGATGCAGCAAATGGATCTCCAACATTACAAGGAGATGCAGACTGCCAAAAGGGGTGCTGCCAACTTCTAAACTTGCCCCACCAAGGGTGACTGTAACTCTAGAAGGAAAGGGATATCTGATTTGTTACTTGGCATACTCCTGCTTTATAGGCTGTTCTGCTGGCCCATTAATTTTCATAATACTGGAAGGGAAGATGAGAAGCTTGTTTTTAATAGGTTGATTAGATATTAAGTATTTTGGAACAAAAACAACTAACAACTGGGATGTCTTTCTGATGGGACTGGGAACTCAGGATGTTACATTTGGAAAGAAAATTCTCCAATTAACTAAAAATGCAGTTCTAGCTGAGTCAAGAAAGAGATTCCTTCATCCTAATTTGAAATCTAAATTACTTTAATTGAAGAGTGTATGGTTCCTGAATTTTATGAGTAAGAATAATTGAAAATGGATTCAGTTGCTATTTTTTTTTTTGTTCACAATTATTTTCCCCACAAAAAAAATATGGACTAAATTTGTACTCCGACTGGTGAATGCCAATTTGGAAGAATTCCACTGGATTCATTGCTGTTGCCTTACTTGCACCTTCCTTAGTGAGTACAGAATCAGGCCCTGCGTGCATGAATTTTCCACTTTTAGACCTGAGGCAATACAATTGGGAGCCAGGATAAGGTCTCATTTCAGATCAAGTCTTTCATATGCAGATTATGAAATAAGTGAAAAACAAGCTTGGTTTGGCAGTTACTTTAAAAGAGACCTTTGGATGATTTTATCAGCAGCAGAAGAGGCAATTCATTCTTCATGCTAGAAGTCATAATGTATCTCATCTTGGTGGATGTTATCTATACTGACTGGGTTTTGTGTAGAGAGAAAAATACCATATTTGGAATAAATTTTATCAAGGACACTTCAGGTCCTTCTCTGGAAAAACATCTGCCCCCCAAAACCTCATCATATAATCTCAGAGAAATATTTTTACCCAATGTATTTAGATCAATATCTTTGTTTTATTTATTTTTGTAGTCTTGTCTTTTTAACTGTTGGAGGCTTCAAATAAGAATTCAGAAGCTCATCCAAAGTTTCTGTCTTAATTTTGCAAGAAGCATGGACACTGAGTTATAGTTATGATTCAGTTTTGTAGATGCTAATGCAAGAAAGCAACCAAGAAGTGCAAATTCTTTTGACTCTTGTACTGCTAGAGACATCATAACCACTAAAGAAGGGAGTTAAAGCATGGGTTTTCTCATTAGCCATTGCCAGGAAAGATGCCATCCAGATGAGTGATCCGTGGTGGATGGTCAACAACATAGTTAAAATATCTGTAGGGGCTGGCATTGTCTTTCACAAGAATGTATATTCTCTAAATGAGCACAGATAAATAGACAGAATAGGATGGTCATGGATGTCATCTCTGAAACAATCAATGGATGTGTCAAGTCTTGTTGACTGTTACAGTGTCTGTGTAAGAGCTAAAGCTCAGGTTGTAGCACTGTAAGTGCTGCTGTAACAACATAGAATGAATCATAGAATCCTAGAATGGTTTGGGTTGGAAGGGAACTTAAAGCCCATTCAGTTCCAGCTCGTCTGCCACAGGCAGAGACATCTTCCACTGGATCAGGTTGCTCAAAACTCCTTCCAAGCTGGCCTTAACACCTCCAGGGATGGGGCATCCATGACCTCTCTGAGAAACCTGTGTGAGTACTTCACCACCCTCACAGTAAAGACTTTCTTCCTAATATCAAAACTAAATCTCCCCTCTTTCAGCTTAAAACTGTTCCCACCAATCCCATCCCTGCATTCCCTGATAAAGACCCTCTCCCCAGCTTTCCTGTAAGCCCCTTTATGTACTGGAGGGCATCCACCCTTCCTGTCAGAGGGTGCAGCAGCTCCTGTCACCTCTTGGATGACATCTGATATGCAACAATTTGATGCGGAGGAAATTTTTTTGCTAAAATAGTTAAAAATAGGGATTATTAAAATAGCCATACAGACTGTTGAGTTTGCATTAAAGGGAGATGACGGAGTATGACCATGTTTCTCTCCTGGAAAAGATACTGAAGATGCCTGCCATTTGATGACATTTAAGACATTTCAACAGCAAAATGCTTGCTCTGAGAGTGAGGCATAGTAGAAAATCACTCCTACTATGAGTTTTTAGAGGTGAAGTTTTAATGACGATGCCATTCTGATGAGTGATGAAGGAGCTGCCCAGGCAACCCATCTCCTCAGCCTGCCTGCGTTTGATTCCAAGATGTCTCCACAAAAATGTTGGTAAGTGCAGGGTAGCCCTATATTTCTGTCTTCCTTATGGATCCCTTTTCCTTCCCTCATCTTCCTTCCCCTCATCTGAAGATGGTCACATTTTTAAGAGGTTGCAAACTGCTTCAGAGAGACAGGCAGGACAACCTGAGGCTGTGGAAATACACTGGTTACACCTGGAACAAATGGGAGTCTCAACTTCTCATATCCATGTGTAAGAATGGCAGTACTCTTGCTTCCTCAGTACCTGAGTATTCATTGCTGGACTCAGGGAAAACTCCCAGAATATAAAAGGGTTTTTTCTCTTACTGCCCTGTGCAGTCAATCTCATGGCTTCCAACGTTTGAAGTGGATGACTTATATTATTTCTAATGAATCAAGGTGAATGCTATCAGACCTCCTAATGACTGTTTCTATCTACTATACCATAAAACATGTACCTATGAGTACTTCTTGGTTTACTGCCAGTCAATCAATGTTAAAATGCTGACATATGGGTGTGGGATTTTTTGCTGTCTTTAAAATAGGATCAATGACATTAAGGTTTGTCATGTAAATAGTAGAAATAAAGCAAAAAACCCAAGAGCTATTTATGGTTTTAGGATGACATCTGTAATGTGGGTGGAAGTAGAATGAAAAGCAGAGAATTTCAAAGCTCCTCAGAGTTGAATGAATTAACTGAGTATATATTATTTAGTGTTTTAAAAAGTGTTACCCAAAGTTCATGCATAGAATCATAGAATTGTTAAGGTTGGAAAAGACATCTAAGATCATCAACACACACAAACATGCCCACTAAACCATGTCTCGAAGGACCATGTCTACACATTTTAACACCTCCAGGGATTGTGATACATACAAACAAAATAAGTCTATAAACCAAATATAAAGTAAATCTTTGAACGAAAGATAAACTAAATCTGTGAACTCGCTTCAGTAGCCTCAGTCCATTTCATTGCTCATTTTCCTCTAGCACCCTTCTTTCTTCTCTGGACTGTTAATTCTTGAACAGACTTTTCGTTGAATCTCATAAATTACCTGAAAAAAAAAAAATCCCCAAATTAACCTATCAGCAGCTCCCAACAAAAAACACTGTTGGCCTTCTCAGGATGCTTTTTGTTGGTTGAGTATCTGCAGGGACTGAACCATTTCTGCTGGCCAAGTTAACGTGCGTTGGCAGTGCCCATCTCCATACTGCAAATAAAGAGATTAGAGGAAAGAAAGAAAGAAAAACTATCAGTCTGTTGCCTCCCTAACAAGTGTTTGACAGCAGTGACTCATGCGATAAACAGTCAGAGAACATAATGCTGCAGCTTCAAAAATGATGGCAGGAAGTTTCATGCATGTAAGGTGTCACTAAGAAAAAGAAACAGAGGCGTAGGATGGAGAGATACCTGGCTTTCCAATCAGCTCTGAACAGGATGAATAACTTTGAGAAAACATGCGGTGCACAGAGGGCTTTTGGAGTGGTCTCTGCTAGGGCAAGATAAACCACTGCTCCCAACCTCTCAGGTGCATCAGTGACTTTTCCTCCAGGAGGTGTTTGTTATTAGAGTCAGCACCTACTTTCCTGTGAGTTTTGCCCAGTGTTGTACAAGCTGGATGTGAGGTTGCCCATTAGCAGCTGACTGGTTAAAGACAAGACACTGTGTTCAGGCCTCCTTCTGTGCTTATAGGCTTAGAGCAAAACTGACCTTTCCTAAAATAATAGCCTGCTTAAAAGAAGAGGGAGATGCAAAAAGCAGGGTAATGGGCTGCCTGGGATAATAATTACTCAAGAACTGTCCCATTGCTGTTTTTCACATGCAGAATGAGGGTTTGTTCAAGAGAGTATGCCAAGAGATGTCTCAGAATACAACAAGTAAAGACAAAGCATATTTTTTCAGTGCAGCGCTCCCAGCAGTGACCACATCTCTGCAGTAGATGTGTGCTACTGGGCTGACTGCTGGACTCCCTTCAGCCCAGGTGCTGGCTGCTGTAAGCAAACACCTCAGACAGCAGCATGGAAGCCACTGTAAACAATTCTATGGTTTCATAGAATCATAGAATCATTTGACATTATTGAGCCCAACTGTACCTGTACACTACTAAACCATATCTCTGAGCACCTCATCTACCTGTCTTTTAAACATCTCCAGGGATGGTGACTCAACCACGTCCTTGGGCAGCCTCTGCCAGTGCCTGAGAACCCTTTCAGTGAAGAATTTTTTCCTGATATCTAATCTGAACCTCCCCTGGCACAACTTGAGGCCATTCCCTCGTATCACTTGTTACTTTAGAGAAGAGACCAGCACCCACCTCGCTACAACCTCCTTTTAGGGAGCTTCGGACAGTGATAAGGTCTCCCCTCAGCCTCCTCTTCTCCAGACTAAACAGCCCCAATTCCCTCAGCCACTCCTCATAAGACTTGTTCTCCTGTCCCTTCACCAGTTTTGTTGCCCTCCTCTGGATAACACTCCAGCCCTTCAATGTCCTTCTTGTAGTGAGGGGCCCAAAACTGAATGCAGGATTCAAGGTGCAGCCTCACCAGCACCGAGTACAGGGGCGCCATCACTTCCCTGGTCCTGCTGGCCACACTGTTTCTGATAGAAGCCAGGATGCTACCAGCCTTCTTGGCCATCTGTGCATCAAGGCAAATTCAACTCAGACAAAGAGGCATTTTTACTGGTTTAGACCTGGACTGCTATTGAGACAATCAGACATTCCTTCCAGAGGGCTAAGATACAGTATTGTAAATAAAACCAGACAGACCAACAATTATGAGAGCGAAACTTCAAAATTCCTAGGGGGTAAATTTGATATTTAAACAGAGTATTACTATTTTCTTTTCTGCTGTTATTTCCCAAAACGCTGAAACAGACAAGGTATGGTATAGCCTACAGATAACTAGAAATGTTGAGAATACCTCTAGGAATTTCACAGTAGATGTGTGTTCAACTGAAGTGTCCAAATGATATGGTGCAGAATAATTATTTAAATGGCATGCTAATCATCGCTGGAAATTAGCAATACCATTTCAAGCAATGCAAATCATAAGCAATTACATACCATTATCTGGTTACTTACACTGCAAACAGAAAAGTAAATTATTCCTACTCAAGACAGCAGCTGCCGCTTCAGCACGTTCTCTTTCTCACAGTTTTGAGATGCTTTTATCTTTCTGAGTTCTAAAATTCACTTTAGTTTTGTACTTACACTCTCTAAAACTGGAAGTACGGCCATATATATAAAATAAGGATTTTATAATAAAATTTTGTGAGAATTATAAAAACACGGTTCTACAATTCCATTTTTTTCCTGTGACTAAAGTTACGGGAGTTGATGAGCAGTTACTATGTTCAAGGACTGGTATATTCAGCACATGCTGTGTGCTGAATGTTTACATTTTTAAAAGTGTCTGTGCAAAGACAACCAGCTCTGCGTTCAGTGTGTTGAAGGCTGCTGAGTTATTATGGAAACATGTTCTAATGTTACTATACTGCTCAGTTGAACTGAAGAAGATACTTGCATAGAAAAGGCATACAAAACACAGAATCATAGAATCAATAAGGTTGGGAAGGACCTCAAGTTGGACCATAAAGTCCAACACAACATCACCTTACCTCCTAAACCATGTCCTGAACCACCACATCTACACATTTTTTGAACACCTCCAGGAATGGAGATACCACCACTTCCCTGGACAGCCTCTTCAAATGCTTCACCACTCTTTCAGTAAGTAATTTTTTTCCTGATATCCAATCTGAACCTCCCCTGGTGCAGCTTGAGGCCATTTCCTCTCATCCTATCACCTGGTACTTGGAAGAAGAGACCAGCACCCACCTGACTACAACCTTCTTTCAGGGAACTGAAGAGAGTGATAAGATCTCCCCTCAGCCTCCTCTTCTCCAGACTAAACAGCCCCAGTTCCCTCGGTCACTCCTCATAGGACTTGTTCTCCAGCCCCTTCACCAGTTTTGTTGCACTCCTCTGGATAACACTGCAGCCCCTCAATGTCCTTCTTGGAATTAGGGACCCAAAACTGAACAGAGGATTTGAGGTGCAGCCTCACCAGTGCTAACATGCAGCCTTGAGACCCATTACGGCTGTGTGGACTCCAGGTGTGCCAAATCAACCTGGTTTATGTTGTTATGTCTCAAACAGAGATGGAATCTGGGAGAGATTCAGTGAGAATTGTACCTACCCATGGCTTCACATTGGAGACACAAGACCATTCCTCTTGCTGTACAGCAAAGCCTGGTGAAACTTTCTAATTCCTTCTTCATTGACCTATATTGCAAAGGATTTTTTTCTAAGAAAATATCTTCAGAATGTGGTTTTTTTTCACTTTGATACGCACTAAATCAAAAGCAGAAGATTCAAGTGCTGTGAAACTGCAGTCTCTCATGCATTGGTTTCTAAAGGCACCTTTACAGAACTTTGCCATCTCTTTACCTTTAAAATCTTTAGTTCTTCCATTTTTTTCTCTGTGAAGTGAATGGGTGGTCGGTCTGACAATCAGTACAAAAGTCTTAGGTCCAAAATAATGCGTGCAAGAATGTGTCAACTATTAATAAATGAAATGAAAACACAAGAATCTGTTATAAAAGAACAGTCGTGATTTTCGGTACTAGAAATATACACAGTTTAATGGTTTCTTTTGCAATACAAGCAGTGAGAACCACTGAAATTGTGAAGGAAGATGAAAGTGAGATGTGACCTCTAAGTAGGTTGAGAAAATGGCTGAGGATAGTTAAAACATATGGGATGGAGCTAGGAAATAAGAATTGTTCAAAACCTGTTTAAATACAATGTGCCATGATGAGTCGGTGGGATTTCTGTCTTCACTGCAAGGCCAAAGGATTTGTGCATCTAGCTGTAAGTGTCTTCAAATGGTGAAAAGAGGGATTGTGAGAAAACTGTAACCTGAGTTCGTCAGCCCTGGCACAGTGCACACCCCTCTGTCACACTCTGCAGGTCCCAGGTGAGAGCATGCCGGTGCTCATAGCTCTGTCTTATTAAATCTTCGTCACCCGTCCAGGTATTTAAGACATTAGTAAATCCTTTTCCCTTGGTGCCAGAGCATCTCCTTGTGCCATGGCTCTGTGCCTACTCTACAGCAGTTTAACTGGAGGCTTCAGTTTGTCTATGTTGATGCCATCTTAGTGGGTTTTTTTGTTTGGAAAATTGCTATTCTGACATTTGTATATTTAATTAATCATAGCTTCATCAGCGGTTTGGATTGGATGGGACCTTAAAGATCATCCAATTCCTATCCCTCTGCCATGAGCAGGGACACCTCCCTCTGGATCAGGGTGCTCAAAGCCCCATCCAGCCCTGCCTTGAACACTTCCAGGGATGGGGCAGACACGACGTCTCTGCCAGGGTCTCCTCCTCACCCTCACAGGAAACCATTTCTTCCTAATACCGAATCTAAATTTCCCCTCTTTCAGCTTAAAACCGTTCCCCACCGTCCTATCCCTGCCCTCCCTGATCAAGAGCCCCTCCCCAGCTTTCCTGGAGCCCCTTTCAATACTGGAAGGCTGCTCTAAGGTCTCCCCTCAGCCTCCTCTTCTCCAGACGGAACAAGCGCCCTTCCCTGCCGAGGAGGTGCCGTGGGGAAGCGGAGAGCCAGCAGGGGAAGGGGGGGGCGCGGCCCAGCCGGCAGGAGGCGCTCCCGGGCGGGGAGGTGAACCTGGGCTGGGTGGGGACGGGCAGTGTGGGCGGAGCTGGTTCACCTGTCGGGGCGGGGCAGAGGGCGTGGCGGGCGCACCTGTCGGGGCGGGGCGGGCCGCACCTGCCCGCGGCTCCGCGGCCGCCGGGGCGCTGCGCGGGCGAGGGCTGCGCGGCGCACGGAGGCACCATGGCCCGCCTGCTGGGCAGCCTGCGCAGCTCGCAGCCCGTGGCGCGCTTCCAGCGCTGCTGCGGGCTCTTCCCCGCCGGCGAGGAGGGCGGCGGCGCCCCTGGGGACCCTGCCGAAGGGGCGCGGAACCGCGGCGTCTGCAACGGCGCGGGTGCGCAGCGCCGCTGGCCCCGCAGCGGGGGGCGAAGCGGCGCGCAGGTGAGGGGGCGGGGGGGGGGGGGGGCTGTGACTCAGCAGAGCGCCCCCCACGCGGTGCGGGGGCACCGCATCTCGGGCAGAGGAGCATCCCCGCATCCCGGGGTGTGGGAGTCACCCGCATCCCGAGCGGGGGGCAAGTCGTCCGCATCACCGACGGGAGGCGAGGGAGTCACCCGCATCCCGACCGGGGCTGTGCGGGAGTCACCCGCATCCCAAGCCAGGGGCAGGGGGGTGGGCGGGGGGAGCCACTCGCATCCCGAGCCGGGGGGGGGGTGGGGTGTGGGAGTCATCCGCATCCCGGGATGGGGGAGGGAGAGTCACCCGAATCCCGAGGCGGGGTGGGGGAGTCACCCGAATCCCGAATGGGGGTGGGGAGAGGGAGTCACCCTCATCCCGGGCGAGGGAAGGGATGGAGGAGCGGAGCGGCAGTCTAGCATTATCCCCGTCCTGCCAGGGAGGCATTTCGTGGCTCTTGCCGGCGACCCGGAGAGAGGGAGCGCGGCTGTGCCCGCAACGGTGTCCGCAGAAGCTCTGCGGCAGCTCCGCCCCCCACGGGATGCGTCTTTTCCCGTGGGCAGTGGCTGGGAGCACCGCTCTGTTTGCTGTGGATCACTCTCCACCTGGGGGTGCAGCCACCCACGGCTTCTCTTGCGCGTGGAGTGAGGCTGGATGCTCTCCCCATGACCGCGCCTGGGCTGGCATTGGTGCTCCTTGGGCTCCCAAGAGGTGTTCTGAACTCTCTGCACGTCCCTCTGGCCAAGCAGGTTATGGCATTTTATGGCATGGTCGGTCCGTAATTCAGGTGTGAATCCAAAGGGAACAGGGAAAGGCATGATGCAACCCATGTGGGCAGGTTGGTTGACCTGCTTTTTCTCTTGCTGTAATGACTTGAATTCATTAGTAGATCTTTTGTGGTGCCTTCTGTAAAGGAGAGGTGATAATTGTCTTCAAAACTGTACCTGCAGAATAAACACGGGCCAGCCTTGAATGCCACAACTCTACCACCCCTCCCCTTTCATACTGTTTTACCTTTCCCTGTTCTATATCCAGTGCTTGGATTTCCACTTGGAGCATTTAAAATTCTTCCTCAGCTGCTGATTGACTCTTTCTCAATTAGAAGATAAGAAAAACTGGGATCGTGCTTCTGTCTATTCACTTCTGAAGAGACAACAATAAGCTATTTTAAAATTATGCAGATAATTCACAAAAGGATTTGTTTTCACTACTTGCTTTTGAAGAGTGATGTGGGTAACCTAACAGTGTTGATGTTAAAATCCCATCCAAGTTAATGCTCTGTAAACAGAGCTGGTCACTTCATCCGGAGAAATTGTTTTGAGTTGCACAAAATAAGACATGACTACCCTTACATGGAGGATGAATAAGTCTTAGGTAAATTCCATGAGACCTGGAGATAAAGCAGAAGGGTTTGTTTCCACATAGTTAGGGCACTCACTTCTGAAACGTATGAAAGCTGGGTTCAAACTGCATCAATGGGCTGCAACCAATGGTGCGAGGTTCAATGAGGTCAAGTGCAGGACTCCAAGTGCACATTTTCCCCATGCAATGCTCCAGAATTGGAGAAGAGTGGTAGTAAAGGTGCCTGGCAGAGTAACTGGGAGCGTTGGTTGGACATGAGCCAGCAGTGAGTCCAGGTGGCCAAGGCAGCCAACAGTGTCCTGGCTTGTATCAGCCATGGTGTGGCCAGCAGGAGCAAGGAAGGGATTGTCCCCCTGTACTCGGTGCTGGTGAGGCCACACCTTGAATCCTGTCTTCACTTTTGGGATCCTCACTACAAGAAGGACATTGAAGGACTGGAGAACGTCCAGAGGAGGGCAACGAAGCTGGTGCAGGAGCCGGAGAACAAGTCTTATGAGAGGTGGCTGAGGGAACTGAGGTTGCACAGCCTGGGGAGAAGGAGGCTGAGGAGAGACCTTATCACTGTCTACAACTGCCTGAAAGGAGGTTGTAGCAAGGTGGGTGCTGGTCCCTTCTCCCAAGTGACAGGCGACAGGACAAGAGGAAATGGCCATAAGTTGCACCAGGGAAGGTTTAGATTAGATATCAGGAAAAAATTCTTTAAGAGTGGTGAAGCAGTGGAACAGCTGCCCAGGGAGGTGGTGACGTCTCCTTCCCTGGAGGTGTTTAAAAGATGGGTAGACAAGGTGCTTAGGGATATGGTTTAGTAGTGGATAGGTATGGTTGGACTTGATGATCTCATAGGTCTTTTCCAACCATGATTCTATGATTCTGTGGAACTCGGATAAAATGGAGATGGGAATAATGGCTTGAACAATGTTTAATAAAGTGCTAGAATTACAGAGACAGACTCTCTCTGCCCCTGAAAATCCATTTATACAAAGAGGGTCTTCTGTAACCTGCTGGAAGGTGCAAGAAGTGAATCTGGGTCTTCCTTAGACCAAAATTCACTGTGCTGTTGTTACATGAATTGGGATTGCCCTGATGTATGGGATTTAGGAGCCTTGTGGGTTTACGAGTCTAATACACATAGCAAAGTCCTTGGCCATAAACTCTCAATGGACAGTGGTTGTTTCTTGCTCTTAGCTGCAAATGTTTGCAGAAAGCTGCTTCAGCACTGCCCCTGCGTCTCACTCCTAGTGACCTTGCGTGGCTCTGTGCTCAACTTGAGCATCCCCTTGCTGAATCTTGGGAGTTTCAAAGTCCATATATGAGGTAGTAACTTTCATATTATGTTGTCTTTACTGCCACAATGCAGTAGTCTCAAAGGTTTTCTGGTTCTCTTATGTGCTTTCTTGGACGATTGTCCAAGAGAAGTAGGTTATACCTGTGAAAACAGAGTATGTAATTGCATGCTTGAGGGAAGAAGGCTTGAATGGTTGGTCAGATGCTGGGATTCCATCTCCCTAGGACATTCCCCCTTTCTTCTGTGCCAGTTCTCAGGCCCCTGCATCCAATGTGGGTCAGAGTGTATGTCAGGGTGACTCAGTGATTCTGGAGAAAGGGAGCTGAGAGCGAGCAGCTGGGGGTGGTTTGGGAGAATGCCTTGCTGCATGGAGAGGGGTGATACCTCAGGAGGGTAAGGAGAGAGGACAGGTCTTCATCTTGGAGAAGGAGGCCTTTAATTACCTACATGCATTTACTGCCAGCAGTGCTGCTTGTAATGCAGTAGTGTCATCTTTTATGTACAACCTGCAAGTTATATGGGTGGGTTTTTTAAAAACAAAAACTCAGGGAGGCCTCATTACAACAGTCAGCAGTGCAATGAGTGGCTGAATTTCTACACCTTTGTAATTCAGCCCCGACTGCCCCACAGGAGCTGCCCTGAGCCCATGAGCCCATGCTTAGAAGTGACAGTGAGGGCAGCATGTGTTTCCGAAGTATTGAATCAGTTGCCTAGACCATGTTCTTGATGTTCCCTTGGTTACCAGATGAGTTAGAAACACTTTTTAATACCTGAAATGGAAACTCAGGTATTTGAGGGGGTTACAAAATGGTGCTAGTCCAACACACCAGCTGGATTTACACCCTGGACTTGATATGACCCCATGGGCTTTTAGAGAGGAAACAGTTGGGTTTTATTACTATGAAAGACAAGACAGTATCTTCTTGTAATTCCCCTATCTCTAGCTAATAGTTAAATTTGTTTTCTATAGTCCTTTCTAATATTAGTTTTTTTCTCAGGGAGTTTATTCTGAAATTGTTTGGAAGGTACTTTTTTCTTGATGCTCTGTATAAAGGCCTCAGGTTGCAACTAACTTTTTGAGGACTTGTCCAGTGTTATAGTGAGTGGCCGAATGAAGTTTATGTATATTTAAAAAATAGAGCTCTGCTTATCTGTAACCTCCTGGTGGATTTATACTCCTGAAACTGATAGCCTGGATTAAAGGGAACAAAGGAAAAGAAACCTCTTATTCAAAGTCCTCTGTAGAGACTTTTTTTTTTTCTCCTCTCTTCCTTTTTCTAGATGCTTTATCATCTCTTGAGATCTATCTTCCTGACTTTGAAAGAGCACAGTTCATATTTACTCTGCAGTTATAGCTCTGCTGTTAGAACTGCTCTGAACTGGTGCAATGTTTACAAATTGCTTGATCACGTTTAGTGATTGTATAGCGCTTGCTCGTGCCTTAGGTGAGGAGGCTGGTGACCAGGATAGCAGCAAGGTGATGGGAGCAGAAAGGGAAAAGGTAGGTAAAAACTGCACATCCATCTCAGATATATTGCAGTACCCAAAAATGTAGTTAATCACTGGCAAGGCATAGATGACAGCGCTGCTTTTGCTGTGATGGGTTGTCTGGTAATTTGAAGTAGACTTGATTTAGAGCTTGAGTCAAGATTTCTCTTCTGTGGTGTTCCCTTGCAATGGACTTTTGCATCAGCCTCAGAGTCTTATTTTTCCTTTTTTAAATCATATTATTGGCTTTCTTGGTTTCACATCGTTTCCCTTTCTATGCAGTAGTAAGTTGATAGTCACTGAGGGAGGTTCAGCAGGTGAAACAAGTCCTTGTGAGAAAAGCCCACAAGCACCATTAGAAGAGCTGACATCAAGGCCAGTGCCTCAGTTTGTCCTTCTAGAGAATATAGATGAACTTTTGGAGGTTCATAGAATCATAGAATCTTCCGGTTGGAAAAGACCTTGGAGATCATCGAGTCCATACCCATCTTCTGCTAAACCATGTCCTTCAAAAACTCATCTACCTGTTTTTTAAACACCTTCAGGAATGGTGACTCAACCACTTCCCTGGGCAGGTTCCTTAGTTTGGAGCTGCAGCGGGAGAATTATGGGACCCAGTTTCTTATTTCAATGGGCTGAGCATGAGGCTCATGTTCCTCAGTGTCACTCCTGCTGCTCTGGTACTTCATGTTCAGCTCTCCCCTACCTGGTGTGGTAGCTGGGGGATCTTGCCTCTCTTGCAAGTGTCTACTTTTTGTTTTAAGTTTCCCATGGGAAGCAGCTGATAAGGGATTTGTTAGTCTGTATGAACGAGGTGGTGTCATTGATAGTTTTGGCAGCCCCATGAGTGATGGTCCATTGAAAGGTGACAGTACAGTTGCATCCAAGATTCAGTAGCATGTGAAGGCCCTGTGTAGTTCTGTTAGAGCTGGGTTTGCTGCTCCTCAGCACGTGTACCAGTGTCCCCTCTGGAGAACAGGGAACAAACAAAGCCAGATGCGTGCTGTTTGTTGCCAGTGTCTAGTCATCTTCTAGATCTTGCTGTAGAACTGCTTGATGCTAATAAAAGTTTGTGACTGTGAAACATGTCCTGTGTGGCTGTCCAGAGGCCGCTGGGGGTGCAGGGGGCATTCAAGGGACCCCACTGGGAGTCCAGCTCGTTGTGCCAAGGATTAGGTGCTTCGTGACTCAGCGCTTCCCAGCTCTCAGCCTGAGTCATCTTTTTGGAGGCTACTAGACCTTGTAATGAGGAGCTGTTGAGATCCTAGGATTAATTCCAGCGCTTGGAAATGAGCCACTTACTGTTTTATAATTCTGATGAATTTCCTAGGCCATTAGTTCAGATATCAACCAGAAGAATAAAAGCTCATCTGCTGTCGTTTTTCTCCTTTGGGTCTCTGGAGAATAGAGGTAGGTGTAATGGGCAGGGAGCCAGAGAAAATCTGTTGTCCCTGGAAGATTCCTTTGGACAGGCAGTTCTTTTACTTGACCTTGTGTATATGCTCTCCACAGAATATTTATGGGTCATCTGGGCAATGGAAGGCAATTTTGTTATGGGAAGTAAATCTGAGATCTAGAATGTACAGGTAGTGTTGTCTAAACCATGATATTTTTGTTTAAAATGGCTATTCAAATTCCTGCTTCTTAGGGCTTTGTATTAGTTCAGTATAGCTAACACCCGTAATTTAATTTTCCAAGGTAAACTGCTGCTGAAATAGATTTAGAGGTACATGAATGCTGTAATATGGGGTTACGTTGCCAATTTATTACTATTTTATTTTATTACTATATTTTCAAATATTTATTACTAGGTTTAAATAAAAAATGTATGTTTAGTCCTTCCTTTTGAAAGCAACTGGCTATTTCAACCTACTGCTAATAGATATCTCTCAGCCTGCCAGTTCTGGTATGCATGAAGCCGTGTGGTCATTCTGTAACAGCAGATCAGGTCACTGTTATCCCCCTTTGCAGCTACCTTGACTTAATTATAACTGCTTACTTATGCTAACCAGTTTCATTAGGTGTATTGCCTTCGGTGTTCTGTATTGACATTTCTCTGTGCAAAGGGAGAATATGGAGATACTGCATTTTCCAGAAGTGTGTCAGACACCTCAGTCATGCCATAAAGACCACATATTTGCATAGGAAGGGGCTCAGAGGCATTAGCAGCAAGGAACCTGTTCCCAGACAGAGGATGTGTGACACCAAGCAGAGGACAGAAATCAAAAGACTAAGAGGGGTCTAGGGAGGAAAAGGTGTGTGTATGGCAGGAGGGCTGCAATGCTGGTGTCACCCAAACCTGTGGGGGCCAGAGTGAATGGGGAACTGGCTTAGACTGAACCATTCAGCCTTGCAGGCACCTGTGGAACTGTGCCAGCAGCGCCGTGCCAAGCAGTGCTGGCGTGTGGAGGCTACAGGGGTGCCAAGGGGGCTCTGACCATAGAGTCATTTGTTCAGCAGCTTAAGAGATCCTGGCTGTCTGCTTGAGCAGTGCTTGTTGGCGACATTATGTCACCCATTGATCTCCGTGTGCGTTTTCCCATTGGAAACAGAGCTGACAGTGGCATGACCTCCACCAATTGCAACTAATAAAGATGCAGCAAGTGAACTGAGAACACCTTATCTACAGCTCTTGTCCCCAGGGACTGGCTGGTTGCTGAGGTGTCCTCCAGCATGTTTCTCTACAGTCACAGCTGCAATTTGAACACCGTGTCTCTTCCTGTTTACAGCGGTCTCTGCCTTCGAGGAGTACATCTACCTGGGACTGGCATATTTGCAGTGATAGTTAACCTTATTCAGCACTACCTTAGAAAACAGCTCTTTGACTTGAATCCTGGAATTATCTCCTGTGAGAACTCACCCAGAATACTGCGTATCCCCAATCAAAGAAGGATATGGAACTGTTAGAATAGGTCCAGAGGAGGGCTATGAAGATGATCTGAGGGCTGGAGCACCTCTGCTGTGAGGACAGGTTGAGAGAGTTGGAGTTGTTCAACCTGGAGAAGAGAAGGCTCCAGGGAGACCTTAAAGCAGCCTTATAGTACCTGAGAGGCTACAGGAAAGCTGAGGAGGGGCTTTTTACAAGAGCATGGAGTGATAGGATGAGAGGGAATATCTTTAAACTGGAAGGGGAAGATTTAGATTACGCATTAGAAAGAAATTCTTCACAATAAGAGTGGTGAGGCTCTGGCACAGGTTACCCAGGGAAGCTGTGGATGCCCCATACCTGGAAGTGTTCAAGGCCAGGTTGGATGAGGCCTTGAGCAGCGTGGTCTGGTGGGAATTGTTCCTGCCCATGGCAAGGGTTTGGAACTGGGTGATCTTTAAGGTCCTTTCCAACTCAAACCATTCTGTGATTCCATTCTATGATTGTATCTTCTGGGGAGTTGCTTCTCCCTGGGCTGGTGCCTGATTGTAACAGATTAAAAAAAAATAATTGTCTGAAAATGGTAAGGTGTTACTCTGCTGCTCTGTGCCCTTCAGAATAGACCTCTACCACGGAACCAGTGTTTGTGCAAAAGTAAGCTGCCTGGATTCGTGATGCAGCTGGGTAGAAACACGTGACAATCTATGGTGTCAAATTTCCAGCTTATAATTAATTTCTGAAACCAAGTCTTAAAGTAAGGACTTTTTTCCTCTGGAAAGAAACATAACAGTAAAGTTCCGGTTCTCCATGGTCATTTGGCCATTCTTGCATGCTTCTGTTGACTTAGGTTAGGCTTCTGACCCATCAGCTGTGACCTCCTCAAACCTGATGTGCTGGGGGAGAAATTAGTTGAGGGACTTCCCACTCCTCCTTCTCCACACCTCTGAAGAGCAGCCTAGGCTTCCAGCAGCCATGCAGATTCTGCTAACACTCTGACTTGTGTATTTTGGCAGGAGGTCAAAAAGAAGAATTGGTGGTGCTTGCAGAGAGCTGGCATGTGGACAGGATGGACAGTTTGAAAACTGTTGTCGTGTGACACATCCTTCTTCTATCCAAAACCACTATTAGTAACACTCAGCCTTTGGAGATATGAAATACAGCTGAGTTTCAGAGGAGTTTGTTTGATGTCCATTTTGAAATTACAGTCTAAGTTCTTCTGAACTGTCTGTAATTTACATTCTCTGGTTCTTAACTCACGTTTTTTTCTTCCCTCTGACCACAGCAGCTACCTAATACTTGAAATGACTTCCTGAGACGCTTTCAGGCATAGGCTCTGTGGTGCACCTCACAAAATTGCAATCTAATTCTCTCAAATTAAAATGCAATTAAAAGAACCTGTTCTTCCACACTGTAAAACATGGAGGAAGGAAGCCTTTTTCTTCTGCCCTTCCCTCTCCTGCCTCTCTCTTGCCTTGTTCTTTTTTTATTGTACAAATCAGCCAGTTCTTCTGGAACATAGGAGGATGCTGAAGCACATGGGAATCTCACCCACTTTTTTTTGTCAGGGGCACTTGAAACAGCTGTGTCCAACTTGCCCAATCTCTGGCTCACAAAGTAAGGCTGAGAGGATGAAGGAGGTGAGTCGCCTTCACTGTAATCAAGAAGTAGATGCACACAGTCCTGTTTCTGCTGATGTTGTCAAGCTTTCTTGGCAGGAAACTGCTGTTGATTAAATCATCAGTGATTAAAAACAAAAGCATAAGAACTGAATGTCTGAGGAGTTACTTAGGCTGCTGGAACAGCCATGGGAGGGACAACTTTCCATAAAGAGCGCACAAGGAAATAAAGACAGGCATCCTCTTCTATGTCAGGAAGATATGAAGCGATGTTTGCTCACAAGTCTGAAGACCATGATGGAATGTAGACTTCTTTGGATGTCTCTTAATGATATTGGTAGAAAAGGGTTGAAGCGTCATTCTGATACCGTGAAACCGCTATGTGGAAAAGGTCAGATCATCTTGCCATTTTATTACCAACTATCACTAGCTTCAAATCATATGAGCTGGTGGGAATCACAGCAGATGCCTGGAGGATTAACATCTAAGAAAGGAATATATGAAGTTGAAATGGCCTATGAGTTTAAGTGCCAAAAAGAACACCTTTTGATGGAAAAAGATGAATACACAGGCTCTTCAGAAGAGGTTTCATAGCCGTGTGGAAGTAATTAGCTGGAATTGAAGGTGCAAGAGACACACTGCTTGTGAGATGAATGTAGGAGGAGCTGAAAGTTGGCTAGAAGATAAGAACAGAAATTAAAGTCTTGTCAAGTTGGAGGTATGGTTGAAAATTTACTTGTATTCAATAGGTGCAGATACCTGTTGAACAAGCAAGTGTAATAAATACTTAACTGCGGAATGGAAAGCAATAAGCTTGATTAGTGCTTTGTGCTTTCATGGAGGAAGAAGGGTTAGAGGAGACCACAGGCTGAGCGTGGTTCAATAGTGACATGCTATTCTAAAAACAGCCTGCAAAATGAATGAAACTGAGCAGACTATTGCTTCAGCATTCCTGCATCGTGTCTGATCTTTGGGCACTGCAACTCCAGACAGGCATGTTAAGTGCTGTGTCTGGGAAATGCTAAATATCTTCAGTAAGAAATACCAGGTGACTGAGCAGTGAAAGAGAGGACAGTTATACCCTTTTTGAACGCTTGTAATGAGCTTCTCCTATGCCAGTCTTCAGAGGAAGGAAACAATTTGGTTTTTGTTTGCAGTAAATAAGAAAATAGTCATAGTTTTAAATGTCAGTGTGAAAGTTTCAGGCCAGTTGGCAGGGAAAGCAACGTGCTTGGAGATCTCACTTAGGTGAGCACTGTGCCCAGTGGCAATGCTGCTGGGAGTCCTGGACACAACTTTCCTGTTTCCCACTTGACTGGTCTCAGCCTTTGGTCCTGTAAAGCGTGGCTCCTTTCAGCCCAATAGTTTCCAGCCATCTCAGGTCCTGCAGGTCACGCAGTGCCACTCTGCTACAGTACCTTGCTGAGATCTTTACATAATGACCTTTTGTTGTGCTTTAAATGAATTAAGAAGCTAGCAAAATGCTACCAGAAGTCTGCCTGACTTCTGGATTCATAGAATCATAGAATGGTTTGGGTTGGAAGGAACCTTAAAGATCATCCAGTTCCAACACCCCTGCCATGGGCAGGGACAGCTCCCACTGGATAAGGTTGCTCAAAGTCTCATCCAGCCTGGATGTTCTGAAGTGATGACTCAAGGCCGTGCCCCTAATCGTTGTGCCATTAGTGTGTGCCACTATAAATGCTTGCACAACAGCTGTGAGTCTGACGTTGCCAGTTTGTGTACCGATCAACAAGCCCTTTCTGCTAATAGCAGAGCTGGGCAGACCTTCATGGCATTGAAGGAGGGTTTTCTTGTGATTTCTGTCTATCTTTATCCCCATGTTTCTTAGGTTTCAGTTAGCTCTGGGCTCTTTTCCAGCAGCAAGGACACGACGTAGACCTGGATAACTTGTTAACTGGCTGCATCATATTTGGGGTGGGGGGAACCCCGGTTAAAAGTGCTTGAACAGAGCAGGGAAGCTGCACATATATATGAGCTTGGTTAGATAAGATTTCCACGCCTTGGGGCTCCCTGTGTGTATTTTGTGGGCTCTGTGTGCTACTGCCCTCCCCTCTGCTGTCTTTCTGGTATCTCTAAAATTTCTTCCATGTATCTGCATTCCTCCTTTTCTTCCCCCTCCATCACTTCAGCACTGGTTCTATGCCCCCAGCCCATCCCTGTGAGGGGCCTGTGGCCAAGTCAGGATCTCCCGCACAGCCCCTATTTCTTGGCCAAGCTGTTCTTTCATCTTGGAGGAACGAGTTGCCACTGTTGGTGCTCCCAAGGACGGTCAATGCGTAGGTGCTGGATATGTAACGAGCTGCTCTCTCTTGCTTGTTGGATCTTTAGAAAACTCAAATTGTTTGACATTTAGCTCTACAGACGAGCTGAAGCCTTTTATATCATGGGTTTTGCTTTTTCTTATTTTCCAAAATCTCATCACCCATATCCAATAATTTGTTGTAATTTGATAGGTTCTTTTATTAACTGGGTACTCGCCTGGAGTCCTGCATTCAGTTCTGGAGTCCTCGGCACAGGAAGGATGTGAATACATTGGAGCAAGTCTAGAGGAGGCCACGAGATTATAAGAGGATTGGAGCACCTTCCTTATGAGGACAGGCTGAGGTTCTTCAACCTGGAGAAGAGAAGGCTGTGGAGAGACCTTAGAGCAGCCTTCTGGTACTGGGAGGGGCTCTTTATCAGGAAGTGCAGGGATAGGATGAGGGGGAGTAGTTTTAAGGTGGAAGAGGGGAGATTTAGATGAGAGATTAGGAAGAAATTTTTTGCTGTGAAGGTGGTGATGCCCTGGCACAGGTTGCCCAGAGAAGATGTGGCTCCCCCATCCTTGGAGGTGGTCAAGGCCAGGTTGGATGTGGCCTTGATCAACCTGACCCAGTGAAAGGTGTCTCTGCCTTTGGCATGGGGTTGGTACTGGGTGGGCTTTAAGGTCCCTTCAAACCTAATCCATGCTATGAATAAACATGGAAGGTGATGTAAAACTGACTGCTTACACAGAGTACTGCAACACAAAAAAGATTTTTCCTACCAGTTATGCTCCCCATAGTACTGCCTTGTGGAGCTGAATTGTCCAGTTCGTGTTGTCTCTGTGTACACCTGCATCTAGATCAGAATTTGTGGGGTTTTTTACCTTGTGCTTGGTCTTTTATGGCTTCTCTAAATTTTATGCCCTTTTTTTCAGCACTAAAAATCTGTGAGAAGTATTGCAATGCATTAACTAGAGGGTTTGGGAGGGAAATTCCTGGCAAGGCATTTCTGTTGGAAGAGAAGCAAGAGACTTCAAGAACTGTAATTAAACATACACATCTTCTGAATGATCCAAAGTAATTGAGAGCTGAGAACAAAATGTTGGTTAATGGTGTCTCTGGGTCAGGCTCTGAGCCTCAGAAGTCTGATGCTGCAAAGCTTGTCTGTAGAGGCAGGACACAGAAAGTGATTGCCTGTTTAGCTCTCTCACAAGAGAGAGAACCTACAAGAACAGGAAGGAGTAGCTGCTTTACACAGCTTTTTTCTTTTATTTTCTGTCTTGGTGGGGTATAACTCTGCCTAATGACACACTTTAAATCCATTACATCAATGGCTCAGCTTCTTTTCCTTTGCTTCAGCTCTAAAGGTTAGATATTCTTCATGTATGTACTTTCTAAAATGATGGATTCCTGCTGTGCTGTGTCACTGTGTGTCTGCGTTTATCAAGAGTCACCACGGTGGTGGTTTCATCTGCTCTGCTGACCCTGTCATTACTGCTCCACAGGGAGGCTTTGTGGATGCTCTCATGCTTTGAGGGGGGCTGAGTGGGTGCTGTAGCAGTGTAAGAGCTGCGCTTGAACCCCTGAGCATGCATAGGGCATCGCCTGGTGTGGGTGACCTATCCATTTCCAGTGTGCAGAGACTATGAAATTAGAATGGCCTTCAACAGCCATTTTCTGTGCCAATACTTCAGGTGAGCAGCTAATTTATGGAACCCACATGTTCATGTGAGTCTGTTGCAGTTTGCTCAGTTAAGTTTTTTCAAAATGGATATTTTATAGTTGATGAGGAGGATTCTTTTTGTAAAATTACCTTTTTTTTGTGAAATTACCTGTCCTCTGTGTCTGCAAATGTCATGGTTTATCGCATCTTGCTTCTGAAATGTTCCTAAAATTCTGACTTCCTCTACAGTTTTAATTGCTGCCCATTGAAACCTCTTTGACGCAAACCCAATAGTAGTGGGGGTGGATGGAGGGCCTGACTCACCGAAGGTTGTGGAAGGCATCAGCTTCAGGACATGGTTTAGTGGGCACAATGGTGTTGGGCTGACAATTGGACTTGATGATCTTAGAGATCTTTTCCAACCTCAATGATTCTATGAGGTGAAAGAATTTCCTAAAGATGAGAGCTGAAAAGGGATGATGAAGGTTTCAGCATAGATACACTAAATTAAGACATAGGTTTGACATAAACTCAAAAAAACAAAAAGCAAGCTCCTAAAACTCTTTGAAGAGGGAAACTATTATGCTTGGTCTTGACTATGTAACTAATCTACCAGAGACAAATTCTCATCCTATGTGCTAACGAGAAAACATAAAAATCATCTAAGGAGTCTAGAAAAGCAACTGTGACTACCTTGTAAAAGCCATTAGAAGTTCCAGTCTCTCTGCTTTCAATATGGAGGTGAAGCAAACAGCGTGAAAGAAACAAAAGCAAGGTGGGAAGAATTTGCAGCCATTCACCTATCACAGAGAAAACCCCAACAACTTCAATTTTTGCATCGATAAACAGAAAAGATGAGTCAACACTTTTGAAGCCAGGGGGTCACAGGAGAGAGTCCCCCAGATATCGGTAATAAAGGTCGCAGAGCAGTTACTGGCATCTCTCTGAGGTAATTCAGCAGTGTGCTGTGGCTGGCCAAATGACAGAGCAATCAGGCTAAGTGTCTCCAGTCTCATACACCACTTAGAAAACACCCCCAGTGCAATTAGCAACTCTGATGCTTCTGTCTGAGATCCCCAAACCGTATTTGGTCCCACTTACATGGCCCCAAAGAAAGCTCTCTTCTAGCAGCATTAATTCCTCAATTAAGTATCAATCTTCAATGCATTAGGAATTATGAGCTTGTGTGCTTTACATCAAAAATGATCAGACATAGCCCTAAGGTAACTCTTATACTTGGAACCTCGTGGGATAAAACTCTCTAATTCCAGTAATCTGTTTTGTGAGGAAAAAAATCAGGTTCTAAAAGAAACATGGAGTGAAAAGAATATTTCCAGGCAGAAGCAGGGCCAGGTCCTTCCACATGATTTTTAAAACCTTTCTTTTTCTATCAGAAATCACTCCCCAGTGGTCTGGGGGAGGTTGTTTGGCTGGTTTCTCAACAGTTTTTTTTTTTAAACACACTGGTACTGTTTGCAGTATATCTGCTGGTCGTGTTTAAAGAGACAACCTGATTGTTGTTACTTAAAGATATCGGAGCAAAACTTTGGTGGTGACAGGGGCAGCTCTTCTCTCTGCCCGCTTGCAGCCCTGTTTTCCCTGGATCTGCTCACACAGCTGTGAGAGCTGAGCCAACTCACCCGTAAGGGCTGTAGCTTACAGGTGTGGCATCGCAGCATGGGGTGATCCAATGAGCATCCCATCGAAGGGGATTGAGGTGCTGAAGCACGTCCAGAGAAGGGCAATGAGGCTGGTGAAGGGGCTGGAGAATAAGTCCTATGAGGAACGGCTGAGGGAGCTGGGGTTGTTTAGTTCGGAGAAGAAGAGATGAAGGGAGACCTCATCGCTGTCTACGGCTGCCTGAAAGGAGGTTGTGAGAGAGCGAGTGTTGATCTCTTCTCTCAAGTGACAGGTGACAGGACAAGGGGAAATGGCCATAAGTTGCACCAGGGGAGTTTCAGACTGGATATTGGGAAGAATTTCTTTACCAAAAGGGTGGTCAGGCACTGGAACAGGTGCCCAGGAAGGTGGTGGAGTCTCCATCCCTGGAGGTGTTTAAAAAAAAAGATAGATGAGTTTTTAAGGGACATGGTTTAGTGGATGATGGGTGCGGTTGGATTCAGTGATCTCAGAGGTCTTTTCCAACCAGAAGATTCTGTGATTCTATGATTCTATGGAGAATCGTGGGCTTGGAAGAGCCCGGTGCTGAGGGAAGTGCAGGGGATGCTATTGCCAGCAGCACCCAACAGCAAATTTCAGTTCAGTTTTTTCATCTCAAAACACATTTCCAGTGAAACGACGGTGACTCTTCTTTACCAACAGATGTAGAAACATCAAAATTAATGCACCTGTACCCTTTGTGAAATATACTTTATTTCCCATGGGAAGACTGATCCAATGTCTTGAAGGTCTTTGTCACTGTGTCTGCTATCCTCAATTAGGTTGAATAGGTTTCTGATCTGTGGGAAACATGGTTAAGCTATCACTCTAGTCTTCATTTATTATAAAAATTGAACTCATTCTTGACATTTGTTCCAAGAAATTATTTGGTTTAAGAGCTGGGAACTGTAACAGTTAAAATATTTTCAGTGTTTGATATAGTTTACTAATTCACTAAAACTTTCTAAACCCCTCTCATTTCCAGAGTTGCACACAGAAGTACATTGTGAAGAACTACTTCTATTACTACTTGTTCAAGTTTTCAGCTGCTTTGGGTGAAGAGATTTTTTATATCACTTTTCTTCCCTTTACCTACTGGAACATAGATCCCTCTGTGTCGAGAAGGATGATAATTGTTTGGTCGGTAAGTATTTCTATGACTTATTTAAATGTGTAGTTAATGCTGTAACTGTAGAAAATTAACATTTAAGAATAAGAGTAACCCTTCAGACAAACAAAATCCCTTCTAACAAACAAAGCCAATATTATTTGTATGTGTAACTCAGGAAGCACAAGCTTTGTGATGCTGAAAGAGTAGGTGAGAGGCGTTAGCTGACGCAGGGTGTTTATCTCTGTTACATCTTGGACTGACTTATTTTTTCAGCCCAGTGACTGATTGAGCTGCTTTCGATAGGGTTTGCACGGAGCAGTTGAGAAAACACTCCTTCCCAACGTGCTATGTTATTTTAAGGATTATTTTTCATCACTTTAGGAAATCTTTCTCTTACTCCAATTTCTTCTGCTTAACCTCCTCGTATAGTTCTGGCTTGGTTGAAATTAGTATAAACCTAATAGGAAGGGGATGTACAGACTGCAAAGGAGTAAACAGGGTGCTTCTGCAGTCACTTGAGGGGGAAAAAATATCAGATTCTCTGTTGAAGGCTAAGACTTAAAAGCATCGATCTGTGTTACTACAAGAGCATTCTCAAATTAATAGGCTTCAGCATTGCTTCAGCCTTCACAGATGTGGTTTGTATTCCATTCTGTATTTCCATCCTGGCACTGAAAACCAGTGGATTACCAGGCACTTTAATCTGGGATGGCTGCTGTTTTGTCACTGCCGTTGCTCATCTTGGTATTGATCAGATCTTTGCTGCCTGAATAAGACTATTTTAGAACAAAGAAAGGAGCCAGGAAACATCTCTGGTAGATAACAGACCCCAAAAGTTTAGCTGTCAATCTACATTGATTTAAGAAATTGAAGCTTGGTAAAAACTTGGGTGTCTTATCTAGCTTTGTTTCTTTACAGTGAAGCTTCTTCTTGCCATAGTCTATTCTGGAAATAATAAAACCAATTTGAATTGTGTCATACACTTCAAATGCACCCAGTCTTGGATAGAAGGCATCACTTGTTCTGTGCCGGCAACATGAAAAATAACTTGCAGATGAAATTTAGAAGTAGGTGGACACTGTATAATTAGAGTTGGGTTCTGGCCAGGAGTACACCTACTGCTTCTGGAAATGTGCCACAGAAGATGATAATCAGTAGTCACTGCCTTCTGGGTTTGCATATTGCTCAAAAAATGCCTCTTCAGAGCTCCTCGCCCTTTCTGCAGACTTGCCTTGCCTTTACCTTGCAAGGAGTCCATCTGAGTACTGGTCAGATCTAGGCTGGTTTAATTAGAGCATCCAAGCATGTGATACTATGATCATTAATATTATTTTTCCAGTTACTGAGGAGTTGCATTTTATATGGGAAAGGGGAAGAGGAGAAGACTTGTGACAATCTATAGTTTTAAAAACATTTTAATTATATGTAATTGTGAAATGGCTAAAAATGTCTATGCAGGCTATGGGTTAATATTATGGCAAGTTCAGCTGGGTGGCTTATTTGCTGGCAGGCAGGTTGTGAACAGGAATCAGTGTTTATGGTGCCGTGAGTGTGTCAGTCTGTCTTGGACACCTTGGTCGTGTGTGCAGCAGCAGAATCGGCTTGGGGAGTATCACGGTGTTCAGAGCGACAAAGCTGTGATTTTAACTTACTGTTTCTGGATGGCTGACCATGTGGGGCTGGAAGCAGGCACGTTACGTAAAAGTAAAATCCAGGTAGCCCAAGAATCTCTGACAACAGCTGCCAGTGGAAGGCTGGGAAGAGCACAAAGGGCCAAAAGCAGCATCCAGGCACAGTCTGCAGAGGAGGTTTTCACCCAGCTGGACAAAGGAGTTTGGTATGAAAGGGAGAACCCTAGGGAGAAGGTAACAGTAGTTCCCTCTGAACAGTGTTTGGGATGAGGGGAGGTTGTTAATGAGACTCTTCAGCAGGGAGAGAGATGGTAGACCAACAATGAACTTTTTGTGAGCCTGGTACAAAGCGCACGGGTGCGTTGTGAACACACACTGGTAAAACACGGTTGGGCAGGGATGGTGGTGATGCAGGGGGTTAGACCAGCCCATGGGGGCACTGGGATTACCCTTGGGTGTTGGAGAAACAGAAGTGGCACTGACTTTTACTTTTTTTTGTACTACTGAGGTCTTAGACCTGAGTTTCTGCTGCAGGTTGAAAACAGCAGAGTTGGTGTCCCAGGATTAATCAGGGCAGTTTGCTCCCTTAAAAATGAAAGCATTATCAATGCTGTTTACGAGGCTTTCCTGCCATCTTATCTGGAATAGTTTATGCAGAGCCAGTCACCCACATTTAAATTAAATAATTGGAACTGGAGCATAGCCAAGGATGATGAGAGAACAGGCTATTTTCTGAGCAGAGACTGAAAGCTTAGATAAGTTCCTTACAAAATGAAAGCTGTAAACACCAGGGGAAAGTGAGACCTTCTTAAAATAAAAGTACAGTCACAAGAAGAAACGTGCACATGGCAGGTGTAAATAAGCTAACTTGAAGCCAAAGGTCATGAAATATCTCTAGAAGGGCAAAGATCTGTAAAAAAAATCATGAAGTGTGAAGTGAGTTTGTTTCAGCAGCAGAAGGGTTGACTTGGTGCCCTGGGAAGTCTTCTTCAGTCCTGGTTACCCCAATGGGCAGCTTGTGCTTTTCTTTTTATCTGGATGGCTCTGGGAAGCGCTGGCTGGGGCCACATCCAGATGCCTTGGAAGCTTAGAGCAGCACATTGTTCTTCGATGGTGACTTTCCTCTGAGGATTCACAGTGTGTATGCAGACTTTACCGTTCCTTTTGTGGATAGATGAGGGAAATAACTGCCTGAAACCTCTGAGTGAGACACTGAGTCAGTGCTGAAGGTATCCTGGTGTCTTTGCTTCCCTTCTTCAGCTCTTTGCAATAAATGCTTTTTGAATCTGCGCAGATGAGGCTTTGTTGCCTGTGACTCTTGCTACTTCCAGCAGGCATTGCAGAGATGAAAAATAACTTTATATGGACCAACTCCCAAATGTACTTTAAATTTACTGCACACTTCTGCTTGTGAAGTGAAAGTTCAGTTTGTTTTTTTAACCTCTAGACTCGTTCAGGTGTGGAAGCTTTATTTTGGTGTGGAATGTTTCAGAGGCAGTTTCTGCTTGCTATTCATCGTGCTTGGAAATCTTTTTTTCTGGTAATTTTTTTCAGGGTGCATGGATGTAAAATGTATCCACACCTCTTTTGAGCCTATAAAACATTTATTTGTACGATATAAATAAGAGCTGGCCAGCGTGGACTTTGTCAGGGCAGGTGTCGATGTGCAGGAGTGATAAACTGCTGACTCAGGCGGAAGCGGCATCTCTGAAGGAAGGGCAGAGTCTGGGTGGCTGTACTGGGCCTTCAGCAAGTTTGAGAAGGTCCTGGATCTGAATCTGTGGCAATTTAGTTTCCCATCTTGCTTTTCAGAGGAACACTTTTCGAACGGCTGTCGACATTTAGTTACTAAGGAATGGTGAGCTCTGAACTCTGACTGTCAGGATAGCCAGAAGTTTAATAACCAGCCGAAATTTCCCCACAAGCCTGATGCCACTCACGTCGTGGTGTAGTGATTGAATCCCTGGATGCTGATTTGGAAATGCACTTTGCAGCAAGCTCTGGGTTTAGTGATTCTTGTGTGTTTGATAGGTTTTGTGCTTTTGCAATGTTTCAGCAAAAAAAGCTTGGAACAGCTGACAAACACAGTCACTGGAAAGTTAAACTCTTCCAAGTGCCATATATTACACTGCTTAAAAACATGTAAGACTGTAAGTAACTACAAAACATCAGAATGCAAGAAGAAGTGGTCCATAAAAGAAAAAGCTTTGTGAAAGAGGATAAAGTGTGACTGAGAAGGAATTTTGTCTGTGCTGGTGGTGTATTCTGCCCTTGCAAAAAGCAGTGCCAGTGAAGCTTTTGTAACTGGAAACAGCTGGGAATAATTTAAGATGAAGTGTAAATAGGGAACCTTTTTTTATTTCACCAGAACTACAAGGTGTAACAGCTTCCCAGTTCTAGGTGTTAGATGGTAAAGCAGGTCAATGTGGCAGTAGTTTTTCCTGCTACCAGAGGGCCCAGATTTCTCTAACCTAGACCCATCAGAGGATAGTCAGCTTTTTGGCTGAAGTGCGGGGTCTACGTGCTTTTGAACACCTTCAGCAATAGAGACTCCACCACTTCTCTGAGCAGCCTGTTGTCCTAGGACAACTTGAATGTCCTAGGACAGGGGTGTCAAACTCACAGCCCGCGGGCTGAATCCGTACCTCCACCTTATTTTATCTGGGCCAGCACCCTGTCTCTCCCGTTGGCAGCGCCGAGCTCCTTGTTCCTGCGCTCCTGCCAGCACTGGTCACGTGTGCAGCACGTGACGGGTGCTATGCTGCAAGAGCAGAACAGCAGGAGCCAGGAGTTTGACTCCCCTGGCCTAGGATGTTGGTTGGTTATACATCTGGAGGCAGTAGGCTCTCTTGATCATCTTGTTCTGTTTTTTTTTTTCTGAATCTGACTTGAGAGAGCCAAAGTTGTCCTATATCTATTTTAAGAATCTGTGCTGCCTCTTCCCTTCTCCTCTCCCTTGCTGCCCCTTGCCATGAAGCGCACACTGTGCTGCCTCTTGCTGCTGAGCTGGCACTGCTTGTGGTGGGCTGGAGATCTGCCTCGTGAGTGTGCTGCTCACACCATGGCTGGCACAACTCAATTGTTTGAACATCCTACCAGCTCAATGCAACCTTGAACATCCCAATGTACCTGACCAAATCCTTGGCAAACATTGTATGAAGTACCTGTGCAGCTAGCACGAGGTTGATGTGTTTTCTGGAAAACAGTAACCATGCTGGAGATGGTAGATCCTCAAGCTCTCCTAGCCAGCCACCCTTGCCCATAAGAGACCTTATTGCTCTCTATAACTACCTAAAAGGAGGTTGTAGTCAGGCAGGAGTTGGTCTCTTCTCTCAGGTGACCAGTGACAGAACAAGACGACATGATCTCAGGCTTTGTCAGGGGAGGTTTAGGCTTGATATTAGGAAAAAATTTTTCACCGAAAGGGTGATTGGCCAATGGAATGCTCTGCCCAGGGAGGTGATGGAGTCATCGTCCCTGGAGGTGTTTAAAAGCAGATTGGATGAGGTGCTTAGTACCATGGTTTAGATGATGAGTAGGTGTTGGTGTTGGGTCATAGGTTGGACTCAATGATCTCGGAGGTCTTTTCCAACCTTGTGATAATGTGATAAGGTGTGTGTGCCTCAAGGAGTTGCCCAGCCTCATGGTTGCGGTTGGCATCTCTGTGTGCAGGAAGCAGCTGGCTGGCTTAGGAGGCATTGGGAGCAGGATGCAATCAGAGGGTGGCTTCGGGCTACCCAGGCTGGGTGCCTGAGGTTCCTTTGCTCTGCTGGGCTTCCTCCACCTGGGCTGCTGCCGGGGTGAAAGGCCAACAGTGCTGCTCTCTGACTTTCATGTTTTTTTTTTCCTGAAGGCAGACTTTAGTTCTTGCCATTGACTTGAGGGTAGGAGGAGTATCACCATGAGATCATGCTCTTCCTTGCCCTGCCCCTCTTTCACTGTAAACCAAGTGATGCTTGAGGGGCACAGCAGCAGCTATTATCTGTTGCAGTGTTTGTCTACTCACTTAAGCCTTGGCGGAATGCTGAGAACAGCAGCTGTGGATGGTGCAGACTGGAGGCTTGGTTTAATTTCTGTATGGGGAATCAAAGTCACGCCTGCCTTGACAACCAGGAATACAGTCTTTGCTTTTGCTTGACTAATCTCCTGCAAATGCCAGTTTATTAATAGTGCATCCTTATTTCCCCCCGGCCCCTTCCCAGTGTTCCCAGTGAGCTTTGTCACTCCTATCAGCGCACGGTGGTTGTGACATAAACATCATCTTCAAACTGTAAATTTCCTTTCTGGGAAGAGGACAAATGCTATTGCAGGCTAGGATTTCTAGAGCTAGGCTATAGTATTTCTATTTTGGAGCCAAAACAGTGGATTCAAAGTCAATCTATCACACTGTGAGTCTCAGGGAAGAAGTCACCAATGCTATTTGACCCTGTGTCTTTCTAGAATTTCACCTTGTCCTTTTAATGGATCAATAGCACGGATGGGAGAGCTACAAAATCAGAAGTTGGAAATAAATACGTTCTGATTTGCCTTTGTTGGCTGAAATATTACAGAGTACAAAAAGAATAGCTCCTCCTGACCTTCCCATGCCTGTGGGATGATCAGGTGTGTCTGTCCCTGTGCGGAGGCTGTGGCAGAGGACGGCGCATGTGCCCCACGCAGCACACTGCAGCACTGGGCCTGTTCCTAAAACCTGCCACACTCAGAGTCTGGGCAGCTGCCATGGAAACATTCCAAAGGGGAAATGGTGTCTTGAGCCACCAGTCCTGTGTCTGCGTATGGAGCTGGTTCAGCTGTGTTCATCAATGTGACTTCATACCTGTCTGCACTGTGGTGGTAAATCTGTGTGCAGCTCTCTTGCTTCCTGTAACAGCTGTGCTGCCCACAGCAACTGCAAGAGCAGTGAGGGGGAACTATTGAAACTGCCAGGCAGCACCTGCAGATGAGCAAAAATATTTCTTCAATTATTGAAGCACTACCAGCGTTAGGAGAACGTCAAGGAGCCAGGTAACGTGATGGGACAGGGTGCTCAAAGCCTCGTCCAACCTGGCCTTGAACACCTCCAGGGATGGGGCAGCCACAGTTTCTCTGGCCAACCTGGGCCAGTGCCTCTTCCCCCTCACAGTAAAAAATTTCTTCCTAATATCTGATCTAAATCTCCCCTCTTTCAGCTTAAAACCATTCCCCCTTACCCTATCCCTGCACTCCCTGATAAAGAGCCTCATGCTAAAGAACATGTTTCGGAGACAAGTGAACCAGAATAACACCTTTGCTGGGTGGCTTTTAGCAATGGCACACTTATAGTCTTTCATCTTCTCAGGGAAGCCTGCCATTTCAGCTGATGGGGGATGTTTTACTGCACCCACAACTGCTGCTTCTGTCAAATAATCCAGGGCATTGTGTGTAAAACCACGTGCACAGCACCCGGATAAGCTGAAGACAAAGGTTGGTGCTTCAGATGGCAGTGCTTAGTCTGAACATATTCTGAACTCCTCTTTATATTTTGTGGAGGTTGTCTCACCTCTCATTACTGCTTATGTCTGTACAATGTGGGTTTTTAAAAAATGGAAGGGTCAGAATTTAATCTGGAATGCCAGGAAGGAAGGTGCTGTGAGGATACCTGGCATTTTTGCTTACCCATACCACCTCCAGCATTCAGCCTGTTTTTCAGCATCAGAGAAGTCCTAGCATAGCCTTCATTGCAAAGATGACTCATTTCCGTTTCTGTAATTCTCTTATGTACTAGTGCTAATAATAATTCCACAAGTGGAAATCATTATTATAGAGGACTGCTGATAAACTGACTCATCCTACCTGGCCCCTCAGACGGTATCACACATGGCAGTCTCAATGCTTTATGGCAAAGAGAATGATTTTGTCTTCAACCCTGAAATTTAATTAACTTCCAAAGCTGTACCTGCACCCATTTGAAACTAAATCACCCCACGCAATGGCTTCTTTAGGACACTTGTTCCTTGAGCCTTTGTTTCCTGTGAACAGTCCAGGCAGGGTATTTGCTGGCTGCCTGCCTGATGCCCCGTAAAATGGTTTGAAGGAAGAGCAGCCAGGTGTGCCACAGGTGCTGCTGATAATAAGGCAATGATGTGATTCGTGGGATGAGGGATGAAGAATTCAAAGGCACCAGCAGTCACTTTTCCAGGCTCTGGTGGTGGCTGTCAGCCTATGGCATTCCCTGCGGCGTGCGCTTTGCTGTAGAGGAACAAGATGTTTTGGCTTTTTCCTGGTCCTGATTTGTGAAACTTGTTTCTTTTAATGTGAAACCATTATTTAAGTGGCTCATGGGAGAGAAAGAGGGATGCAATGTGGCTGGTGACAACTGTGGCAGCAGATGATTATGTTGCTGTTCTTTCATATGACTAGCACTAGCATGGAAGGATGCTATTTTAAAACCTCTCCTTTGCTAGTGGAAGTGTGAGAAGCAGAACAGCCACCCATCTCACACAGCAACTGAGCTTTCATGGCAGACATCAGTTACCCTGATTTTGGTATTTTAAAAAAAGAGTTGCTTTGTTTTGTAGAACTTGCTTTGCTTAGCTGGACTATCCAAAGAAAGGCTTGGGGAAAAAGAAAGCAAATACATCCTCTAGGGACAGCTTAGGTGACTTTTGTTCATGTCCTTCTCACTGCAGATGCTTGAAGCCCATTGCCTTTGGGAAAGTCATGCTGAGGAGCTGAGGATGTCAGCATGGCGGGTGCCCTGGGCACTGCTGGATGTGCTGCACCTCTCAGGGATCCTGGCCAGCTTTGCCTCTTGCCTTTGCTTCCCATTGCTACTGCTTGCAGTGCCCTGAGAATGCAGTGTTTCCCCCCCAAAACCACTGTGTTGCAGTGCTTGGTTGCTGATCAGTACAGATCTTCCTTAAACCTTTGGTGTCCCAAGCAGAGTACAAAGCCCTTTGTTGTTGGGATGTTAGGCAGGAGAACTGATACGTTATGGTGCTTGCCCAGTTTTCTCTCTGCTGCCTTCCTGAGGATGCCAAGGTTATTATTTAATAACTACACTGTGGGTGCATCTCAGCAGGGTTCCTGCAGCACCTTGTGCCGTGGGTGGAGAGGGAGGTGCTGGGAATGGGAGAGCTGGTGCTGTCCCGGGAGAGCTGCTGTGTGGAGCAGGGAGGGATGTGGCTGGGCAAGGCGGTGAGATGAAGGTGCTGGAAAAAAAAGAAGTCTCTTATACCTGTTTGCTTTGGAGGAGAAGGGTTGTAAGGGATAGGGAGGAAACTTACACTTCTGTAGCGTGGGGTGGGAGCCAGCTGTCCATCTCACCCCATCTTGTACTGCTGCATCTCATCAATGAAACTTCCTTTTGGTCCCACTTCTGATCAGGTTACAGCATGGTTCAGTAAAACCACCATTTCCTTTGTGACCAGAATAATGGAAAACCCTTTAATAATTCAGGGGAAAAATCCTGCGCTCGGGGTGGTGGGGTTTGCAGGAAAACTTGCAGAAATATAGGTGGGCTGAGTGGAGATTGTCCCACTGATTGTCGACTGACTGAGAGCCCTGTGACCTTTCCTCTCCCCAGATAGTGATGTACATAGGCCAGGTCTCCAAGGACATCCTGAAGTGGCCTCGGCCCCTCTCACCACCTGTCGTCAAGCTGGAAATGAGGACGGATGCAGAGTACGGGATGCCTTCCACCCACGCCATGGCAGCCACTGCCATCTCCTTCTCCTTTTTCATTGCAACCCTGAACCAGTACAAGGTAGGGGGCACAAAAATTAAAAAAAAAAAGAAAAGCTTAAGGGCTGGAGCACCTCTGCTATGAGGACAGACTGAGAGAGTTGGAGTTCTTCAGCTGGGAGAAGAGAAGGCTCTGGGGAGACCTTAGAGCAGCCTCCCAGTACAAAAAGGGGCTACAGGAAAGTTGGGGAGGGGCTTTTTATCAGGGAGGACAGGAATAGGACAAGGGGAACCATTTTAAGCTGAAAGAGGGGAGATTGAGATTAGATATTATGAAGAAATGTTTTTCTGTGAGGGTGGTGAGGCCCTGGCACAGGTTGCCCAGAGAAGTTGTGGATGCCCCATGCCTGCAGGTGTTCAAGGCCAGGTTGGATGGGGCTTTGAGCAGCCTGATCCAGTGTCCCTGCCCATGGCAGGGGAATTGGAACTGGATGGACTTTAAGGTCCCTTCCAATCCTAACAATCTGTGATTCTCTGTGTCTGCTTCCAGCAACCTACAGAACACTCGCAAATCCAAAGCCGTTGCCACTTCCAGAGTAGCTCTGTACTTATTTTCTGACATGTATTTTTCCCTGTTGTTACCCATAGCTAGCTGGTAACAGCCACAAGAAGTCATCTAGCAGAAATCTCCTTTCTTTAGCACAAAGCCCGCTCAGAGCTGCAGGCGGGCTCTGCGGCCCTGCCGTGGTGTGGTGTTTGCTGTGGTTTTGTGTGCGGGGTGACCATGGAGGGAGCTGTGATGCTGCTGCAGAAGATGGCTGGTGTCAGTGTTCTGTGCTCACCCTGTGCCCACGGAGCCAACGCTGCATGTCAGAAAATGCCAGCTTCCAGGGAAACCAACGGAGCTCTGTGTTGCCTGGCTTTTGTATGAGGCCCAAAACCCACCCCCTGGCTCTAACCTGTGTTCAACTGGTAACATACAACCTGATTTGAGAGCCTGTTTGTCAGAGCAGTAGCAGCAGTGTCACTGCACTGGGGCAGTAGGCTGCTTGGGGAGATGTTGTAATTATTTTCCCTAAACCTTCAACCTTTTATCTTTTTGAAATATTTTATTTCCCAGAAACTCATTTCTTCATAATGATTATTTTTGTTTCATTTTATGAGTCCAAGCAGGTTTCTTGTATTCTAGCAGTAATAACTTCCTGGCTGCATTGTAATCTCATGTGGTTTTCAGCCTTCTCGAGAGTATTTCAGAGATGAACCCATCTCTGGGAGCCAAGAGGGCTTGCAGTGTGGCCAGGGGCTCTCACTGTTGTGTCCTCTACACGATGGCAGCGAGTGTGCACGAACAAAAGGTGACCTCCCGTTTGATGAACAGTACTGTGTCCCTGGGGCTGTGTCCTTTCCAACTCACAGAAATGGAGGTCTCTGAGTTACAGCAAAATCTCCACATTAATTTAACTTTCAGACTCATCCACTCCCAGCCGTGAAGCAGTAGGTTTTGCTCCTGCCCACAGTGCAGGGATAAGTGAGGAGGTCAGTGGTGCCCAAAGCTGTACTGCCAGCCTCCTGCTCCCTGGTAATTGTGTGGAACAGCTTGGCAGTGGGATGGGGATCATAGAATCATACAATTGTTTGAGGTGCAAGGGACTTTAAAGATTATCCAGTTCTAACCCCCCTGCCGTGGGCAGGGACACTTTCCAATGGATGAGGTTGCTCAAAGCTTCATCCAGCCTAGCCTTGGACGCCTGCAAGGATGGGGCATCCACAAGTTCTCTGGGCAACTTGTTCGAGCCATTAAATGGGAAATATGTCAGCCCTGGCAGGTCAGATCCATCGCGTGTGTCAGATCTTTCGAAAAGACCTGGTCAGCAACACTTTTTCCTTCTCCTTGATCAATGCCAGTGGGACATGCAGCTCTTCTCATTCTTCTTGGAAACTGCCATGAGACAATAAAGCTGCTATAAAATAATTAAATGATTTAATTGCTTCTATTAAGAAGGGAAAATCTACCAGTACATTATACTGCTATCTTCTAAAGCTGCCCTAGTCATCAATTACTGATCTGGACTAGCTCCCAGGCTGCCTGCTGAGGGGAGAATAAAGTGGGCGTAAATCCTCCAAAGTGAGGAAAAAATAGCATTTTATGAACTGGGAGTGACATCTGCAGCTGGGTCTGAGCTCTCTGTTTTGAGGGCTGCTGGAGGAAAAGGACCAGAAGTGAGTTGTTACACTTAAAACTTTCACAGAAGCATTTTTGTGCTGACCCCTGGTCACCCTGGTCAGTTGTCAGCCTCTCAGCAGTAGATGGAGACTTTGTGTCAAATCAGATGAATTAATTTCATTTATTTATATTTTGGGTTTGTTTTATTTTTTTCAGAAAATGTCCTTTATGGACTGAGTGGAGTCCACCAGCCTGCTTTCAGGATTGGAATGAGTGGATTAAGGGCTAATATGTTCAGCTTATTCTTTACCAAATGTGGTGTTTATTTTTTTCCTTATTAAATGTTGATTTATTTCAACACTCCTTTCCATGCTTGTAGACAACTCAGAGAGGGAATTAAGAAAAACGAGCTTCATAAGAAGACAACTAAACCTTAAGTGTCACAGGGAAGAGCATTCCTGACTGGTCTAATAGCTGGACTGTGGTTTCACCCCAGACACTGGTTTATTGATCGTGCTTCTGGGCAGGCTCTGTGGCTGTCGCTTTCCTCTCGAGTGATCTGAGGCTGCAATTCAACCTCAGCATCACTTGTTCCATGTGCTGTGCCTTTTTTCCTTAAGGTCTTTAGCACTAATGTGGATTTTACAGGTGCGTATTGTGGGGAAAAAGCTCTGCAAATGTTTCCCAGGCTTCCCCACACTAAGACTAGACCTTCCATAGAATCATAGAATCATTAAGGTTGGAAAAGATCTCTAAGATGATCAAGTCCAACCATCAGCCCAACACTACTGTGCCCACTAAACCATGTCCTGAAGCACAACATCTACAAGTTTTTTGAAGACCTCCTGGGAAGGAAACTCCACCACTTCCCTGGAAAGCCTCTTCCAGAGCTTCACCACTCTTTCAGTAAAGAAATTTTTCCTAATATCCAATCTAAATCTGCACTGGAGCAACTTGAGGCCATTTCCTCTCATCCTATCCCTTGCTGCTTGGGAGAAGAGACCAGTACCCATCTCACTACAAGCTCCTTTCAGGTGGTTGTAGAGAGCAATAAGGTCACCCCTCAGCCTTCTCTTTGCAGAAGTGGGCAGCACAGATAATGAACCAGCCTTCCAGCAGGACTGCAGGTTGGCCGGTGTGAGGTCTTGTCTCTGGTCACATTAATCTCTTTGTGAAAGTACAGCTCAGGAACCACTTCCCAACACGAGTCCTCGTGCCAGTCTGGCTGCTTGGATGTTATATTGCAGATATATGCTGATATTAAAGTGAATAATAGTGTCACATGTGTATTTTTCCTTTTTTTTCCTTTTCACAGTATCCATTCGAACTCGGCCTGGCAGCAGCATTTGTGTTTTCAACACTGGTGTGTCTCAGCAGGCTCTACACGGGGATGCACACAGTCCTGGTAAGGATGCCCTGTGCTGCCCGTGCCTCCAGCTCTGCTTACCTACAGCGATTCCCATCTCCCATTCTACAAGCGATGTATGTCCAGCCTTGGCCGTGCCGCTGCAGGAGTGTAGGAGTCACACCACTGAATTTCAGGCTGTACATTCAGAAGCAGCTGTGAGGAAACCCTCAGGCTATCGCTATTTGAGTCTGCAGGGATTTATTTATACAAGAGGGAGGCAGCAGTGCGCGTGGGTTGAGGAGCCGGGTGAGGTCGGTGTGGCAGCTGAATGCTAGTTCTCTATTTTGAAATTTTAATTGTTGGGAATGCACTTGGGCAACAGACGCTGCTAAGCCTTTTGTGCAATAGTATCACTGCCATCAGCGAGAAATACCCTGGGTTGGGTTAGCCTGGGAGTGTCAGGGAGGGAATAGCAGGTCGGTGAGTCACACCGACAGGCAGAGGAGATGGTGAAACATGACCAGCAAGCTGCCCTTGGGGAACTGGGGGACAGCACCTTCTGGTACCACACAGGGACATGGCACCTAAAAAAACCATTTTGACGTGCATCTGGTTTTCAGCTGGTTGGAAATTCGTTCTCAGAGAATTTAGATGCACAGATGCTTCATCTGAAAATGATCATAAAGTATTTGTGACAGACTTGCTGGGCACAGTTCTTTAGAGATTCCAGCCCTACTTTAAGAACAGATTTCAGTGTGGCTTTGCTTAGGCAGTAGCTGGTTCCTTCCTGACGAGAGGAAATACTGTTGGTCTGTTATAGATAATAATCAAAGGGGTGGCCCAACTGCCTAACTGTGCATGAAATCTCCTGGATGCTTCCCTGCAAGTATTTGATAAGCATTGTTTGTTGGTTGCATATGCATAAGTAATTGCATTTTTTTCCTAAGTGATAATTATGTTTGTTGTAATAAGGAGGATTGATGGATGCAAGAAAGGCAGCCTTTATGAGATTAAGGTCATCTATAAAATATAGGTTGACCTTCCCTTTTAGGCCTAGTGGATCAAAACAATATCTTAAATTGAAGCTGGAGACACCATTTCTTGGCTTGTGACCTTCAGTCAATCAGTAAACATTCTTCGCATACTTCACTTGCTGGTCCATCATTATGAGAGACTCCTAAATTTAGATGCATTTTAGAGTAAAAAAGAAAAAGTTCTTTGTGCCTTTGACATGATTAAAAAGGGCTTTAAAATAAAAAACCTCCTTAGTTGAACTGTGAGCAATGCTGCCTTTCAGGAAGCCAAACCTTTGGCAGGGTCTTCAGCCCATGCGTGCAGGCACCATGTGGTGGGGCTGGGGCTGGGGAAATGCGTGATGATCACAGCTGCTCAAATCCAATCCTGCTCTGTACAGCGCTGTCCATCCCACCTGCAATGACAGGTCCTTTCAGGGAAGAAAGGTTATTCAGAACCATTTGCCACACTTTGAGGGATGGCTCCAACCCTGAGCTGCCCAAGATGCTGCGGGGCTAAGGCGCAGCAGCTGCTCAGCCAAGCCACCAGCCTAAACAGCCTCTCTCTAATGGATTTTTAACAGAGGTCTTGATAGAAAATGAATACTTATTGGAAATAATTATGTATTTAAAATCATAATATTTTAGTAAAGCAAATGAATATGTAAAATATACCCACCGAGTTAGTGGAACTGTGAATTTTTCCCATTTGACGAACCAGAAAAGGAGTGGCAAGGTGGTTGCACCATGCTTTGCTGCAGCCGTAGCTGAAGCTCCAGCATGGGGGCCTGTCTTCTGGAGCCTCAGCTCTACAAATCAGTCTGTGTTTCAGCACTGTTGGTGTTTCTTTTGGATCAGGAGTGGCCTTGGAAAGCACAGCCATGTCAGATGTTACCATTAAAGATCTTCTGGAGAGGAGTGAACGGATATGAGAGCAATCTATATCGTTATATTAAATTAGATATTAGGAAGAAATGTTTTCCTGCGAGGCTGGTGAGGCCCTGGCACAGGTTGCGCAGAGAAGTTGTGGTTGCCCCATCGCTGGAGGCGTTCAAGGCCGGTTTGGAAGGGGCTTTAATCTACCTCATCCAGTGGAAGCTGTTCCTGTCCATGGCAGGGGAGTTGGAACTGGATGATCTCTAAGGTCCCTTCCAGCCCAAACCATTCTATGATTCTGTAAACAACGTAAATAGTTTTTTTCCCTGATATACGCTGATTCAGTGTTGCTGCATTTATTGCCGATTACAGCACCCTCAGGAGAGGGCATTCTGTAGCCTCCACCCTGCTCCTTTTGCTGTGCTGTATCTCAGTTTTTATACCACCGTTAATCCTGAAATTATCATACATATTTTAAAGCTGGTAAACAAATAATGTATTGGCATTGCTTTACACCCTGTTGGCAGTACAGTCTTTGCTGGATGAAACAGCAGAACCTGTAGTGGAGAGCAAATAAGTGATTTCTATTTAGGAGAGCGGGTGGAGCCTAATGCTGTAAATGAAAGCGTGAAGGGAATTCAGGCAGTAAGTGGCCGTATAAAAGACAGAATAGTAAAAGTGATATTTTTGCTTTGATTGGCAGTATTGGTTTGAGTGCCACTGCATTCAGGGTGCTGGTTTTTTATTCTGGGGACATTTTGTGAGAACTGTAATTTCAATGGGAAGAGCACAGAAGTGTCTTGCTGTCAGAAAGCTTTTGCAATCCTAAACCAAGTTGTTCTCTCAAATCTTATGAAAAAAGACCAACCCAGCCCAGCATCAGAACAGTAACAGTGGTGCCAGTGTCCATGGACCACACCACCAACGTGCTCCCTTGGTGATGGGCAGAAAGCGTTTTAAAGCACCCCAGTTTTGCATCCCAGGCATCACACGCAACTGGATGTTTATTCCAGTTGTTTTTCTTTGTGTACCTGTAGCACAAGAAAACAACTTGAAGGACTCTCCTTTAGGTAGAAAATGAAAATGACAGCTTTCTAGTTAAAATTGATAGGAGTGAGGCCTCTCTTGTGTGGAACTCTGGCAGGTACTCGGTGCTGTGGGAGGCAGCTGGGTGCTGGGTGGCAGTAAGGCTTAGCTGGGTGGCAGTTGGGGTGTTTTTTGCAAAGGATGGAGCCTGTGGAGGACTTGTTAGTGCTGAGGGAGCTGGAGGATCCCAGCAGGGAAATGGGAGACTTTAAGCATTGCTGGTAGTGCTGTACCTTAAGCAAAATTTGTTCTTGCCCTCATTGAAAAATTCCTTTATAACCGCTGGTTTTGCAGGAGGCTCATCTGCTTACACAGGCAGACAGCAAGAATGTGCTTCCTGGGAGTGCTAACAGGAGCTCCACCACCAGGAAAGGCTAAGGTCCCACTCCTGGTTACACACTATGGGAGAGTCCAGAGAAGCAGTTTTTCTCAGAGAAAACAGAGCCATGACTCCTCTTCCCATCTTCTCCTCAGTTTAACAAGTGAGAGGGGAAAAACATTAATTCTGCACCCCTCAATGTCTGTAAAATGCTGGTCTTGAACTCACCTCCTCTGGGCTTCCATAAAATCAAACCTCTGCCTGTGAGTACCAGAACCAAAGGGAGTCCCTACTGATGGCTGCAGCTAGGTATGTCCCACGCTGTCCTGCAGCTTCTAGTGAGGAGTCTCCAAAATGAAAGCAGAATAAACCACTGGTCTCCAAACTTTTTTAATCAGTAAAAATATTGGGAGGTGATTCTGCCTCTCTTCTCTGCTCTCATGAGACCTCACCTGGAGTCCTTCATTCAGTTCTGGAGTCCTCAGGGCAGGAAGGACCTGGATATATTTGAGTGAGTCCAGAGGAGGCCAGGAAGATGATCCAAGGGCTGGAGCACCTCCCAAACAAGGACATGCTCCAGCAACTCAATGTCCTTCTTGTAGTGAGGGGCCTAAAACTGAACCCAGGATTCAAGGTGCAGCCTCATCCTACATCAGAAAACTTTAATCAGGTCTGTAAACAGAGGCTGTCTGTGCCCTGTCCGGGAACTGCTGGAGTCAACTGGGTAAACTGGAGCAAAGCTTTTGAATGTTAATGATTGGTTAAATGTCTTTAATTGTAATAGAAAAGCATGTGGAATGAGTTTCACTCAATCACATGTGGAGGGGATATTGAGATGTCAGGATTACCTCTAATATGAAGTAGACTAATAGTGGAGTAGGAAATGGGGGTACACAGTGGTGATGGGATTCTGAGCATCTGTGCTGGGAGCCAGACCCCCTCGCTCTGCTGTGTTGATGAAGTTACTCAATGTTGGGCCAAAAACATGCCTTTGTGTGTAAAGTTATCATTGAAAAATTGGTATAAAAAAAGATTATGAAATATTGACACCTAATGGTATTTTACATATTAGTCATCTGTGAACAACTTTGTGTATTTTCATGGCTATCCTCATGTCACAAATGAGGGGATAAATGTAAGTGGAAATTTGTATTTGGAATACACAAAATGGTTCTGGGAGTTGCTTAAAACCAAGTGTGCTGTGAATCTATTGCTTGGAACTTGTAAATAGCTGAAGTTCAGCCATAGCGGAGTAATTTACCAAGGAAGTCATTAAATATTTCTACTGTGAAAAAGTCCCCTCATTCCTGCCTAACTCTAAGTAAAATTCTCCTAAATAATTCATTTTAGACTGTGACAATGCACAGTAGTAGTAAACGCTCATAATTTGGTGAAAAAGATACAATTTTGAGTCGAGGACATTAATCTCCATGATTAACTTCAGCTTTTGCAGTGCTTTTTTTGAGCGACGTCAGGAAAGCAGCAGCAGGAACATTGTTACATTGCTTTTTAGCTGTCTACTCTTATACAGACAGCTTTTGTTAGAGGTTACCTTGACTGCTTTCCCAGTCTTGCGGTTGACAACAATCAAGTTATTTGCCTCTGTTAATAAATTAGGTTTTAACCATGCTCTTGCCTCGGGCGCTTTACTGCGAGCCAGATTTCAGAGGCTTGGGCGACAAATTTCTTCTCGCTGTATTCCTGCCCGGCGGTGCCCACCTTTCACCATGGTTGGCAGAAATCGTGGCACATGTACCATATCCCGCTCCTCTGTGCTTTTCTCCCCTAGAGCCTGTGTTCCTCGACTGGGAAAGCATCTTCCCATTTACACAAAGCAAGTAAGCAATAATCCTACTGGTATGATGAAATTACTTGTAGGATTATGAGAGGGGAAGGCTTTGTGTGAAGGCGGCTTAGAAGGGCATCATCCCCGAGAAGGAGTTGTGTGTGTGCCTTTTCCATTGAGGTCATGGATGGAGAGCACCCTTAAAACATGAAAGCAGGTGAGGGGAAGAATCTCACTTATTTGAGGGAAAATACAGACCGATAGACATATTCACAGGGACAAGGCTAAGATTGGGTTCACAGGTTGTCACGTTTTGTTTAGCACAGGCTTTGGGTTGTCACTGCCCGTGGGCAGTGCCATCACACTGTCAATTCAGGGCGTTCCTCTGCTGCTGCAAATCCAGAAATGCAGATATTGGTCTTTTATCATCACCCAATAATACCTCTTCACCTTCCAGTTCTCACAAAGCTTTTAAATGTGATCTCTTTGCAGGATGTGATCGGCGGAGCGCTCATTTCAGCTGTGTTGCTTGTGCTCTTGTATCCTGCGTGGGACGTGATAGATCACTTGCTGTTAACTAGTCCCTTCTGTCCTCTGCTTTCCATAGTTGTGCCTCTTGTCTTATGTTACAACTACCCCAAAGTAGACAATTACAGCCCCACCAGGGGAGACACCACTACTATCTTAGGAGCAGGAGCTGGAGCAACTGTGGGATTTTGGTTAAATAACCAGTATGCTGCACCAGCCTACACCAGCGAGAACTTTCAGCTCGGATTTCACCTGATCACCGCTAAAATAGTGGTGATCATGCTAGCCAGGTTCTTTGTAGGGATCGTTGTTATTCTACTGACGCGTCAGCTCATGAAAAGTGTGGTCCTTGGCATGCTGGGTTATCGGTACAAATTTCCCATAGGTGACCTGGAAGCCCAGAAACGACTGGAAGTCGAAGTGCCGTATAAATTTATAACGTATTCCTCAGTTGGCTTCAGTGCTACCGTGATTGTGCCAGTGCTGCATGAGCTGCTAGGATTGATGTGAGTGCAGCACCTTCCTTACAAAGTAATGTATGGCACCACTGTTTCAGAGATGCGATGAGGCAATTGAGGCTTGACCAAAAAGTGGTTTGTGCCTTTCTGCACTTGCCTAAAATACCCAATCTGCAAAACTCACGGGAATCGCTGTACACAAATAACTTTGGGTTAGAAACCTCTGACCCCTCTGTTGTCCCATAATTACAGACCTGTGGCCCAGGTGACTAAAGATGACAAGCACAGAGTACAAAGCTAAAACCTCTGCTGGACTGGCAGCAGCAGCTGGTTTGCTGTGGGGTTGGGGTGCCAGGAAGCATGGCTGTGTCTATGGGATGCTAGCCCTGTGTCTCTGTGACTGGCCAGGGATTTGTTCCTGCTGAAGCAGGAGAGCAAACCAAGGAGGGGCTCATGCTTGGGGCACAGGGGAGGGGGAGCAAACACCTGCTGGGATGGGCGAAGAGGCGACCAGCCAAGAGCAATGCCATCCTTGGGGAGTGCAGAGCACTGTCTGCACCCCGCTGTCTCCTGGGGACCAGGGGCCAAGGAATAGTGGCTGAAGATAGGAAGGTGAGGTGGAGGTTCTTCAAGTGCTGGCACCTGCCCACAGTTGGGCTTTGGTGGGAGCGTCCTGCTGGCCAAGACAGCAGATTTCTTCAGCAACCAGCATCGGCAGAGATCAGAGACGTCCACGCTTGGATACGTCTCAGCATTTCCCTAAAGAAATGTGCTGATTATTGTACTTGTCGTTTGTCACAGTCTCTCCTGACAGCCCTGCCAGACATTGCTAGTTTTGTGCGTATGGTTTTGCCCACTGCAATCCCTCAACGAAAACCCCAATCAAAAAGTAAAACAGAAGAAAGAAAAATCCAACACAAAATATTTTAAGTGATTTGTAACAAGTTTATCTTGGGTATTAATAAGAAAGACTCCACTGAAAGATCTTTTGCGTACACACAACCAACCAGAATCTTTACCACAGTGTTGAGGCTGTTTAATTCTGATTTAGCTTCCCTGCCCAGGGGATGGGACAAACTCCTTCCTATTGTGCAGGGATGACAAGTATTGTGCTTGAACTGCATCGTGGAAGGAGCTGAGTGGTGACTCTGATGACTGTTACCTGTGGCGATGATAAGATGCCATCATTTTCTGATGCTGCACCACATTACAGTTGGTCTTCCATGCATCTTGCAATACTACGTATACACTTGTAGAACAGCAGTTGAGGAGTGTTCATAGGGGGGTGATTGCTATAACTCAGGCTGCTTATTGTAAAAAAATATATATCTGCTGTTGGACCAATGAGCTGTTGAGAAGGACAGCGGTGAATGTGGTCCACTTGGCCGGAAAAACACGCTGTGACCACGGAGCTTCAAGCATGGCCCCTGTGCCTTTCCTGGCAGAATGTACATACAAGCCAGCTTTTTAACCACGTGCACTTGTCTTCCTGGCTGCAACACAAATTAACCTGAGGAATGTCACAGAGATGCTTTGCCATCAGTTGACCGCTTGGATAAATATAAGCAAGTTCCAAAAACATAACTGGGAGTTTTGTCAAGGAGTAGGAGACACACCCCTGAAAGAGTCATTAGGTTTTAGAAAAAAGTCACTGGTCTCTAGAAGAAATACAGGCAGAAATTGTAATGCGGGTTAACTGTTTTAAATCAGGCTGTGTGAACACATCTCTCTTTACATGCACACGCAAGCAGCTTCAACAAATTTCTCAGTGAGCCACATGCCCTTTGGTGAACCCAGGACTCATTAAAATGAAGGGTTCCGTCCTCAGCCTCCCTCCTGCCCCACACCACAGCAGCACTGTCATCAGGCCTTAAACCACCTTATTTTAAGAGTGCTTAGTGATGTACAGCTGCCTGGCAGAGCTGGAACCCTGTGGAGGTGCCACGTCACAGTGGAGGGGACCAATATCACAAAAAAAACTTGACAGCAGGCTGAGTTTAAGCCGTGGGGGTGAAATCAGTTGGTCCCAAGATAAGCGTGGTTTGACAGGGACATTCATGCAGTTTTATGTGTAAAATTTCTGCTCTGAATCACAGCTACTTTATGCTATGAAAATTTTATAAGTTATATATAAATTCTTGGATTTATAAAGTATGCGCACAAGTATTTTTATCTTTTATAGTATTCACCTGCATGTGATTCATGCAATACATGCAAACTGTACTTGGTTCCAATTTTAAAATATACATATTTTGCAGAATTTGCTGGTTCTCTGTTCATTTTATGTCCCTTATTGCTACTTATCAGTGACTGATGAAAGTGGAATGAGTCGCAGTTTTAAAACTTCCCAAATGCAACCACCCACCTCTCTTCCCAGGCTGCTCCCTCCTCCTCTGCTCAGGCAAGCTGCGAGGCTTCTGCTTCTCCAGGCTCAGCTGCAGCATCCTGCTTTTTTAAAAACATGAAAGGCCTACTGATCCACTCACAACTATTTGTAACATCCTTTGCTAGTTGCCATGTTGCCAGTGATGGAGGACACTTGGGCACCTGGAATCTCCTTCACCAGCAATATCTACCTCTAATAGACTAAACAATTAATTGGAAGCCAGATTTGATTTTAAATTAATATATGAAACTATCGCATTGCTGGCCCATGAACTGCAGAATTTTTCATGTTCATTGAGGAGCCTAACAAGGTTTTGTTGTCCAAAATGCGTATTTGAAGCTGGGTAGGGCTGTACCCTCATCATGCCTGGAAGTAGTGTGTCCATAGACCCACAATTGCCCACAGCTGACTAGGGTCAGCCCTGATTGCTGCAGCAGCTCTGGGCCACCAGGAGCAGGCAAGGCTTTCAGCTGGGCTCTCTGGGGAGGCTGTGCTCCTGGGGTGTTCACAGAACCTCAGCCATTTCTGTGGGGCCAGGGTTGAAGAGACAAGTCCTCTGGCAAGGTAAGATGTGCCACCCGTGCTATATTTCACTAACCAGGTCCTTGCTGCAATCCAGTGTGTGTCTTTGCTGTCTTTGGAAATTCTCCCCACCTCTTCATCCCTGCAGTTTGGGTGCCTTTGCATCTCCAGTGCGATGGCAGTTTGCAGGTCATGTTCTGTACTCAGTAACAGGCATCAGCTGAATTCTCTTGAGTAGGCATGCTTGGTTTTAAGAGTAAAACACTGCTCTTAATGTGAATGGGGTAGGAGAGAAGTTCCAGATACAGAGCATCATCCTGGGAGCCTGGGCTGTTGACTTCTCTTCAGTACTGTCCTTTTGTCCTGGTCCAGCCCTGCAGCTCTCTGTCCCGCAGCCTTCTGCGGCTGAAAGAGTGGTGTCAAGACAAACCTTTTGCTAAATTTCCTCCATTCTACTGTCAAGAGGGATGTAGCAGGCATCTCACTCTTAGCTTAGTCCACTCTGTTCAGCCTTGAGGCTGCCTCCTCCTGACGTGCTTGCTCTGCAAACCGCTTTCTGGGCACGTAGTGCTGACACAGGATTCCTCCTGTCTTGGGGCATCTCTATGTGTTGGTCCCCCAGTGCAGAACCAGCTATTCTGGTGGCAGCCAAATGTTATTGCACCCCTCGGCAGAGATTAAAAAAAAACAAACCAGAAAGCAATAAATTCACCGGGCTTAATTTTTCAACAGTAACTTTGTCATGACCCCAGGCTTCAAATCCATCCAAGTTTCTATGTAGAAGTGTGAGTTTGTACCTTGCTTTTTTGCGTACAGGTGATTTAATTTAGGGGACCCAAGAAAAGAAAACAGTCTCAGCTTCAGTTTTAACTCTAATAATGCCTGCTGCAAGTAGAACTTAGGAACTGTGGGTACATCTCTGGAGAGGGTGGAAGTGCAGCTCAGCAGCGGGTGGGATCTTGCACACTTGTTAAAATGTGTAAAGCATCACCCTCGTTTGCTGCCACCCAGCCCCTGCTCCCACCGGAGCCCATCACTTCCACGTTGGGCCTGCAGCACTGACCCTCCTGCCCCCCCCTGCTGCCACCCTGCTCGCCCTCCCTCGCTCCGTTTCAAGGGCTCTGAGTGGTCAGAGGTGTCTCATCTGCTTTTGCTCAGCCTATTCCAAAAGCACCTGCCAAAGTGGGAATGATTTACACTGCAAGCAGGCACAGTGCCAGCCCGGAGATGGACACAGAACCAAGCGGCACCTTTACCTAAATGCTCTGGTGCAACAGCAGCAGTGACCCGCAAGCACAGAGCCCCGCGGGCTGGGAGCTGCAGCCAGGCTGCCTCGGGGGTTCTGTTCTTTGGGACAGCACCTCTGCAGATCAAAGCACAGCAAGGACAAACCCAGAAGCTGGTTCTTGTGTCCAGCTGAGAAGAACCCAGCAGTCACCCAGATGGCACATTAAAGTGGGCGTTGATCTCTGTATCACCAGGTCTCCAACCTTTTGTGCAACCATCCCGAGCAATGGCCTGGTACCCAGCAGGAGCAGGCCAAAGGAAATTCATAATTGGGAACCATTAGTGAAAAATCCAACTTCCAAGTGTTCCTTAAACAATTACTCAAAGTTCAAAAGGTGTTAAAAAATCGCTCAAGTGTCACCACCATCAGTAGACAACGTTCCTTTGCCAGACCACAGCCACACTAAAGGGTAAAATCAGAAGTATAATGCTCACAGAAGCTCTCTGGCACGAAGCTGTGCGTTGGATAACTCGATCCCTCAATACAGCTGTATTTTTGGTTTGGGGCTACAAAAGCCAACACCCTCATCAGGACTCAACTCATCCGGAGCACAGCACTCCAGCAAAGCTTGAATTTCAGAACTGTAGCAGCCTCTGCCAGCTTGCTGGCCCCACCTCTGCCTGTGAGAGGGGTCGGTGGCTCTGCAGAGACTTTTAGCCTTTCTCTTGGGTCTCTTCCTTTACTTTAACCAAGTAATGTACTTTCCTGCTGCTTGTGGAGCACTTAGCAACCAGTGCATGGGCAAACAGCCTGGAAAAAGAGAACTGGTGATCCCTAAAAGCCTCATGACACACACACCACTGCAGCTCAAGCCCTTAGTCCCCGCCTAAGCTAGCCTTTACACTCAAGGGACAGTAAATTCACAGGAGAATTGGGACACCCGAAGAGTCAGAAAGTCTTGCGTAGAGAAATATATTTAGTGCACACAAATGTGCCTCTGCTCTGCTGAAATGCAAATCTGCCTCATTGTCACCCTAATCCCCGTGCCTGACACACTAATAAACGGGGGGGTTAATGCTTACCATCTGCGCTACAGATCGCTTCCCACACTGCGAGCTCGCTTGCTTACAGTTGTGTAGGCATCGTGGAGAGCCAGATCCTGCAGATGACAAGCTGGCTAATCCCTTGGGAGGCTTTAAAATGGGAGCTGCAATTTTCTCACTCTCTGTGGGCACTGGAGTCAGTCATGCCACGTATGGCAATAGCTATATTCTCATTCCATGTCTGTCATACAGAGCTAATTAAAATCTACACTTCCATCTGAGGGAAACCGTAGGGTTCCCAGCTGGGTAACTGTAGTGCATGTTTCATACTGGATTAGCACTTGCACCAAAAAGCCTTGCCTGTTGCCCTCCTACCTGTTAAGATTACTGACAGGGTTGAAAGCCATCGTGTGATAGGAGTCTGTGCAGATACACAGCTCACGCAACGCTGAGCTTACTTCATCCTCTTCATCGTACATCTCTCTGCTTGATGAGTCTGTCATTGGAACAACCTTCTCCAGGATCACCCAGGTGTCCATCCTTGAACGGTCCCCTCCTGGGATCAGGGCCTATCTGGCTCTCAAAAGGGAAACAAGCCACAAAATACTCGCTGTTGTTAACCTGCAGCACTAGCTGTGGTTGTAATACTGCAAATGAGGAACAGCCAGCTCCATTAGCAAGCCAGTACAGAGCCTGCTTAAGATCACTGAGCTGGCCACCCACTCAGTGACAAGGAAGGATGTACTGGGCATCACCATGCTGGATGGAGCTTCTCAGTTTTGCAGAGAGCAGCGGCACAATGTGCCAGGCTGGAGCATAACTGCTGCCAGAGAGGCACCTAGAGGAAAAGCCTGACCTGTGAGTGGTTCTCATATATTGTCAGGGTCAAGACTGAAAGAAAAGTAAGAGCTGCGTGGTCCCTTCTGTGTAGTTGGGGTTCACAAAGCCACTGGTGGGGCTATGTGAGTGCAAGGACAACGCTAACTGCTGCAGGCAAATACGGCAGCCTCAGTCGCACAAGGGCTTTGATGTTTTTCAGCTCCTCATGCAAAAGACCACGCATATGCTCTTAAATGCATTTCCCCAATTTGGTTTGGAGCTTCAAAAACCACTCAGCTTACGTCAACCATGAAAAAAATTAATTCCACCCCCTCCCCTTTCTGAATTTAAAATGATAAAGGATCAACAGTTATGTCTGGAGTAGGGAAGCAGATATTACACACATCTTGCTTACAAAACAGCTCTGGTTTTCATGAGACAAGTTTATTTTCCTCCCCTTGCCGTTGATAAGCACATGACAACCGTACAGAAAAAAGCTCAACTCCTTAGTTCTGCTCACATTCACTCAACATTTGCTCTAATCAATTATCTTATTTCATGCAATAAGAAAAGAATGAGATTCCTGTTATGCAGCCATAATCAGTTACAGTACGAAGCTGTGTCTGTAGAACATTTCTGATTTTGAAAACGAATCATGTGCTCTGCCACTACATTTCTCTTTTAAAACACTGGGCTTTTACCCAACTTGTTTCTTTCCCCACCACCCTTTAAAAATATTGAGGGCATGGTCTAGTCCGAGATGCCACATTCCTACCCTAAAGAAGCTTAGCCAAATCGCACCTTAAGGAACATAATTACCCAGGGAGCCAGGCTGTTTTTCTAGTTTATTGGGATATAAAAGCATAAGCAGACGTCCCCCACAGAGAGAGAGGGTGCTGCATGTGACAGAGGATGGCTGGAGGAGGACAGAAGTCCCATCTTCACACAAAGGGTTCAATATTGATCTCTAGGGCAGAGCACGGCATGGTGAGTTCAAACTTAGTGATCACATCAGGGTGCAGGACGCCAAGTTTCCCAACAATTTGACCTTTGGCAAAGACCTCAGCACAACGACCAGGAAAGAAAGCAGAGCCTGTAAAGATAGTGAGAGAAAAATCAATATTTCTCAGGGCCAGAGAAGTCAATAAGCTTTAACATGGGGAACAAAGCTCTCAGTATCAAACCCTTCTCTGTGCTGAGATGCTAAGAAGGGGCTCTCACTTTCTTGCATTAACAGTTGTCATGATTGATAGGGAACAAGGAAACACTCTGAGTTAAAAATAAAATGTGAAGCCCAAAGCGTGGGCATTTTTCACACTCCATTTGTTTTGACTCAGCTACTCCTGTAACAGAAATTAGCACAGATAAGTCAAGTTGAACAGATACTGAAATGAAGAACTTTTGCATGCTTTAGGCTATTTAACACCTGAATGTTTCCCACCTTTCTCTGGTTAATGAAATAAAGCTTGCTATCATCTAAAGGGTAAGTAGGCATGTCACACTTGATTATGTGTCACATCATCAGAAACAACTTGCATTTCCCACCTGGAGAAGAGCTTCTAAGCACTTTCATATACAGTGTAAAACTGTGGAACAGTCAACGACCCAAAGGAAGTTATCTGTGTGTGATGGCTACACCAGCAGATGTTCAAGCTCGTCTGCAGCAGCTACGCTTGCATTTTTCTGGTCTCTGTCCAGAGGTGAGTTGCATTTTGACTTGATTGCCCTTCAAAAGACAAAACCACACCAAACCAGCAAAGCTGCTCCTTCTGATGCCACCTTTTTCGTAACAAGTATGTGGAAGCAAGGCACAGTGTGCAGGACCTCCAGTGAGTAGTGCTGCAGATGATGCTGTGAATTCAAAGGAAGAACGGGAGAGGATGAAACAAGGCCACTGAATCCTGCAGAACTTTCCGCAGAAAGCTGCCTCTGCTGTGTTTTTAATGGTGCCCTTGCAGAGAGGGAAGGGCTCTTTACTGGATTTCCACTCAGAAATCAAACAAGTCAGCGGGGACAGCCATTATGGACCAGTCAGCTCCCCTGCCCTCACCCCTTACTGTGCCTCTTTTTCTCAATAACCTAATACCCAACAAAGTGTCTTCTACAATAAAAGCTGGCTATTGGAGTATACAGGAGGTTCCATCACTGAGGATGAGAAGCATCCTGACCCTACTTGCTTCTAATACTGGCATGAAGACAACAGCTGAGGAGCTGCTTCCAGTCCTGCTCCCTGCCTGCTACCATATGGAACTCAGCCCTTCAGCATCCTCGGCATCCTGCAAAAGAATTCCAAGACTTTCCTAATGGCAACCTACTCTCTGGTTGCTTCAAATGCTATTTAAGGTTTTGGAATCAGAGATATATCCTTTGTTAGCTCCCCAATGGAAATAGTTCATTTAGGAAGTGTCTCCTGTGAAGTCTGTGGTCATGACTTGCAGCTACAACAACAAGAACACCAGTTAGGTCTCTTCAATGTGCTCCAAGTGGAAATTAACTTAAAGGCGTACTACAGCTTTGGCTGCCTTGTGAAATCTGTGGTAAATGATCACAGTATTGTTACCTAAAGGCTGTTTTCAAAAATATCCTGAACCAGGATCTTTTAAACCATCCAGTTCCAATCTTAGCTATGAGCCCAAACCCTACTTCCACAGGAGGTACCCCAGTGCGATCACCCAGCCCGGGGATCTCAGCAGCCCGTGCCTGCAGCCACACTTGCCACTGCCAAGCTGCACTGTGCAAAACAAGCATTAAAATAAAACCTGACAAAACAAATTTCGAAAAGAAACAAATACCACACACATATAGATCACACTGCAGACTGCGGGTGAAAACATAACCTAAAAATAAAGTACCCTTATATTTTGTGGTAAAGGCTTTCCTATTTGTGAATAAAGCTGGCATTGTCCCATGGATGTGAGCAGTACACAGTGACCTTCTTTCAGAAACTTGACTGTAAGCTTAAACTTGCATAAGACCAAGAACCAAGCACAAGTTAATAACGTTGGCATGGTACCCCATCATAAATTACAGGAAAAAAGGAGCCTTGACAATATGGTTAGTTAAAAAGCTGTGAGTCTGACGTCTGTTCTTCTGAGCTGCCTTGTGTGGAGCCTTGGGAACATTACTTTATCTTCTTGCACATCCAGTCCCAATTGTATCATGATGCTAAACTGCTTCAAAACCTGTTTCAGGCATCTGGATGTGGTCTAAAATAACACTACACTGAACCACTCTACTGCAAAATCAGTTAGAGTCACTGCATCCTTCTAACAGCAATACATGTTTTACCTCGTTAGTGTCTTACGTGATCATAGAACCATAGAATGGTTTGGGTTGGAAGGGACTTTAGAGACCATCCAGTTCCAATCCCCCTGCTGCGGGCAGGGGCACCTCCCGTTGGATCAGGGTGCTCAAAGCCCCAACCAATCTGGCCTTGAACACCTCAAGGGATGGGGCATCCACGACTTCTCTGGGCAACCTGTGCCAGGGCCTCCCCAATCCAGTAATAACACTCCGCAAGCTAACCTCAAGTGGCAGGTTTCTCCTGGAGGCCAGCTGAGGTGCTGGATGTAAGGAGGGCCTGTCTTCAGGAGTGCTGGCTGCTCACCCCCATAGCAAGGGGCAGTCCTGGGCAGCCACGACTATATTAAAGACTTTTTGTGTACATCACCTACCCCTCAGATAGACTTTGTAACAGCAAGCCTATTGGAGTAGTGTTAGAAGCAGCTGCTTTGCTGAAAAAGGAGTCAAAAGTCACAAACCTTTGTAGCAGTTCCCTTGCATTTAATGAAATAATAAGAATTTATATATAAATTTTGGAAACTGTAGGCAATTCAGGACATCATATTGGAAACTCTGAAATGACTTAATGGTTGTGCCATAAAGTGATGTGTTACCTAAGCTAGAGCCTGAACACTGATAAAATGTATCCCTTCGTACCATGAGCTCACAGCACAGCTAAACTGAACTACATCAGTGAAACTGCCAAAAGGGAGATGGTGGCTCTCCGCCTGGAGAGGGGAGGAGAATGGGACAAGCTGTCGATGCAGCTGAAGCCTTCACCATCCATTCCATATGGCTCTAAATGCACTGCTCCAGGCTGTGTCAGGTGTTCCCTCACGTTTTCCATCTCATGTGCAGCTACAGATGCTGGACCGTGATGTTATCTATTTTAAGTTGTGCTTCCTTGCAGTAAAGAGGTAAATATAAAATCAATAACAAGGGGGAACGTGTAGTTCCCAAAGTGCAGTCAAATCACTTCAAATCACTTCTCCATTCCTAGCTAAGCTAACCCTAAAATGCTGGTTCCTTCACAGGGTGCTCACCGGTGTTCCTGGTGCTTTGCGGGCATCGCAATTGCAGGGTATTGTTCTGTGACTGGAGAGACTGCACTATAAGCAAATAAAAATGAGAACCTGTTAAAAGATTTAGGGTCCCCATCTGTCCAGCCAACAACTGGCTCAGGCACCAAAGAAACATGAGCTGAGGAATAAGTTTACAGAGAGTTTATGAACTCTGGTTAATAACAAAACTATTATTATGATAATTGGCTGCACTACAGAATGCTTCAAAGTACATTCCTGCCCCCGAAAAACAACCTCCAGGCTGCATCCCGCAGAAAAGGGAATTAAAGTCTTCCTCATCTTAGCAACATTCTCTCTGAGCACACAGATGGAAAGGAAAAGGAGACTGTCTCAGGCCTGAGACTGGGTGTTGTTGGTCCATGTGCGTCTGCCAAGGGCAGCAGGATTTGCAGCAAATGTAAATTTCAGATCAAGAAATTCAGAAAGGGAAGCACACAAACACAGACAAAACTCAGAATAAACATGAAAAATCTGAGCATAAAGGGGGAACAGAGAAAGGAGCATTTTGTAGCTGGGGGGAGTGCTTTGACTGAGGGACCAACCCCAACTACAAAAGGGAGAGCTGAGCTGGAGGAACCTCCCTGGTCTAAGAGCAAGCTGTGGGCTGCAGGAGGACCTGAGCAACCCAGAGCGCAGGACAGCAAACCAGAGGATTTGTCAAAATAACCAGGAATCAAAGGTAAAGGATTTTTTTCCCCTAATTGGAGTGGTTCTTGTATTATCAAGTAAATGGCAATGGTGTTTTAGATTTGTAGCAAAGCTTGTGCTGTGGACTGGACTATCATATCAGATCTTGAAGAAAATGATGAAACTTCAGAGTAAGAGTCAAGGCCGTATGTAAGATACATGCTTATGTTACTTGCACACATGGGGAACTGGCAATAAACTCAGGCACTATGATCTTATTTGAACAGATCACACCATCAGCTGAAGCCTCGTGCTCTTAAGCTTCAGTAAAGTCTTGATGCCAAAAGGAGTCCAAAGTTCACAGCAGTTTGTCCCCTCTGTGTATGCAGTGCCACCAGGAATGGTATGGTCGTGAAGAGCACAGTCTCCTGAAGAAAGCATTCTCTAGCCAAGCAGGCCCCAAGACACACCTGGAGGCACTGTTACCAGCAGGGGTGCTGGGAAGGGACCGCTCTTGCTGCTGGTGCAGTTATATTGAAAGGCTGCTCTTGTAGGTCTGGCTGGTTGTACCATCAAGCACATCAAGAGCCAAAATTCATTTAAAACTGGTAGTTTATTATACCGTCCATTTTAAGGACAGATTTACCACTGTTGATGTAGTTAATCCTTTCTCTGCTCTGCACATAAATGCATAATTCATAAACTTCACCTTCAAATCTAGTCAGAGATGTATTGTCTTCACTGACAGAGACCAATGCCAGAGGAAGAAAGAAGGTCTGGCACTGGAAATCTGCCTCTTAATATGTCAATGGTATAACTGGTAGTTAGGAGAAGGGGTGGGGTGAAATACAATATGTGTTCCTAAAGAAGAGATGCCAAAGCCAGCAATGTCTTATACTGACATACTACAGGCAAGCGAAAGACAAAAGCTACTTCTTGTGGCTGCAAGTAAGAATTTAATTTCCAGTGTTCAGTGATGTAGAAATAATACCTTTAATTAAAGCTTCTGTAGCATGTCCTCAAAATCTGTAATTGCCTCTCTGCTTTCAGGCAGCAGGGGCACTCTGATCGCTTTGGGGTAATTCTTTGGCCAATAATCCAATAGAGCATGTAGTCTTTAGCACATTTTCTGGCTAATTGACTCTCAAAGAGCTCAGAGTTCCCTGCACTCTTTGTTGTCAAACACCTTGCACAGTTTCTTTTCTCTCCCTTGCTCTCCCTCCTTTTCAAAAAGAAATAGATTAGAGTAGTATTATAGGCCTAGAGTTGTATTAAGCCTTCAAACCCACTCGTTTGTTCCTATAATTTGAAGGAACATCGGAAGCTGAAGCCTAAGGAGGTAATAGAGCAGAGCTCATCTGGCCTCTGAAGTCTTTCATCTTAATTCTCCATTCCCTTAGTTGCTCCAGCTGCCCTTTCACTGACTCACTTGGGGAAGTATCTTACCTGTGCTGCATTGGTTGGAATTCTGTTTTTTGAGGGTAGATGTTGTTTTTCTCTTCAGGACCAGGTTCTTCACATTTTTCACTAATTCCTTCTTTTGGCAAATAGGCTCCAATGCAAAAATCACAGGACACTGTCAGACCACTCAGGGTTTTAAAAGGCAACGACCTTTTCTTGCCCATGTACACAGTGCAGTCCTGCTCCCAGAACCTTATGCAAAGCAACAGGAACCTCAAGATCATATCTTGTCATGGGACGATTTACTGTCAGCTAATTTTTAAAATCATAGACTCCTCAAATCTTGCATGATTTTTGGAACAATAATGAGAGACCAACTGCTCTTGCACGTTGTCAGCAGCTCTTTCCCAATATACTCCCGTGCCCAGAAAAAATGTACTTTAGGATCAGTGGGATATTTATTAACTGCAGCTTCCTGATTTGTAACTCCTGGCTAATGCTGTACCAGAACAACCTTCACTCCCCAGGCTACACCTAACTGTAATCAAGATTTAAGGTAAGCACCTTAGATTGATTTCCCACCCCCATACAAGAAAATAATTAACGCTTGAAAAGATGGCAGAAGAAATATCTGTGTGATGGACACGAATATGCCCTCTGTCTAAAGGACATCTTTCATTCTGATTTCTACCTGTTTTTCCAAAAGCCTCCACAGACAGGACATAGCAGAGGAGGGTAAAAGCACTATCAATTATTTACCCGAACTGGCACACTGGATATCCAAAAATAGAGCCGAATGTCAGAGTCCTTGGCAGACAGTGAGGTTAGGGAATATGAAGAAGCATCCACAGGCTTGCAGTGGTCAGTCAATGAATCATCTTCTCATGTTGCAACTAAGTCAATGACTGCAGGGAGGGTGTAAGGAAAACTAATTCTATCTCACAAGAACCCTCACATACAACTCTAAAACTGAATATATTCTATTCTGTATTTGACTATATATAAGACTATTTGTGCATCAATGCTTTACAAATACAAACTTACAATACATGGTAAGCAGAAATAATCACAACAGTGTCTGGGTGCAGAGCCAACTGTTGTTCATCCTCTTACAGTGATGAACTGGGGGCTGATGTAGCTAGCAACCTCTTCCCTTCACTAGCCTTGAGAGCAGACCAACACAGACTTTCAGGCTAGATCTATTTTTCATGCTTGCTGCAGAGTGCCTCAGGAGCTTTAACAGAGGATGTCTGGTGCTGCTGATGTTGGGAAGTGGTTCGAGAACATAACAGGTTTGGAGCTCCTCTTCACTCACTGTCTCATTCTCAGGATTGCAGCAGCATCAGGCACTTCAGGTTATTTGGGTAAAACCACTGTGTTCCTGCCTTTCTTAACGGAAGGTAACATTTGGGTGGATGCTGAGGCTAAGGAAAGCAGGCATTTGGGTTGTTGATGTGGATTACTGTATTTCATATATTCACTGTTGCCTACCAGAGTGGCTGCTTAAATAATGTGTACAGAAAAAAGTGACTGGAGTAGGAAACCTAGGAAGAAATCTATCAAATTAGGCACATTTTTTTCTAAAAATCAGTATTTCCACATAAAGCTCAATAAATTTGTATTTGTGTGGCAGTTGTGAGAAACAGCAATTCTACACTGGAGTTCAGCTGTCCTGCAGGGTCACCATTATGGAGCCATTCTCTGCTTTTAGGCCAGTTTTATCTGATTTATCCAGATTTATCTGAAATGTTATACTTTGTCCTGCCTAAAAGTCACAAGCTGATACTGTGTCACAGCTGTTTATAAAGCTAGAGAGTTCCTGACTCCAAATAAAACTCTATTTTTTTAAGATGTCTTGCTATTTCACTTGAGTTGGTGAAGACAAAGCTTTCAATATCAAAAAACTTATTTCTATTCCGTAAGTGGTTTATCCCTCTAAATATCTAAAGGAATAATTTAACCTTGCAAATATCAGAATCTGTCAGAAACTAGGAAACAATAAACCATATTCTTTATGGCAGGAGGTATAACCACTCTATGCCTGCACAGTAAGGCAGCAGATTTTAGCTTTTAGGCTCTGCTTTCAGACTTACATTTAAGAAAAACAAGAACTGGCACTAAGTCAGTTTGCAAGTCTACTTTAATATGCCATACTTGGTTTGCATGTTGTTTATTCCCTTCATGTCCTAAATTAGCTGTCCTCCCCTTCCAATGGCTTGACGTTACTTGTTGAGATAAATAACAACCACTTGATGCGATGCTTTCACGGCTACCACATTTCATGCCTTTCAGAAAATGACCTGACAAACTAGCATGGAATAACATAATTAAACGATGAGTCTCAGCAGCCATCACTTAGCTGTTAATCACTTAGCTTAAGCAACTAAGACTTCTGTTCAAACCAGTGCCTGTAGCTGAAGCATGTGGCTGCACCACCAGGGCAGAAATGCTTGAAGGGGCTGAGCGAGAGCCAGCCCAGGGCCAGAAGCAATAGTGGGTCTGGCATGGGATGCCCAGAGAAGTCATGGAAGCCCCATCTCCCCTTGAGGTGTCCAAAGCCAGGTTGGATTGGAGCTCTGAGCAACCTGATCCAGTGGGAGCTGTCGCTGCTCATGGCAGGGGGGTTGGAACTGGATGGGCTTTAAGGTCCCTTCCAACCCAAACGATTCCTCGATTCTATGATTCTATGGAATTTGACTGTCCTGCTTTGGATTCAAGCAAGGGGAGCTGTGCCCAGTATGTGGACTGGGTTGACTCTGCACTATCTCAGAACTTCTTTGCTTATCTACTGTTCTAATATAGAAACCACAAGCAAAGGCAAAGTCCATTCCTCCACCACGGGCAAAAGAAATACTCATCTTAGGACTGCACATTCTGTTGACCTAACAGTTTGAGAGAAAATCTTGCAAATTGTTTTTTAAAATTTAATTGTCTTCAAATGTCAGAAAATGAATGTAAGATGAAATCTGAAGCACTGTGTCCATATCGTAGTTCAAAAATCCAACCAGATCAGAAAACTGCTCAACTGTGTGCTATAAATTCACCAAGATAACAATTGCTACCATCAAAATTAATATTGTATTGAAAATAAAAGCATGCAGAGACTCAGCTGGCCTCCAGCCAGAAGGCTGTGCCAGAGGTGTAAATAAACTGAAGAATGAGGTTGGCACTTCCCCAGGGAAGCCAATGCAACCAGACCTGCATCCTGATCTCACTGCTTAATCACCAAGAAAGGAGATGTGCAATTTGCTGCTATTTCTGCTGCTGGCTCAGATGAATCATTTCTTCTCTGGAGAAGGCTTTGCAACATTGAAAATCTAGTTTATGATTAAGAAATAATTTTCTATTTCAAAACGTAAAGACACAGAAAAAATGGAAATTACCTAATTCTGTGACATGTAATGTATGCTGTGCCAGATGTTCAAACTTTGGATGAAAGGAATATTTTTATCTGTTAGCCTTCTTATGATGTAGGATTAAAAGAGTTGCCTTTTGGGGGAGGGAAAAAGAATTAAACTCTGAAATGGCCTTCCTGGCAAAGAAACAGCAGAAGAGCAGAGACTTAATGTCAAGGAGAAGAAATGAACACCCTTAGCTCAGAAACAGAGGTGCCAGTGATTTAGATGGGTCTGGGAGCAGATAAAAACTGGTAAAAAATGAAAAATCTGTCAAGAGGAATGCATCCATGATCAGTCACAATAAAATGCAATGGGAAGAAAAATACGGTAATCTTTACTAGTTAGTACTTGTGAAAAGAGAAGATAGCTTGGGTCTCTTTACAAATTGACTGGACACCCCTCCCTTGAATGTTTTTGCAGTTATCAATTTTTCTTGCCACTATTACACTACAGGAAATGTACTTCTAAAGCAGTTGATCCAAAAGAGTTTCTCTTCTGAAATCATCTTCTGAATTTGAGAAACAAATATTTTCTTTTTCTTATTTAACTTTTTTTATTTCATATGTATGTGGGGAAATATCAAACATGATTTGGTGATGAAAGTTTAACAAAGAAGTCTAAACTTGTCAGACTTTTTATTACCCCATGCTGTGCTTGAAATAATATACTTCTCTAACTGATCAACCTTTTCTGGGGATAAAGGCTGTGCAAACAGACTATACTCAAAGGGTATTGGCAAGAAACATTCAGAGGAGCTGAAGTGACCACAGGAGTGGAAACCCCCCTCTTTTTTTAAAACAAAAATCAGTTGTGTAACAGAAAGGTAATGAAATAAGACTTATTTCTAGAATCAGACTATGGGGTTCAGTACCAAAGCTGTGTTGCTTGGCCCAACTTGATTGCCTGCAACAGCAAGAATCCTCCAAGATGTCCAGTGGTAACTGTGTCCTGTCAAATTTTGCTAAGTCAGGTTTATCTGGACAAATTCAAATACTGTAGACTCCCGCTTTGGCTAATTAAATAATATAAGCAACTATCCTGGTTCATACCTTTGCCAGGTACATCCTTGGGTGTTAATACAGTTACAACCACATTTGAGGCATCAGCACTAGTGTGGGAATAAACTTCATAAGGCTGAAATAAACTTGGCCTAGGTTCGTAGGGATTTAGTCCCTATAAGCCTTAAGCCCTGTATTTACAGGAAGGAAAGAAAGAGCAGAGGAAGTAGGCTATCAAAGGGACATTCAGTGAGCAGCCACACCCACTTTATCAGATGATTTAACTTAAATTTGAGTTGTTAGAACTAGTTCTTCACATAACTGAACTCCCTTGACTCTGCAGGGAAAACTGCTCAAGAGAAAAGGATGAGAAATTAATTAGAAATTCACTAGATCTCAAAGTAGTGCCCTGCACTGGGAATGCCACAAGAACTAGTGACAACATCCAATTTTACAATAAGCCACTGTTATGATCAGTGCTGGAGTTCCTGAAATCCCTTGCAGAATTAGGGTAACACATTTGCCCCTCGAATCCTGCATTTGGTTTTGGGCCCCTCACTACAAGAAGGACATTGAGGGAGTGCATCCAGAGAAGTGGAATGGAGCTGGTGAAGGGGTTGGAGAACAAGCCTTATGAGAGGCAGCTGAGGGAACTGGGATTGCGTAGCCTGGAGAAAAGGAAGCTGAGGAGAGACCTTATCACTGCCTACACCTGCCTGAAAGGAGGTTGTGGTGAGGTGGGTGCTGGTCTCTTCTCCCAAGCACAGGCAATAGGAAGAGAGGGAATGGCATGAAGTTGCACCAGGGGAGATTTAGATTAGGTAGTAAGAAAAATTTCTTTACTGGAAGGATTATCCCAGGAGTTCCTCCCTGGGAATGGGCTGCCCAGGGAGGAAGTAGAGTCCTCACTCCCAGAGGTTTTAAAAGGCGGGTGGGTGAACTGCTCAGGGATGTGGTTTAGTAGTGGACAGGTATGGTTAGACTCAATGAGCTCAAAGGTATTTTCCAACCAAAAGATTCTATGATTTAAAAGTACTAAAATTGGACTAATTTGAACTGTCCTTACCTCCCAGTGTTGTTAATTCGTGAAGCTGACTATGGGTGTGGGGTCCTAAACAGAAAAACAAGGTGTGGAAGATGTGGGGAAACTTCAAGAGCAAGTTATTTGATGAACAAGTAGTACTATTTTCACAACAAAAACTGGGAACAATTTTGTCTAAAGCCATTTCTGTATTTAGTGCTGAAGTGAGTGTGGTCAAAAATCAGAAAAGCTACTACAGAAAAAAAATGAGAGAAATAAATTGCATTTCATATAATGTGATTAACAAGTGGCTGAAAATTCATCTAGGAAACTGAGTAAATTAGGAAAGATTAATGACTGCCAACAAGAAAGACAGCATTATAAAGATTTTTAAGAATATTGGAAACAAATCATAGGTATAGTGCTTTCATCTGCTCACAAGACCGGTTGGACATTTTATGTGAGACAGAAATGTATACATATTTAACACATTTCTCTTCATCTGGGGAAAAAGGTATTCTTGACTATAACAAGGTGTCTTCCAGTCCACTGAAAAAATGAAGAACACATTTGGTTACATGAGCCAGGACGAGGATGCTTCTGAGACGCTGGGAGCCTTAGGCACTATAATTACAGTGCAATTCTGAAAGCAGATCTCCTGCCTGCTGCTGTTAACTTACAGTAACAATACTGGGAATTTGATAGCACTAGAGAAATGTTAATGTGGGGCCAGTACTCCAAGGTGGATGATCCAGACTGATCCTTGGTGAGGGGAAAAATACTTGGGAACTGGAAAATGTGAAATTCAGAGGACTTGAATTCAGTCAGTTACTAGCTGATAGGTTTTTATTGTCAAACAAATCTAATAATCTACCAAACTGGTAATCTGAAAGGCTATAAATACAATTATAAGGATGCAAAAGCACCTATAAAGTATCTCTTTTGAACGCAAATTAATGAATTAAAAATTGACTGATATCTTCCAGGATGTCACAAATTATATTTGGAGGCTTCATTGTAAAATGGGCACCTTTCCTTTAACTATCAATGAGCAAACAGACAATTACTGACATTCACGAACAATGCAATGGTTGCCAAGACAGGCAACTCTAAGGCCAGGATTGCCACTGAGAGCAATCAAGCCACAGTTCCTTACAATAGAACAGGTATTAATATTGCCAAGTTCAACACGGGGACCTACCATACGTGTATACTACAGTCTCCCAGTTTAAACTGATCTCCAGAGAGAGATTGCTGGGGTTCAATTCTATGCATGGAACTCAGAATTAGACTTCCCTCCTCTTGGCTGGTGAATTGAGGTTCATAGTCTAGATATTCTTTTAAGGTTGTTTTTTGTAATTATAACTATTATATATAATATACTTATATAATGATAATATATTGTAATTATATAATTATTATTATAAAAGCAAGTATTTATTGATGTTCTTAGTTATGAAGGTAACTATTGCACCTCTAATTTCACAGCTAAAACTTACCAAATGAGAAGATATTGCTATGATTTACTGTAGAATTAAAATTTACCACACTTTTCATTTAATTAACTAAGGGCAGTAAAAAGAAGGGAGTGCAATTTCTGTTTATTTTTTTTGACAGACAACTGGCAGTTACTGAAAGAAGCCAGGCTTAGGATGCATTTCTGAAGTACACGTGTATGTTCAGCACAAACGGGCTGACGTCCCAGCTTTACTAAGCTGTTCATTACCTTAAAAGTGTGAATGGCATAAAAATTTACTTAGAAAAAAAATCCAAGAGTTAGCTGAAATTCACAAGAATCAATACTGTACAAAAATAATAGCTCACAATCCAAGCTCACACAGTTCAGGGATTGTTTCCACAGGAAGGAATGCTATTTCATCAAATATCAGATTTGCCGGGGAAGGGAGTGGGGCAGACAGCAAAACACTACTGATTTACCATTAAAAGTCTTCTGTGAACCTGTCAAATTGCTTCATTTTCATAAAACATGGATATTATTTTCCCTTTTCGAACAGTTTGTACCCAATTACCTCCCATTTGCAAAGCACAGAGACTCTCAGAATGCACTGCAGAACGGGGGTCTCCTCCCTTAAATAAGGGCCAGGCATTTCTAAACCTTACAACACAAGCAAGGGTAATTCCACCTTGCATTTCACACCGCTCCTTTGAAGACTGTAACAGAGAATCCATTGGCAGGGCAGTATTTAGTAAGCCCTTGTTTACTCTCTTTAGCCTAAGAAAGCCTTTACTATGGACTCAAATCCCATGACTAACATAATCTCCTGTGATCGTGGTCCTAACTTCTGGATGAAAATAGCCATCTTGGATGGTCATCCAGAAGCACGAGATGACTAAATATTGCAGAAAACATACTCAGTCTCACAGAGATCAAAACTGGCAATTAAGAATACCTTCCAATGTAATTATCAGAGTGCCTCTAGTTCTCAAGGTAACGGAACCAGAACAAACGAAGTAAAAACTAATTTTATTAAACTACCTGACAACATATGGCCAAATTTATTGGTTCTTTCTATCAATATTTTTATTGCTTTTAAAAAAGTTTGATCTTATCATGTTTATCTCCTAATAATACATATCTGTTCTGATCTTTATATTTTATTAATGGTATGGAACTGGCTAAAATTTCAAGAGTTTTATGCCAAAAGGCACATAAAAATTTGACGGTTGATGCAATAATTGTACTGTTTTCAAGCTATGTTTGAGGATGGATTCCTCAGCTATAAAACAAGCAAAGAAAAAAGCAAAAATGCTTTCCTAGACCAATAATTGTAGCATTCACTAAGGTATCAAAAGTCCATTCTATGCATTTTAAAACAATGGGTAGCATTTCAGAATTCTGTCTTTAAAACTTTGTAATTTTGTATATTTAGTGGTAATAAGGAAAAAAAAGGTTCCACTAGTAACTGTAAGAAACTGAAAAACATTGAGTGCCAAATGTATGCTGAAATCCTTCAATCAGTCACTCAAACCCCTTTCATCCTTAAGGCTGCTCTAAGCAGCTCTTCTCCACTTATTACCTAGCTCAGATTACACTGAGGCACAGTGCAAAGGCCAGGGGAACATCACAATTTCACCCATATTTTCTAGCATCTGTACTTTTTCCACAGGTGTTGCTATAAAGGCAAAAAGGCTCTGACCTTAAGGTCAAACCACAGGGCACTTAGGTGTTGGTAGAACAGAAGGAGCTTAAATAGCCATGATTTGCGCATCTGGACCAAACAGGACTACAGTACAGGCATTTCATTTTGAAAGTGAATTTGGAAGAGAGGTAAATATGTGCCCAATACGTCTCTATCAATTCTTTCTTGCACAATTAAAACCAAATTTTTTCCCCTGCACTGTTTTCAATAATCACTTAACATATTTCAATCAGTTATACAAGGAATAACACCAACTGGAATAAACCCCTGCCTTCACAGTGTGTTGTTTACCAGTCTGACGTTTTGTTTAAGTCACACACAGAAAATGTATCTAGGATCTCTCCAAATCTGAATCCTAGGAGAAACCCATTTTTCACTGTTAAAATTTTAATTTGGCACAGGCAATAAAAAATGATGCTACATAAAGAGGCATCTAAAAATCCATGCCATGGACACATGTCCTGATTTAAAACCCTCTGAAGTAACTTGCATGTTCTTCTGAATCATTTCAGTATCCTGCAGTCTCTTCAGATGTTACAGATCTTTTTTTCCACTCAGCAATTGATGTTACTTCATCATCTGCTGGCATTTTCTCTCTCACACAGCTTAACTGAGAGATTGTGAAGCAACTTAAAAAAAAAACAAACCCAAAACAATAACAAAACCAAACCCAAACAGAATCCCCCAAACTCCTTTGACTTCCAACCATTTCTGCAGTGAAGGTCTTTTAAGTAAGTTGGTGCAGTGACACTGCATTCAGTATGGCACAGGACTATCAGCCATCAGCACTGTTAACAAGGTTCAATTCCAATGGCAGGAGAACTGCAAGGAACCTGTGTGCCAGCCCAGGAGTTTCTGAATCTCCATTCAAACAGAAAATAGTAGGTGCTTTTTGTCTATAGCCAAAAGCCACAAATTGCTCGTAATGCACTGCGTGTCACAAGGCATAATCCATCCTTTGCACTAAATGCATCGAGAAGTAGTGTCATGGGAATGCAGGGATTTTGAACGGGCATTAGAAATCTCACAGCATCAGGAATACTAAACAGCACTAGTATCTAGAAATAACTTCTTCACTGTGTTAGAATTCTTTTTTGATGTCTTTTTTCCAGTTTCTTGAAGCCAGCCATACATCAGTGAAATGCTACAGTACAGAATATAAAACTTGCAAATATTTTCAGTTCTAAGGCAAACTCTTGATATGTCTATTAAAAATGAGCTATAGAACAGTTTTAAAAAGGAATCTAATGGTTCAGTTTGACTTCGATGATAACCAAGTACCCAGCTCCCAGAGGCTCTTCTATACCCTCTCTCCCCATCCTTCCAAATAAGAAGCTTTGCTATTACTTGTTCTGTACTTAGCAGAAATTGAACAAGAAGTACATTTGTTTAAGTATTCTTCCCGTTAACCTGAGTAACCTATTAACAATATTCTAACAAACCCTTTGACAGTCTGCCTAAATAATACTGAGCAAAATAGTACTTTGTCGAACAGTGGGAGTACAAAATGAAAGTGTCACTATACATGACACAAACAAGCATTATAATGCTAGGAGGCCACTTAGCTGAAGCGTTACATTTGGCATCTTGCAGTGTGCTGCAAAACAGGAAGACATCTAACAGCTTCATTAAAGTTCTACGAACAGGTGAGCCTGGCCAGGCTGTCAGGGGCTCTGCCTGTGCCATGAGTTCCAGCAAGTGCAGAATGGAGCCATGTCTTCAACTCAGTCAATTTGATTCAGTGTGTCATAGCTCTGAACACCAGTGCGTGATGTTTAAGTTGAATCATAGCTACTATCCCTGCTGTCTGGCTTTTCTATGCTATATTTACTACACTGTTGTTTTGAGTAGCAGAATAGTTTAGTTGTTTATGCTTCCTCTCTTGCACCAACCTGTGCTCTTGCAATGAAGTAATGGGGTCAGCCTGCTTGCCTCCTCTCTCACGTGCACATGCACATACACAGAGGAGTTTTTTGCACTTAAGGATGTTATTTTTAATTCATGTGCAGCTCCCCCGGTATGCAGAAGGAAAGGGGCTGTTATACAGCTACTTGCCTAAGCAGCAGATTCATGCGCAAAGACAGCAGGTCTTTGAATAAAAGATATATAAGGCATGTATCTTCATATGAATATATAAATGAAAGGTACATATGAACAAAAGATATAGATACAGCTATACACCAAAAGATCAGGTGTAAAAGGTCGTCTTTCCCAGGCACTGTTACCCACTGTATTGTTCTTGGCTATCTGGGATATCAATCAATTCAGTGAATTCCTACCTACCCTTGCACTGAGCAGATTAATCATTACAGTCCATGAAACTCATGGCATACACTTTACTATAAGTCTTCTAAAAACCTGTCAACTCATAATTTATATATAACTACTCAGAATAGCTCACAGGGAGACTGCAATCCCATTTTACAACCACTGAATGCAGATAACACCTTTTCATTATTACTTCCTAACACCACAGTCTCATACCATATACAACAACAATACCCCTTAGTGCCTACTGCTGAGAGCAATCGAAATTCACCTCAGATTGTAGGGGAATATTCGGGCTCCAGAACAACCTCTGCTGTACACTGCAGCTCTCCTTCCTTACCTTCAGCTGCCTTGATTGTGTAGCCATTCTCTTCATCTGGTGGTACTTCAAGAAGCTGCATGACCCTGTCCAGCAAACCATGGATAATCTCAAACCCTGGGGTCTTGTTGTAATAAACTGCACAGAAATTCCTGTAGTTTCTTGCACCTACATCTGTAGAAGAAGGAAACAATTGTGTTATCTGGGAAACTTTATCACACTTTCAACCCTGCCTTTTGCATTAGTTTTCTTCTGCTGCACTCTGAGGCACTTGTGGCTGAAAAGAGAAATGCATATGTAAAACTGCTTCTCTGACACACTTGCCGTAATATAAACTGAGGAAAGAACGGGATTTCTTTAACCCACGGAACTCTCAGTTAGAAACGTAAAGAAAGATTTAAAGTATCCTATGTCTTGGGCAGGAAACAGGGCTGTTACATATGAGTATCTTCTACACAGTGACAGATACCGAGCAGACAGTTAAGTGTTAAAGAACTCCAAAACAGAGCAGTGAAAATGGAAATACTTAGCAGGCATCAAAAAACTTGTGATGGTGGTGAGAAAGCTGAATATTTATAGAACTCAGATGGAGAATAACTGCCAGTATATAACAACTAGCTCACAACTTGAAATGAGTAATAACGTTAGCATGGTGATATGTTAAAGATCTAAATTCACACGGGTTTCTAAATCACAAATGATGCTTTTCATGATCATCTTGGACATCCTTGCAAACAAGTGACAACGAAAAACGTGCTACATTGCACAAAATCTGCAAAACTGCAACACCAGTGTCACCCACTTTGGACAGTTCTCAAGTCAAAACCCTGCCTTCTCCTGGCAGTGTTTTCTTACATTATTGATTTCATCAAAATACATTTATATCTCTTAAATTTTCAAAATGAGTACGTAGCAGTACATTGCTAGACTTGTACCCTTAGGCTACACCACTGCAATAACCACTTCTCAGACTGCTTGTAGCCTACTTTAAAGCTTCACTCATTGTGGGTTTCAACATTCTTACTTTTTGAGAGGAACAGGCTAGGAATAGAGTAATAAGTCTGTCATCACAGCTGCCAATTAGTAGCAGTGAAATTAAAACACTGATTAATGTAGCGAACTTCTTATTGCCTTCAGGTCTTTACCTTCTCAAGGCTGAAGTCCAAGCACATGTTCAGCAAGGTTGGAGTGAACAAGGACAAAGTTTTCTAAAGCCAGGGAAGGTCTCTTTATTTGACTGTCCTCTTCTGGGCATTCATAAGCTTTGAAAGCACCTTAAGTACACACATTGCATTTCAGTTTGGACCAGACCTGCACTCCTGAAGGAAATCTCCTGATCATCCCCACTTATTGCACTTCTGTTCACACTGTAAAGCAATCCTGTCGCATACAAATCCAGCTCCTTCCAGTTGCAATTAAGTCAGGACAGGTGTTACAGAAGGGCACCTGAGCAGGTTCAATCACTAGAGGGCACTGAGCACACACAGTCACACTGGAGCTAGTCAGAAGGACAGCTTACACGCAGACATGGACCATGAGGCACAAGCTGATCTCCTTCTGTACCGCACTGCTCCATAACATTAGCATACAAGGTAACAAGTCACAGACAGATTTTCATGCACAGATTTCTTCCCTTTCTAGGGAGTTCTCTGGCTTCTGTAGACTCCTGGTCGCTCGTGTCTAGATGGACATTCTCATCTTTCTCCTCCACTACATAGGTTAGATACAGGGAAGAAATGTGTCTACTGACAACTGCATTCCTTTAAAAAAAAACCCCACAAATATCCTTCTGATCTATAAGTATTTGTAATATTTGAGGGGAAGAGGAATAAGAACTTCTTCAGTAGTGAAGGAATGGAGAATGAATAAGTCTGTCTTGTCTGCAAGGTAAGGCAGGGCAGCACCATGTGACATAGTTGCATGTGTAGGGCTTTCATATTCTTTTCAGAAGTTACCCAAAAGAAAGACAGAAGAAATCTGGTGTATGCAAGGGTGAATTATGTTCTTTATGCTCTTTATGGAGTTAATTTGTGTTGACATTGAGCATGTCAGGACTCTGGTCATGAAACATCTCAGCCAGACTTAGAGTTCCCAGGAAAAAAGGCCCTGTACTGCATACTGCTAATAAAAAGACTGTGGTTAAAGATCCCTGTTCCGTTAGCAACTTCATGGGAGTAACAGCTGCACCTATGGACTGAGTTGTACTTCCACATAGGGCTGGACATAAGCATCAGAACAAAGTGTCTCAGATGTCAAGAGATGGTTCTTTTCTACAAGCATCAATTGCTGCTGCATGCAACATAACAAACAAGGGATATCAAAACCAACACAGAGCCAAGCTCAAAACCATTAAAGGAGTGGGGTTCCTCACGCAGCACAGAGTTAAGTAGGGAAACTTCTTCCCCACAGGATTTTGTGGATGCTACAAGCTGACACAGCTCCGAGGAGACAGAGGAACTTCATAGGATATAAATCTATTACTTCTCACAAAAGAATAAGATCCACGTTTGAGTTAGGAACTCCCAGAGCTACTCACAGCCAGAGGACAGGGAGCACTCTGGAAACATACAAGTGTACAAGCTCTCGTGCTTTTTCCTTGTCAACCTCTTTTAGCTGGTATTACAGACAGGTTCTTGGGCTAAACGAGCCCTTGGTCTGACCCGCCACAGCCAATCTTTGAGCTTGATGTAGACTCAGCTTAAATACAAGCAGAAACTTCAGCACTTATTGAGTGTTCCCTGAACTGTTAATACCTTCCACGTAAGAAATTAGAGATTATTTTAAAATTAAATTGACATCTTGTTTATTTTCTCCAACTAACAAATTAGCAACAAGAAAATAGACAGGAAAACATTTACCAAGTGTTTAGAAATACACTGATTAAAAAGGGCTGCAAAATACAGCAGCAAGAGCGTATACAAAAGGTGAAAGCAAAGCACAGCCTTTTTGAGCCAAAAGTCATTCAAGACTTCTAGGGCAGCAATCTGGCAATGCACTGCATCAGTCCCTGAAAGCTGAACTTACTGTAGCAGTTTAGTCTGCATTTTGTCAGTCAGGATCTTTTTCCTGTCATTATAATAATTTGCAGTGGTAAACAATGTTGGAGAATCCAATCCTGAAGTTAAAACGGCAACAATGAAAAGTAAAAGAAAATATCAACAAATGTAACATCTTATTTCTGGTCTGAGCATGCTGGCTCTTGAGTCCCAACATATGTACCTCTGTTTCCCAGATCTACTAAGATACCGATCGGTAATACAGTCATGAATGGTAGAGAATTTAGTTTCGTGTTGTGCTGAGCAACAGAAAAGAAGAATAAGATGTTTCTTCCTTCCCTAAGACAGCACGTCTCTTCAGACTGGACATTCAGTAGAATGATTTCCTTTTCTTCTGAGTCATTAAGCGAGAAAAATTTGTGACACTTATCTGAATTTTAATTTCATTATTATTCAGACAGTCAATGGTGTCTTCAGATCACTATTCTTAACAGAAAGAAACACACACAACAATTTTTATACCTTCTGCTTTCAACTGTACAAATCCCTGGTAAATGAAAGGATCTGTTTTCAAGCATTCAAAAAAGCAGTGTTATAGAACTCCTTTACAGAATTACATTACGATACAAGAGGTTAACACACTACGGGCAATAAGAAAAAAGAAAGTATTAGGAACTGTAGGCAAAAACTAGCAAATGTTAGAAATGCTTCAGTTCTTTATAACTTACTGAAGAGATCTCTTGTGTCATGCCATGAAACGTTTTTATTCTTCAAATGAGCCTGCCAAGTATGTCAACCTAAATTATACATACATATATTTCTGAGACTTCAAAGCATTTCCTGGGCATGATGTTGAAAAACAATCCAAAGGATGGGCAGCTGGTTAGGAATATGTGAGCCAAAAGAGCACAGAGGAAGATAAAGCACTGTTGTATGCTGCCCCTTCCAAATCAGAGATCCTTCAGAAAAATGCCTTGGTGATCTGAAATGGGGCACCTGCCCATTTAAACTCATCTCTCAGCCTAACAAAAATCCCAACCTATTTTCTGCATTTAACTAACACTTGCAGACAGTTTAGAAAAATGCCTCAAAACGTGGCAGCAGCTGTCCTCGCACATGATGTACACAGCGCTAAACGTGCGCTACCATACGGTGCCAGATTCTCCAAGATCACTGGTCAGAGGTAATTTTCTAACGGACTAATTCATTTTGCTGTAGTAAGTGAGAACAGGGTTACTCTCTGCTAGGACTGCTGGTGTAAAGGGACAATCTCTGTGCTTCTATCCTGCCAGAAGTGCCTCTCCAGTGTTACAAGTGAACCACACAAACGCTGCATAACGTATTCAAAATCAGCACATTTCCTCCTGCCTTGAGAAGAAACATTTCTGCTCAGATTTGGTTCCATTTAGTTATATTAAATTTGGCACACGTTTTGCTAATTTAGTATGTCAAACCTTTCTGCCAGATATGTCTGAAGAGAAATATGTTCAGTTCACCCCGGTAAGCATGAGTCCTGTGCAAGAAGGTATTTTATTAAAAAACAGTGTTTAAAAAAAGAGCTAGGTTCATTCACACATGAATGACTACAAGATGCCATTTCAAGTACAGTTAATGTCAGTACGCTTTTGACCCATACTTTTTAAATTATTAATTGGAAATTCTGCATGCCAACATCATGAAATAATAAAATTAAATTAGCCAGTCTGATGACATAAGCCTTCTGCAGGAAATCTCGTTCCACATGCGAGAGGACAACCCCACATTTTTCAGTGTTTGCAGAGTTACCAGTTATTTCTTCCTCTCCTCCCCTTTCAAACAGTTTATTAGGCAAGTTTAATTTTGGAATTAAATTTGGAAAAGCCAGTAGTTATTCTAACACATCATTAAAACCCAATTCAGCTACTGCTCACTGTTTGCAAGCGCTCAGCCCATGAGGGGGCTGCACAAGAGCACAGGCTACAAAGCGCTGCCTTAGAAGTCTTCAACTTTCATGTGTTGCAATGATTCCCATCAAAATCAAGCAAAATCAGTCTTCATAGAGAGCTGCAATTAACGCACACACAATAAAAATAATAATTTAACTTGCAAATTTTATAAAGCTAGAATAATGGCACTCTTTAGACCAAGCTAAATAGTCCTGCTTTTGGTTCTGAAGAATGCTGATGCTGTTCTGCCATCTGTACCACGTTTTTTGCATTCTAACTACATGCTCAACGAGAAATGAGCTGCATCATCAAACTGTCTGTATTTAATAAAAAAAAAGTCTACGTGGTTTGCTAAAACTGCTTGTTTTGCTTGGCAAGGCTTTTTTTTTCCTAAAAAAAAAGTAATCTACAAATTAAATTCATCACCAAAGGATTTAGTTGCCGTTTTGTTTATGCCTTATGTAAACCTTTGTTTTGCAGATCCCAGATACCTTAAACACAAACACTAAAATCTGAAACCAGATAACAAAACAACAAAACAATTCCTTCTGCTGAATTTAAAATAATGTCAGCCTCTTTCACGGAGAGGCAAAACTTCAGAGCTGGAACTCAGTGTACATGTGTTTCCTTCCTAAAGTTGTAGCTTTTGCCCTCCTTTTCCCCTAACGCACCCTACGGAAAGAAAGAATCAGTAAATTTTAGACCAATTTTTAATATTTAAAAACTATTTTGCATTTCCTTTTACTATGATACATTTTTTTCCAGATAAAAAAGATAATCTGAAATTTCGGCGTCGTACAGTGAAATCAGTACAAAGAGGCCCTCAAACTCAGGAAAGATTTCACTAAAGCTTTTGAAAAGTGAACTGGCTGCTCTGTTTGTCTCATGTAAAACAATTAAGGTTACAGAACAACTCAAAGGCAGCCACGCTTTCTTAGCACTGTAGGATGAAGTGGAAAGATAAGATGAGAGAGGAAATTTTATACTGTGGAGCTTTTTATTTATGTATACATTTTTATACACAGATCTGCTCCATTCTTTACCCGGTATCTGTGCTACCAATCTAGTTCTTCATATTGGTTGTCAGTTTTCCAGAAGATAATTTTGGAGAACCAATACAAGCAATCCTTTTTAAAAGGTAATGGAAAGATGGAAGAGAACTCCTATCCAGACACACTGACCCCCAGATTTTCCTCTGAACTAAATCTCTCCAGAATAGAATCTGTGTGCAAATGCAATCTGCTACCCCAGGTTCAAGATACACTGCTTTTCAGCTGGCACAGCACTGCACATCTTTGAGACTACAGCAGTTTAAGCAGGCTCTAGTACTGTGATAGCAGCATGCCTTTGATATTTACTGCTCTCCATGGCTAGTGCCACTTGAAAACGTTACCAGCAGGTAGTTTCTCTCATGAGTTACATCCCTGGTAAGAATACAAAGAAGTCCTAGATTAAGAGCAAGTAAAAATGAGTGCACCAACACAAACAACTTAGAGCAGGTTCTTTTTTTTTGGTGCAAAATAGTCTTGCATTTATCCTTGCAATCCTGCAGCATTCTTGCCAGATTTTAAGGAGTATTTATATGCCTAAAAATATTAGCAACCAACCTACTTGCACTTTTGAGAGAGCATTTAAAATGGAACTGTATCTCTAGCCACTCTAAAATCCAGCCTGTTATGCCAATTTCTTAACTCTTCTGTGAACATAAATAAAAACCCCAACGCAGTACATAACAACTGTTATATTTTTAAAGAAATACAGATTTACTTACTGTTACCATTTTGTATTTCTCTTGTCAAAGATTTTGAGGAACCTTCTCTTACCTGTATTAGGATCTTTTACTACAATGTCAGAAATCTCAAAGAGCTTGAGAGGCAAGGGCATCTTTCGGTTAGCAGCAATGGTTTTCAGTAGCCCAGGAAGGAGGGTTGTACGTGCCACCTGCAGGAGAAACATGGATGCTGCAAGTGAAATACCTTCCAAAACGTTAATAGCTAATGTTAGTTTTCTTAATTTTCTGTTTTGCTCATTTGTAAGAAGAGTCTAAAAGTAGTCAGGTGCAAATACTGCATTTATCTCTTATGTTTAAGGATTTTTGCTTTAGAATTATTAAAATTGAAAACATTCATTCTCTGCATGCTATTTATACTGCATTTTCTGAAAGAGCATCTGTGTGAGCTTAAGAATAGGTATCTTTTCACTGGAGCTGGAGCGCAGGGTAGAAAAACAAATAATAAAGAAAGAAGTGAAAAAAATCCTCTAAATTTAATGTCACTTATGCAAAAGGTAAATACTAAGCATTATTTTTGGAATATTAAGTGCTATCTGAAATATTATCTTAATACCTCCTGATATCAATCAATGATACAGGTAGAACCTAAGTAACAGAAAAGGACATATACAGATTGCAGTTGTGGACAACCTGAAATACAAGGAAAAGTAAGGCAAAGAACCAAGCAAGAGTCAATCATGTTACTGTTCTTATAGATACATTCACAGCTATCTCCTGTGTCCTCCATTCAAACAGTTCCCTAGAAGTGGATCTTACTTGTTTTCCAACTCCAGTTTAGTAAACCTAATAGAAAAGGGATAGGAGCAATTGCTGTTTGACTGCGGGTAAAAAGTTAACCATGTGCTCAGCCACAGTTACTTCTTATCATTGGTTACGCAGCACTTCTATTCAATCTACGTTTCATAATCAATGAAGAGTTCCAGCTGGACACAGGTGGAAGAGGGTCTCTGGCATCATCCTGCCCTTGTCTTGCTGACAGAAGATAGGGAATAAGGGAAAAGCCACCCTGAAAATCCCATCACAGTTAATACCTAAATCTGAAAGTTTATACTGCATCACAATAAGAAATTCTTCTTAATTTTTTCAGGGAGGCCTGTGGATTTTAAAAAATTGAGGCTATTTTTGCCACAAAGAATATTCAGCCAATAATGTAACTGCTTGGCAGCACTGCTACTGCAAAGGCCTGCAGGCTTTGGAGAACAGGCATCTAAAACTCTGCCAGGCCAGAGCGGCTGCCCCTTCTGTTCTTTTTTTGTTTGCACTCAGTATCGTTTGTTTGTTGTACATTCTATACTGCTCAGTTGTAACCACCACACCAAACAACGTGACTGAACAGGGTCCCACGTCTGCTTATTTGTGGTACCAAACAGAACAGAAAATGTATGACGGTACCCAAAAACTCAGTTACTAAACCTCAGAGCAGCAGAGGACTGGTTTTAGTATTAAAGATAAGATGTAGAAAGGTATTTAGGATGCTCAGAGAAATCAGACTTACTGAAGAAGTAAGCATACCTTTTCATTTCTTAAGTTAGAAACAAAAAAAACCTCTGAATTTGCCTTCACTGTAAACTAAATAAAACATCTTTTGAAAAAAATATCAAACCAACGGGTACACTTTTAGGTATTTTCAGAATTGTTGAGACTACTGTATTTGAGCTCTATTTGAGCCAAGTCTAGTGGTTCTATGTTTATGGCTTTTCTAAATGCAGGAGCTGATCAGTCATCTGGGAATGACTGTAATAAGATAGCTCGATTTTGCCCCATGCCATCACATGGTATTTTATGTTTTTGAAAAGCTAATGGTATTTCATACCAATAAGGTATTTCTCAGTGAAGGAGTAACACGTGATGACTGCTAGCAAGTTTAGCACATAAATATGCACAACCTCTTTAACGCAGCAAAGGTAGCTCCACAGTTTATAAATTTTATTTCCTGTTGGTTCCTTTCTTTTGACTTGAAGTACAGAATCTGTGGCAACACTGCTTTCAAAATTTGACCTGAATTATCTCACCTGAAATTCTGCAGTTTTGGGGTTTGCTATGCGCACTGCATTTGTTGCAGAGATATCCATGCCAAGTTTATCTGCAATGTCTTCTTGAGAACACTGAGAGACAAAAACCCACCAAGGTCAAGCAGTTAAAACAGACAGTAAACCATTGATGAAATTTGCTATCAAGAATGAACAATGCCATTGTAGCACTTGCTCTAAAGCCCCATAATATCTGCTCTCACGGGCAACACCCACTCATAATAAAAATCAAGCCCCACCCTTAAGACCAAGCAGGCAAACTTGTTTATCTACAAATGTTATTTACTAACCAAAACAAAACTAGATTAAAAAAAAAAGGCAAGTGTTTATTTAGGCTTTTGTTACGGATTGCCATCATCTGTTTTAAAAAACAGAGGCTCAGGTTCTGCAATGGCTAAAATAATTTATTCTGAAAATAGCACTTGTAAACGGACTGGTACCTGAGCTTGCTCACAAAGAAAACAGTCCCTTGGGGGCTGCTTACAGAAAGTAAAGGACTGTTATAGACAGGTCACGTGGCCAAGACTCCAATTTTCATAACTGCATAGGATTCTCGTAATTCTTGTTGATTTCATTTTTAAAGCCCTTATTCTCAAGGTGTTTTTAAGTTGGTCAGTAAAGCAATAGGCACGCACCTTCTGCACGTCTGTGCCCATACAGCAACAGATGCTGCTGATAAGATCCACACTACAGATTTCCAGAATTTATAGCTCTACTAAAGAAACTGATAGCAGACGAGGCATGTAATTGAGGATTTGCTAGTGTGCTGCAGTCTCCCAGAAGTGTTCCACTTGCACTGGCAGCACTCTGAAAAGTGTGTTGATAGACCAAATGTGAGGAAAATTAGCAGATGATACCATCTGAAAAAGTGGATTACTGAATTAAAAAAAAAAATTAAATGAATGCTGACCTCGGGAGGAGAAAACTGTGTTAAACAGTTTTCAGATGCGTATCTAAACTACAGCGTGTTACTGTGATTTCACTAGTGCATTTTGGCTAAATTGGAACTCCTCAGAGAAAGCTCTGTTATTGTGTACGAGTATAATTTGGGGCTCAAACCATGAAGCAGATTGTATGCACAAATACACAAGCAGTGTTTGTCATATAACAGTGGGCTACAGAATGTTGTAGCATAAATAGTATTTGTCATAGCCATAGGCCTCATACTGTTGTTTTAATAAAGCACTGGTGGCACAGCAGACTGCGGGGTTTATCACACCACAGCAGAAATACAAATGTGTAATGTGATACCACGATTTACTGTGTGATCTTACAACATTCTGCTGTTGCAGTTCCTAAGGGTCCTCAGTTGCAGAGATGTAACACATTCAGTGTTTTTAAGCATATTACTTATTCAGTGCTAAAACCATGAAATTATATTTATTAATGAATGATGAAAATCTATAACAGCTTGACCACGTTACAGATATTATTTCTCCAACATGGTACAACTCAGGTAGTCTCAATACCTTTGCCAAATACCAGCATTGCAGAAAGTAATACTAGTTATTGCCCTGGTTACTTAAATGAGTCAATAACAAAATATTAACACTGGAATATATTTTTCAAGCTTCAGAACTTTGCTTTTGAAGCTCCGTGAAATCTGAAGGTGTTAATATTTTATCCAATCCAACCACAAAATGCGATGTGTATTTTATAGCTGACTGTACCAATCTCCAAGTGTGGTAAGTTACTGTGTACACTGGGAGGGCATGGGGGTGTACTTAACTCTTTCCTAGTAGTAGATCAAGTTCTTTAATCCAGTTTACAACTCTGGCAAAGGAGTACGAACAAGTGGCTGTGACAAAGGTGGTGTTTTCTACTGAACATTTTATTTCAACAAAATAATGCTGCTGCAGAATTGAAATATTAGAAATTATGCCAGCTGTTAGAGTGGCATATGCTGCTGCAGAATCCTCATTCTTGGTAGTAGACCACTGGCATGGCTCTAACAAATATCATGACTGATACCTGCAACCAGTGGTGACAACAGTTACTATATTTTTAATTGTTCTTCCATGCAAAAAAAAAAATCCACCTGTGGTGAAATTTGCGTCCCCTTAGTGTGCATTATAACTTTTTTACAGGTATTCTTGAAACAAACTCTTCGCTGACTCAATAATTACATATCAGCTTAGTATCTAATGCAAGAAATCATGGGCAAGTGACAATACTAAAAAAAGACAAACTGAAACAGGGTAATCTCTAAACTGTAGTAATATCAACCATATATGTAAAAACTGTAGTAATATTCACCAGTTTGTTTCCCAGATTATCAACTTATAATGAATTTCACATCTGATGATCAACATCTCAAGATAAACTTGCTGTTTTACAATTTCATCCTGCTGAGTTAAACTAAAACCAGCACTTTAGCAGCTATTTTTGCCTCTATGCTTAGAACTACGTGCCACATTCGCAGTGACTCGTTCAATGTCTGACCTACAAACTCACAGAACATTATACTATAATTCCAAAGCACTAGCAAATAATCACCTGCCAAAACAGTAACAGATAGTAAAGGTACATTTATACAACAACGAATTATCAGACCATCCTCTGCAGTTTTGGCTGCAGCACTGTTCCAACACACAACTAAGCAAAATACGAAATCAATATAATATACCAGGGCAAAAGTGAGCGCCTCGGTGAATCCAGCAGCTGCCAAGTCCAGTCTCAGAAGTTCTGTGAGCTTATTGAGGGGGAGCTACAAGAAAACAAAAAAAGTTTTCAGCTTCCATCTAAAAATGTTTTTCTGCTCCTTCCTGAGGTCATTCTGCTTGTTACATTACAAGGAATTCACGAGGGAGGTACTATGCTTGTGTGCTTAGAATTTCTGAAAGCGTCAGCCAGCTGCCTTTAGGCTTGCCCAAGGAAATGAATCTCCCAATTAGAGATTTAATACATGCTCCCTACTTAAACCCTGTCTTTTTTCAAGTACCAGCAACCACTGGTCTTGGACTTATTCAAATCAGTGGGGCATCTGTTTTGTATCCTATCCATGGTAAATACTTTTCAAGGCAAAGCATGTCAAAATATTTAATTCCTAAGCTCTGTTTTCCCCAAAGCCCTTCTGGCATGCACTAGTCATTTACTGACAACAGAGCGCTTATTTGAAGGGGCAATCTTACTTGATTAGCTATGGTGTACGTTTTCGGAATAGTCATCTGAATGTTGTTATAACCATAAGCTATTGCTGCATCTTCTACGATATCACATGCATGGATAATGTCCGCTCTGGTAGGAGGGATTTCAACCTCTATATGGTTCCCATTCCCTACGACGTGCGAGTTCAAACACATCCTGGTCAGCAGCTTTGCAAGGCTTGATGGAGTCTCACTGAAAAAAAACCCAAGAGAGTATTAATTTATGTGTCTTGCACTACATTAACTGACTTTTTAAAGAAATCAATGTTTCTGCTGCATTGCTTTACATCTTGAAAAATCTCCAAGAGCTTTATGGACTGTACATACACTTAGCATTCCATCAGAACCAACTCAGATCCTGACTCTTCGAGACGGCAATTTTTCTTTACTTCATTACAGTTGTGCGAGGCCATAAAGAATCATTCACTTTCCTTGAAAACATGGGAAGAAGGCTTACAGAATTGATCTAACTACCCAAGATAATCCCTGAACTTTTGATAAACTTAAAGAAATAAAATCATAGTGTAAACATTTTTAAAACCATGCGATAATGTTTTCTACTACCTTTTACACAATTAATGTTTATGAGTAAAACCTACATGTTTATTTGTAGTAACATACCTGATCCCTATTTTCTTGTTAATGAGTTCAGCTTTCACCTTCTCTTTTCGGTAAGCCAGTTCCTAAAAGAAAGACAAAGCTTTTCAGCATACACGATGCCTGCCAATTCTAGAGAAGAGGATTTAATTTTGACATCTTTATAATCTAGCTTCTTTTAATTATGACAGTAAAATGACATCCACAGAAGATAAACGTGGAATACTAGGCTAAACTTAATATTGTATGATAGCGGGATTCTTGAAAACATACTACATGGTGCAAAAGCTTTTCTCCTTTAAGCTAGAAGGTTGAATGCAGCATAAAGCCCCTGTTATTGAAACTTCTGATAATTTCTGATATATGCAAGTAACAGAGTTTCTGAAAGGTTCTAGTCATCAGTTCATCCTAAGCTAAAGCCCTAAAGCAGTGAGCAGTCACACATGAGATCCCATGGTCTAGCACAGATCAAATGACTTTTAGGAAAAGGAAAGAAAACTTCTTATTTCCGTGTTGGCACTGAAATATCTACGGGTATTTTCCTTGGAAAGTTATTTTGTATGTGTTTACTTAGGTGTTTCTAAACTTCTAGGTATATAAATCCTTAAAAACCTTAGTGCCTAAAACTGGGGATTTTTTTGCTCTGTTTTATCTAGAGAAGCTACTTTGGTTACTGCAGAGACTTCTGTTTTATTGGCATCCCTTCAGCATTCTAGGTCTTTCCTAGAATGGTTAGAGCAGATGTTGCTAAAAGAAAAAGCTAAAATACCTCTAGATGACTTCTCAGTAAAAATAAGTTTCTCTACGCAGTTTGTACTTGCTTAATACATCTGAATTTACGAACTCAATCAGACCTCTGTATGTCTCCAGTTACTTTCAGGAAACATGAGGAATTGCTTTTTTTATACTTATTAAGAGAACAAAAATGTAAGACTCTGGTACTGCAAAGAGATCTGACTGGGACTCTGAATGCAGGCAAGCCTGCACTTGGAGTCAACATCCTGCCCTATAGACCTTTATATAGTCAGAGTCTACAAAGTGGGAGACTGAAAAATCCAGCGCTACAAGGTTATTTTAAGTGGAGGGCATTAAAGCTTCCAGATTTGGTAATTAAGTTACGCTGAGGCTGATCTCAGTTGTCCACTGGCTTAGGCCTGAAGGACCTCTTCCTGCATTCATTTTCCCTGATTTGAACATGAAGGTTTTAAAGGTTTTAGACACATATCATGACCTCTGATTGCAATCTTTACTTGTTGCTGACAAAGCTGGTATCACATGAACTCTAAATCACAATAACAGTCGCCATTTGTAACTTTAAACCCTTCTCTGCTTTTCGGAGTATCAGGCTATGTCATGTGTGACTGCATTTTTAGCCTTATTGTAAACTTAGTAGAACTTCAGAATGAGTTTCCTAGATAAGGAGAAGCTGTAGCTGGGAGTTATTTTTCATGGGGCTAGAGAAGGCCCTGACTCACTAATACATAGCCAGCACCAAGCTAAGCTTTTCCCCTGTACCTCAGAACCTGCACATTCTGCCTCTGCACAAAAAAAGCAGCAACACCACCCTTACCAGATCTTGCCTAAACAAAATGCTTTCCCCAACAATACTGAGATATCATATCACTATGCTTACCGGATAGATGTGGGTCTTCCCATTAGGATAAACTACCTCTGCTGCTTCAACACTGAGAGAGAAAGAGAAACAGAAGTAAAATTGTTTTAAATCATGGCCCAAATGTAATCTCTCTCTGACTGGAGATTTATACTCACCTGAATGGCTTCTCACAATATTCACTAAACATCGTGACTATAATATCAAGAACAATTTTTGCCTACAAAATAAAGATAATAATCACATTGAAATCTATCATCTAGTTGTGCTGAAGTAGACAAAAATATCTTAACAAATAATGGGAGGAAAAAAAATCTTGTCTTACTGTCTCTCCATTCTATTCTATTTAATAACTTAACAACCAAAATCCTATCAGTCTACGATACTAGATTGGATTTAAAAAAAATGTTTTACTGCTGCAAAAAGATTTAAACAAAAAACTGGAAATATTTAGTTTTCAAGGCTCTAAAGCATTTATCTATCTTTGCTAAACTCTCTTATGAAGACACACAGGTCTTTATTACCAGTTGGAACTGAGTCTTCCCAGCCTTTAGTCTAACTAGGCATTTCACTGAAGTTCCAAGTGAGAATGTAGGGACTCTGTTGCTTAGAAATATATTATCAAATAAGCTCATCTGCAATTTCTTTTAGTTTACAGTTAACATTTTAAGAGATTTGTATAACAGAACATAATCATGAGATTTAGATCGGCTTCTCAACCTAGAAGGGCTTTTTTTAACATCTGACAGTATAATTTCTTTCATGGAAACAGAACAACACTATTTTTATTTTTACTATCAAGGCAAGCAGTAGCAAGCAGCCATTATTAGTTTGCTTAGAAGCCACTACCCAGCGTACAAATGTATTTGTCATTAACATATTACTGTGTAGTAGGGTAAGTTAAAAGTGTTTTGCTCTTAAGTGTCAAAATAGGGAAACAATGAATGCACAACCTATATTCAAGAACATGCAATTATAACTGCTAAGCTTTCATGTTTCAGCTTTGAGTTTCAGAATTTGCATATGGAAAGACTTTCAATTTGACAATTATTTGTAAAGCATCCCTGCTTGAAAAAGATAACTAAGAAGAAAATGTGTCGTCTTCCCTCCCTCAGCCCAAACATTGAGTAGAAGACAAAATGATTCGTTACAAAGAGTATTCCAGTAAAGCAGGCAAACTTAGTGATTTTACTTTTTGAAGCCTTTCTGATTTAGAAAGTGTTCAAAACCAACTGTCCCCCTAATATACCTAAATTACTTTCTTGTATAAACTGAATACTTAGCGTCAACATAGACACAGTAAAAACAAAATTCAATGAAAACACAATGCTGGCTACAGAGCAAGCCTAAAACCGTGTTGAAAGAATTCCACATAGCCCAATGAGCTATCCTGCCCTTTTGAAAATGGGAGGTCTGCTCCATAAAGTAAATGCCTGGCTACTGTAGGTTTTATATTGAAGCCCCAACACCCAAAGGGAAAACAATGACATTACGGCATATCAGACGCAGGAAATATTAATTTACCTTTGTAATATCTGTGCCAGTACATTCAATAAACACATTTCTGGTGTTTACACTTATTTTTGTATGATCTCCTAAAACATGTAAAGACAAAAAGATGTTGAGAAATGTTATTACTTTTCTTGCAATGACACTGATGTGGACTCCTTCTGTGATTCACAAAGATCACTATTAGGAAGCTGCTATGCCTACTGCACCAACATTCATAATACTTACCAGAAAAGCAACTTTTTTTTTCATTTTTAAATTTATAAACATAAAAGAGGAAAAAGACAGACCAGATTTACCACCCAGTTATGCTTTCAATTTAAAGACACACATATCTACAGGTACCTCAGTATCCATTTGAAGACACAAGCTAGCAGAACAGCAGCCACCTGCTGGTTGCCAAGTGGTTCTGCACCTCCATCCCATCTCATCTTTCCTGGCTTTAGTAATATATCTGCACTTGATGTGTGACACATGCAACAAAGCAGCCTCAGACAGGAATGTATGAAATGGTTTTTAAGAAGTGAATTAGATGGATGAATATCCATAGCTACTTCTGTGAATAAGCACGATCAACTGACACTGCTGGCTGATACGCTACGGGTTTGTCTACATTACTGATTCAGGTTCTTGTATGGGTTCCTTTTAGGCAGGAATTAGTGCTGTGTCTGTACCTGCAGTCATGAGGTGTGCACTGAAGTACTCAAAACTGTTTCTCATCTAGAAGAAGCACGGTAGAAAACCACTTGGGTGTGTCTCTTGTTAAATGGTTGCAAAGTCCCTCACTAGTTGATTCTCTAAAAAGTGGGATTCTGTTAGTAAGCCACAAGCAATTTAGAGCAGCTGTACAGAAATCTGCTTCGTGTTGCCTGTTAGGAATAGATTGCAGTGCATACCTTAAATGAATTTCATTGCCCGTAACCATGCAGCATGGACATACACAGTCTCAAAATCGTATGGGATTGTGCCAAATCCAGCCTCTGTCCTTCTTGCCTTTCCTTGCACCATTCACTAATGCAGATGCACCCCATAGGTGGCAAAGGGAACCAACACTTGATACCCATGGGGATTCTTGCTTCCTTTGTTTCACTCTGAGGAAGTCATTCAACTTCTGTGTTTCAGTTTCCTACCTGAGAAACTAGGTCACAGCTAGACTGGAAAGGCAGGTGCACCAAAGATCTTAAGACTGAGGGGTCTTTTATTCCATTCCCTAGGATGCTGTGCTGTACCTCTTTGCAGATGGAATGTACTCAGCTCTTCTAGACTCACTTCAAAGCAATTATAACCTTTCACTTAGGTGCTTGTAGATAGTCCAAAAAAAAACAATACGGAAGTTTACATTTCATTATCTGTTTTAAAGTACCTTTAACCTGGAGGCTTCCTTCAAATACTCTTAACAAAGAGACATATGTTACATTTAAGTCAACCTTATTTACATTTTATCAACTAAAAATACGCCAAGTTTATATGCAGAACACTCCAAAGTTGGGATAAGCCTAACAAAGATAGATCAGTGGCTGACAGCACCTTCAGCCTGGAACAGTTGCTCCTACCAGCCCCTGTCACAGAGTTTGAGCTGGCTTTTAAGAAGATTTGGTTAGCTGTTTAAGATAAGGATAAGGTTACTCAGGAAAAATATATCCAAAGAGACTATCACTGCAGATTTTAGTGATAGCTGTAGGGAAACAGTTACTAACACTTGACCTAAATATATAGGTAAACTGAAGTATCTTTGTGAAGGGAGTAGTTCTTGCCATGTCATTAATTGGTTTTAGTAAACATGGTTCTCAAAAATAACCCACAGTTTCTTTTGTATTCAGAGGAAGGTCATGTTCAGAAAACACAAAAAAGTCTAGACTTGTTTTTTTAACTCATGAAAATTTTCTGGAATCACTTGTGTGACAGCAAAAGGATTCACAAGAAGTGGTTCATACTGCTGGTAAATGCACTGGGCTTAAGACCTAGGTAAAAAGATCCCTGCTCTGACCACTTAAAATGGAGCATAAAAGACTTGAACTGAAAGCTGTATACGCAAACAAAACAAAACCCAAAATTAAAACAAAAGGACCAGCCAATCAGATAAAATATAATTGAGTTTATGTATTAAGTAAAATGGAAACATCTGGTCACCTCATCTGTGGACAGATACTTTCTAATGGTTTGATTATTGCAGATATCTCAGAAGTATCTTGAAGATATCTCAAAGACCACTGGTGGCCTGCAAGGCTAAAACAGACAGTCTGCATGTTGTGCAATGCTTGTATTGCCCATTATATGATTAATTCCTGTTTCCCCTTGCCCTTGCTCTAGAATAATTAAGTATTGAATAATTTAATACTATTTATTTAATATTATTATATTATATTAAATAATTATCAGTTTACAAAATAATTCCTTACATGCTTCTTTTCGCTAAATGACTCATGGCCAACGTCCATGAGTGCCAATAAAATGCTTTCCTAACACAGGTTCCTGTCACAAGGAATCTTTCTGAGGTTTACACCACACAAATCTATATGAAGCTAAACAGAGAAGTCTGCGACTTTTACATCCTCTTGATGAGAAAAGAGGAACATGAGCACCTTGCGGTAGCAAAAAATTTGGCTGCATTTAAAATGAAAGAAGATTATATGAAATTATAAATGAAACCATTTTAAGAAAACAGAATCATGAATATTACACATGAATATTACGTTTCTGTTAGACGCCCTAACTCATACAAAACAGCCACAGTGTAAGTAATCTTACCATTGATTATTGGTGGCATGGACAGAACAACACCTTTGCTGTCATAAATAACAGGATAAAGTGGCTTGTTTTCAATCAGGTGTAAATAGTGCCGAAGGTGGCTGTCAGTCTGGAGAAACAAAGCACAACTTAACTTTCATGTTAGCTCAACTGTGAACTTCCATACTGCTACAATCCCTTGCTGAGAGATCAATGGGAATTTTGAAAGCTAGAAGGATTGGGCTCAGAGCTTTGAAATGAGAGAAATGGATATTTTGTTTTCTTCAGAAATGTTAAAAATTATTTCTTTAAGGGTCTTCTCAAAGATGCACAGGGCCACGCTGTTCAAACGATGTCCTTGTTCACCACAGGAGACCTTTCATTGCAAAACCCAAGGGCACAAACCCTATTTGTATTAACTTTCCTTAGAACTGATAAAAATTAGCACTACATTACTCTGAATTATAAGTTGTTGAATATTGACACATTTATGCTTAAATTTACATCTCTTCCAATGATATAAGTATATGCTGTACTAAAAACATAATCTATTTTTAGTGTCTGATACCCCTTTGTTTCCTGGCTCTCGTACTCATCTTTAGTCAGAGCTCTTTGAGAGCACCTATGCTCAAGCAGGGCTGTATATTGCAATGATAGTGATAACAGCATCATTTTCAAACACTGACATTTAAAGTGGCCCATGGAAACATCACAAAATTGGACCTGACAGAATCACTTCCTAGCACTTCCCTGGTTTCATTAGGATGCTGGACCAAGAGCAGTGCTGGACATCAGCCTCTTCCACAGCTTCACTTGCCTAATACACAGTTGGGTAAATAATTCAATATCTTCCTCAAGTAAACTGGCCAAATTAAAGTAACATTTAAAAATCACTTCAAGCTTTTCTCAGCTTTGTACACTATCTTAGCAGTGTGGATAGACAAATATCCAACCATTTTGCAATATTATTATGAGCATCATGAAAAGCAGCTTTCGTGTTGATAAATCAGAGGGTTAATATCAAACTCTTAATTCCAAGAGTTATGCTTAGCCATAAAACACTGTGATATACCTTTTATTGACAATAAAAATAAAGCATTACTGTGTGCTTTTCATGAACAAGCAAAATGAACAAAGCTGTACAAAGCTACAGAAGATAACTGTTTTATTTGTAAGAACAACCCTTAACAACAAGAATATGGGATGTTAAGCCTCAGAAATTTATCTTCCTGCATTTAGCACAAGAAATCTGAAAAATCCTACTTACCCTATACAGATCCATAATTTGTGAAGCTGTGTACTCTTGGGATTGATTCAAGGGCTTGAATTTAATTTCTGAAGGTGCTTTAGCTGTATAAGTAAACGGACCAGAGATGGTGTCCAAGTCATGGGTACCTATGGCTACTAAAGCTCTTTTCCTGGAAAGAAAGGCGGCAAAATAATGATTTTCTTAGCGATTTTTGGAGCTCCTTTGAGATAATGTCATGATGTTCTATAGTCTTATGAATTCACAGAATTCACAGAAGAAAACTAGAAATTATTTTCACAAATATAATTTTAACAAAAGTTGACAACACATCTAACAGCCAAAGGCAAATCCAAAGGGACTGTTGCAAAACACTTCTTTCTCAACTGTTGTAGGAGCCATTTACGCTGAAAAATACTGAGAACAGGCAGAAACAAGCAAGAAAATGAGAAGGATCAGGAGAGATACTACAGAAGAGTCCCCTTATCATGACTATAAATACAATGCCTCTCTGCAATAGGGCTGTGCAGCCTTAACATGACCAAATCATACACGTAGACACTATACACTACTTTAAATTTAAGCACTAACCTGCAAATATTTTGGTGTAGTTTTTCTTGGAGGTCAATGAAACTGTCATAACGTTCCTTGGTAAAAGTTATATTGCGAAGGACTGCAGCTACAGCATGAGGACGGACATGGGCAGTCTGCAATTTACAACAGCCACATGTTATAAATTCCAAGTACATGGAATAAACAAAACTCAAACTGATTAAATGTACACTTTTCTTCATAAAATGCTCTCTCATAAAGTAGTGATAAAAAAGAAAACTCATGGAAAAACAACAGAATTCCCAAAGGGAAAAAAAACCCCACTCTAGGTCTAGTAGAGGCAAGGAGGTTTCTAATACACTCGTGTCACAGCCCAGAAGGTCAATGCAATGTAGGCATCTGAAACTTTCATTTGATCTGCTACAAGTTTCTCCCAAAATAACTTGTCTATTCTTCCTCCCCCTCCCATTCTCTAAGAATAAATCACAATGAGTAAAAATATTTAAATTTCTTTAGCTCTTGTTCCACAAATAAGATTTCCAGTCCTGCTGCTCTTGCAAAATTAGTATTGACAGTTCATACCCATCTTGCCTGTTCAGAAAGTCTCAATTAATTTACAAGGTGCAGCAAACGCTTTTACCTGCTCAGTGATAATCAGCTTCTGACCTTCACCCTGAGCTGGTATAATCTTTTCATACCTAGGGAGATTTATCCTAGAACAAAACCAGAAATGTCTGTAACTGAAAGACAGAAAGTTGCTAAAATGTAGGAAACTTTACAAATGTATCAACAATTATATGTAGAAAACTTTCTTAATAACATTTCTTAGCACATAAGTTAGCTAATTGTTCAAAACTTGTTTTCTGTGAGATGGGAAATGGATCACTGAACTAGAAAGGAAGGACTCAAGAGGATAAAGTCACAGTGGAAGTGTGAAATAAATTATTTGTATCAGTATTTATTACAGAGGAGCACAAGCAAGTTCCTCTGCAGGATTTCTTTACAGAGGATATGTCTCAAATGGAACAGCAGCTGAGGCATTTTCCGAACAGATACAAAACCCAGTAACATTCTAATCAAGTCTTTTATAAATATGTAAAAGAGGAACACCTGACAAATCTGATCTACATACGAGATCGTACTCAAAATCCAAGCAAGTGGCAAGTTTGTTTAATGACCAAAAACAGACTCATATTTAAACAAATAACAAACTACACAAAAGTCTCACAAGCGTGCATTACCTTTCTTTAAACACCTGCAGTCCTCGGACCAACCCTTCAAGGCAAAGAAGGTCATAACGGTTGGCAGGAACATCAATTTTATAGATAACGGTTTCAGATGCACCCTTTGCCTTTTCTTCACCTTTTTCTTTGCTTATAATGTCTTTCTCAGATGTCTGAAATTAAGCAAAAATATGTCTTTAACCTGAAATGTATAAAAAGTCACAGGAGTATGACAGTGAGATGATATAATAAAAAAGGTATTATTAAAAAAAAAAGTTTAAAGCTGTAATTTGGCTTTATAAAGCAAATGGACACACCAAATACCAGAAATTACATAAAATCTAACTCTTTCTCAGAATCAGAGACTGTAATGCAGCTCGCCAAAAGAAAATTCACTATTATAATTTGAATTTGAAAAAATAAAAAGAGACCATAGAAGCTCCAGGTTAGCAGATCCCAGTGCAGAACTGGGACTTTATTTTTGACAACACATCGGCCAATGGCTCGTCATATCAAGTCTATTCTGAAACAACAAAGCATAACATATGATGTTCAGCTATCTTTTGATAAATATTGTTGAAATATCATTCCAAATTAAAAAGCAAAAACAAAACAGGCCTATTTCAACAAGACTTACACAGATACAGTTAACAGAGCCAGTAAATTTTCACAAGTATGGAATCTAAACCAAAACTTCAAATATAAATTAGCTGTGACTCAGGTAACGACGTCCAGGACAAATACATTTTTGTGGATATTGCACAGAAGAATGCACACAAAACAAAGCCAAATGGATCTTGTAAAATACGTTCAATACATGGTCGACAGCCATATTTATGCTGCTAAATAAAATGGAGCCAGACTGAAGACGAAGCAGCACAGACTGCCAACCTCCAGAAAGTTCAGCAATATGCCATTCTGGGGACTCCTGCTTCCAAGACACTAATTTTGTCTGTTTTTCTTTTCAGTTTCAAAACAGATTATTGTGTTAATACAGTCTATGACAATAGTATTGTATAACAAGAACCTAAAGGTATGTGTCAGATATTCTGCTCTGTGCCATGGAGATGTATGAGGGTATTTCAGGATGAAAAGCCTGCTGCTGCGGTACTGCTGAAAGATCAGATCATATGGATTGAAGGGGGCGTTCATGTCTTGTCCAGGCTGCTTTATGCAGATAACCAAGCGCATGAAACCCTCCAGATATGTTCTTGGTACACATTAGAGGGCACTGATCAACTCTGTACCAGGGAATATGCTGGAAATAATGCAGACAAACTTTTACCGAATATAAATGCTGTCAGTACATAATATCTACTGAAAAATTAACAAATAAAAACATTACTTACAACTTCATCAAGCTCCAAACCAAACTCAAAGCAAAGGTCATTAAATTCTTCATCAGCTGTGAAGAAGAAAGGTGGCTTTTGGTTAATAAGCAGCCATTGGACTTTTAAAATAACCTCTTTGTGTTTGATTTGAATCTTTTTCAAACAAGATAACAATGTATTAATAACTCAAGTGGCAACCTCTTTGGTACATCTTGAGTTTAGTACATGCTGAATTTAATACATGTTGAATTTATTGGCGTGTCATTCGTAATTCGTACAGTCGCAGGAAGTGCTTCTGAGTCTCGGGAGCCCACCTTCACAACCAACCAGCTCCTCAACCCCATTTGTCAGAGTAACTCTGGACTGAGCAATGGAAACAGGTGGGAGTAATGGGACAACTTCTGACAACTTCATCCATCAGTCACCTTGTCATCCAGAGGCTGCATCAGCTCCGTACCAACACACAAGTAACGCAGCCCTGAGCTGAAATGGAGCTGTGCGCCCGTGCACGTGGGCCTGACATGCTGTTGCCTGTCCTTGAACAGTCCCAGCCATGCCAATAACTCTGCATTCCCATTCCTAAAGCGCCAGAGAAGAAGGACTGAATGAAAGCACAGTATATCACAGACTTTATTGCGACCTTTCGATACTTAAAGGGGGCTTACAAGAAAGATAGGAGAAGACTTTTTAGCAGGGCCTGAGGGAACAGGACAAAAGGTAATAGTTTTAAACCAAAAGAGGAGAGGTTTAGACTACATATTAGGAAAAAATATTTTACATTAAGGGTGGTGAAACACTGGAACAAGTTGCCCAAAGGAGAGGTGGTAGATGCCCAGCCCCTGGAAACATTCAAGGACAGGGTGGATGGGGCTCTGAGCAACCTGATCAAACTGACAACGTCCCTGCTCCTACAAGGGTATTGGACTGGATGACGTTCATAGCCCCTTCCAACCCAAAGCATTCTATGATTAACCATTGGCTTTGCCTGCTCACATCTCTTCCCTCTCTTTTTTGATTGAACTGCTTCCTAAATCAGCCAGTGGAACTCCAAACAAGAGTCTGCAACATGGAAAAACGCAGTTCCCAATGGGCCGTGTCTGGATGAGGGCTGCAGGGTGCAGGAGCAAGCTGGGCCTGGCTGCACCTCAACACCAGCACACGGTCGACCTGCAGCCTGGGCTTCTCCTGCAAGTCAGCTTGGCTCCATTGCAATGTGCAATGAGGCAAGGGGTAGCTGCCGGGGGCTAGGCAGTCACAGAACCACAGAATGTCCTGGGTTGGAAATGACTGACAAGGACCATCGAGTCCAACTCCTGTCTCTGCACAGGAGAACCCCAACATTCACACCGTGTGTCTAAGCGGGTTGGCCAGATGCTTCTGGAATATTGACAGGCATGGCACTTTTTCCATGGGCAGGGCCACCTCCCACCAGAGGCTGCTCAAGGCCCCATCCAACCTGGCCCTCAATATTTCCAGGGATGGGGCATCCACAGCTTTCCTGGGCAACCTGTGCCAGTGTCTCACCACCCTCATCGTGAAGAATTTCTTCTCAATATCTAATCTAAACCTTCCCTTCCAATTTAAAACCATTCCCCTCCATCCTGTCACTACCTGCCCTTGTAAAAAGTCCCTCCCCAGTTTTCCTGTAGTCCCTTCAGGTACTGGAAGGCTGCTCTAAGGTATCCCCGGAGCCTCCTCCAGGCTGAACAACCCCAACTCTCAGCCTGTCCTCACAGCAGAGGTGCTCCAGCCCTCGGATCATCTTCATGGCTCCTCTGGACCCGTTCAAACAGTTCCATGTCCTTATGTTGGGGATTCAGGAAGTGCACACAAGGCTCCCGGTGGGGTCTCACGAGAGCGGTGCAGAGGGGGAGCAGCCCTGCCGCCCACGCTGCTTCTGATGCGCGGCTCCCCCCGAGCGAGGATGCGCTGCAGCACCAACCGGCCTCCCAGGGCCCCGCCCGCCGCACTCACTGTAAGCCTTGCCCAGCGCCTGGAAGAGCGGATCCCGCTTCACGCTGACGGTCGGCATGGCGGCTCCCGCCTGACCCGCCCCGCGCCTGCGCCACCGCCCCGCGCGCCGCCCGCGCCGCCTGACCGCCTGCTGCTCACCGCCCCTCGCCCCCCGCTCCGCCCGCCCATCCCCGCCCCGCGCTGCGCGGGGAAACCGCTTCCAGCGCCCGCGGAGCGCGTCCGCCCTCCCGCTGCGCCGCGAGGGGAGGCGGGCAGCGCGCCCGGCACCGGCAGCGCGGCGGGCAGCTACGGCGAGGCGCTCAGCCTGGGCCCTGCGGCGGCTACAGGGGCGGGACGAGCGGCGAGAGGGGCGGGGCGAACGGTGAGGAGCGGGGCGAGCGGTGAGAGGGGTGGGGCTAGGGGGCGGTGCCAACGGCAGGGGGTGAAAGCGAGAGGCACGGTGGGGTCATCCCGGCTCGTCCCGCGCCGCTGCCGTCCGGTGGGAGGTGGGCGTCCCCGCCGCTGTTGCTGGAGGGCAAGGAGGCTCTGCAGCAGTCCCAGAGGGACCCGGACAGGCCGCATCGATGGGCTACGACCAACGGGATGAGGGGGTCAACGAGGCCAAGTGCTGGATCCTGCGCTTGGAACATAACACTCCAGGCCTGGGGAAGAGTGGGTGGAGAGCTGCCTGTCAGAGAAGGACCCGGGGGTTCTGGCTGACAGTGGCTGAATATGAGCCAGCAGTGGCCCAGGTGGCCAAGAAGGCCCATGGCATCCTGGCTTACATCAGCCATGGTGCGACCAGCAGGAGCAGGGAAGTCATCCCTCCTCTGTACTCAGTGCTGATGAGGCTGCACCTTCAATCCTATGTTCAGTTTGGGGCCCCTCACTACAAGAAGGACATTGAGGGGATGGAGTGCGTCCAGAGGAGTGGAACAGAGCTGGTGAAGGGGCTGGAGCACAGGAGTAATGAGGAGCCGCTGAGGGACCTGGGGCTGTTTAGCCTGAAGGAAAGGAGGCTGATGGGAGACCTCATGGCTTGCTGCAGCTCCTTGAAAGGAGGTTGTAGCGAGGTGTGTGCTGGTCTTTTCTCCCAAATGACAGGTGATAGACGAGAGGAAATGTCCTCGATTTCTGCCAGGTTCAGATTAGACATCAGAAAAAAATTCCTCACTGAAAGAGTGGTCAGGCACTGGAACTGCTGCCCCGGGAGGTGGTGGAGGAATTTTAAAAGACAGGTTGCTCAGGGATACGGGTTAGTAGTGGACAGGTATGGTTGGACCGGATGATCTCAATGGCCTGTTCCAACCAAACTATTCTGTGATTCTTTGCCAGTTCCGAGGTGTTTTCCTTTCATACTGGATTAGTTTTTGACGCTACCAGTCACCGACAGCCTGGGCTGAGCGCCTGGTGGGAGGATGACGGTTTAATGAGGAGTGGAGGTGTTAAACCACAATCCTCGGGGAATTCTGAGTTCTTGGTTACCTTCCATAACTTCTGTAAGAGCCTCAGCGTCTGGAATAAGGCAGGAGCTGCCCGATGTGCCTGGATGCTCCTTGTACAGCCCGGCTCCTCGGGCCGCTGTGCCTCCGTCCCCGGTGCCCTCGTCCCAGGCAGGAATGCAGTGCCCATGTCCCGGTGCCTCAGACCCAACCAGGGAAGCGGTGCCCCGGTCTCAGCCGGACTCCAATCCTGGTGACTTCGCTCCTGCCAGGGTCCCGGTGCCCTTGTCCCAACGGAGGCCCCTTGTCCCAGCCGGGTCGGCAGTACCTCCGTTCCCGGTGCCTCCGTGCCCGATGCCCCTGTGCCGGTGTCCCTGATCCAACTGGAGCCGCGGAGCCTCCAACCCCGGTGTCCTTGTCCCAACCGGGGCTGCGGTGCCCCCATCCCCGGTGTCTCTGTCTCAACTGGAGCCGCAGTGCCTCCGCCCCGGTGCCCCCATCCCGGCCGGAGCCGCGCTGTCCCCGCCGCGGCTGTGCCCACCTCCGTTCCTGGGCGGGGCGGGACGGCCGCCTCCCCGCCCCCGCGTGCCGTGGCCGCGCCGGGGGCCGGCGGGCAGGTGAGCAGCGCCGGGACCAGCACCGGGAGCCGGCTGAACTCCCCGCGCTGCCGCCCCGCCGCCAGCATGAAGGTCGAGTTTGCCCCTCTTAACGTGCCCCTAAAGAGGAGGATCCAGACGGTCGCCGTGCTGCAGTGGATCTTCTCCTTCCTCCTGCTGGGTAACACCTGCTCCCTCCCTGCCCTTGCCCCGCACTGAAAACGGAAAGAATCGGCGTTTTCCTTAACCATGTCCCTCCGCTCTCCTCCTCTTCCCAGAAAGCTTTGGGTGACGTTTTTTGGGGGGTTCTGTTTGTTTCTTTGGGTTCTATTTCAAATAAGATATTAAAAAGTCACGCACAGCGTCTTCCCGCTGAGATGATCACGAGGTTTCTGACAACTAACAGCTTCTTATCGAGCGTGAGAATAAAGGCTGGTTACATGACTAACGCTGTTCTCGTTACTAATTCTGTAAAATAACTTCGTATACTGTATTTCAATAAAATTCTCATTTACCTAGGTGGCAAAAATTGATAAGGATTGACGGTGAACTGGCTTAAATGCAGCTGCTTCTCTAAATTTAGGAAAATGTCATCACTTGCTTTAAGATAATGTTCCTAACAATTCTATATTTCCACTGATTATTTCTCTATAGTGCATTTTCCTAATACTTTAATAGACTCTTATCACTGAACACCTATTTAGAGCAGCAAATCTTCTCATGAGTAGTTATCTTCATCTTGATAAAATGAGTTACTTGATAAGGTAAGCTAAGCCTCAGCTCTCTGGGATCAGATCCATGGATTGTGTAAATTGACAAGTGGTTATTGAATAGTCTGTGTGGAACAAAACTGTTCAGAGGGACAGAGCCACTGACCAGTGTGTTACTGAAAGAGTTGGAACAGTTTACAATTGTCTATGCTTTAGGACTTAAAAAGAGAAAAGAAATGAACGTATCTTCCTTGTATATCCTGCAAATATCATCCAGGTGGTGGTCAGATGTCTTTCAGATGTGTTTTTTTAGGCTGTTAGCCCACGCATAATGGATTGGGGTACGTGGGGGAAGCTTGTAGGATCTGAAGCACCTTCACAGATTTATCCTTAGCACTTGGCTGTTTTACCTCTAAATCACATGTGGTTGGACTATGAACAGTTCATGTTTGTGGCTACATTGTAAATAGCCTGTGCTTTTAATTTTCTGTTATTGAATTACATCTTGGCATATGCCATAATTCCAGGCTAATGAAAGGCAATGGAAGTACAGTGGCAGCGGAAGGAAACAGTTTTTTTATCCTAGCCTGGTTGGTAACAATGCTGCTGCAGAAAATCATGTCCTCCTGTGCTAACTGGAAGTGACTGGGCTGCAGAAATTCCACTCTTACCACAGTTTAGTGGGAGAAGTGGGCAGCTGTCTTCTGCAGCTGGTGCTGCCTGGGAATAAATCTAAAGGAAAATGCACAAGGAAGTGGTCTTACAGCTGGTCATGTTGAGTATAGTGAGTGCATGTGGCCATGAAAAAATCTGTTTGCAAGAATGCTTGAATTTTGGTGGACAAATTGCTTCTAATAATAATCACCTGCTTGTGCTTTCATGAGGGTGTTTATCTTTAGAGCTATCCAAAGTGACCTTCTCATTTTGTAGGTGTTCCCTTTCAGTCTTAGGATAGTCAGAGTGATCTGGCCAGAGTTTCACTTAGCTCCAGGAACATTCAGATGGCTGAATCCTAAATTACTTAAATAAGTAAAAAATATGTTGGTTTCTGATGTTTCAGATTGCAATTGTGTATGGATTTTTCAGTCTTTTTTTTTATCTGCTGAGCTGACAAAATATGGAAACATTGTAAGCTCTTGAATTCAGAAGTGACACTTTCAAACCACACAGGGGATGCCCAAATACAAGTGAAATCCTCTGTGAGTTCATCACAGGATAGGTTGGAGGGGTAGGTGGTGTTTAGGGGTTGCTGTGTGTCTGGATCTAGTTTATACCAATCAGGATCATCTGTAGATTCAGTATTTCTTACGTAAAAATATCTGCATGTGAAAACTTAAACAGATGACACCATATGATAACTAATGATTCAGATGATAGATACAGGGATTCTGTTTAGAGCAGGGTATAAATAGGGTAGTGGTTAAAGTTGTCCATCTAGGTATGTGGTGATGTGCTATAGCTTAATAAAATGAACTGTTAGGACTAACAGATAAAAGTAAGGTAACTGTAAAAATTAGTGCCCTGAAAGAGGCTGAATGGGGTAATTATATCATTTACATCTGGGAAGTGATATGTGAAAACATGATTTGGCACATCAAATGAGCTGTTGGGGGAATGTAAGTCTGTAACAACTTGGCATCCCTATGTGACTTGAATAGAAGACTCTGAAAGTCAAGCATTGTTTCTATCTTCCTAGCTGAGACCCTTAAGAGCAGTTGAATTTAATGTAAAAAAAGCACATTGTGTTGGTCTTTGCCTCTTGCTCTCCAGGCTTGCTTTGTGGTAACACGGTGTAGTTTTCTAAGACTTGATGATGGAAAATGCTCTCTTGCTTGTGTGAGTGAAGGCTGCTCACAAGTTGGCCTGACGTACATAGGTGCAATAGTTTTTGATGACTGGGAATGTCACCACCACTTGTAGAAGGAGCAAATCAGTCAACGCATACTAAACAAATAGCTGCAATAGCATGATACAAACAAGAAAGTTCTGCTTCTTTGCACAGCATACTGGCTTGGGCTGGGTCTGTACTACAGATAGATTGCTTCTGCTGTAGAGCATAAGCAGAATAAACATGCTTCTGCCTCAAAGAAGCTGTACAGATTACACACAATAAGAACCTCTTTAAAATTCCGGCTGTAAGTTCCTGTGCTTCCCTGCTCTGCACTGCAGGCTGCCAAAGTTCGACCCTCAAGCAGAAAAGACAAGTTTTCATTGTAGTGGTGGCTCCTCTGTTAGTTCTGAAATACTGCCATCTGTATCTAAGCGCTTCCAGATTAGATGGGGGAAATGTCCACCTAACAGTTTCCCATTGTGTGCCAGCTGAGACTACCATGTGGTTTCCTATCTCATGTGCTCTAAGTGCAGCAGCCTGAAATACCTTAGGTAAAGTTCCACTAAAGACAAGTGGTTTAAATGGGCTTCCTTCTTTGAAAAGAAGAGTAGGATCAGCCTGGAATCTAGAAAACTAAAGCTGTAAAAACTGAAACCCAGTAAATGGTAAAATTATGCTGTTTCTTGCTGTATTAAGCAGAAATCCAAACCAGCTTCAGGCTGAAGCATGATTTCAAGTTATTAGTGTTTCATTGCTGCAACAGCAAATATATGAAGTTTTGCAATTTCAGAGTAACTTCTTTGGAAAGAAAAAGCTGAAACAGATGATTTTGATGGAGTTTTGTGCTTGTAATTGCTGTTATTGGAGGTTCATCGGAACAGTCCCGGGGCATGTCTGGCTCCCTTCCAAGCTCGTGGAGCACCCACATCATATCCACCCGTGTGTCTCTGTGCTGTTGTCCAGCCCAACCCCAGGCAGAAAGTCACCCGAAGAAATTAAATCTCCAAGCTGCTGGACCAACTGGAGGCGAGAGCAAAGAGGTTATAATCTCACTCCCATTTTTGTACTATAGGATTCGTGGTACGTATACACAAAAGAAATTGGCACTACGGATGAATGCAATGGATGTCCCTGGTGTTTAGCATGACATAGAACCATAGAATGATTTGGGTTAGAAGGGATCTTAAAGTTTATCTAGTTCCAACCAACCAGACCAGGCTGTTCAAGGCCCCATCCAACCTGGCCTTGAACACTTCCAGGGAGGGGGCATCCACAACTTCCCTGGGCAACCTGTGCCAGGGCCTCACCACCCTCATTTGAAGAATTTCTTCCTAATGTCTAATCTAAATCTCCCCCTTTCCAATTTAAAGCCATTCCCCCTCGTCCTATCACTACATGCTCTTGTAAAAAGTCTCTCCCCAGCTTTCTTGTAGCCCCCTTCAGATATTGGAAAACTGGACATCTTCGCTTTAAGCTTGGAAATATTTTTGTTAAGAACTTTGAATTAATTTTGGATGTTAATAGCATGTCGGATATTGTCCTGCTAGGAACCAGTGTAGGTTTTCTGTTTCTTGCTCAGTAATTGAGCAGTGATTTACCCCTGGTGTGTGAGCTGGGTGCCTCAGTACTGCCCATCTGTGAGCCTAGTTTGTATCAGGAGCTGATCAGTACCTAGGCTGGGAGTGGATCAAGGGGTTCATTTAAAGGCAAAATAATTCAAACAAAGAAAAATCAATGAGATCTGGGTTAAGTGCAGCTTTGCAGGTGCTTTTTAGCCTTTTGGGCTTTTTTCCTGCCTAATGTACACAAATCAAATAACAGCACTTTGAGGAAAATAAAGCTAGAAGGCAAGTTGGTGATCTTCTCCTCTGCCATATTCTATGTGTTTGATGCGAAAAGGGACAGGGGAATTTAGGCATGTACAAGATCAAATTCAGAACTAGGTAACTTGGGTGGAGTGGTGGTATCTTAGTCCAGACAATGAGATGGAAACAACAGAGTTTAACCCTATCACAAGGACACTAGGATTTTGCTTTGGGATGGGGTGGTGTTAGGGGAGAGCGGTACATTTTCTGTGGCTCCATTTCTAGGGTCAGCTGTGGCGTGCAGGTGTCTTTGATGCTGGGGAATGACTGTTGGGCATGTACTCCTGTGTTTATTTGCAGAATACTTAATAATACAAAATCAGTACATGATACAAGGTATACTTTAATATGTGTGAAGCCACAAAATAATATGCTGAAGACATTTGTGTGTATTAAAGCACATCCTGTTCTCTAGTGATTAAACAACTGCACGTGTAGAGTGGAGTGCTCTGTTAATTGGAGTTGGCTGAAGGCAGTTTTGAGTTGTGGATCTGACTTCCTCAAAAGAACAGAAATGATGAAACATTTGCCAAAGACTAAGAGATTGCTGCTGGAATAATAAGTGTTGAGAAAGCAGCTGTCAGTGCTAAAGCAAAAAGTAAACTTCTCTTTTTTCCCATGATGATTTGTTATCTGGTGCTGATTTAATTAATTAGCTGTAACTAGCTAACTAAACTGGTCTCATTCTTCCTCAAAGCCTTTTTTTAAAACCTCTTTTTTAATACCTCAGAAAACTCAGCTAAGCTCTGTGAGCCTTTCCTAGCGAGTGGGCTGGTGTTACTACTTGAAGTGGTCAGGCTGTATTTATCTCTCTCTGAAGCTCATTGCTGGCCGGTGAGCAGGAACTGATGCATTATCACAGAGGATAACAGGGTACTCACTGATGCTTGACTGACTAGTATTTCTAGGAATGCTACTCCTGTTACCTACATCTTATGGAGAGAATTTAACCATGTCTCCATATATATTTGTTTCTATGTCCTGAGAATAAGAAGAGAAAAATGGCTGTGCTGTGTCAGGCCAGAGGCCCTGGCTTGGCAACCTGCATGTGAAGAAAATTGCTAGTAGATGCCTAAGGAGAATAAAAGAAACAGGAAGTATATAGACTAAATTTGGCATGCTGTCTCAGGATTTGGTAATTAATAACTGAGGAATTTACTATATCCAGACCACAAGTCTACAAGTCAGTAATACCTAACGCTCTGTATCTCTAGTTTATCAGTATTTGCCTGTGGAAGGTCTGCTTGCTTGGGAGCTGGAACCAAATTCCAGAGTAAACAAGCCTTTAAACCAGCCTCCAAACTTTGGCATCTGAGCGTTTGTATTTGTTATCATTGCAGTGTTGAAATACAGCTCCCTTGGCAGGAATACTCAAATATCCTTGTGACTGGGGTTCCCAGTTGCAACCAGTAAACTAACAAAGGACCTCCACTATATGAGGCTGATATGTATTCAACAAATGCTGACCTCCTTGCTGCCTCGGTTCTGGAGATGGCTACCAAATCCGTGTGGACTTCAACAGTTTCCCAGTGGAGTTAGTTTAAATAAATTCCCAGCTTGTTTTTTGCTGGAGAGTCCATATCTGCCATGGGTAAGAAGTGACAGCAAGTTCCTGTGCTTCTGGTAAAGATCTGTCTATTGACAGAACTACTCAGACCAGTAAGCTCACAGTAGATATTGCTCAAACATTTTTGACTCTTTAGTAACCGCAAATGCATTCGGAACTTCCAATTGCTGGGATCAGCTGTTATTTCCCTACCCAGTGTATTGGTTTCCTACTTCCCATCTCTGTGGTATTTAGCTGTGTTATGAATTTGGTGCCCACAGCTGTAAACTTAGAGCCTGTTTAATGAGTGAAGCATCAGGTGTTCAAACAGCATCAGGCGGGATGGCTGCCAGTGTTGTTAGCTAACATATCATATTTTTCATCTATTTCCTGCAGCTGATGAGTATGCACATGTTGTAAATGGGGAAATAGAGGAAAAGGGATGTAAAGTCTTGCCAATGTTGGTTGGCAAACCGGATTTTCAGAGTCTCATGGCAGTGATTTGTCTTTTAATCCGAATTGTTCTCCCCCAGTACACAACAGAGATATTTTCAAAGCTTTACTTCAAATTTAAGCAAAAAATTATGCTTACAGTGTACACTGGAACAACATGCAAAGAGGCAACTATATAGTAAAGTGCTGAATTCCAAGTTATTCACCTTTTGCCTGGAATTTGTTTATGAGTTTAAGTAAAGTGGTTCCCATTTATTTACTGAGTAAGTTCTTTACTTCTCTGAAGGAGAAACCATTGGTTTAGTGTTTATAGGCTCAATGGTTCTGAGTCATCAGTGTTTAACTCCTCTTGCAGGCTGTTAATGCATTGAAATAATGAGGGAGTATGGTAAAAAGAATTTCCTTGGTGTGTCTCATTCTGAATGCAATAATAAATTGGCTTTGTCCTACAAGTCGCTGAGCTCCCTTTAGGAAGAGCTGACAATGTACTTATCTCCCCATACCTCACATGCACGCAGGAATGTGTTCAGCTAAAGCAAAGGAGGGAGCTTGTTGATCTCCTGTCAGTTTGTCTGCATTCTGTTAAATAGTGCTGTCTGGCACTTACTGCTGCTGATTTAATTAGCTCGCACAGCAAGGAAGCTTTGATCCAAAGCAGCTTTCAGCTATTTGGCTGGGAAACTGATAGTAAAAAGCCATGTGACTCTGCATTGAGCCAAAAGTCCTTCTTTTGGAAGCATGGGAAATAAAAATACTTAGCAATTTTTGCATAACATCTTGAAATTAATTGATATATGGCAATTAAAAATCTTATCATATTTATTCAAACTTAGACCTTGAACTTTGGCATTCTGTCCAGATTAACATTCCTAGAAATTTCTATATTTTCAGGATCTCTTGTTCAAAGAACAGGTAATGACTTTTCCTCAACATATTTCTATGCCCTACTTTGAAGTGTTGCTCATGTGGGATTCCCAGCGAGTTCTCCCTCTGAAGGAGTGGAATTGAGTGTCACCTTTCACCTGTGTTACTCGTCCAGCACTAACGATGTTTCCTAGAAGTTGTTGCACCTTTCAGGAGTTTTCCACATCAACTTTGGATGTCTGTGGTCTGCAGTTAGAAGTGGTATTTTTCTAGAGCTCTTACAAAGGTGCTTTTCTGTGCAAGACTGGGGTTGCCTGTTTAAGCAGGAAGCAATGTGTTTCTGTACTGATGGTACTGAAGAACAGAGCATTCTTCGAAACAGTAGATTTAATCCTGCTTTCTGTTTTTTTTTTTTGTGGTTCTTCCCTTCCCCCTTACTTGGAGCAAAGTGTAAAGGCACAACTGGGCAAAGTGTATGGGCACAGGGATGCCCATGGGTCAAGTTAAGCTCTGAATTATAGCAGCTCGAAATCTGGAATCTTCTGCGAGATTTCAGTGCCCAAGTAATCTCTCTCTTGAATGAAGCTGATCTTAACTAGGATGAGAGTATTCTGCTGTTGGTCCATCTGCTTATTTCAGAGTTTTCAGTTCTGGTAGTATTTACATTGTGTTAGCCAAATTACTGCCTGGTGTACTTATGTTATTCTTTTACTCCACTCTATTTACTTATGTATAGATCAATATGTTTCACTGGTGTAACTCCTTGTAGGACATAATAGGATATTGCCTTCAGGAAAGCCAGTCGGTTGTGGGACATACAAAGTGGAGTTTGCTTGCTGTTGTATAAGTACATGATGCTAAAGCCCTGGCTCCTTTGCAAACCTGGAATTCAGCCTCTGCTGAATTACTCTGATCCATGAGCCTGATGCATTTTGTTCCCAAGGCATCAGAGCGTGCTTCTGCAGGGTGTGCTCCATGGCAGAGAGCCAAGGGAACTGCTGTGCTGTGCTTCAGCTGGCAGCATCCATCGCTGCTTGAGTTGCTGCAAGGGTGAAAAACTCTGCAAGTCTTGCAAAGGTAATACTTCCATAGGGAGTTTCCCTGAATTATTATTTCAGCATTGTTCCCTAAAGTAAAACATTCTGTTTAATCAAAAAACTTTTTCTGAGTTTTTGAATTGTGTATAATACACTTCCTATGTATTGTTTCTGTGGTAGGATTTTATAATTCTTATTAACCTGGGCCTGAATGTATCAGGGCTTAACACTGCCAGTTTGTTCCCATAGCGATTGTGAGTTTCTGTTTACAGGGATATGTTTGGAGGCTGAAATGGAACCTCTTAATTTATTTGGTCTTGCTTAGTGCATTTCCTCAGCCAGTCACAGAGCACAATGCGCAGGGAGTAGAGCTACCATCCCTATTTTATAGGCAGAGAAACAAAGAAACAGAAAGGGAAAGTTCTTGCCTAACACTACTGACATTAGAATAGAGACCTTGCTGTGTCCCCCTTTCCTTCCCTAACTTTGTTTGCTTCTTGCTCACTGAAGTGTCACATCTTCGTTAGCTCTTGCCATCTCCTTTTATTCAGCCTTAAGTAAACCAGGTGCTCTGTACCAAACGTTAGTGTTCACCCTCCCCATGGGGAGAAGACAAGTCTGTTGGTTCCCAGCTTATGCTTTTGTTTTATTAAAGTAAACCAGCATCATCTTAAGTTTATTCATCAAGTTGTTCAATAAGTCAGAAATACAGACAGAGGTGATACACCCTTGCAGGTGTTTCATTCACCTTCAGTGTAACAACACTCATGCAGTCTGGAATAAGCCAACTTCAATTTGTATGCGTTCTGAGTAGCATCCATAATAAAAATATCAGGGCTGGGAATTCAAGGTCTTAAAACAGACAGGCATGATTAATGCTTGCTATAGTTTCCTTTTTTGTCTCTTGTAGCAGAGCTTTGCTGCGGATTCTTTGTGATCCTACTCCTGGGCAATTTCTGGTTCCTCGCTCTCCTGTACCTGCTGTGGCTCTACTTTGACTGGGAAACACCACGCATAGGGGGAAGACGGTCCGAGTGGGTCAGAAGCTGGACTGTTTGGAAGTATTTTAGGGAGTACTTTCCCATTCACGTGAGTAAAAGGTTTCTCACAGAACTAAAAACATTGGAACAGACATAGCTTGAATAGCCATTAGTGTGGACAAACGTCTAAGACTCATCCTTGGTAAAATTCTAATACTTACTCTTGGGTGAACTGAACTTCTTTTTAAAACATGGGAAACCTGAGATTCTGTGATAGAAAGGGGCAGGGGGTGATTTCTACTTGAGCTATTGGGTCTGAAGATAGTGCCTCAGCACAGTAAATGCTAAACGTGACATCCTGAGACACATCTATTTAACCATTGTTCAGCTGTAAAATGGGACAGTAGTTCAAAGTGCTCAGAAGGTAATGAATTGTCATTGGTTCTGTGTCCTGTTAATGTGCAATCTCCATAGTTGTTGTTTTTGAGAATCCTTCTGAGGTAAGTATTATAAAGTCCTCCACTGTCTCTATTTTTCAGCTTATAAAAACTTCAGATCTGAGTCCAAATCACAACTACTTATTTGGCTTTCACCCTCATGGGGTCCTGGTAGCTGGAGCCTTTGGAAACTTTTGCACCGGTCCAAGTTTCAAAAATTTATTTCCTGGGCTTACTCCCTATCTTCATATCATGCCCATCTGGTTCAGCTGTCCCTTCTTCAGAGAATACATAATGAGTGCTGGTAGGTAAAAGCAGAATCTCTCAGCTGTTGCTCTGTATTATAGCTTCTGCTTCAAATGCAGGGTCTATTCCTGTACCTGTAAGTGGTAAGTAATTTCACTTCAGAAGGATCAACTTTGCTGCTAAATTAAACCTCTAGTTTATGATTAACTGTTGTTGGAAAATCAATTTAAAAAGTTTTATTAATAGTTTTGTTAAATGAGATTCTGAAGAATATTGTTATTTTTTCCCTTGAACTATGAGACAGCAGTACTGAGCACCAGTTACTTACAATAAGAGAAGGGCATATTAATTTATAACATTATTTAGTCATTACACAGACACATAAAGCTTAAAGTCTTACTACAAATACCTTTCTAGTCAGACCTGCTTCTGACTGAGATCCCATGTTGCAAATTTGTGTAATTTTAATAGAGATGTAAACTTTAAGGACATGATTTTTTTTTCTATGTTCTGAGCAGCACTTATCATAAAGGGTGATATTCATGACTGATACGGTGGTAATAAAAGCTAAAAATAACAAGCAATAAAGTCTGACGAACACAAGAAATCAGGATTAGTGTGTCTCCCCCCAGTGTTTTAATACAAGAGTTATATTACTCAAATTTGTTAAACTACAGTATTTGACTAAGCACAGTCTGGTGCACAGGACTAGGTTTGGGAGACAGAGGACCAGCTCTTATTCCTGTCTGCAACACAGATGCTGTGATTTTGGATAAACTAAGCAATTGTTCCATCTGCAAATGGATGCCTAGGATGTTGTTCAGATTAATGTCAGAGCAGCATATCCATGTGTACTTCAACACACCAGAGAGTGCCCATCCATGCAAATGTTATTTCTGAGAGGACTCATTCAGGCTTGTAAAGCTAATGGATTGGCAGTGGTGGAAGATGACAATTTTAAATGTTGGCTAGCCTGGAAGTCAGCTTCACATGTTTTTGGCATCCTGACCCAGAGGAACAAATATTTACCTGCTAGATGAGAAACAACTTGAGTAAAATGTGTGCTACACAATAGTCAGCATTGGAGCTTGTTTTTCACAGGTATATAGCTGATAAGGCAGAGGGGATCTTTGGTATCTTACAGGTTATCAGTCAAACCATAAAACAATTGCAAAATCTTCCTTGTACTGGAAGCCATTCTCCTAGCACATTGTTTTATCTTTTGCTGCCTGTCTCCAAAGCCTGCCATGCTGCAGTTGTCATCATCAGGACGAGCAGTTGCAGCACTACTGAGCTGCTGGGTGAGCGAGCAGGGGACCATGCCCTGCATGCAGGCTGACGCCTCTGCTTCAGCAGAGGGATAAATGTGTCCTGGGGAAAGACAGTGGCTCTTGCTTTCCCTTCCAATGGGTGAACTCGAGTTATTTGTGAGTTACAGGTCAGCTGCATTTTTCAATGGCAGTGACTATAAGACTTACATGGCAAATGGAAATAGCTTTTTACTTAGGTCTGAACCTGCTCCAGTAGCAAACTATTCCTCTTAGTGGCCAACTTTCAAAACTGGATCACAATCATCTTGCCTTTCCAGTGAGATTTTTATAATCCGTGTTGTAATGTCCCTAATGGTGGAAAAAAAGAAAGTGGGTAACAGGACATGAAATATTTGCTTGGCGGCCAAAAGAGCTCCTCCCCCTACAAATTCACCAGCACCAACTAGACTTGATCTCTAGATTGTAATTTAGACTATATTAATTCAACACAATACAATTAAATGTGGCTTCTGGGTAAATGATACCACTGTGAGCCTTTGCAGTAAAACTTATGGCACAACTGTGGAGGGATCAGGTCCGTATAAAGGGTTTTATCCAAAGCGCCAAGTTTGGACCAAGGTGATTGCTAAAGACTTGTACAGCAGTGTGCCTTTGATGTAGAAATATTAGGTGTACCAGGAAAGCTTCATATGTTCTGCTGTTTTACCCTAAATAGATTGATGAGTGCCAGGTCCTGGTTACAAGAGAATGAGCCGATGCAGTCATTGTGAATGGTACAAGTGAGCTTTTTCTGCTTCTGACACTGTTGTGCCAATTCCCTTAGATGGAGCTGCTGCTTTATAGATCTGAAAGGAATGAAGGGGATCAGCTTGGCGGTGCAGATCCGTATTTGAGTTCATAAGTCCTCTATTCATTCTCTTACACCCTCTGTGCCTATATTTGTATGCACCTGCTATAGGGCTTTATCTGCTGCCTGCCAACAGTAGCTGCTGCCTATCACCTCTTCTGTTCTTGGGCACAGAATCTCTCTTAGGGGGAGTTATGCTGGCAGATCTTCCCTGAAGATCTCAAAACTCCTACGATAGGCAAGGAGCATTTAGCTTATCAGCGTGAGATTGAAGAACTTACTTACTCAAGACCAAATCTGTTGCAGAGTGAGGGGATTGAACTCAAATCTTTGAATGCTGTGCTGTAATAATTTTGAAACATCATTTAGATATTTTAAAATATTTCTTAAATTCCACTGTACATGAAGATCTAGTGATCACTCTTAAAATGTTTGCTCCTGAAGGAATGGTTTCTGCATCCAAGGAGAGTGTCTCGTATGTGCTGAATAATGAAGGAGGTGGCCATGCGTCCGTCATCGTGATTGGAGGAGCAGAGGAATCTCTGAATGCACATCCTGGCAGTTTAACTTTGAACGTCCTCAAGAGGAAGGGCTTTATTAAAATGGCCTTGAAACATGGGTAGGTTTCCCATCTGGGCTGCTGTAGTAAGCATGCTTTGATTGATTCTTAAATATAGTTTGTATCATATGTATTAAACATACAATTAGAATTTGAAAGAGTGACTTGTCTAAGAACGTGTAGATGTCTGGCACAGGAGCCAGCCTGTCTGTGTAGATCCCATCAGGAGTGTTGAAAACTCCCGTTGACTTTCATCATTTTTAAGAAGTTGGTGTTATTAGCATATTGTGGTGTGTTGTTTCAGTTGTTTTTTTGTACTAGCAAAGAGTAAGAATTATGAAACAATATTAGCAAACCTTGGCTGTTGCTACTGAATGGAGTAGACATTGTGTTTTCTATTCTGTAAATTGAAGTTACATTGATAGACTTTTTTATCATTTTAAGCAAACAAAAACAATTAGAAAATTAGGCCCCATTTTATTCAAGCCCTGAAAACTGTGGTCTAGGAAGATTTGTTTTCACCTTTATTTGAAAGACTTTCTTTTGAAGATTGTTATTTGTAAAAGCAAGTTTCTGGGAATTTTTTGTGAAAAACTCAAAAACTAGCTTACTTTTTGCTGTCAAGCAGCCATCAATGAGTAACAGAGATGGCATCAATATCTTTTTTTAGTGATTTATGCTGTATAAGCTATTGTGTTTGGGCTGGGCTGGTCCTGATGGTTTGTGTACTAGAAATATTGGAACCAAATGCTTATTCCTGTTGAGCTTTCTGAACAGCTCCCACTATTGTATATTGACATGCAAAACAGTGAGAAAAAAATATTGGTCTTGAAAGATCTGTAATAGGTTTTTAAAATATTGACTTGAAAAAATGTGGTCTCTGAGAAGAAGAGCTCTCTGTTTTCTCACAGGATGCCAAGGCCTGTTTTTTCTAGTAAGCATTCTGTGATGAAATTCCAAGACAATTTCTTATACAAATCACTAGGAGTCTCATATAGGACCTGTTCTCTAAGAGAAAGTAACATTTTAGTCTGATTTGTACCCAGGAACAACATGTGTATTTACATTAGGATTTTAGTGCTTAAATGAGTCTTTACTCAATTTCTGCTCAACTGTTGATTAATCCAGTAGGATCCTAAAGACTATCAGTAGCTTTTTATTCTTTAACCATAAATATTTAGGGGCTCTTTTTTTTTTTGAGCACATCAGTAAATGTCTGATTTGACAGATCACAAAGGATGGTGTTTACCTCTCATCTAAAATGATTTGGATTGAGAAACTAGATACTGCTGTGTCTCTCATGGCCTTGATTTCAACAGCGTATCCAACACAGAACAACAAGATCAGGACACTTACAAAACACAGGAATGACCACTTCTTTCCTTATCAAGTCCTTTGTTTCAAATGATGATTCTCTTTAAGGAAGAGGCTTAGTTGTCTAGAGGCCTCCACTAGGGTGATAACACCTGTCTCTGCCCAAGTAACTTGAAACCTACACCTCACACATGGTCATCTTAACCACTAGGCTACAAGTCATTCTGGGGCTGAGCATCAGCAAGAAAAACTACTTCTACGTGAAATTTAAGAATCCTGACTTTATTTCTATACAGTAGGGCTGTGAAACAGTAGGACAGTATGACTGTAGCCTTTACGGCTCCTGAGCACTGTTGGCAGTCCTGGGCTCTTGTCTAAAGACTCTACAGCCAGTAACTGCTTCTGGTTTTAACACTGTGTTTCTAAAAAAATTAACAAAATGTGGAACAAGCTTCAAACTCACCTGGTAATGAAAGAGTAAGGGAGGCTTGCGGGAGGCAGATGAGAAATACCACCTGCTTTCAGTGCCTGCATGTGTTTCTGGTGCTTTCGATCTGTGGCATCAAATACCAAGAGGGAAAGGGGCAGTGCATAGACCAGGGGCGACGCGGAGACCTGTGCTTTCTGGCCCTGGCTTCTGTACTGCCAGCAGAGAGAAGCTGTGGTTCCTCAGCTAGGAATTGTCAAATGTACATGTCAATGAAGTTGTCTGCTTCTGGAAGAGACATTTGGGTCTGAAGTAGTACAGATATCTGATATGAAGTGAAGAAATACTAAAGACATGAAACAAATCATGAATCAGCTAAGTTAACTTCAGTTTCACAATCATAAGTTACTTATTTCTCTGTCTCAACCTCCTGCAGAGCATCTTGCAAAAGCCTAAAACTAATCCCACAGCCTCCAGGTGATATTGCACCATAAGATGTTCCTGTTTGTCTTAGTGTTGTAGTGAAAAGTGGAGTATTTACACAGCCACAGTATATACCAGACTTTCTGATATTTCCTTTACAGGTGGCTGGGTGATAACATGCTCTATTTGAGAAAGAACGTTTGAGCAGACACCAGTCAGAATAGTGAGTGGAATGTCAGTCTTTGGGGGCCCTCAGGCTTGAGAAGCTGTAGAAGCAGTTGTTTTTCCCATACAGGTGGGTTTTGATTGTCCACAGTGCTTTCCAGCCAGCTCTGTCTTCAGTGCATCTTCCTCACGCGTTCAGAGCTCTTCATCCTGACACTATTATAACAATGCTGCGATTTTACAGTAAGGTTTTCCTCAAAGGTAGTGTTGGCTGAATGAAGCAAAGATACGGAAGCTAAAACTTAAAAAAAGCAAATGAAACACCTTTGTATCCTTCAGAAACTGCTTAGGATTATCCTGCTCTTTTTTTCTTTAAGCTGTGTAGAATACTATTTAATGAAACAAAGCATTAATCAAAAAGCATACTGCTATCAAAGTTTTAATATAGTGGTGGTTTTCTCTGTTGGAGACAAGTGCACTGATTCCATCAGCCTAAGTGGTTTGTCCAGAAGCCGAGTCAGTGCCTTTCCTCCCAAGCCAATTCATGAACTGAATGAGAATTCATTAGGCTGTACAGGAACCAAAGTGAGTTAGTATAATTTCTGTGGGTAAGATTTGACCTCTGGTAATAATGAATTAAGGCTTGCATTTTTCAAAGAAGTCTAGAGGAAGCAGGGTTTAACTGAGAATTGGACAGCAGAGGAATTTGGCATTGCACTCATATCTGTAAGGATGTCTGTTTTCTATCATGGTTTTTGTGCTGAAATCAAATGCATGCATTACTCTGGTAAAAAGGCAGAGGAAAGACCTGGTTTTGACGCCACCCAGCTGGGAGCATTGTAAGGTCAGCAGTGAGGCTTCTTTGCTTGCCAAGGGAGAAAATGAACAAGGGTGGACTTGCTGAAATGGATAAGATCATAATCATAATTATGATATATCATAATATATACAATTATTCATTTTTATGAGTATGGACAGTCATAAAAAGTTGTGATGGGAAGCAGCCAGCTCAATACTGCCAAAAAGCTAATTGCATGCTGGTCAATTTTTTTTTTTTTTTAACCCCCAAATCCCAAAGCAGCTGCTGCTGAATATAGAAGAGTTTGATGGTGATGAAGTTCAGAGTTGTTGAGGCTTTCTGTGTTGGTTATTGTGAAACCACTTCCACGCTGCTGATGTGAACCACAGTGCAAGTGCAGGCTGGTGTGGGATTCTCAGTGTGGTTCTTTTTTTACAGGGCTCATCTGGTCCCCGTGTTTTCCTTTGGTGAAAATGAACTATTCAAGCAAGTTCCAAACCCCAAAGGTTCATGGCTCAGAAACGTACAGGAGAAGTTGCAAAAGATAATGGGCTTTGCTTTACCGCTATTTCATGCTAGAGGAGTATTTCAATACAGCTTTGGCTTAATACCTTACAGGCAACCTATTCATACTGTTGGTAAGTTTCCTGTGCCTTCTCTAATGCTTTTGTAAATGTTTAAAACTGCACAAGTGTGCTACTAATATCTGTGCTGATTTATAAATCTGTTTTAGCAGAAACAGTTGGTTACTATGCATCTAAAGCAAGTATGTGAGGTTTTAAAATAAGTATTTCACAAATTTTAATTTTCAATTCCTATCCTTCCCCAGTTAAAAGAGGAGATTCTCTTCTCCCTTTCCCCTTTCTGTCCCGGGCCAAACCTTATTTTTCATTCACAGTTATTCACAGACCAAGGAACCCCAAGAGGTTGTCCAGTCCGTACCAGAGGGCTGCCATAGTTCTGCAGCTGTTGCTGTGGATTCTGAATGCTGCAGTATTTTTATGAGAGGCCCAGCACCTTCATTTCTTAGCCTTGCAGAGAAGCAGCTGACGCTCGGTCTCTGCGGCAGTGCTCGGGGGACAAGGCTGCTGGAAGGAGCTGGTGCAGTCTTGACCCAGTGCTCATCGGGACAGAGGAGAGACAGAAGAGCAAAAAGAGAGAGAGCCTTGCAGGAGCTCTGCCACAGCCTTTCAACAAGCTGCTGCCAAGATGACATTGCAGCTCCCTAGGGTGTTTCATTCCCTTGTGGGCTTCTTCCTTATGGAAAGATCATGGTTAATGGAGAGCATGCATGACATGTAGACAGGCAGTTTGGAAGAGAGTTTTTTTTCTCTCCTTGTTGTCTGCTCTCACTGGAGTGTAGGACTGAATGTCTTTTGATTTTTAATGGCTTTGACTAGTGCTGTTGACAACCACACCTTTAAAAAAAGCTGTTCTGGGCATCAAAGGGAATAGCTGGCTGTCTATGTATTTTGGATAAATCATTTTTAGACAAGTTCTGAGCTGAGTGAACTAATGAAGGCTATTTCTACAAAAAAGCAAATTAAACTTCTCTGGTATTCCACAAGGGACATTTAAGAAGGCCCTCCCTTTAATGGAGGGTTGATTTGATTTTAGTATGGGTCAAATACAAGTGCTTAAGACAAAAAGGTAGCTATTTTTCTGTTTAATTTCACACAGCTTGGTATCTTATCAGTGCACATAGTTTAATGTTTTAGAAAAGATTTAATTTTTAAAGTCATTTTGTGCACAGGCAGACTAAAAATGTCACTTATTTTCAGAGTCATAGAATCATAGAATGCTTTGGGTTGGAAGGGACCTTCACAGGTCATCCAGTCCAACTGCCCTGCAGGAGCAGGGACACCTTTAACTGGAGCAGGTTGCGCAGAACTCCATCCAACCTGACCTTTTTGAAGCCAAAAAGTTTTCAAAGCATTGGAATGAGAGCAATGTGTTTTCCATAGTTTTCTCTTGCACTGATGACATTGAGACTGTTCTGAAGCTTCAAATGTCTTTCACTTTAAAGCAAATTTTTGTCAATGTAATGTTTAGTGCAAGGACAGAGGTGGTCCATGGCTAAAGAATAGGAGTGCTCCAAATCAACAAGACCAGAGTCTTGCAACAGAATTTGTTACAGCATCTCAAGAAATCCCTTACCTTCACAGTGTCTCTGTTTCTTCATGTTTGAAAACTGTCCCTGTGTCCCTGCATTCTTTTGGGGGTGTGTGGAGGGTGTGGAAAGTGGGCCTTGGTATGGCTCAACCTGGCTTTGAAAGTGTTAGCTCAGCTCCTGAGAGCTGCAGAGTCACGCTGAGCTCCACCCGAGCCGGTTAGCCATGTTGACAATGTGCCCGGGTATCGGTGAGCTTCCTCCTGGTTCAGAAGCTGTGGTTCTTAAAGCAAAGAGAGGCAATTCAGCAAAACCAGTGTCCACGAAGCCTGAGTGTTTTGGGCTTGGCAAGAGAAATACTTTTGGGGTTTTTTTCTGGGAATTATTACTGCTTTTCAGAAATAGAATCAACTCTAAAATTAAGCAAGTTGCTTAAAGCTGCCCAGAAAATTATAGAGATGAGTGTGATTTCCAGTCCCACAAGAAATCTCTGCTCTGAGAAGAGACTGCTGCAAAAGGATTTGGGAGTTGTTTGGTGTTCCAATTCTGCAGTCATGCTGCAGAAAACCCTGTATTGTATGTATATTGATTTTACACCCCCTGAACTATTGCTTAATCCAGGGCTGGGTTCTCACCCCTGGCTACGTAAAGTCTGAATTTCAGCACTGTATAGGGCCCGAGAGCTGTTGGCAGCTGAAGCTGCAGCTGGAAAATGCAAAATCAGCCCCTTTGTGGTTCTGGCTAGACTTTGCTTTAGTCAAGACCGTCCAATTTGAAGTGGCAGCATCTGTTGAAAGGAATCTTCAGGTGCCTTTGTAAAAGTTCCCGTGTGTGCTTGTAACTCTCTGCGTTTCTACAGACTGCCTCTGTAATCTCGGTTGGGTCTGTTAAACTCTCAGTGCTTCCAGTGCAAGAACAGCTGTCAAAATCTGTAGCGACTGAACAACACAAGGAAGACTGAGATTATGGGAAGCTTCTCTTAGCATATCACAGGCTTCTTAGCCCTATATTTTTGCAGAGGAGGAAGCTGCCCTCTGGGCTTCCATGGAATTACCTCCTGTGCTCCTTCTCGCTCTGACAGAGCAGGTAGCAGGCTTTGCACAGAGCCTGGAGTGGCTGAAATGACATTTGTGGGCAATGGATGATTCAGGGGCACCTGATAGGGTTTGGGAGTTTTATGTGCTACCACTCCCTAGGCTGAGGGAGCCAACTACTTTTCTGGAGCTGGCACAGCGATACCCATTTTGAATAAAGCAGAAGACATCTGTATTTCCTTCAGTCCTGTCCCTGGCTGTCTGGTTGGGCACACCACTGTCCTCTTAGGCGTGTCCCTCAGATTGGATACCTTTAGTATTCAGATCAGAACAGAAGTGGAGTGCTGCCCCGCTGGCAAGACAGCACATAACCCATGGGATTGTATATTGAAGTGTGAACTGCTCCTTCAAGTTAGAGCTTAACCCCCTTCTCACTTGCTCTTTTGCTGCCAAATTAAAATGATGGGGTTTTAAATTATTTTTTTCTGAACTTGAGCAAAAGGAAGTGGAAGACCAGAGCCAGGGCTCAGATTTGTGCAAGGCAGGATCAGGCTCCAGGGCAAGAGAATTGTGCTATGATTCTGCCGCCTTGCTGGAAGCTGTGGTGGAGCTGTTTACAGGAGGGAGAGCGGTTCTGCCTAGAAAGAGACATCAGTGAAGCTAATGCTGCTATTGTGTTTGATTTACAGTGGGAAGTCCCATCCCTGTAAAACGGAACTTGAATCCCACCACTGAAGAGATTGACCAGCTACATGCATTGTACCTACAGAAACTAAGACAATTATTTGAAGAACACAAAAGAAATTATGGGATCCCTGAGCATAAATCTCTTATCTTTGAGTAGCAAATTACAATTTGTAATTCCCCAAAAAACCAGTGTATGCTGAAAGATGTCTTTCTTGCAGTCTGTATTTTGCAATCTGTAATTATTCTTGTGTAAGGAATAATTTTAAGAAGGGATTATTAGATGATTTATTGATTTTTATCTTACTGTTGGGGGAAAAAAAAATCCTTAGGGTGTGAGCCTCGAAGCTGGTGCTGTTTGGAGTTGTCCTTTTTGGTTCATCCTTACCAGAAATGCTAGTGAGAGCCTTCACACAGATGTTCTTGCCACCATGGTACCTAACCATAGCTTGAGCAGAGGAAATTGCCCCAGCATGAGCTCATGAGCAGGAAAAGTATAAACCCAAGAAGAGTTTGATTAGAAGTGAGAGACTTAGCAGCACGTATCAAAGATGACATCAGGTTGTTCTCTGAACCCCTGAGCAGCAGAAACCCCTGCTGCTCTTCCATGGAAATGCAGATGTACGTTTTCAGCATTATAAGCCCATTTACATGTGAATTCAGGAATAAATAGGCACTTTCTGCCCTGAACAGGATATCAGCAGAAGTGGTTTGTCCAAGTTACGGAGCAGAGCAAACCCTTGGAAGAAAATAGCGTGATGAGTTTTCTGGGTGCATGTGTATGCTGGGAAGCACTGAATGATGTGACTTTTTTGGACAGGCTCTGTTTTGAAAGATGAAGCAGCTTTGTTTGGCAGCTCCAGCCTGAGAAGAGGTGGCAGGCACAGGACAGAACTGCATGGAGGAAGCCAGTGGGGGAATTGGGTGAGCTTTACATCCGGTGAAAATTAAGAATTATCCTATGCCAAGCACTTCCACAGGAGGAAGGGGAGTCCAGTTTCTTTAGTCTAGTTCTGAAACTTCACTGAGGAGAGTCTACTTGATCTATGGCTTTTTTCTACCCCACTGGTAGATGTGGGGAAGTATGTGGAAGCTGTGCTGCAGTGTGACACAGTTGTAATTGCCAAGACAGGGTGAGCACCAGCTCCAGGATGCAGCAAGATGTTTGGTATTCAAACCAGGTGCCTAAATTTCAGAGTAGGTTTATTCTAAATGTGGATATCCATTTAAGAAAAAGAAATCTTAGCCAAGCTCTTGTTCAGTTAAAACACCTGGGTCTTGGAGCTGATGGGGTGTGGAGAGACTATTAGTGTATTGTTGTTTTTTTTATTTTTTTACAAGATAAATCTTGTATTTGTAAATGCTTTTTATCTACATGTGTACTTTCCAGATCTGGTTTTATTAACTGTTTGGTTTGCTTTAAGTAGTTTTGGTGTCAGAACATTATATCAGTTAAGTGCTCTGACGGGACATGCACAGGCTTGTTGGGCAGCCTTGGGGCATCTAAAGCTGGGTCAGTTCAGCACTGGATCCACAAAGGCACTGGACACACTGTGTGCTTGCTGGGCTGGAGCTTCCTAGAAGAAACACAGTTGGGACTCTGGGAAAAAGTTAAAACTCTGGAAAGAACAGATCTTAGCAAGATGATGGTGCTTAAAGAAAAGAGTGGAAATATCTCGACTCCTAGTGAACCAAAGCTGAATAAATATTTTCCAGACAGAGCAAAGGCTTGTTGATCTGATGTGCTCCAAAACACCTCCAGCAACAAGTTGTTTTCCTTAGGGGGGCTGTTCCTTCTAGTGCCCATCTGCCATTCAGTTGTGACCAGTACTGAGCCAACAAATCCTGCTCTGGCTTTCTCTAGGATGACAGATGTCTTCCTGGGAGCCAGGGCTGGAATTCATGGTGCCTGAAGAAGCAGTCCTCTCTTCCCTGACAGGCTGCTGTCAATGTGCCCACAATTCACCTCTACTCTACCTGAACCTTCTCGGCACCACGTGTGCTTGTCCTTCTTTCCCACAATTTTGCCACCTGAAGATCTCTGTGGTGTAGACTCCATACTTCCTCACTCTCTGTCCATCTTTCCCTGGGTTAAGATCTTTGAAGGACTATGTATGCATACAATATCCTGAGCGGTGGCTTTTCATTCTGCAGAAAATGGTTTCAGGAGCTTGAGAAGGGAAAGCACTGTGACTGGGCATGTTTAACAAGATCAGGGTTGTTTCATGCTTTTGGAAGGGCTTGTGTCTAGGGAAGTCAATCACAGCAAGTTTGATACCTGGGAAGAAGTCTCTAGGGTCCTGAGGACTGTAGTAAGTGATGAGCCTCAGGTAGTTATTATTGCTTTGCCAGCTGTGTGAAATTTCCTTTGGTTTTGTTGTTTTGCTGCCTGCCCTGATGTATAGTGCTGATTATTCATGAAAGAAGAATTTGGAGTCTGTGTCAGACTATTCTTTCCTCGATCATCTGCTCTAATGAGATATTTCCTCTTGTTCCATTACCTTAATGATATAGAAACTCAGGATGTAAATTTAAAAGCACTACTCTTGGGTTGAGGATGGGAAGTAACAAAGGATTTTTGTTGATCAAAGTTGCCAAAACTTCTTTGGACTGTGTGAATACTGATTTTGGGGCAATATCTGGTCCAGAGGGTACCCTACAAACAGGCCGATTTCCATGAGAAAATAATTGCTGGGCTCCGAATCCCAATCCAAGTTGGCATTGTGACATTTAAATTACTTTGTAACACAGGAAGATGGAGAAAAAAGAAAAAATCTCCAACTCCTTGAGTATATGTTGTTGCTCATTAATTGCTGCTGATTGCTTGTGATGGTCCTTCCAACCCACCAGTTAGTAACAAAATCTCCAGTTCATTCAGGCCTATTTTAAAATATAATATCAGCCTCTAAATCTGATAGGCACGGTGTCATCTAAAATACTTCCCTCTGTGTTGGTATTGTAACCAACAGCCCCACAACGCTGAGCTCAAAGGTCAGAGCCCTGGAAGCTGCAGACCTGTTGTGACTGGTGCAGGCCCCAACCCCACCATTGCTGCAGCCATGAAGAGACTTCCCATGTTTGTTAGAGCAAGTACAACGCAGTCTTCAGCTGCAGCTTGTGCTTGACAGTGCGAGAGCAAGCAATGAGGAGGAATGGTGACAACTGCCCCCCAGCTGTGATCAGAAGAATCCGGTGGTGCTCAGATTCCTGGTGGGAAGGCCACTCTTACTGGGGCCTGCTTGGTGGTGTTTCTCGTTGTGTCTTTTCGTGGCAGGGGATCTCGTCATCTATCAACAAGATGGATACTTTGCCCCCACACCGTGCAAGTGCTGCCTCCACAACGTGCTGAGCGTGACAGTGCCTGTCCCCTGGGGGTGAACATCGCTCTGCCAAATTTCATTTACAGAGACTCAGTCCCCAGGGATTTGAAACTACAAAGCATATTTTACACTTTGTAACTTCTTATGGTACCTGTGTAATATCAGTGTCAGTTGTTTCAATGAGAGCTGCAGCAAGGAGATAATAAAGATTTGTACAGAAGTGTGCCTGGAATTCCAATGTGCATCACTGCTGTTGGGTAAGGGCTTCATCCCTGGACCTCAGGAGCCTGACTGAGCTCATGAAGTCCCTTTAGACCAGCTGCAAGGCTGTGGTCAGAGCATGCTGAGGAAGTGGGGGGGCAGGGAAGATGGGTGGATTGCTCACTGCAGTCACCTGAGGGATCGGCTGTAGCCAGGCTCCTCCTGGCAGTCCCAAAGGCTCTGAGGAAGAGAGATCTGTGGCACGGGAGGGCTGAGCTGCAGTAGCACGCAACCAGGAATGCCATGCCAGTGGAGTGCAGCAGGGAAGCTGGAGCACAAGAGGGTGGGCAACTCCTCTGAGGAGCTGGTGAAATAATAGCTTTTGGAATTGAGTTCAACTTCAGTTTAAGCATAAGTTCGAATTTAAAGTACAACTTGCATCAAGGAGTCCAAGTCTTATATTTGTATCCTAGACAGAGGGCCAAACTCTGCAAAGGCTGCACCTAACTCTAGGGACGGGGGATCTAAAGAGCTGCTTGGAGAAAAACAGTGTTGCATTTGTCTGTGGGAAAAGGAAACCGGCCACCTTAAAACAGTGATGTATTTTAGGGGGTTTTAGAAGTATAGCAATGTTTATACTAACAGCTGCAGTGACAAGTTTGAATACCCAAGCCCAGGAAAATCTAATTTGATTCATTCGTGTTTTAATACTTTCTTTATGGAACGATCCCACCTTACATCTCACTATACTGTAAAGGGAAAAATGGATAAAAAGTGGCCTTGGAATGCTTTGAAGTAGTGCCCTTAAGCCTGCACATGTGTAAATGGGAGATGTGTCATTGTTGATCAATGGATTAGCATCATATCCTGTTTTTGCCAAAATGCTAAAAAGAAGCAAGTTTTACTTGTAAAGCAAGAAATGGAGAGAAGTGTGGAATGCAGAGCAACTGAATCTTCGTGCTTATCAAAGTGCTGCAGCAATGCTAAACCTGATCATGACTGCTGGTGGTAGGTAAGTGATGTTACTGCTGTACCCAAGTAGTTGACTGTGAAAGGAGTTGGGTGGGCCAAAGGAAGAAGTCAGTTCTTCTGCTGAGGTTGGTATCAATGTCACATCACCTGGACTGCTGGAGCAGCATCTGTATTGCAGACCCGAGCAATCCCTCACCTTGTCTCAGTTCAACAGACTGAGTAGAGCTGTAGAAAAGGAAAAGAAGAAGGGAGAAAGGAGGCAACTTCTTATTTAATATAGTCTAATGTTAAAGAAATACATCTGTCTAAAAAAGTAACTAAAAGAGACTTGTTCAGTGTAGAGAAGAGAAGGTTCCAGGAAGACCTTAGAGTAGCCTTCCAGTACTGAAAGAGGCTACCAGAAAGCTGGGGAGGGGCTTTTTATCAGGGGGTGCAGGGATAGGATGAGCTGGAATATTTTTCAGCTGAAAAGGGGAGATTTAGGTTAAATTGGTTAAATGGGCAGGTTTAGACTGCACATAAGGAAGAATTTCTTCACTGAGAGAGTGGTCAGGGATTGGAACAGATTGCCCAGGGAGATGGTGGAGTCTCCATCCCTGGAGGTGTTTAAAAGACAGGTTGATGAGTTTCTTAGGGATATGGTTTAGTAGGGAGACAGGCACGGTTGGACTTGATCTCAGAGGTCTCTTCCAACCTTATGATTCTAATTCTATGATTCTATGATATTAGGAAGTAATGTTTTCCTGTGAGGGTGATGAGGCCCTGGCACAGGTTGCCCAGAGAAGTCGTGGATGCCCCATCCCTGGAGGTGTTGAGGGCCAGGTTGGATGAGGCTTTGAGCAACCTGATCCAGTGGGAGGTGTCCCTGCCTCTGGCAAGCATGTTGGAATTGGATGGGCTTTAAGGTCCCTTCCAACCCAAGCCATTCTATGATTTTATGACTGTCCTGTAGAGACAGGAATTGTACTGTTTTCTTGGGGAAATTGTTTAGGGCTGATTCTTAGATGTAATAACAGACATATAAGTGCTTTCAAATGCATTGAAGTAAATGTCTGCATTGAAACAGAACCCAGGGATTTTATTTGTTACTAAAATTTGTGCTGTCCCCTTTATTTGTTTTCAGATGGGATCATAACGCTTCCTTATAAAGGAAGCATTTTTCCATGACTGTTGCCGAATTCCTCCAGCCCGGCAAAGGCCCAGTCAAGTAAAGAGCCCGGTTAGAGCCGGGCAGCCCGGGGGATCCCCGCGAGCCACCTTGGCTCGGCTCCGGAGAAACGCGTTTCTGGTGAGCACGTTACTCGTCACGCCGGGGGGAGCCGCCGGCTGCGGGGCCGGGCTGGACTGCGGGGGCAGCGCCGCCAGGGGGCGACAGCGCGCCGGGGGCGGGGGCAGCGCTGCAGAGGTGGATGACGGTCCCGGCTGTTCGTACCCGGCTCCGAGGCTGAAGGGGGCTTCCATCTGCTGCACCCCGTTCTGTGTCTGGGGGTCCTGGGCTCTGCACCCCGCTCCGGAGCTGGGGAGTTCCCGGCTCTGCACCCCGCTCCGGGGCTGGCGGGGGATCCCGACTGCAGCCCCAGCTCTGGGGGGTCCCGGCTGTTCGTGCTGGAGGTTGGGGGATTCTGACTGCTGCACCCGCTCCGGGACTGGGGTTTGCGGGATCCGGGCTGCGGTACCCGGCTGCGGGGCTGGGCGGGGGTTGGGGGGTGCCTGACTGCTGCACCCGCCCGGGGGATGGGAGAGGGGTCCCTTCTCCTGCACCCACTCCGGGGCTGGGGGAGTCCCGGGGTAGGACGGGGTCCCAGCCGCTGCCCCCCACTCCAGGGATGGGGAAGTCCCTGCCACTGCACCGCACTGGGGGGGGGCTAGAGGGGGGCTGGAGGGTCCCGGGCGCTGCACCCGCTCTAAAGCTGGAGGGGAGTCCCTGCTGCTGCACCCTGCTCCGGGACTGGGGGGGATCCCGCTCACTGCACCCGCTCCAGGGCTGGGAGTGCCAGCTGCTGCCTCAGCTCTGGGGCTGGGGGATCCCGGCGCTGCACGCACTCTGGGCTTGGGGGGCTTGGGGGTGTTCTGGGGCTGGAGGTCCTCGGCTCTGCATTCTGCTCTGGGGATGGGGGTTCCCAGCCTCTGCACCCACTCCAGGGCTGGGGGATCCTGGCCTCTACATCTGCTCCAGGGCTGGGGAGGTCCAGGGTGTTGTGCCCTTCTCTGGAGTTGGGGGGATCCTGGCCACTGTATCCCGCTCCGAGGCTAGAGGGTTCCAAGCACTGCACCCTGCTCTGGTGCTGGGGGTGCTCCAGGCTCTGTATCCCCTCAGGGCTGTGGGGAGATGGGGGAGCCCAGCCGCTGCATACTTTCCCATTTATAATTACTAATTTTCTTTTTCATCATGATACCTGTCCAGATATCACTTATAGTTGTTGAATAATTTCAACTCAAACACTCTAAAGCTCTCGTGATTGGGCTTGGGTTTTGAAGTTCAAATGCAGTTGATGAATAATTATAAATTTTAGTACAATTCCACCTGTGGAATTTGCGGGATTTATCTCTCCTTCTTGTAGAGTTTGTAGGTGAAATAATAGCTTTTGTTTGGTTTTGTGCTGGTTCTTCTCCATAACCTAGGCCCCTCAGTACAAGAAAGACATTGAGGTGCTGGAGTGTGTGCAGAGGAGGGCAACAAAGCTGGTGAAGGGGCTGGAAAACAAGCCTTATGAGGAGCATCTGAGTGACCTGGGGCTGTTCAGTCTGGGGAAAAGAAGTCTGAGGAGAGACCTTATTGCTCTTTGAAGTTCCCCGAAAGGAGGTTGTAGTGAGGTGGGTGCTGGTCTCTTCAACCAAGTAACAAGGAAATGACCTCACATTGTGCCAAGGCAGGTTGAGATTGGATTTTAGGAAAAAGAGTGGTGAAGTATTGGCAGAGGCTGCCCAGGGAAGTGGTGGAGTCCCCATCCCTGGAGGTGTTCAAAAACCTATACATGTGGCATTTCAGGACATGGTTTAGTAGGCACAGTGGTGTTGGGCGGAGGGTTGGACTGGATGAGCTTAGAGGTCTTTTCCAACCTTAGTGACTCTATGAATCTGTGATCTATACACCATGGGATCAATTGGAGGGGTTCTGGCTGCTGTACCCCCCTCCAGGGTGGCCTGGGCTGGGAGGGTCGGCCACACTGCCCCAGTCTTGGGAAGGCTGCACAGAGGTGCAGGGGCAGTGCCAGCCCCTGTTGCACGTGGCAAGTTACAGCAAGAAGCCTGAAATTCTGGCAAATTACAGCTGTCTTCACCGGGTGCACCACACAAGCTTATTATTTGCATGCCCATGCCTCTAACAACTCACAGCGTGCATCGAGGCCACGGATTTTACAGTCATACCAATATTTCAGGCAGTGAACTGTAGATGTGTGTCCCTTTTTAGGCTCAATTGGGTGCTGAGGCAGAGACACACGAGGCTGAAGTCACTGCAGGATCGAGATCCTGCCCTCAGCTGGCCTCACAAAGGGGTCCACCATGCCCTTGTCTCTCACTAGCCTCTATTTTTAGAGGCATGTGGGAGGCAGATTTTCAGAAGTTCTCACTGCAAGAAGCTTCAGGTGAAGCCAATGTAACCTGTGACTCCTCAGGGTCTGTGAAAATTAAGACCTGGAAGTCAGGCTTTTCTTAAAAGCCCCAGCTTTGTGAGTCTTCCAACATCAATGAAGACAATTTCAAACTGGTACTGAATTTTGCTTTCAAACTGGTCACTGGAGGCACAAGTGCCTTGATTCTCACCAGTGGTGGAGAACCTGATTACACACTCTGTCATTATTACCTTTATTAAATAAAGTTTGGCAGTTGTGAACCAGAGATAGGAAAGTCTAAGGTGGGAAATATTAACTGCCATATACTGCATGGGTGAAGGAAATGGGCATTATTATTGGATCTTGATCACTAATGGTGTGGTATGAAATGCTGTAGTCCTGGCTACCACTTACAAAGCAAGATGACCGGTATTATTTATCCCTCCAGAACAGGAAAAGCATTGTTGGAAGACCTGAAATATTACATGCCATTAATTTCTGGAATGAGCCATCTGAACACGTTGTATTTGCACTCTTCTGGGGAATAAGCAGGCCCTATGTAAGCACTCATTGCTGCCAAAGGGCATTTTACCTGAGTAATGATTGTAGAGTAATCCAATTACATTGGACTTCAGTTGTGAGAAGTCGAGGTTCCCAGGAAGACTCATCAAGGTTGGAAAAGACCTCTAAGATCATCCAGTCCAACCCTCAGCCCAACACCACTGTGCCCACTAAACCACTTCCTGAAGTACCACATCTACATGTTTTTCGAACACCTTCAGGGATGGGGGCTCCACCACTTCCCTGAAACCTCTGCCAGTGCCTCACCACTCTTCTGGTAAAGACATTTTTCCTGATATCCAATCTGAACCTCCGTTGGCACAACTTGAGGTAATTTCCTCTTGTCCTATTACTTGTTACTTGGTTGAAGAGACCAGCATCCACCTCACTACAACCTAGTTTCAGGGAGCTGCAGAGAGCAGCCTCCTCTTCTTCAGGATAAACAATCCCAGTTCTCTCAGACGCTCCTCATAAGACTTGTGCTCCAGCCCCTTTACCAGCCTTGTTGCCCTCCTCTGGAGGTGTTTCCAGCAGCTCAGTGTCTTTCTTGTACTGTGGGAACGTGGCCCTCCCCATTCCCACCTTCTCCTGCCTATAGGGATGACTTGCTGTTCAGACTGGATGGCTTTCTTTGGCCTATTGATATTCATTTTGATATAAACATTTATTAGATTTTTATGTTTGATACAAAAATAGTGGTTAGTGGCTTGACTGCATTCTGGCTCACGTCTTGACATCAGGATGTCTTCTGTGGGATTGTTGTCTGCAATTTGAAGTTTTTCATCTGAACGTGCAGAAGTGGGGCATGGGGTCAAAGCTGACAGCTTTCTCTTAAAATGAGGAGTGTGATACCTTCTTTAAACCTACTTGGTTGTTATATCCAGATTTTGTGTCTGCCTCCTGACAGCAGCTGGGGACAGCGGGAGAGGTTTCTGTTCCTGGTGGTGGTCAGCATCTCCTCCCTTTAAGTGTCTCTCGAAGAGAGCGGTTTCCCTGCTGACAGGCCAGCTTGTTACATCAACTGCTCTCTGAACACTGGCTGACAGTGCTAATCTGCATTACGTGGGATTAAGCAGGCACAGTAATTAACTTGCATAAGCGCTTTAGGAACTTTTGGCCTTTGCATTGCCACATGTCCTCTATATTGTGGTGCAGAGGCTTGTAAAGTGGGGACTGTGTGGTGGGAAGATGGGGAGAAAATGATGCAGCTGAAATTTCAGTCGCAAACAGTGATGGAAAGCAAGAAAGTGCACACAGCCAAGCCAAAATAGCCATTGTGATTTTTTGAAGAGTAGAGGTATGCTGAGTATTGTACAGGTGTGTAGAAAAGCAGTGCAGGCACTGGTATCCACAGCTGTCACTGGATCCAGTAACTATGGAAGACATGGCTGTATTCCCAGTCCTATGTTAAGTTTTGTTCCCAGATTAGAAGTGAAGCTGTACCTAGGAGTTTACTCCTTTGGTTTTATAAGGTTTACTCATCACAAATCACACCTCTAACTAATTCTTACTGCTGTCCTTTGGAGATTCAGTTCAAACGTGCCTCCTTATGCTGAACTAAAATGTAGATATGTCAATAATTTCTCCCAGCTCCAGGTTCTGGGTTCCACTCAGTGACCAAGCATCTGTAGCTTTTAAAGCATCCATTCTGTGAAGCACAAAGTCTGGAGCAATGCATCTTCTCACAGGTGTATGACAACTCTTAAATATATCTGACGCAGCTAATTCAGATCTGCTTTGAATCAGACGAACAGCAGAGAAGGCTGAAATGCATTTGTCTCTAGTATCTTCTCTTCTTTTGAAAAAGTATGGTGCCAGGGGAAGAGTCTTGAAGTCAGCAGGGAAACTTGAGATTTCCCTCCCCTAGTAGAGCTGGGTATTACTTGTGAAGTTTTACATGAGACAAAAGTGAGGAGGCACCAGGTCAGCTGAAACTTGAGGAAAAAGGGTTGATCTAGTCTGCCTCGTGGACCATGTGGGTTTCTTCTTTGTTTGGCTTTCAGATTCAGGATCCTCTTGCAAGCCTCACAGGAATGTGTTCTTAAACCCTTTCTGGCTTTCAGGAAGTGTTGTCTTCGGAGACTGGACATTTCAGAGCAAAACACCTGAAGTTTTTTCATCACCCAGGTAGTCCCACATGTCTCCAGATGTTTAGGAACTGTGGAGGAAATGCATGCTGCTAAATTAAAGAGAAGCCTTAGAAATGATGTATTTCAGTGCCATGCCACAAACTCTATGGGAACGAAGCACTTCAGAGTCCTAATTCAGCCTTAAAAACTTTTAGTGGCTTTGGGAGGAGTTACTCATGGGTAGTCACAGTATCACAGTATCACAAGGTTGGAAAGGACCTCTGAGATCGTCAAGTCCAACCTATAACCCAACACTAACATCTAAACCATGGCACTCAGTGCCTCATCCAGTCTCCCCTCAAACACCTCCAGGGTCGGCGACTCCACCACCTCCCTGGGCAGCGCATTCCAATGGCCGATCACCCTTTCAGTGAAGAACTTTTTCCTAAGATCAAGCCTAAACCTCCCCTGACGAAGCTTGAGTCCATGCACTCTAGTTCTGTCACTGGTCACCTGAGAGAACAAACGAACCCCTGTCTGACTACAATCTCCTTTTAGGTAGTTATAGAGAGCAATTAGGTCTCCCCTGAGCCTCCTCTTCTTCAGACTAAACAGCCCCAGCTCCCTCAGTCACTCCTCGTAGGGCTTGTGCTCCAGCCCCTTCACCATCTTCATTGCCCTCCTCTGGACACTCTCCAGCATCCTGACATCTTTCCCAAACTGTGGGGTCCAGAACTGCACACAGTATTCAAGGTGAGGCCTGACCAGTGCCGAGTACAGGGAGACAATAACTTCTCTGATCCTGCTTGCCACACTATTCCTGATGCAGGCCAGAATGCCATTGGCCTTCTTGGCCACCTGGGTACACTGCTGGCTCATGTTGAGCTTCCTGTCAACCAGCACTCCCAGGTCCCTTTCTGCCTGACTACTCTCCAGCCACTCTGTCCCCAGTCTATAGCTATGCAGGGGATTGTTGTGTCCAAAATGAAGTACCCGACATTTGGACTTATTAAACATCATCCCATTGGAATCGGCCCATCTCTCCAGTCTGTCCAGGTCCCTCAGCTCAGGAGGATTGCATCTGTGAGTACTGACAGTGCAACAACTTCCCACCCGTTTAAAACCAAATTCAGCTGGAAAAATTGGTCTTCTGCTGGCTTCTCCATCCTTTTAACCAGGTAAAATTTTGTCTGGTCCAGTAATCTGGATGTGATCAAGAAGTCAGCAGAGTGGGTCAGCACACTGGGAATGCATTCACAAAAGGCTGACCATTCTGTAATAAACAATTGACTGACTTGGGATTAGGATCTGGCCCTCATCTTCTGTGCCTTGGTTCACCTCTTTGGCCACAAGATCATTAATGCTTCCCAGGCTGCTTCTGCTGCAAACTGCTAGAAGTGTGGCTAGATACCAAACCCTGCTGGCTCTCACTGGCAGGTATGGCTGTGTCACAGCCGGATTTCCCTCTTCCCCTTGCAGCACCCCTGTTTCTAATAACCAAGCTGTACACAAACTGGTGTAAAAAGTAGAAGAGAATAGGGTATTTTAGAGGCCTAATTCCAGTGAATGCTGAATTTCCTTGTCTCACAATCCAGTGCTGCAAACCTGACCCCCACTGCAAGGTGAATAGCCCTACCACGAGCGTCTTGAGAAGCTCATCTCCTTCTGAAGAGAACCGCTGTTGGGTGTGAAAAGGTCTGATCCTTACCTCAGCCTGGATGTGCTGTCAGTGGAGGTAGAACTCATAAGTGATATTGTTGCCATCTTGTGTCTTCTTTTCTAAGCATTGGAGTTTACCTTCATAGAGGAGGCAGTCCCTGGATTCCTCCTTTAGAAAACAATTTTTGTTTCAAAATCTGACATAAACTCCGTAACTGATGCTTTCTGTAAGAGATGGGAAAATGAAGCAGACCTGTAATTTGTAGTGAAACCATTAGTAAAAAAAAAAAGTATGTAAGGAAATGGTCCGCACTTGAAAGAACAAAACCAAAAGTATGAATGTAACAACGTAATACTACTTTGAAGTTCAACTAATTGTTTTACCAACTGGAATCCTAAACCCCATGTCTTGTTTCTACAGCATCTCTTCGCTTGATTTTGTATGATGATAACCTGGCACTCTAAACCTTTGGAAAAAAGGTTACTGATTTGGGTACCTGCATGGAAATCCCCATTTTTAAAAATGTTTATTACGCTGTTTGTCTACAGTCCTTTGCTGTGGCAGCTGGATATTAATGCTGACAGGCTTAATATTTAAAGGGCATTGCTATCAATTTTGCTAACGTTATATGTGACGTATCCTTTGCAGTATTGCAAGGATATTCTTCTGATATCACTTGACTATATTGCTATATTTGCTGTGTAGGATTTCACAGTGCAAGATGGTAAGAGCTGAAGAAAATAGAGAAGAGCAGGAAATTTGCTCTTTCCACGCACTTTTTGCTCAGTTGCATCAAAATAAATCTGATTCTGCTTCCAATGAAGTTTTGTGTCACAGGATCCTCATGACACTTTCTGATATGAATGCTTAAGGCAAATGGTTATTTGTAAAAGAGCATAACTTTATCTGTGTGCTGAGATTTCAGATGTTCCTTAAAGGCGAGGCTGTTGGCTATGATGTTCTCAGCTTCATTCACAATTCCTGTTCAGCTTGATACCACCCCTGACCCCATCTACGCAACAAGAGGGCTGCTCTGCCCAGTTGTGGTTGAGAAGCAGTCAGGCACAGCCTCCTCAGCCTGACCCATCTACGAAGTCATCTAGATTCCATTTGCCACGGTGGTGTCCCACTGGAATCACCTGCTACTCCCAGTCAATGGGTGGAGTGAGAATGGGGATGAACCAAGCACTGACATCAATGAGCAGTGGGTTCAATGGGTTGTGGAGATTAATTGACTTTGACTTGATCTGGGAAAAGGCAAAGCCCGCTGTCATCAGGGAGTGTAGATGGACAACTGTATTTTTAATTGGCCTGACTGCAGAGAGGGGGATTTTGTTCCTTCTCTGTTTCAGGGTATAGCCTTGATGGAATGTGATAACTGTCCTCTTGGCCACTGTCCAGAGTTGTAACCTGGTTGCCAGGACTTATTAAAAACTCACCAGTCCACCTTCTTTTGTCCTTTAATCTTTTCTCTGATGGTGAAAGACACAGACATACATTTTTAATGCACTAGCACTGAAGTTTGATGTAACACTGATGCTGCTATGGTTTTTCACTGTTACTTAGGGTAACTTTAAATTAAATTCTTAACAAAAAAGAACTTTGTTATGTGTTTGCTGGCAATAAATTCTAACTTATCAGCTATTGAACTAAGTGGTATTGTTAAAAGGGCAGGCTGAGCATAGATGTAACATGATTTCACTACAACACTGTTAGCTATCTCCTATTTTAATAATCTATAAACATTTTAAATAAAGAAAATTAAAAAGAATGTCCAGGTCCTGTTAATATTTGTAAAGGGCTTTGTAGCCATCCCTAAGTTTTGGTCAGGGGCTTGCAGCAAAGGAGTTACTGTTCAATGGGGATGTAAAAAGTTAATTAATGTGTAGATAAGCAGTTCCACATACATGTACGGGTATGTGCATGTCTACAATAAAATCTTTGAACCTTCTGTAGCTAATTTCCACCTCGAGTAGCTCTTAGAAATGTTGAATGATGGCTTTTCTTTTCATGAGCTTTCTTAATTCTCTCATAAAGCACTTGAAGTCCAACTCACTGGTTCATAAAGCAGTCTGAGGGTTGCTGTTGCTCTACTATATCCGAGGTCAAATTAATACTGAAGGAAAGAGTTTTGTGTTTTAAATGTGCAGTAGTTCTATCAGTATTCTCATTATCAGTCCTAAGCTTGTTCCACCTTTTTATATGAGGTGCATACCTGGATTCTCAAAAGTACTGTGCTGTTGATAACATTAAGCGAAATCTTTCAAAATGTATATATGCACAAAATTCAGCTGGATTTCTGTTCTGGTCAGATTCTTCAATAGTTTATTGATTCATCATCAATTCCATAGAAACCTTCACAACTAAAAAAAATGGGTAGAAAGAGCTAGAGAGGAGTCCGGGCTGGAGATTTCTCCTTTAAATTTTGAAGAGTGCAAATCCAGAACTTGACTTCATGGCCAAAGCCTACATGTAGTTGAATGCGCTGACCCAATGCCATGATTTCAGCTGCCTTCAGATCATTCCTCTCCCATAAAAGCAAGTGAATAGGGACACAACAAATTAATTCAGTGATGCTGAACTGCAGCCTTAATTATAGACTATGTAAAGTAATGACAGTCTGTGACAGCAGGTTGCTGGTATTCTTGCTGTTCACCTGTGGCTCATGCCTCTCCCCTGGGGAGAAGCTTCTATTGGTTTATTTCCTAAACTGAATCATTTCAGAAATCTGGCCGAGAAGACAGACATAGGCAGCGTGAGCTGGAGGAGCTGAGGGGGTTAATCGGGCTTGAGGGTACCACAGCTGAGAAGGGGGCCCCGGGTGAGCACCCCCTGCTGGAGGAGATGCTCCGTGGAGCCACAGCCTTTGATGAGGGTCGGTAAAGCTTCAAGGAAGCTGAGGAGCGGTACCATGGATGTCAATAAGAGAGGAGTGTCAGCCCTGGATCTGCACCTGCCTGAACTCCCAAGGTATTTGGATACAGAGTGAAGTCCTTACCTCTGGTGTTAATAGAAATGCTCTGACTTGGGGAGGAAAGGGGATTTCCCCATGCTGGTTTAATTCAGTCATGAGGAAAGGAAGGCCTGGCTTCACTCTTTGGAGCTGTGTGTCACTGTCTGGTGGTATCGGCACTATACTGGTCTGGTGCTTTAGCCATTTGCCCCAGCAAGATGTTTCCAAGCTGGGCCTGGCAAAAATAGAGGTGTTGGGATTTGGTGGTTGGCCAGTATGTCTTTTTATTTTGGTATGTAAATCTTATTTCACAATAAATAATACTATATAGGTGACCTAGTGATGGACAAACTGCCCCTCATAAAATAGCTTCACAGGAAAAAACCCACAGATGTGTTAAGAGCATTTTGTGTCTGTTTTGTTTTCCTTATTGCAAGCCTCTTTGTGTTTCTAACTTTGTTTGCAATGGGCTTTTAGCCTCTGCTTTGAAGATAGGCAGCGTACCTGATGTGAACTGGTGTAGATACACTGCCACTACATACACAGTTGCTGGAGCAGCAAACACCTACTGAGAAAGCAGGACATGGACAGCAAAGAGCATGCATGGGGCAAGCGGTGCAGTGTGAAGTCTGGTGATAGTTTTTATGGGGTTGTTTGTTGATTTTTCCTTAGGAGATGAGAAAATAACAGAAAGCAAGGTGGTGCCAGGGAGGTGGTACAAGAAGTGTTGCAGAGTCACCTACCCTCCTGTCGGCAAGGATTTAACTCATCAGCACACAGGGTAGCATTTGAAATGAGGCTGTGGTGCCTCCATGGCTGGTATCCAGTTATGCAAACAGGCACACAGGGCACGTTCCCCTCCCAGGTGTTTACCCACATACCTATGGCCAGGTTGTGAGTTCTTCAATTCAGCTGGAGTCAACACTCACTGAAGCCAACAGGAGTCTGGCTCAAGAGTGCGGGAGGTAATTTTGCTTTTCAGTTACCAAGTATTGCATCTAACTGAACTTGCTGCAGGGGAGAGAGGCTGATCTTAAGCTGATAATTCCTTGTTTAGACATGATCCTTGTTTAGACATGACTTAAAATAACTGGCTTTGGGGAGCACCATTTCTTCTGCTGATCCCAGTGAGAAGTGTCCTCCGGCCAACACCAGCTGCAGGTCCCAGAATTACCACTGAGAATGACATCCAAGCCCCACTATCCCATCTTTTTTCTGTCACCCATTGAAGGACTGAATTAAAACCAACAGCAAGAGCTGGAGAATTGGTCTCTGCAACTCCCTGCCCTATCTCATTTCATCACAAGTTCTCAGGCACCATTTAGCTGAGGAAAGGGGCAGGGAATGAAGCTGTTGAGACATGGCCATTAAACCTGTTATGAAGAGGGGCTATTACCACAGTTAGTGCTGACAAGATTGGATGCAATTACATGCATCAGCTTCCCATTGTTTTAAGATATACCCGACTTTCTAGGTAACCACTTCTTTGTCACTTCAGGACATTCATAACCAGCTCTTACTGTCACATTTTGAAATTTTACCTCACGATGGAAAAATAAAAACATGTAGGGGGAGGTGTCACTAAAAGCAAGTGATGAATCCTGGCTCTGTCAGCATTTTGGGTGGCGTGAACTCCAGAGCTAGTAATCTGTATCCTTGTTACTCATCATCATGTGTCTAACCATAACTATGTTTTTAGTTACATGGCAGCAGAAGTATGCATATTGTTTTTCAGGTATGAAAAGGCCTTTTCCTTATGGCTGGAGTCTCCTACGATAATTTGCCAGCCTCTAGACTTTAATCCTAGTCTAGTGCAACTGCTGTAAAATCAAGGGCTATGTTGCATGTGCCACAGCAAGCGATGAAGATGAAGGACAAAGGTGATGGAGAGCAGGGGTTACAGCAGCTGAGTTGGAGCACAAGTTATGTCCTGGGAACAGCATGTTCCAGATAAGTTGTACATGAGCACTACAGTTCCTGCAGGAAGGGAAACCCCAGAATTTTGAGGGGATCCAAAAGTTTAGTTTAAAAGGGGGATTAGCTGTGTGTTGGCCTCTCTTCCCCTGGCACCAGTTTGTCATGCTCTTTTAAAAAGCTGTTGTTGAAACAGAACACCTTCTTGAAATGGCAGTGGCAGTTCTCGTGCCTGTACTGCAGCTGGGCACAGCTGGGCTGCTCCACAGCTGACACTGCAAACATGACTCCTCTGGGACTTATGTTAGCCAATTCCCATGGTATCATAGCATACATATATGTATTTCCTAAAGCAAGGGCTGTGTTCTGTAGGCAGTAAGTGTCTATCAAAAGCCACATTGTAAGCCTGAATTTCTTAAATATAAAAGATGTTAATAGCAACTCTAGGATTGCATCCTTCGCATTCTGGATTCAGAGCTGTCAGGATTTTAGGCTTTGTTTATACAAGCACTGATGTCTTAGTTGCTGGGGTTTTTTTAGATGAAGACTAGGCTTTCTTTTGTACTTGACTGACAAATGAAATGTAGGAAATGTCTGGTTCCCCCAAGGCTGACTGTGAGGTCTTGAAGCGCTTTGGGAGCGGTGCTTTTCAGCGGGCTGGGAGATTATTTGGTGCCTTAGAATTAGGACTGTGGTTATTTAATATTCCTTGAGGCAAAAGGTATTACCAAATGTAATATCTACTAAATAAGGGTGATGAGTGGTAATCTGTTCCACACTGCATGATGCTTTGTATACTTGCAGAATGGTACTCGTCAACTTCTGAAACCAGACTGCAAGCTGGATTTCTTCTCACTTAAAAAACAACTACTCTTTTCATGGCGTAATGTTTATGACGTTTGGTGCTGAGTGCTGAGGAGGAGATGGACAGAGTAATAAAAAAGTATAAAGGGCTTCAGGAATTGCTGTTGCAATCTGTTAAAGATAGACATAAAGATGGATCAGTTAAGATTTTTTTTTCCCAGGAGTTCTTTAAGATTGTCAAAGGAAACTTAATATTGCTATAAAATCTGGTGTGCCTTGCACAGGAAAAACAAGGATGTAATAAGGAGCATTTACAGCTTTTTAGAATAAGTTTATTAATAAATATTAGTTCTCAATGGTTTGTATCATGCTTTCTTTGCCTCAGAAGGAACAAAGCAAATGACACCTACTGACAGTTCCTCTAGCTGATCATATCCTAAAGGCATCCAGATTTCACCTATTGATTAAATGTTCCACTATATAGTTTCAGTAACTACATTTATTATTCACAATTACATTTACATCCCTTTTAATTACAGTATCACCAGAGCAGTCTAGATGCCTATTACAGGCTTAGAATATTGAATAAATAGTGCTGTAACTTATTCTAAGAATACTGCATGCCAAACCAGCCATATAGTTTGCAGATACTTCTAACACGTAAGTGTATTACAAAACTAATTGTTCTGATTGTTTTAACTCAAGAGTTGAAATAGAACTTTAAATGTATAATGACCTAATATTTCTTTTTTAGCAGAAGATGGGTACGGTTGGACTCAATGACCTCAAAAGACTTTTCCAACCATAAGATTCTATGATTCTATTTATCAGATGCAAGATTTTGCATCTGTGCATATTTTCAATAAATTAACAAGACTTTTGTTTAGGCCTCCAGAAAACACTGTTCACTTCAACTTGTTTACATTAGCAGCAATTATTGCATGGTAAACAGTAATACCTTGCTACATGCAAAAATAATGCTATTGCCTGTGTTAACATCTTATCCTGGAAGAAAAGGGAGATGACTCAGTATGTGCAATTGAGCTCTCAGAACTGTCTCCCGGGAGCAAAACAGGTTATGTGAGAACATGACCTTGGTGAGCTGTGCTAATGACTATGATTTAAAATTCCAGGCTTTTGTCTCAACTAGAGAAACAGATGAGACAAAATGACTTTAAAAACAACCCAAATAGCACTAAACAAAGTGCAGACACAGTGTAAAAACTTTAGAATGAGTAACTAGGTGATCACTAGCTAAAGTCTGTCCATTCTTTTTCCCAAGCTGGTATAAACATGAAAGCTTAATATAATAAACCCACACATTTTTATGTTTCTGGAAGGTCTTGGTGAATACCTGCAGTATCATGTTGTCAGCTTACACAGGCTGCAAAGGAACCCAAAGGTCCTTCTTTGTGCTGAGTAGTGAGGATATTGTATCCTTCCCCTTCTTAACTGTCAAGCATGGACAAGCCCAAAATTTAATTTGTGAGTTAGTTATAGTTTGAGAGGAGAAATTAATGTTTATTGTCTTTTTGTCAAAGGTAATGGCTATTTGGGTGGGGTTAGAACTTCTTGGAGTGGGCTGTCTCTAGAAAGGTCCAGCATACAGTGTACAGGAGGAAACTTCTTATGTTTCAGCTGAACCACCCTTTCAGGACTTCAGGTTTCTTTGAATTATGGTGTTCCCCTATGAAAGTAATAGACGTTTGGTCTCCTGTGGGAAAGGTTTAGGGGAACAATCCCTTAAAAATATTCACTGCACATACAAAGTATTTATTCTTTCTCTTTTTTGTACATATTTGCATATATTCCACCATCATTTCTTAGAAGTGCTTCTGTCTTTGAAACATTAGAAGAGTGAAGAAGAGGTAGCGAACATGGGGTTTTGAAGAACACACAAATAATCCGTTAGCTGATGAAGTAAACATTATCCAGTGATGCAAATCATGGGATGCAGATGTCCTCTTTGGGTACAGTTAAGCAAGTGTGGCTGTAGTCTTCCTCAGGCATGTCTTCCTTAATCTTAATCCTTTTAATCCTTAGACCTTTCCTGTGTCAGGTGAGGCCAAATGCTCCATGTGCTCCTAGATATCACTGACCTATTTTCCCTAAATCCAGCCCACCCTATATCTGAACTCACAGCACTGTATCACTTTAATCATTAAAGAGATCACACTGTCTTCAGTTATTTATGCCTTTGTAGATTGACTTCAGAATAATGCCAAGACGTAGGAGGATTATAAAATCATGCTTTTATTATTGCACCCTCAGCTATGAATTCTTGAATGAGACCTTTCTCTTAAATCCTTCTGCCTTCATTCTCTGTATATTATCTTTTTATTTTCTGTATATTTTCTGATTTTACTTGTTACTGTGAATGCTCAATTCTATCTATGCTTTATAATGCTTTCTATATGCTTTCTAATACATTTTCTAATATGCTTTTATAGTACAGAATGGAATGTTACAGCATGTAAGTGTATCAGTATTTAATTTAGAATTTATATTTTTTGTTTTTACCAGTAATCCCTTTATCTAGCATTGCAGTGGAATAACCTTAAAATGTTTTGAATTTTGCAATTACTATTATTGAATTATTGAGTTTTGCAATTACTTTATTAAGCATATAAACCCTAGCTGCTAGAGAAGTTCTATTTCATTGCTTGCTGTTTTGAATACCAGATTTGCAATCACTAAGTAACTGCTATGAAGCAACGGAGGGTGTCCATTAGTCAAAAGTTGTATAAACCTCCTCTTATCATTACGGAGGAGTAACTGGAAGAACAAAGATTCCCTTAAGGAGTAAATTGTATGGATTGTCTGATGCAATCTGTAAGTAATGCTATAAATGTATAATTAAGAAAATCAGACATTTTGCTCAGCATTGCCCAGAATCCATGGACATACAAGCTCCTGGATAATCTCTGGTTTTACATGTCCAAGCATCATAAATGAGGCTTTAAGGAAACAGTTAACTTTTTTCTCTTCTAATCCACTATCAGCGTGTCACAGGTCTACTACTCCACGACTGTATAGCTGCAGTGTCTCCAAAGTGTGGAATTGTGATGGACAAACTGCACTAAATAAAACAAACCACTGCCTTGCAGGTGTCAAGCAGCAGGCAGCCTGGCAGTGATCAGCACACCCTGCAAAATTGGACACCTCTGCTATATCCCTCATCTTTTCAAGTGATCCCTAGCCTAGCTTAGTGGAATCAGTGGGGTGGCTTCCTTTGCACATCTCTGACGTGGGGAAAGGAGTGGTTCCCTCTTACACAAAGCACACTGACAGCCATTCTTCTGGCCTCACCACTGTATTGAAGCATTGCTGTACTGCACTGCAAAGGAAATCCAAGTGTCTTCAATGAACTTAAGTATTGCAGGCTACATTTCATGGGTTAATAACCAGGATTGATTTTATATGCCAAAATGAAATAAGACGCAGGTGTTAAGATTCAAACAACCCTGGGTTCAAAATCAATTTTGTGTATGAATGCATAATGCAGTTTGAATCATCGTTGTCTGAGTGTGTTCATCAACAGCACCTTGGTGTCTGCAAGTCACAAACCACATGATTTTTACACACCACGCCTGTGACTTAGTGCAATGGCTTTCTTGTTCAAAACGCATACTCTAGTTTTGGCTCTTACGCATCCAAACTGGCTGTTTGTATACAGAATTCAACTTTGTTTTTCTAGGAATAACTTGTCTAGAGGTTCATCTGATGCATCCATTATTTGAATGTTTTCATAGCCTTCTTCATAATTTAGGCAGGATTTCTTCTAAATCCTTTCACTCTTACCTTTATAATTCTGTATTATTTTCCAGTATAACTGAGTTCAGCATAAATTAATTCAGTACTTTACACTTAGTCACACCTCTGTGTCTGAAATTTGGTCTGCTCAGAAGCATTCTTGGTTATCTGTCTCCACCTAATATCCTAGAGAAAGAAAATGCATTCTTGGATTGTTTTAGCCACTTACTATCACATTACAGGGTCTATAACTACCAGCTCTATCTGTAACACTACTTCTTTACTGTGTTTATTTATTCACAATTGCAGAAGAAAACAAGTCTGGCTTGGGAAGTGGCTTTTTTCCTTCTTCCTTCTAAAATACCAGGCAGACTCAGAGTAATCCAGACAAACCTGATGAGTCTTATATGGTGGTCTGAAAGGCAGAAGGGCTCTGTGACCGATGCTGCTTTAATCAAGAAGCAATCTTAAATCTGTGCTATGCCCAGGAGAGGCAAGGCCGGAAGGGCTGTCGGTGGACTGGGCTGCAGCATGCCCAAAGCATCCATACCCATGGAGCAAAGCCCAGGCACAAAGCCAGGGTGCCAGGGAGCCTGGTCTGGGCAGCTGCTTGTGTGCAAGCAGTGTGGAGGGCTCAGACATGGACTTGGACCTGGGCTTGTATGTTTTTATGGTCTATTTGATGATTAAATTATATTGTAAGACACTGGTAGCTCAGGACATTGCTGTCTTTAGAGCCCATAGGGATCATCTTTCTTCTCCAGGCTCAAGTCACTATTCATTGATGCTTTTGATTCCTCTTGGCTGCCTTTGATGCTGCCAGCTCCGCTGTGACGTTTCATTGGCCTAGAAAAAGACAGGCAGCTTTCAAGCAGGAAAGTTCAAGAGCAGAAATAAATTCTATTTTTAATCCTGCCTATGATTTCCGTGGGTGGCACAATTTCTCATAGTATGGTGGTTCATGCAGTATTGCAGAGCACGCCTTGCAGCTTGTATTACAGATTCTACTCCATGCTTTTTGTAGCTGGAAATTTCAGTTTTGAGGGGTTATCACATTATTAATACCTGAATGGCACTCTGATTTATCGCAGTAGTTTGGCAATACATCTATGGTATGTGAAAATACAAGAGGGGAATTTAAAGAAGTACTCAAGCATTAACAAAGCTGAATTGTGTCAAGTGGTGATAAATTTTACACTATGTCCTTGATCATCTTATTATTAATATCATCAGTCTCTCTTGGCTTTGAGCGTGACCACATTGCCAAATGTTCTATTGAATAATTCATCATTTGGTGCGTGTTGCCAGAGTTTGCTGCTTTCCGATTTAATCTTAGCAACTTACTCATTTGATCCTTCATTCAGAAACAAAAGCTTCACGGATGAAAATGAGTCAAATGTACTGATATGTACATGGAGACCATTTAGCATTGAAACCTCATGCTGCTTGCTCTAGAAATGTTTTCCATCTTTTAAAACAGCACCCCAAAATTAACAATTCTGGGAATGATCACTTCAGGGACACAAGCTGTTTCTGTTGCCAGAACTAGCGTTCCAGCTGACTCTCCCTGCCCCTTCAGTACTAGCTTAGCCCTCTCTACATTTTAAGAGGGCATTCAAAATGCCACACTACCAGGATGTCTTCAGAAATAGAACTTTACAATGCTATTTTTATTGCTTAATTAAAAATGTCAAGAGGTATGAGCCCCTTTGCAGAGCTGGTTATTGTTTGTAGCTAAAGCAAAGTAAGTTCTAAGCAAACAGTTTAGAAACATTATCTTTTCTTAGTTAAAATTCATTTAATTTAGATTAATGCTGTATTAATTTTTTGTGTTCAATTATTTAATGAGTCATGGAGAAAGTTTGCTAATTATAATTGTTTATTTTTCACCAGTTTGAAGGCTACAATAAAATATGTTCTATCCAGATCACGAGATTTGTCCTACGCAAGTCCTTCCACTGTCTCTGTTATTTCACGTAAGAAGTCAATTTGTTTTTAGTTTAACCTTCTTGAAGTACTTAATTTTGTGTCCCTCCAGGGATTTTTAAATAGCTAAAAAACTCCCACATCTGTTATATCTGTGACACTGTTGGTTCTTTCCTCCCTCTAGCTTCTCCCCGGGTATCAGTAGGCAGCAGCATGCTCATGAAAGATTAATGCCAACCTTCCACTCATACTTACCCATTCATAGAATCTCTGCTTTCAGGGTGGCTCGTAGTTTATTTTCATTAATTCCCACTGGATATTAGTTAGAATTGGCCAAATATAACATTGGCTTTCTGTTCTCTTTCCCGATGAGTCAGTTGATTGTACTTCAAATCTGTATTTTCATAAGATCATTTGCAATCTTCCCTACTATTTACTACTTGTTATTCATTCTATGTTGCTCATCAAAGCATATGGCACTGTTTCTTTTTCCCCTTGACTGCGTGCCTGTAACTTTTTAGAAGGGAAAGTGAGAATAGTTAATGAGCTTTTCCTTCTAGAAATTAAAAAAAAAATAAACAAGCATTTGCGAATACATGAATGTGGTTAGGACGAGCCATAAATGTTTTCACATATACTCCTTCCCTGCCTGAATGTTCTAAGGTGATTGATACAAGAACTTCCTTCCTGCCTTTAATTGTGCTATTGTGCTTTTTAAATTTAAAATAGAAATGAGCTACTATTTTAGTTCATCATTTACTATCACTGTGTGTAGCTTTGTATAGGAAAGTTCACTGCCTCTCACACTCACTACTGGATGTGTATCGGGCAGTTTACATTTCCAATGACAGATATCGAATCATAGAACAGTTTGGGTTGGAAGGGACCTTAAAGCCCATCCAGTTCCAAGCTCCCTGCCATGGGATCAGGGTGCTCAAGGCCTCATCCAACCTTGGCTCTGAACACTTACAGGGAGGGGGCATCAACAACTTCCCTGGGCAACCTGTGCCAGTGTCTCACCATGCTCGTTGTGAAGAATTTCTTCCTAATGTCTAAGCTAAATTTTACCCCTTCCAGTTTACAGCCATTTCCCCTCGTCCTATCACTACAGGCCCTTTTGAAAAGTCCGTCCCCAGCTTTCTTGTAGCTGCCTTCAGGTACTGGAAGGCTGCTCCTAGATTTCCTTGGAGCCTTCTCTTCTCCAGATTGAACAACACCAACACTCTCTGCCTGTCTTCATAGCAGAGCTGCTCCAGATTTCAGCTGCTCCAGGTTTCAGATCATCTTTGTAGGTTATCAGTTGTTTCATAGGTTATCAGTTTTTTCATAGGTGATTGTTATGTCTACTATAAATCCCCAAATTCTTTATTTTCCCTATGGGATACTGAGCATAAACTCGTACCAGAAAAGCGTTATGGTTTAAATGACACATTACACCAGTATCTTCCAAAGCCCTCCTGTGTAAATAACTACACTTAAGGAAAAAGTTGTGGTAAAATCTCTGATATCCTGAAAAGCTTTGCCTATGCTATATGTAAACATCAGGAATCTATAAAGAAGCTCAAGGAAATACTGAATACATGTAGGAACAGCTATAAATCACTATGTTGTTGTTCGTGTATATATGTACATATTTTTAAAACATAAATTTGAAGCTGCTTAATCGGCGTGGGATGAGCTTCTGAATGTTTCACTTCTGATGCTGAGCTGAATGAGGAGCCACAGGGATTGCCAGGGATCAGGCTATCCAGCAGCCATCAGCACCAAATGGTAAAGGGGAAAGTTTAAAAAATGTCATTGCAGAATAATGGATGGGGCATACTTTAGTCTTTTTAATCATAACTCTTTGGAAAAAACTGGTTTAAACACCAATGAATGACAGCTTCAAAGCCTGTTAGGATTTACCTGTTAGTTCTAAGTATTTTTGTTGCTATTTGAAGGGCTTACTCCTATCTCAGTTGCCTTCAGATACGGAATGCACTGGACAGCTTTTTGGGGCATAACAAATGCTCTGTAATGAATGACCAACACACGGTCCCGTACCCAAGAAGATCCTGGCAGGCTTGGACAGTTGGTATTTGCAGGGTAATGAGAGTACTTCAGCTGCTTCAATGTCTATAACAAGATTACAAGCTCCTCAGTTACAGGCAGGGAGTACTAGTTTGGATAACGTTGTTGTCTCAGTCCAAACAAAGTGAGTAAGAACGGGGGTACCTCAACACTAAACGCTTTACAGTTTTTCAAAAAGCGTCTTGCTGGGGTGGTACATCACCAGGAACTCCTTATTTACCCATATTAGGGATATAGACAATGACTGTGTCTCTCTGGAATAAACATAGCTAGTTACATAGTTAGCCTTTGGATTTCAAATAACTCAAAAGTTCAGACAAACTTAAAACCTGCGTAATGATGCAGCCTGTAACAAAGGCTGAAATAAAAATTTTACAACAAATCCGTACTTGGACTTAAAGTTTCTTCAGAATCCTCTGCTCATAAAACTTGATAATAAGAAGATCTAGCAGTTTAATAAGGGTCACATTTAATTTCAAGTTGTGGATTCCACACATTTCTCAAAGTGAGGCTTTTCCCAAGGTATTTTACTGCTTGGCTGCTGGTGATTATCTGGGAGCAAACAAGATGAGTGTTTAACAGAAGATCTGATGCTGAGCAGATGAGCTCTGCACTGTCCAGTGCTTTATCTCCCATCTTCCTTTATGTAAAATTGCTTTTGCAGTTTTATCCTGAACCTTCCTCACCTTGAACAAAATGTGAAAGATTTCATGACACAACTGTATGACTCTTCCCCTTGCACTAATATTCAGATCACATTTATTAAGGTTATACTATCAGTACTGATGTAAGTGAATCCTTTGGCAGGAAGGCAACTGAATCCTTGTCTGTTGCAGAAATGCCTACATTTTCCATTTTGAAAAATATGTTTCTTCTCCTTCCAAGCCTGCTTATCCTTTTTCACTTTTTCCAGTGCATGTGAAACTGTTACAAATATAACCTCTCCATATGCCTACCCACATTTCAGTTAGCACTACTTTTGCTCATTGTCTTTGTAGCTCAGGTAACTCCAGTGGATAATGTTTTGCTACTTTTCAGAACTGTCACAGACCATCTCTTCTGTTCCAGTTCTAAACACTTGGAAGTTGGTTTTTTTTTTCCCGGTAACCAAGCTGACTTAGTTGGTCTTTGGATCAGAATTGTGTGAATTTGCTTTTAGCAAAAGTGAACATATTCCCTGTCACTCAAGGACTACAGATGACCAGATGTAAACAGTGCTTTCTCCTCTAAAGCATGGTATTGTGAGGGAAAACATGGGAGGACTATTTGTGGGATATTCACCATCTGCAGTGGTTGGCTGCATAGTTTATAAACAGTACAAAGTAACTCACTGCCTGAGGGTCTGTTGGTAAGTTTATGCTTAGACTACTGCCTCAGCTTTTCAGTCCTACTCTCCCCTTCCTTGTGCTGTGCAGTTCAGATTGCTGGGCTGTTCAGCCCTAAGGGCTGTGTGAGAGGAGGAAAACAAACCTAACCCTTCTGGCAATGATGGCTGCCACCACGGCGGACACAAGCACACAACTCACTGTAATTACATCTTTCTTCTGGGCTTTGAAACCTTCATCCTATGCGTTGTTTTTATTTTGCTTACCTTTGGCAGGTGCTCATTTATTTTGTTTTTCGATATTGTGTTATGGCAATTAAATTAAAACCTTTCTGAAGAAACATTTGCAGGATCTGAATGAGTCAGTATTGATAAAGGAGGCCCTCAGAAATTGTTAAACAGGAACTGCCCTCGAGCAGTACTAACCAAAACTTGCTCCAAGTGACAGCAGCTTTGATGGCAATTGATGTGAAACAAGTGGTCTTTGTTCAGTTCTGTCAGCAGAGCTCCATGTACAAACCTTTGCCACAACCACTGCTCATGACACCTCCACTTAAAAACCTGAAACTCTATAAAATCTTAACAGCAGCCTCAAACCCTGGAGCCTGGCAGGCTAATAAAAACAAATCTGTTTAATATCTTTATCAATTATCTGGATGAGGGGAATGAGTGCTCCCTTAGCAAGTTTGCAGATGACACCAGATTGGGCAGGAGTGTTGATCTGCTGTAGGCCAGGAAGGCTCTGCAGAGGGATCTAGACAGAAGACAGATTGGATTGGTGGGCTGAGATAATAACATGAGGTGCAAAAAGACTAAGTGCCAAGTCCTGCACTTGGGTCACAACAATGCCATGCAACGCTCCACTCTTGGGGAGTGTGATTGGAAAGCAGAGAAGGACCTGGAAGCGTTGTTTGACAATGGCTGAACATAAGCCAGCAGTGGCCCAGGCGCATCTCTGTATCAGAAATGGTATGGCCAGTGGGAGGAGGAGAGTGATTGTCCTCCTGTACTCAGTACTGGTGAGGCTGCACCTCGAATCCTAGGTTCAGTTTTGGGCCTCCTGCTACAAGAAGGACATTGAGGGGCTGGAGCATATCTGGAGGAGGGGAATGGAGCTGGGGAAGGGTCTGGAAGGACAGGAGTTCTGGGAGCAGCTGAGGGAACTGGGGTTGTTCAGTCTGGAGAAGAGGAGGCTGAGGGGAGACCTCACATCTCCCTGCAGTTCCCTGAAAGGAGGCTGTAGTGAGCTGGTCTCTTCTCCCAAGTAACAAGTGATAGGATGAAAGGAAATGGTCTTAAATTGCACCAGGGGAGGTTTGACTGAATATTAGGAAAAATTTGTTTTCTGACAGTGGTGCAACACTGGCAGAGGCTGCCCACGGCGGTGGTGGAGTATCCATCACTGGTGGGGTTCGCAAAGCGTGTAGACATGACACTTTGGGGCATAGTTTAGTAGGCACGGTGGTGTTGGGCTGAGGGTTGGATCGAATGATCTTAGAAGTCTTTTCTAACTTCAATGATTGTGTGATTCCATGATAAGCTAATCAGGAGCGATCCAATGATCACCACAGGAGCTCCTGCCAGAGTAATGGAATTAACGGCCAACTACAGGTAATTAACAGACGTTTCAATAGACCTGAAGGACGCGCAGATTCCGATGTAAGGACTGGAACAACCTCTAACCGTAACAACCCCACTAACCCCTTCCTCGGGCATCCCGGAGCGTAGCGAGTACAACACCTCCGCCTTTCGCAGCGCGGGAGGCCCCGCCCCTGGTGGCCCCGCCCCCCTCCCCGGGTGACCTGTAGTAACCCCGGTCCTGCTCACCACTCCCCCCCCCAGCCCCTCCCGTTCCTGGGGAGCCCGGCCCCGCGCGCCACCCCGCTACGGCCAATCAGGTGGCGCCGCGGCGCATACGCAATGAGCGCGCGCGGCGGCGGGCTGAGCGCGGCCACGGCGCGGAACGGGGCGGCCCGGGCGCCGCGCGCGAGCGCGTCCTCTGCGCCGGGGCCGGTGAGTGCGGGGCTGGAGCGGGGGGGGGCGCGCTGGACCCTGTGAGTGCGGGGCTGGAGGGGGTGGTGGGGGCGCGCTGGGCCCGGTGAGTGGAGGGGGTGAGGGGGAGGGCGCTGGGCCCAGTGAGTGGAGGGGGGGGAGGGAGGGTTTGGGAGCGTTCTCTGGGCTCGGTGAATGCGGGGCTGGGGGGGGGGCACGCTCTGGGCTCGGTGAATGCGGGGCTGGGGGGGGGGCACGCTCTGGGCTCGGTGAATGCGGGGCTGGGGGGGGGGCACGCTCTGGGCTCGGTGAATGCGGGGCTGGGGGGGGGCACGCTCTGGGCTCGGTGAATGCGGGGCTTGGCGGGGGGGGGGGGCACGCTCTGGGCTCGGTGAATGCGGGGCTTGGCGGGGGTGGGGGGCGCGCTCTGTGCTCGGTGAATGTGGGGCTGCAGGGGGGGCGCTGGGCCCGGTGAGTGCGGGGCTGGGGGTGCCGTGTGAGCCACACTGGGGTCGGGGGGGGCAGTGAAAGCTTCGCTGGGTCCAGTTTGCGAGGTCGGGGATGGAGGTAGTCCAGTTTGCGGGTCGAGGTAAGGGGATTTGTCCAGTTTGCGGGATCAGGGGAGACTGTGGGAGCCGCGTTGGGCCCGGTTTACGGGACTGGGGGATCTCGGCCCGGGGCGGCCTCGCTGCTGCCGTGCGGGGGTCGCGGTGACCGGCGATACCCGTGAGTTCACTGCTGTTCTTTGTGTTCCGGCCCTTGCGGGGGAGGAGAGAGGGAACGCACGTCGAGAAACCCCCGAGAGGGCCGGGGCAGCCCGAATCCGGGGTTTCGTTCCCAAAGGGCGCTCGCGCGTGGTGTCCGGTCCCGCCGTGCCGCTCCTGCGCTGAGAGCGCCGGTAACGTGAAACCGGCGCGGCTGGAAATTCTGCTCTGCACCTCCTTCATCTGCACTGTTTGCCTTCTGATTTCATAGAATCACAGAATGGTTTGGGTTGAAAGTGACTTTAAAGCACACCCAGTTCCAATTCCCCTGGCATGGGCAGGGACACCTCCCACTGGATTAGGGTGCTCAAAGCCACATTCAGCCTGGCCTTGAACACCTCCAAGGATGGAGCATCCAAGACTTCTCTGAGCAACCTGTGCCAGTGTCTCACCACCCTCACATGAGAACGTTTCTTCCTAATATTTAAACTAAATCCTCTCTTTCAGCTTAAAACCGTTCTCCCCAGTCCTATCTCTGCATTCTCTGATAAAACACCCCTCCCCAGCTTTCTTGTAGCCCCTTTCTGTACTGGAGGGCTGCAATAAAGTCTCTGTGGAGTCTTCTCCAGGCTGAACAACCCCAACTCTCTCAGGCTGTCCTCATAGGAGAGGTGCTCCAGCCCTCGGATCATGTTCATGTTCTCCCCTGGACTCTTAACAGATCCATGTCCTTCCTGTTTTGAGGACACCAGAACTGAATGCAGGACTCTAGGTGAGGTCTCACCAGAACAGAGCAGATTGGCAGAATCCCATCCCTTGCTCTGCTGGTCACACTTCTGATGCAGCACAGAATACCATTGTCTTTCTGGGCTGCAAGAATGTATTGCTGGCTCACGTTGAGCTTCTTATCCACCAGCACCTTCAACTTATTTCCAGGAGTTTGATGCTGGACTTGCTCGGGAAATGTAGCAAAGGAACATTCTTCACTTGCAGTGTATGAGAGAGGAACAAGCTTTAAAAGATTATTTCAAATAGTTCTGTAAACAGTGTGAGGATCATTTTGTGGACCCATACAAAATCTTTGGGAAATAAGCAAATAGTAACCTTTCAAAAAATCAAAACGATGACTTGAATAAAAATATTTTTAGTTTATGAGCACTGCTAGGGTTTTTTTTTTAAGTTTACTGAAGAAGTAACCCCCACAACACATGTAATAATTATGTACTGCAACCAATATATTTGTATTTAAATGAGATATACTGCATTTTGTTTAGAAATATCACATTTTAGAACATGGGGTTTTTGGCCCATGAAATGGATTTGATGTGGAATTCTTTCATTTAAGTAGTCTCTCTCTAACTTGAGAAGTGCTGTTATCAATACAGAAAAAAGCTAATGATAAATGATTTTAAGTACTTTTAAAAGTCTGTGAAGAGAAAGTGCACTCATTTTTACTTAAAGTATTTTAAAATATTATCATCGAATCCCAGAACGGTTTGTGTCGGAAGGGACATTAAAGCCCATCCAGTTCTACCCCTCATGCTGTGTGCAGGGACACCTTTCACTGGATCAGGATGCTCAAAGCCCCATCCAGCCCCATCCAACCTGGCCTTGAACACCTCCAGGGATGGGGCAGCCACAACTTCCCTGGGCAACCTGTGCCAGGGCCTCCCCACCCTCACAGGAAAATATTTCTTTCTAATAGCTCATCTAAATCTCCCCTCTTTCAGCATAAAGTTGTTACCCCATTATAGAATTCCTAAGGGATATTTCAGCTGACATGAAGTTTTTTTGTTATGTTGTTCTAAGCATCGTGTAAAGAAAAAGCACAAAATGAAACAACAAATATGTAGTGAAATTTTTGGTCTGGTTGCGTTCAGCCTCCAGAAAGGACTTAGCATCTCGTTATACAAAATATTCACTGTGGTGTTTAACACCCCCCCACCCCCAGGGGTTAAAAGTAAAAAATCAGAAATGGTAGATGCTTTAAACCTTAAAGATGTTCTAAGAGAGAAATAATCACCTGGGTGAACTTAAAATATTTTCATACTCCTAGCTGCCTGCACCATGGAGAGGACAAGCACATCTGGTAGTATTTGCCTGGCCTGTGTGGTTTGAAAATTTAAGGAAAGACATTGTTAAGCCTGGTAATTCCTCCTTTTTTCTGTGGTTTTATGCTTCAGGAGCAGGTGCAGCTGAACGTTGTGACTGAAAGACTTATTTTTCTTGGTAGTTGTTCAGCATGTTTGCAATTGTTAGTTCCTAGAAACAGGAGTTAGGTCAAAATTTCATGCTTTGTGTGTTCAGTTTTGATGGCTGACTGACAGACTTGAATGAATCTGATAGATCTGCTGACCTTTGAGGTCAAAACTTCTGAAACACTCACAGCCTATGGTACAGATTCAGTCCTGTTGGCTGGTCAGAAAAGCAAGCTTCTGACTTATGGAAACAGAATCCCTTGGAGATGAAGCAAACCTACAGAATTTATTCTAAAATAGCCTTTTCATCCTCCATGATCTGTGACTTGGTTCCAAAAATTGTACCATCTCCAAGTGTCCCATTCCACTCTAATTGTGAAGATAATGATCCTCAGCCTTAATATTACTCTGTGTGTTTCATGGTTGTGTTTGGTGGTGTGATGTGATGTTTTAACAGAGATCTAGCTTAGAGCTGTGGCCAAGGGTAGGCTGTCCATACTGGTGCATCAGGAGTGCTCTGGGACTTTGATAAAAGCACTGAGAATGTCGTGATGCAAGGCATCAGCACTCTGGTGTTTTGAATATGGTTCCTCTTTTCCGAAGTGTCATGGATAGTTCCTCTCTTCTCCCTTCCATCTCCTTTGCTTGGAGGATCCTGATTACGCAGGACCACTGAGTAGAATACGTTGGGCTGAGTATGCTGGGATGTGTAACTTTTCAATTTATAACACTGTCATAAAGCCATAACGCCTGTGAGACATAATTTCTCAAATCAAGAGATGTCATTCAGACTGAAGCCTAACAAAATGATTTACTGGAAAATTGATTGTCTTTGAAGAACTAGAGGAAATATCTTCATGCTTGACTTAAAGCACGGTGTGCTTTTGCTGAGCTGTGAGCATTTAAGCCACTGATTCCTCCAGCCCATGTTTAGTGCCAATGTAGGGCTTTTATTCCTCCTTTCTGTGAATGGTTTGAGCCACAGTTGTACTAAAGAGCAGGGTTGGTTTTTTTTGGTGATTCATTGAGACACCTGGAACAAAGCAGCACACATGGCTCAGGACAAAATGGGGGAGAACTATGGATAAAGTATTCTCGTTCAAGGAGGTCCTGCTGTCTTCTGAAAGTTTACTCCATAGCTGGAAGAACTGAATCCTGAATTGCTTTGAAATCAACATTTGCTTTAAAAATATGTGTTCCAGTGAAAGAGTAACTAAACTAAACCCTGTCCTCACAAACAAGCTGATACTTAACTGCCAGGGTGACAGAACCAGAAGCAAAGGAGTAATGCAGTCTGATGCTGCAACATTACCTGGCCTTAAAGACTAAGTACAGGTGCCTTGAATTGCGCTCAAGCCCCTGTTCTCAGTCAGTGAAGAAGTCTAGGGGGTTTTGGAGACCAGTTCAGGGAATTTATATAAGATGCTGAATGAGGAGCTGCCTGAAAGCCTGCTAATAAGAAATAGGAGGCAGAAGGATTTATGTGGAATTTAGGCCATCTGAATATGGCCCTAAGATGCGACTTAGTAGCACTAAGTAAGGTGTATTAACACTAAGAAGACTTGGCTTCGATTTCTATCCATTTCATCTGCTGCTGATTACTAAGCAAATTTACCATTTAAACAGCTCTCTAAGGATGGGGGCTTCCTGGCTTGGTTTCCTGGTAGGAGTAACCCCATGCACCAGCACAGCTTAGGGCCAGCCTGGCAGCTCTGATGAAAAGGCCCTTGGGATGGTGATGGGCAGCAAGCTGGGCACAGGGTGGCCGTGTGCCCTGTATTAACAGGAGCATAGCCAGTAGGTCAAGTGAAGTGATTATCCCCTTCCACTTGGCACTCATTAGATCACATACAGAATACAGCATCCAGCTGTTGTGCCTCCCAGGATGAGGGCAATGTTGATAAACTGGGGTGAGTTTGATTGAGAATTGCCAAGATGGTCTTTGAAGTGTGAGCTTTTGCCTTGTGAGGAGGGGCAGAGGAACCATGCCTGTTGTTGAGCCTGGAGCAGAGACTTGGGGAGCCCTTCCATCACCTTTGTGGAGGTCTTCAAGAGAGTGAAGCCAGCTTCTTCACAGTGGTGCATGGTGGGAGGACAAGAAACAGCAGGTGTGAATTGAGGTCAGAGAAGTCTGTGTCTACAAGGTGTTTTTCACTTGTGAGGTCAGTCAAGGAGCTGGACTTGCTGCCTGGAGAGGTTGCACAGTCTCATTCCGGGAACGTTCTCAAGATCCAGCAAGATAAAATCCTGAGAAAGCAGGTGCGATCTCATTGATGACCCTGCTTTGAGCTGGAGATTGAACCAGAGGCCTCCTGAGGTCCTTTCTCCCCTGAATTACCTTGTGGCTCTTTGTAGTTTTTTTCCATGGAGCAGGTGCAGTGTGGAATTTTCTGAGCCAGCTTATTTAGGACTGCATGTGGTCTGGCAGTGCAGGTTTACTCATACTTGGAAAAATATAGCAAGGACTCAAGCCAATCTTAAGCAGCTCTCGAGTGGTTGGACTTTGTTTAATTATGCAGTTAGAGTTGGAAGGACTGCTCTTCGTCTTGAGATCCTGATCTGCATCAGGATTTGCCGTGTAGTAAGGTCTGAAGGGCTCTTGCAGGTTTGGTACTCTGCTTTGAGTTACAGTTTGGGATCTAATGATTTTGAGGCCATTGCAGGAAATCACCTGGGCAAGGCCATATTCTGATTGTACCTCCTGAGTGGCTGTTGCTGAATCCAGGACTAGGGTGGGGGAGAAAGTGCAGCTCTCTGTAGGAGGCTCGGATCTCTTTCTGTATTACCCTTGAAATCAATTAAAGAGAAGTTGTTCAAAATTAAAAATGGTTTTGGAATCAAGCCGTTTCAAAACTTGCAACAGTCTTTGCTGATCCTGGGAAGGGAATTACTCACTCTCGTTCCTCTCGTTCTCTAAGTGAACCTGCAGTTCCTGGGAAGTCAAGGTGCTGACTTAGTGTCTGTAATGCAGAAGGAGGAGGTGGTGGCAGCAGTTTGTCAACACCTTTGCACTGGGAAGTCATGTTTCCCTCAGTGTTTGTGAGTCTTGTTAATTATGCAGATGTGCTGATTAATTACAATATCTAAAGTGGGGCAAGCTGGCTTCTCAGTTTGAGTTTCCTGAAAAAGGTAGGTTTATTGAGAGTTACTGACTTATGGGTTATCACTCTTGATAGTGGTAAGCAGTAATAACAAGCTGCAAGCCTTATCCCATTTCACTGAAAAATTGGAAACGTTGTGCTTTGTTTTGTAGTGCTGTGTAAAGTTCACGCTTGCCCAGAATGCTTGTATCTGCTAGATGAAACCTCTGTGAGACCTGGAATGGGAAAGTACATAATAATGATTAGAAGTGACTTGCTGAAGATTAAGCAGCAGAACAGCAGGAGCACTGCGCTTCCAGATCCAGCTCCCATCTATTTGCTGTTTTATGTTACTGTTCGTGTAGAACACTTTCTCCACCTGTGGTAAACTCGTAAGGATACTGTGAACTGAAAACTATATAAACCTAGTTTTTCTGCATCTTCGGAGGAAAGACTTTTCTGCCTTTCCCTTACTGCTGTCCAGGACAGAATATGGAATGTTTCTCTGACTACTGAGACATGCAAGAAAGCTTGACCATCTGCAGGAAAGTTTTGTATAGGTTCTTTGCTTCTTAACCAGGAGACTTAAGAGCAGGTACCACAGTATCATACCTCAGTGTGCGTGATGACACAAGTGTTTTTTGGATTGGACATACAGTATGATTTCTATCAACCAAAGCTTTAAGACACTATCAGAATATAGTCTCTGAACAGTCTGTGGTTGTTTCACCAAATCATTATTAAAATTTTAAAGTTAACGGACTCATTCTATCAGGACTTGTGAAAAATGTGGAAAGTGGAGTGTCTGTGGTTAGTTTTTAAAAGCTAGATGTGTATGTAATTTGTATTTGTACAAAGGCTCTTTAAGTATGTGAGTATGGAGAAAGGCAGAAGGTAACAGGGGAAGCAGGAGGTGACAACTTTGCAGGAGGATTTAAGTGGTTATGTAGAAATGCATCTATTTTTTTTGGTTGCAGATTTTGTAAGGATTTATGTTTAGTGAGTCCTGAAGAGGAGAGAGGTAAGGCAGGAGACGTAGGAAGGGAGACAGTGGTCCCAGCAGTGCTCGGGCATTACTGGATCTTGATTAGCCACGTGGCAAAATGTGAATTCAGTCTGTTCCACACAGTGGTCAGCCCACAAACTACTTGAAGTTCTGTGCCAGGGCTTGTCAGTCATTTATAGCTGCAGTTTAATTGTACTGATGAAGTATGGCTGCACTGTGTTATCCTAGGGAAGCTGCAAATAGAGAAATGATTCTCCTAACATCTTTGAGATGCCTAAAAAATATTTTCCAATTCTGCAGTGCTGATAACTGTGTAAAATTTTATTCCTCCCCTTCCCTTTGTGGGGGAAGATACTTCTGAAGACTTTTATCTGATTCTCTTACAATCTGCACAAATAACTTAACCTGATAACAACCGTTACTTTCTAGAACAAGGTACAAATCCACCTCCCAATCCAGAGTAGCAGGGCTCTAAGCTCATGTGTGTCAGCCACAAAGGCTGGGCTATGAGTGGGTGTTGGAAGGTGCTGTGAAAGAATGCAGACTAAAATAGGCATTCATAAAGAAAAAAAGACAACTTTTGTATTCAAAGATCTGTCATTTATCAATAATATAAGTTTTATTTTTTAAAAAATTACTCTGTCCCTATCCTGTGTTATACATTCGTGTGTGCAGTTGTGTCAAGGTCCAGGGGGTGAAAGGATGGAGAGGTCTGCTAGCCCAAGTTTTTCCACAGATGTATACAAATCTGGATTTGTATACATCTAAGACAACAGAGCCTAAGAGTTCAGTGGTTGAAGATGTATGTGTTTTAATTACATCATTGACTTAGTCCTTCATGAGTCTTTGGGGGATTTTTTTTTTTAGATGCAAGACATACTTCTCTTGGTTTTCAAAATGTTAGTGGCTCATGAAACATGAAATATTTTATTTATATTCTTATAGAAATATTTTAGTCTGGACTTCCAACTTGTCGACTTGTATTAATCTGATCTGATCCTCTGTATAACATAGGCAAAATAATTTCGCTTGAGAATATTCACTGAATTCCTGCAATCGCTGTTGGTACTATGGCACCTTTCTTCTTGAAAAAGTCAGTGTTTTTGTTTTAAAGACTCAGTGGTGTAGGCTCTGCCATCCAGGTACTTCAGTAATTTGCTCGTGTTTACATAATCAGAGTTTAAGGGTTTGTTTGTATTCCCTGAATAGAAAACCAGTATTCCCTTCTGCCAAAACCTCCACCTACCTACATAGTATCTGTACACTGATTCTGAGCTACTGATTTGGATTATTTCCTGTGAGGACTTAGTTACCTCCGCAGCTTTATCCCCACCAATCCATGTCTATGGGCACTGGATGTTGTCATCTGATTTTCAGCTGTTATGTTTGTCAGTTTTATTTTTAAGGGTGACACATAAGGACACGCTTCCTTAGTGCTTCTTCATGTAGAATAAAATGGCTTCTGATTGAATAGGTCCTTGCATTTGTTTCATGTTACGCAGCTGTGTTCATAACTGAACCTGCCTTGCTTTGCTTACAAAAAAGAGAGAAAAGGATGTTCTTTCCGAGGTGAAGGAGGAGGGAGGTTGTCCTAATGCTCTGTCACTTCTAAGGTCAGAAAATAGGATGATAACTCAAATGATCGGGGTAGGCATCCTTACGCTGTACTTAAAAAATTTCCAGTGCTAGAGTTTGAAAAAAGGATTTGTTTCCCCAAGCAGTATGGATATAAAACCTAGATAAAGTAGCTCTTTAGGAATCACTGAATTTGAAATATTTTTGTCTTTCCTTTGCTGTTTCTTTCTTTTGTAATATTGTATTCCCCACTGTCCGTAGAATTTCAGAGCAACCAAGAGAAATAAAAACCCTATAAAATGGTTTATAGTAAAGCAGACTGCTGGTCTTTCTGCAACTGAAGCTTTTGTGTAACTTCCAGTGGGTCACTCCCTACTTTGGATGCAAAGAAAAGAGTGCTGTCTGCCCATAAATATGGGGGGGATGATATTGAAGCAGGAACAGCTGAAACCTGCTTCAGTGCTAGCTTTTCCTAGACTTCATGAAGTGCTTAGTTCAAGGAACCATTTTGGCCATCTTTATTGTAGAAAACAGGACTGTGCATATGTGACAAAGGTGGAGAAGTTTTCAAGCAAGTGGCTTCCAGGTGGAATTCCTTTTGATAACTTGGCATTTATAACGTCATGCTTATATTCATAGGAAACATTTTAAATCCTATTTCTACTGACTGCATATGCAGCATTCCTAAGGGCTTATAAATCACAGTTTGGTTTATTTTGAGCCTTCTTGAAATCTGGAGTTGAATAAGCCAGGTAATTTTTAGCCTTAGGTTCTGAGAAATACTGGGAGAAAGGCAGTTTCTGTGCATTGCATTACAATTGGAGTCTGTGTTCAAATATAGCTGATCTTAAATATTTCTGTTAAAATAGCATAGGAGTTGAAGGTAATCACTTGTAAACTTGTGTATTTAGGAGGTGGCATTTCACAGATACTAATGTAAGCGGTCTGAGACACAAGACTGTGTTTGAGAGTAGATGTGTAGCATGGCAAAGGTAAGATTACTGAAAGTGTAACTGAAAATTGAATTTTCGCAGAACTTTGAATGAGCAAATTTAATTTCTCCATTTCTATTCACGCTCAGGAAAAGCTCCGCAAGTTATTTTCTGCATCTCTATGGTTGCTGAAGTACTGCTTTGGGTATGTCTTGCCTAGCCATCACAGAGAGGTTTGCTTCATGAGGTATGAAACACCCAGTGAGTCTTGTGCAAGTGTTGCCTTGAGGCAATGCTTCCTGGGTCTGCGATTTGTGTAGATTGAGTTCCTGTTGTTTTTCTCCTGTGTGGCTTGGAGGGGTCTCTTCATTATTTTGAGAGTGGGTGTTGTAAAATACGGTCTTCAGTGTGCATGTGGGCTTGGGAGCAGCAATCTTTCCCTGAAATGGTAGTGGTCCCTTCTGTGGGACTTGCAAGTTCCGTTGCTGGCCAGAGGAGAGGAATTGCTCCAGTTCTGGAGATGTAGTCAGTACAGCAGAAAATCAGGGGGGAGAAACGCAGATGTTCCTGTGGGAATTTCTTAATTAAACTTTTCTTGGTCATAAATTCCTGTAGATGACAGGACATAATGATATTGTTAAAAAAAAAAAACCAAACCCTAACCCACCAAACCCCAAGCAATTGGAACCTGAAAGTGTACTTATCCTTAAAAAGAGAAAGTGTGTTGAAAATGTCAGCAGCTCAGCCTCCCAGATTAAGTGGAGAAACATCCCACATAACCATTTTGGTGGATTTGATTGTGCTGTGGGTGTCTGTATTCCTTTGAATTGCATTGTAAAATTCCTCTTGAAAATATTTTTCATATGGCTGATATTTTTCTTGTGGGAACTTCTCTAAAGACTTGTAATAATTTTTTTACTTTTTCTTCTGAAGCCTATATCATCATTTTATTCTCTTACATTTGCTTTGTTTCTTAAGCATATTCATCTCCTGCTTGCTCTTTGAGGAAGTTCTTGCTTAAGGTTTTCCCTAACAGAAGCACCTTTACTGCTAAAAATCTCTAGTGTCGTTATGTTAGATTTTTGTTCTTGTCTGATGAATAGAAATGAGTAGAATACAGCACACAACCAGATTGAATATAGGGCAACAGAATATCTGTTCCTGGTTTGATTTTTAAGAAACAAACAAACCAGACCTCTTTGCTCCTTAACATCTCAGACTTTCCAGAAATTAGAAAGTTCATCTAAGGCTGTATTTTATATTGGAAAAAGGCATATCAAACCATTCTGGTTGTCTTCCACTCAGATAGAAAGCAGAGTCTGCCTCCCAGTGGAAGTACTTAGGAGAGTTGTCTTAAAGAATTGGAAAGAGACTGTAGGAATTTGAACAGTGATGAACTGGCAGTGGTAACTGGGCTGTTACTCCTCCAGTAGCCAAAGGTTGAGTGTAATGGTGATGGTTTGTTTCTATACAGACTTTTTTCATACTGTGTGTGCAGTGGTATTGGTGTTTTTGTTTAAGTACTCTTCCGTATTTAATTTGTATCTTTGATTTAAAAATGTAGTTTGTATTTCCTGACTATACTTAGGAAATAAGTGGTTTTGTCTTTCTCTGATAGTTAATTTGCAGGTACCAGAGTTACTCTGAGGTCTTCTCCAGTAGTAAGATACTTAATCCATTCATTTCTTTGTTTCTCTGACAAAAACATTGTAACATTTAGTTCAGTTAAGCATTAAATAAATCTCCTAAATGCTCTAATAACTGCTTATGAAAAGGAATGGGAGCAATGTATTGAAAATATCTGATAAATCCAAGTGCCTGAAATGAGTAAGGCACTTGTTTGTCATGAAGCAGTATTATGGAGTGGGAAGAAAAGGACGCAAAGGTATAGCAGCACTGGATTGTGTTCCTCGCATAGCCATTACTTTGTTGAATGACTTTGAATAAATGTTTTATTTCACTGTTTCCTTCTCTGTATTTGTAGTAACAGTGACAGTAACTTCTTGGGCATTATTTTCAGGTTTGCTGACACTTTGTTATCTTAGAGATGTATTTTTATTACTCTTATTAATAGAAGACATTTTTCAACCCATTAAATGTCATCTGACTTGTATAAGTTAAAAATTAGAATCGAAAATGGTTTGGGCCAGAAGAGACCTTAAAGATCATCCAGTTCTAACCCTCCTGCCATGGGCAGGGACACTGGGTCAGGTTGCTCCAAGCCCCATCCAGCCTGGCCTTGAACACCTCTAGGGATGGAGCATCAATAGCTTCCCTGGATAATCTGTGCCAGTGTATCACCACCCTCAAGGAGAAGAATTTCTTACTTGTATCTAACTTAAACCTACCCTCTTTCAGTTTAAAGCCATTACCCCATGTCCTATCACTTCCTGTCACCAGTCTCCATCTGTACATTGAGCCATTGACCGTAATTCTTTTGAGTGGGCCAATCCAGCCAGTTCCTTATCCACTGACTGGTTTATCTGTCAAATTTATATGTCTCCAATTTAGAGACAAGGATGTTGTGTGGAACAGTGTCGAAGGCTTGTACAAGTCCGGAAGGATGATGTCAGTTGCTCTTCGCTTTCACTTGTCTACCAACACAGTAACCCTTTTGTAGAAGGCCACCACGTGTGTCAGGTACAATTTGCCCTTAGTGAAGCCATGTTGTCCGTCACCAGTCACCTTGTTATTTTCCATGTGCCTTAGCATAGTTTCCAGGAGGATCTGCTCCATGATCTTGCCAGGGACAGAAGTGGTAACTTGTTTAGGGAAAATAAATTTTGAAATATTTGAAACAGGAAGATTTTGAAGATGCCGAATGGCAATGGAGTTTGTGTTTTCAGCTGGTTTTAATATTTTGGAACGGTATTTGTGTCATAGGTAACAGTAGCTTTAGGAGTGCCTGTTTGGGAATTAGTGCTGAATCCATTTTGATACATTTTATAAAATTTTGTTAGAGGTGAAAAGTAACCAGTTTGTAGACTGTGCAGTCAGACTGTGCATTGAAAGACCCGTAGTTTTTTGTATTTTAAATAAGACTGTTTCTCTACTTTGTGACTGTCACTTTAGTTTTCAGATCCTTATAAATAGAACTGTATTTGTTTCATTAGAAAGCAGAAGATGGATTTATGAACCAGAGCCTCTCGCTCTCCTGCTGTCATAGTTCTTGTAAAAGTGGGGCATGAGAATAGAAGAGGCTGATGGCAAACGGATGGTTTTAACACCCACTTGGTCTTGGCTTTTTAGAAGTAACTGGGTATACCAAAGATCCATTTAAGAGACATCACAACTCTTTACCCTTGGGAAATGTCAGCTGCTTCTCTCTAATTTAATTCTGTGTTATCAAATTTATCTCCCTGTTGTCTGCCACAACTAGGTGTGATTATTTTTTTTTCCTCTTGGTGTAAATGGGCATGCTCAGAGGAAAAAAAAATGTTAATGTTTTGCAAACTTTACTAAATACTGAAACTATTTACTTTGTCTCAAGATTTAGTTAATGTAGCAGAAGGCCTCTCCTTAGGGTGAAGGACTTCTTTGGTTCATGTCATTCCTGCTGTTATTGTATCTTGGTGTCGAACAAGTGTGTAGTAATATATTTATCCTAATAACATGCCTTTTTTGCCACCTCCTAAGGAAACCCATGTATCATTTCGCAAATGCAGCATTGAGATATGAAGGACATAAATTAAACCTCTTTTTATTTGTAGGAATGTTTAATATCCTACATCCAGAGTTTAAAGGTATTGAGTCTATAGTGCTTGAGATCACCAAGGGTGGGCTCAAAATAAAGTAAGCAGTGAGATCATTACTAATGAGAGCAGAAGGTTAATCCTTCAGACCACAACTCTTTCCTGATCCCACAGTATCCTAGTGACAACCAAGTGACAAGGTGTTTTGCGTATTTGTGCTGATTTTGGTTTTCCTACAACCGAGTGGAGTTTTGGTTTACAGCATGACTGGGCTCCTTCCCCCCTCTTCTCCAGTTGGGTGTTCCCTCTTTGCTGGGGCATTAAAGCCTGTCTATTCATGATTATCAAGTTTGAGGTAGCAGAAGAATAACTTCTTTTGTAGTGCTAATTTTCTGTTGGTTTAGGTGCCTGCAGTGACTCACCCTAGGCTCAGTTAAGTACTGATGTTGATAGAAGAAAATCCACCATTCTGCCTTGAGAAGGAGAGGTTTTAAATTGGATCAGCAAGCTAATCTGACCTGTTCCTAGCCACACAGGCACTCATGTGTTGGTACAACTGAGGGAAAGAGGTGGATTATGTTTTGGAGATGAACGGTCTGTTTTTATTAGCAGCCCAGTGTTAAATTTGCTTGAGCCAAACTGAAACCATACCCGCAGGCCCTGTGCTTCGTAAGTGGCCTTGACTGCCCCAGCAGTTTGTTCCAGGTCATGGTGTCTTTCCTGATGGGTCTGTGTGTGCCCTAGTGTACTTTTCAGAAATACAGTGCTGCACAGAAGCGCCTGAGTTGCTGTTGGGATTGGAGTTCAGTTGTGAGGTTTGTTTATGCTGAAGCCTCCTAGATGGGTGAGTTATGTGAGCAGGAGTGGGAGTGTTGATGTGGCTCTGGGAATCCTCCTACACGTTTTTATGATCCCCAGCAGAGCAACTGGGAGCATTTACTATGCATGAGTATTCACCCAGCATTTCATGAAACATGTCTCACAGCTGGAGGCTTTAGGACAATCCAAGCAAGGTCATTTAAAATTACTCTAGGTTTGCTTGTACAGAGGAGTTATTCTTCCCAGGTCCTGAAAACCTGGGTCTTTTTGAGAGAAAAGCCATTATCTGTAGTAATTTTTGTCTCCCGCTGTATCTTCCTGTGCAAGCTAATAGGAGTAACGTGAAGAGGCAAGGAGGGCAAAGTCCAGGGAGAGAAAGATACCTCTTGTTCAGACTTGGAGTGAGAAATCACAGACTGGAGATCGCGTGAGAATTAATTTCATTCTGGATATGCCTGCTTGAAAAAGTTTCATGAAACCCTCTGAGTGTAGGTGAGGCAGTTACAGCCATGCAGTTCCATTCTCCTGGATCTTTCTGTAGCAAAGTCTTTTCAGTAACCACAACAAGCTTTGCATCGTTGGATGGAGCTGCTGAGGCAGGTACTGCTGCTAGGCTTGTCTCTAGTGGATCATGGTAATGAAAGAGGTGTTACACTGGACATTTTTCCCTATTGCAAGCAGATGTACTTTTGGACAGAGCTGTAGATCTGTTCCCAGCTTGACTCAGTAGAGGCAGTCTGTTTAGAACAGGGTTTCAGGTCTGCCTGGTGAAGGGCTTTGTGAGTGTTCGAGAGGCATATGGAAGCTCTCCGTTGCTCTGGAAGTGATGCTGAGACCCGGACACCAGCCTGGGGAAGAGTGGCATGGAAGGGTGGAAAGGCTGGAAAATACGCAAGCGAAGCACAAGGGCAATGTTTGTGCTTGTGTGAAAACCACTAGGCTTGGAAAAAATTAGGCCACCAGGATGGCTTGGTGGGAGCTGAGCCCTGGGGAGCAGCATGGGTCGTGTGAGTGGTCCTGGGGCAGTGGCTCTCAGGATGTGGGAGATGATGGGGAGGAGAGGCTTGCTGTAGAAAGCAGCAGGGTGGATGAGTTGGGAAGCTGAGATAGGTCCTTGTGCTCACTCTGCAGCCACTTCAGGTGTGTGGAAACGTGCTAGGCACATTGGGGCCCAAAGCATCATTTCCACCATTCTCTAGGGCTTGCTGGGATTTCTGTCATCTCAGTTTCAAGGAATGTGTAAAAGCACTTCTGTTGTAGCTGTGAGGGACATCTGTTTTCAAATGTAACTATGTCTGAAATCCATATTGCAGAATACATCTTTTACTTAGATGCTTTTTTCCTCAGCACCATTCATGACCTCGGGCTCCACCTTGCTTCTCAGTAATGGGAGTTTCCTTGTGAAGCACAAGCTGTTGTTTCAGTGTACATTGAGTTTGCTGTTTTTATGTGGATGAGTACATGAGTATTTGTAAGTGAATGATAGTAATTTGGTCTTTTTAGATCTCTTTTTTTGTGTGTGTGTGTAAAGTCAAAGCTCGCTTCCTGAATGCTGGCAAAGAAATGTTTTCACTGGCAGCTCTATGGTGAATTCAGATGTAAAAAAGCCTACTTCCTTGGAGGTTTTGATTTAAGTCCAGATGTAAACTAGTGGAGGCTAATTTCCAATACAGTTAAAATTATGGACTTTGTTGTATTGTTGTACTTTGATGTTAGTACAGTGAAGATATTGGGTAATACATGAAGATACTTGGATATTTTATCTAAGATGACCTAACCTTGTATACAGCCTTTTTATCCTTCCTATGAACGTTAGCAAACTGTTTTCTTTTTGCAAGATTCATTGATAAGAGGAATCTAATGTGTATTCCCATGACTATAAATTGTTGACTGAGATTTTTTTTTTGTGTGTGTGAGTACATTGAAATCTCTTGTGTTTGAGTTTGATTTTGTTCAAGTAGTACATGTGAAATCTTGGGATTCAAGAAGTGGGGCATATGCACTGTGGGTACTTACCTCGGGCAGCAAACAGTCAATCCACTGCAACTGTGTTCTGGAAGAGATTATCTGCCTAAGAGCTGAATAGTTGTGTAAATAATAATGCTTGCAGACAGATAATAGATAAGAAATTTGCTTCATATTTTAAATATGAATTGCTGGCACAGGTCTTTGAGTGAAACATTTCTGCAAAGGACAATAAATGAAACCTTGCTGTGTAGTAGAGCAAAGTCAGTGTCTGTAATGATTACTGTTTTTTGTAATCTTTTTAAAAAGTGTTCAGGAATATTTTTTGCTCAGACTGAAATGTATTCTCAGAGTGGACAGATATACAAAGGTTTTTTCTGACCGCAAACGGTAGAACCATTGTTACACTGAAAGATACTGGGAGTCAGGGAGCCGAGTGGTGTGAGCTACTGAATTTAACCATGCTGTTCCAGCCACCTGGGTGGTACCGTATTTGGGTATAAATTATGACTACTTTGTCATGTGTTATTTAGGCTTTATTTAACTTAGTGAGCCTAGACTCTCTGAGGTGAAACATTGCAGTGGTAGACGAACAAAATGTTTTATTGATTGGTTATAAAAGACAAGTGAAAGAACGTAGGATGTGTTTTATAATTGCCATATTTAATGGGGATTTTCCATTTTTAGATTTTACGCAGTTTCCTGTGATAGCTCCGGTTGAGCAAACTGAGACAGGGATATCTTATATCAGCTGTTGTACTTGTACCTGCCATGATGAGAATTTGCATAAGGTTTTGTTTTCCTATTAATTCATGCTGCTACTGTAGTGTAATTATTATAAGCAGATCAATTAGTAAACACATTCCTTTAAGGATTTTTTTACAAGAAAACTTTTGTTAGATAAGAAAAAACCTAAAGGTTGTAACAGCATTAGTGTAAGCAGCGTATCAGGGCAAATCGCTGATTATGTATTAAGCAGGATGAGTCCTGAAAACTGCTGGTTTACTTCTACAAACTCATGACTGTGAGTGCTGGTTGCTTCTCATCACTGTTGAACAAGCACATGAAGGAGAGAGAGGTGATTTGAGACAGCCAGCCTGGCTTCATCAAGGGCAAGTCCTGCCTGACCAACCTAGTGGCTTTCTATGATGGGGCATCAGCGGACATGGGAAAAGCAATGGATGTAATCTATCTGGACTTCTGTAAAGCCTTTGACACAGTCCCCCACAATCTCTCTAAATTGGAGAGATATGGATTGGATGGGTGGACTGTTCGGTGCATAAGGAATTGGTTGGATGGTTACATTCAGAGAGTAGTGGTCAATGGCTCTATGTCCAGATGGAGATCCATGACAAGTGATGTCCCTTAGGGGTCCATACTGGGACCAGTGCTGTTTAATATTTTCATTGATGATATAGATAGTGAGATTGATTGCACCCTCAGCAAGTTTGCAGATGACAGCAAGCTAAGTGGGGCTTTTGTCACACCAGAAGGATGGGATGTCATCCAGAGGGACCTGGACAAGTGGAAGAAGTCGGCCTGTATGAACCTCATGAAGTTCGACAAGGCCAAGTGCAAGGTCCTACACCTGGGTTGAGGCAATTGGCAGTTTCAATATAGGATGGGGGATGACATGATTGGGAGCAGCCTGGTGGAGAAGGAATTGGGGCTGCTGATTGATGAGAAACTCGACATGAGCCAACAATGTGCGCTCGCAGCCCAGAAGGCCATCTATGTCCTGGGCTGCATAAAAAGACATGTTGCCAGCAGCTCAAGGGATGTGATTATCCCCCTCTACTCCACTTTTGTGAGATCCCACCTGGAATCATGTGTGCAGTTCTGGAATCCCCAACATAAGAAGGATGTGGAACTGTTGGAACGTGTCCAGAGGAAACTGTGAAGATGATCAGAGCACGTCTACTATGAGGGCAGGTTGAGAGAGTTGAAGTTGTTCAGCCTGGAGAAGAGAAGGCTCCGGGGAGACCTTATAGCAGCCTTCCAGTACCTGAAGGGGGTTACAGGAAAGCTGAGGAGGGGCTTTTTACAAGGGCAAGTAGTGATAGGATGCAGTGCATCTCTTTCAAGCCTTTCACATTTTATATAAGTTTGAAAATTTCCCCAGAACTTTTAATTTTCAGATTAGTTCTGCAAATTGATTGTTAGTTATGTATTTTCATTTTTATTTTTAAAATACCATCTTTAAAAGCCGTTGTTGTAGAGAAGTATACATGTGTGAACATTGTATCTTGATGAAAACAAATCTTTTTCCTCTACAATGTCATTAAAACTGGGTTTTTTTGAGACGATTAAATGACTTTTTATTTTAAAAAGACACTCAAAAATGTATTCTCGTGTTTAGCTGTGTTGGTTTTGCTTGCAGTAAAAGAAAAAGATAGCACTCCAGTCTCAAATTAGGGTTAACTTTTGCTTCTACATTCCCATCAAAATGTTTGTTTTTAATGGGATGCTTAGTGATCCATGTAGCTGACTTCAGTGTTGTTCTTCCCGGGGTGGCAATGATGAATCTGTTGGATGAAGGATTTTAAACTGAAACAATGCATCTCTTTTGCTTTTACTGGATTTTTCTCTTCAGCAACATAGTAAACAAATAAGAAGATGAGTTAAAATGCATCTTGTATTCTTCAGTTACACAAGGGAAGATGCGGAGGCTTTACATTGCCAAGAAAACTCCTTTGTATAGTGACTCAATTCTCTTTAAAACTATCACCCTACAAAGATATCAGAACTTCTTTTGATGAGAAGGCTGGGATATATTTTTCTTGCGTGTTCCAAAAGTGACTACCCTTTTCCCACTCCCAGTTACAATGGTAATTACAATTGTAGTGATGATTACAATTAGTTACAGGCATAGATGCCGTGTAAATATCACAGTCTGGAATCAATTGCCAGATTGTTAGAGACTGGCACAGGAGCGCTTTCTCTTGCTAAAATTTGCTCTCTCTTGCTAAAGTTTGCTGTCTCCTAATCGTAAGATTTTAAAGAAAGAAACATGTCTTATTTGGCCTATAAGAGGAAACAGCATTTGCAAAAGATACTTTTTTTTATCCTTTAAAAATTGCTTTTTAAGTAGAAAAAAATAATTTTGTAAGTGAGTTTTTAAAAGCCACAGTTTGAAATAGGTGACTTGAAACGGCCTGGATTTCCTGAAGGAGAAACTGAAATAATTAGTGATTTATTCAGGGCAGCAGATGTACATCACATGGATTTAGAGCTGGACTCTTACTTTTGTGAACCAGGGTGACATTCCAAAATACTTGCCCTTAGCCTGTCCTATTGGAGTGTTCCTTAGACCCTTTCTTGTGATACAGCCTTTGTGGCAATAGCACAATTTATGATTTGTGATTAAAAACAAACATTTCCATGTTTGGGGCTTATTTGCTGTTTCAGGTAAGCCAGAAGAGGGAGTTTGATGTGATACCTTGGTGTGGATATTTTAGAAATGGTGGAAAGGGTTTCTGTGTCCTGAGGTAGGGACCAAGCTGTTGGGATAACTGCAAAAGCAAATGGGAAACTGCTGTTCTATAAGGGCTTAGGGCCTCTCTAATGAAGAGAAAATATTTTTGGACAGGTTCTCTTATTATTTCTCAGACAGGGAATTTCTTTGGAGAACAATTTTCCATAAAGGTATTAAAACAGTTGCCTTCACTTTTGCTTGTAACAGTGCTTGGTTAAATTCTGTTTCTGCTTTGTAGGCACAGAGAATTTGTTCAGCTTTATAAGGAGAACAAAAATGTGGGTGTGTGTCTGTCCCCAAACTCGGTGAGACAAAATTATATTACAGCATATAACTTCTCGAAAAGTGGGTATACTTTTGGTGTGTTGATTCTGGATTGAGCTTCAAAACATCAAGTTCTATGCTGCTATCAACAGCAGCATAATTTTTCTGGACAGCAGTAGCTTATTGGCTGGCACACGATTATTTCCTTTAAGTATCCTTCAGTGACAGCCTAAGAACATAAGTCTCTTCAAACGATTACTGAATTTGCTCTTTAGCCTAATTAAGGTTTTTATTTTTATTTGCCATCGCTTTTTGCCTTTGATCTAAAAGTTAAAATATACATATCTATTTTTCCTGGAGGAAGGTTACAGTTTCCTTCTCTTACGGAGGTGTCCTAGTCTATATAATGTTTAGGAAGCCTTTCAACACACTTGGTGATAAGGATTCCCATGTGCAGAGCAGTGGCATTACTTGTGCTCTTAGGGCTTGTGTGGAGGTTGATAATTTACGGTCACAGCTCATAAAGATTGCTAGTGGAGGTATGCGCGTAGGTATTCTGATGTGGTAGGAGAGAATCTTAAATCTCATAACATTTTCAGATAAATACGTACCATTCGCACGTCATTCAGTTGAAACCCAGGTCCTGGATTACTTAGGCTCATAGAATCATAGTATGGTTTGGGTTGGAAGGGACCTTAACGCCCATCCAGCTCCACCCCTCTGCTATGGGCAGGGACACTGGATCAGGCTGCTCAAAGCCCCATCCAACCTGGCCTTAAAACCCCCAGGGATGGGGCAGCTGTGACTTCTCTGGGCAACCTGTGCCACCACCCTTACAGGAAAACACTTCTTCCTAATATCTAATCTAAATATCCCCTCTTCCAATTTAAAGCCATTCTTCCTGGTCCTATTACTACATGCCTTTGTAAAAAGTCTCTCCCCGGCTTTCCTCTTAGGCCCCCTTCAGGTACTGGAAGGCCATTATAAGGTCTCCCCAGAGCTTTCTCCAGGCTGAACAACCCCAGCTCTCTCAGCCTGTCCTCGTAGCAGAGGTGCTCCGGCCCTCGGATCATCTTCATGTTCTGTGTTTGTGTTGTGTAGCATCCAAAGAAATAAAAATATTTGTCTGTTAATTGGGAATGGAAGAGTTTTTCCTCATTTATCGATGTCTTTTTCTGTTTGTGCTAGGGATTAAGACTTTTAGCCTATTTTCTGCATAAAAAGACCTCCTCTCATATGGATTGTAATAATAACCCCCTTGCCAACAGCTGTATAATTTCTCACAAACATTGTCTTTTTTGTTTTCAGGTCTTTTTGGATCCTTAATTGATGCATGTTTCTGAACTCTCCGTTGTAACCTTCGAAAGCAGCCGAAATGAAGTTGAAGCATAACATCAATCCTGTTCTTCTACAGTTTATAAACTTTGTTATCTTGGTGTACTCCTTTGTAACGTACATTCCATGGTACATACTTTCAGGATCAAGGCAGGCTATAGCAAAAGCCAAGCAAGTTAAAGCTAGACCTGTGAATAACAAGCCTGGGGGCGCATACAGATCTGTTAACAGTCTACACTGCTTAGCTTCAGTTTTGTATCCTGGGTGTGACACCCTCGACAAAGTTTTTAAATATGCTAAAACTAAATATAAGGACAAAAAACTGTTGGGAACACGTGAAATCCTAAAAGAGGAAGATGAAATCCAGCCATCAGGAAAAGTTTTTAAAAAGGTAGGTCTTTTTGCAGTCTGTCTTTGCAATTTTTTTCAAAGTGTGTTTATTCTCTTTTGCAACATTTCAGTAAAGGAAATGGGGAGAAAATAAGTTTCTCTGCTTAGATTAAGTAGTCATGAAAAGAGTTAAATTATCTAATTCCCAGTCTTCCATTACTCTACATTTAAAACAAATCTAATCATTCTTTTTGCATTCTTGAGTAGATACCCTCTTCTATGTTTTCAGCCAAAGAAAAACCACAAATGTGGTTTAGGTGTTTTTAATATTCAGGTGATGATGCAGGCGGCTTTAAAGATTTCCTTCTAGGTGAATTGCAAAAGTCTCCCTGTGTGTTACTCTGAACTACAATCAGGTAAGTATAGAAATAGTACTAGATGCCCATCCTCACATGTGCCTGTCCAGTAACCTTAACTACAAATTGAGGATTTACTATTTTGCCCTGTGAATTCAGGGCTTAAATGCAGTTTTTGTTTGGAAAAGGGTTGCACAAGCTTGAATTGGAAGATGCATTGTTTGTGGGATTTTTTTTTTTCCCCCCTTTAAGGTGAGCGACGTCTTTACTAAATTTGTAATCATAGTGTGGGGGAAGAGGTGTAATTTCAATATGAAACTGTTATTTCAGTGGCTGGCTTTTTATGGTCTTTCAGGGTCAGGCCTGTGTTGTGAGTTGCTGATTAGTATTTTTTCGGAGGCAGTTTTGACTGAAGAAGCATGTCAAAATACCATTGTTAGCAGGACACTCATATGTGCAGATAGCTGTTAAAGGTCTACACTTCTTTCTTTACAAATTAACTACATTATATTAAGATAATTTTTCCTTAAGATTAGTTTTCCTGCAGAAGAAAAAAATTATCTCTGTATAATAAAAGATTCCTTAAATATCGCTATTTTTAGTTCTGATATAGGAGTATAATATTTAACGCAGAATTTGGTTAATATCACAGTACATGGCAAATTTTAGTTCTGTAAAACTTGTCATAGAAGCTTTACTTGTTACTGAAACTTCCTCCCAGCTATGGAGTTAATTTTTCAGTATGGAGGAAATGATAGGGTAAATGGGTACTTAGAATCTTTCTTGATGCTTGTTTTCCTGCCTCATTATACTGTAAAGAAACAGAAAGATTGTGTTGTGCAGAGTGAACTTGTGAGCATAAATCAGAATTCTGTCTGCCCCTGCTCTATTTTTTAAACAGAATTAGTAACATAAGGCTTAAGAACTTAGGAGTTTTAGCCTTTCCATTATGCAAGCAGAGTGTTCTGAATATTGGAAAGCTGAAAAAAGTTGGTATTGACCTACTTAAGTTACTTGGTTCCTGGTATTTAGACTTAGAAATTACTTAAGTTAGGTAATTTTGTCTAAGCTTGACACAACAGTTCATTATGGTCGGGTGCCATACTTGGCCTCGTGGTGTTTTGTCCCAGGTTGTGGCATCCTGCTGTGAGGACAGGCTGAGAGAGTTCGAGTTGTTCAGCCTGGAGAAGAGAAGGCTGTGGGGAGACCATAGAGCAGCTTTCCAGTACCTGAAGGGGGCTACAAGAAAGCTGGGGAGGGACATTTTACGAGGGCCTGTAGTGATAGGATGAGGGTGAATGGCTGTAAACTGGAACGGGGGAGATTTAGATTAGATATTAGGAAGAAATTCTTCGTGGTGAGAGTGGTGAGGCCCTGGCACAGGTCGCCCAGGGAAGCTGTGGGTGCCCCCTCCCTGGAGGTGTTCAGGGCCAGATTGGATGAGGCCTTGAGCAACCTGGTCTGGTGTCGGGGAGGTTGGAACTGGAAGGGCTTTAAGGTCCTTTACAACACAAATGATTCTATGATTGTCGTCCAAGTCTGCTTTTAATATTTTTCTCATTAAGGAACACAGTGTTTCTCAGCACCTCGTAACATGATTTAGCAAGTGAGGAAAATGGGAAAACTTCACAAGATTCTTTGTTGATTCTAAATGTCAGGGTTCTTTTCCTATGGTATGTGTTTTTCATGATTTACATCTTTTTATTACCTGCTTCCCTTTAGCAAAGGCAACTTCATAAGTTTTCCAAAAGGTTCATGACAGTTTTATTTCTTAGCTAGAAAGCATGTAATTTCTATACTTTACAGGAGCTGCAAAACTCGTTGACTATATTTTCCCTTTCAGAAGTTAAACACAGTGGTGGGAATGCTCAATATGTTTTTCTGAGGTCATATGCAAGTCATGGGCAGATCTGAATGTAGATCATTGGGTCTCTGTGCTGAGTTGCATTACTTGTTTGAAAATGCCTCTGTATGCAGGTTGCAGTGGGCTAGATTAGACTACCTAGTGATTCATTAATGGGATAAATATATATCTCAAAAAAAAAAAAGCTTCTGATTGTTAGCAGAACTAAATATTTCTTTTGTTCTGTTTTAAGAAGGGTTTGTAACAACAGAATTAATGGAAGCAATAGTAAATAAGAGAGGGGAGAACTAAACATGATTTTGGCAATGGGAAGTGATGTGTCTAAAGTCTGCGAGCTGTATGTGAACAGCATACAGCATACAGCCTGGGCCAGCACTTGGGAATCCAAATGGTACTCGTAATAGCTGATACCAAAAGTTAGTGTGAATCGCAGGAAGATTCTTGTTGTGCCAAGGCACTGAGGAGTGAAAGAGTAGCTTGTGATGTTGCAAAACATAGGGTGCTTTGTAAATAATTTAGGGTGTGGTTTTTCAGAAGTGTTCACCTACAATCCATATTTTCATGTGAAAAAAAGGCCAAAAACGGACTTTTCAAATAACCTCCTTTGTATTATTTTAATGTACTTTCTACAAGGAAACATTTAATTTTTGATCTCTGGTTTCTAAATTGTAAATTGTTTTTCAAGCCTTATAAGCTAATTTTAGAAAGACCTTTAAAGGTAACTGAGGTCAGATGGGTTAATGACTCTGCATGTTCCTGCAGCTTTTCTGAGAACGTTTTATGACACCTTCACATTAAAAATTTGAATATGATTGCCATGAAATCCAGACTAAAGACGTGTTTATATGTGCAGCATTTCCAAATGTTAGTACTGTACTGATATTAATGTACTGGAAAATATTATTAAAATGGATAACTCATGTTTTGACTTGTGGTGTAAGTATGTTCAAAAGCTGGTGCACTAGAGGGCAGCATTTTTCTATTTAAGGCGGTATTTTGAAGTAAACATTCAGAGGTGCTGTCTCTTCTGATTTAGTGTTTGGTTTTATGGGTCTGTTTAATCAGTTCTCAATAATCTTGACTTCTTAGGCTCTCTTGTAAAGTTACTCTCTTTACGTAAGTAGTTATCTAGCAAAAAAATTTTCTGAAAATTGTATAATTAAATGTGTGTGAATGTTTAAAAGATTATGGCACTTAAAATCAGTTTATATTACTGATAGGCTACTGAGGGAAGGGCCAAGAAGGGAGATGGGCTGGCTGGGAGAAACGTGCAAACTTAAGGAAGGATGAGAGAAACTGTAACGAGCTCTGTGTCCTGCAAAAGCAGCGTGCAGGGAAATGAAGAAGAAAGGGACAGACAGAGGCAGTCTGTGAATATGTCGTAAGGAGGGAATGGAGAAGAAACACTAAGCATGGGAAGGAGAGTAACATGAGACTTTAAAGGAATGGAAAAGTAAAACTCAAAATAGCTGCATTGAAGAAGGCAGTCTCATCTGCTTTCACACGTTAGTGGTGTTCGGAAATGTAACTATTTCTGTACGCAGAAAAGTAACTATAACAGTGCTATATGTCTTTTCTGTGAGTTTTCTAAACTCTTTAAACAGAAAAGCACCAATAAGGCTTTTTTATACTACTTCATGTCAAACTTTTTTAAGCAGTGAGGATAAATTATTTAAGAGGATTAAAAAAAGGAAAAAAAAATCAGAATCACAAGTGTTATTCAGAAAGATCCATTTTTTGACCCTTCAATGACATTTTAGTTCAACTTTAGTGAATTAAATAGTGAACAGTGGAAACTGCCGAAACCTGCTCATTTACAGATTTGTCAACTTGTCGGAAACAGCAGAAAGAATCTGCCTGTATTTCTTGGCCTAATTATTTGTGAGCAGCAGCATCCCTGAGGATATGCTCTAGGAAGACTATAAGGGTGGAAAGGCTGTCACCTGATTCCTTTCTGTCAATTGATTTCAACCAATGAGCTCATCAGGAATTTCCAAATCTGACAAAAATACCGTGGGGGAAAAATGTCCCAAATGCATTTAAAATTCCTGGTTACTGAAATTTGGACGGACTGGAAGAAGTGCAATATTTTCTTTGGAAACAATATGAGTTTTCCACACTGGAAATATCTTGCTGTGTGGAAACCAAAAGGAACTCCCAGGTTCTTCTCTTGAGGGGCTGGAGCTGTGAGTGCAGGTAGCATTGAGCCCTCTGCCCCATGGTGCCCCAGTTCTGCTGTTGCTCTCTCAGAGGTTGTAGCAGGGAGATTCAATGGATCTTTCTTCTCCAGTAAGGTTTCTGGCTCTGAAACAGCATATTTGCCAGTGAGGCCGAGTTTCTGTAAATAAAACAGGAAAACCTAAGCAGATTTTTGTGTGAGAGATGTTTATTTTCTGGTGATGTTGCCAAGTATTTTTATTGTTGGCAAGTATTTTTCTTTGGCTTTGATAAATTCTATTTACCCACGAAGACATTTGTACAATTTCCAAGAAGCTGTATCCTTACCTGTGCCGAGTCAAGAAGTCTTGTCCTGCACAACTAGTAGATTATTAAGCAAGATGCAGTAAGGCTGTGGTGGGTACAGCTCAGTTAAGCAGGAGTGAAATGCTGCTGTTTGAAAAAATGTTTGGATAAACTATTGGATTTTAGCTTTCTGTTAGAGTTTGAGAGAGATTTTAAAATTTGTTTTATTAAGGAGGTGGATGTGGATATAGACTCATTAGAAATGTAGTTATGCGCCAGAAAGTTGTTAGATTTTACAGTCCACGAGTTTGAAATTTAGCTGAAGTTGAGAATTGAAATCTGGAAAACAGAATGGAAGGAAGAGGGAAGAGTTTGCTTCTCTAGGTTTATTTTATATTATTGTTCGGTTACATTCAGTACTAACGATGTGCAGCCAAAGGAAATGTCCAAAAACTTGACTAATAAAAATCTATTTTCAAAATTCTCAAGGTGCATGTAAAACTGAACAGGTAACGTGTAATAATTTGAGTCTGAATTTTCAGCACAAAAGATCTCTTTGTAATATAAATGTATATGAAAATGTGTAAGAAATAAGAAATAACCTATCACTCAGTGAGAAAATAGTGCTGTAAGGTGCAAGTGCGTGCGTAGAAAAATCTATGGTAGTGAGCTGGAAATTGAAACTAGATTTTACTGTGTACCAGCTTTTCCATCTAAAAGAAAAGTGAGATTGCTAAACTTTTTCCACACAATTTTTTAATACTGAGATTTGCCAGTAATTTTCAGTCCAGTCTCTGCCCTGCTTTTGGTAGTAAAAAAGGCCAAAGACATTACTCGTCTTCCCTGTGATGTTTGCTTTGGAATAAATAAAGGGAAGGGGATTTCACAGTTTCTGGCTAAGGACCCATTGACAAATTGCTGCCTGCATTCCAGTTTTCCCTGTTTGATCATTTTTTTTACAAGAACGAGCACCCAAGTGTCCTATTTGTATAGGAGAATTGCAACCCAAATATCTAAGAAAGCAACTGAAGAGTGTGTATTGGACTGAGCTAGCGTTTGTCATTCTTGATTTAAAATAAAACAGACCTTTGTGAACAATCGAAACACGAATGCGTGAGATAACCGTGGTCTTTCAGAGGCTTCTGAAGCTATGAAATACAGTGGGAATCATGTGCTTTCCTAATGTGGAAACAGAAACTGAGGTGATAACGTGCGTGGAGATATTGCAGTATTTGTGTTGGAGCTTCCACAGTCCCTGTACTTTTTGACAAGAATGTTATTCATTATCTTGAATAAGCTGCTTCTAGAGTCCAAGCAACTTTTACTTCAAAAGTCTGTGACTTCTTCAAGTGGCTGAAGATGCAGCATGTTTTAAGTATTTTCTTTTTCTAAAGTGAATTTATTGTTTTCATTAGGTCATCCTTGGCAAATACACCTGGCTTTCATATGAAGATGTATATGTTAAAGCTGTTAATTTTGGGAACGGCTTAGCAGTACTGGGTCAGCAACCGAAGACTAACATTGCCATCTTCTGTGAGACTAGAGCCGAGTGGATGATTGCAGCACAGGCCTGCTTCATGTGCAACTACCAGCGTAAGTACGAGTCTTTCCTAAAGTGTTGGTCTTGTGATCGTACAACACAGTCTTAACACAAGCCTCTTTATCTTACTTCACTTTACACACTAGGAAACATTTATGTGAAAGTTTATGTGGAGTGGTTAAAACCACAAATAAAAAATACTGCCTAAGGTAGAGACTGTGCGCTCTGTACTGTTGAGCCTTACTGAATGGAGAAATGTGTGTCTGTTTGCAGCTGGAGTATGGATTGAGAAAGTAAGTCTTGCTCAATGAATTTGAGAGAGGTTTGTTTTCTTTTAATCTCAAATCAGTACAGATTCCCAAGTTTCTAAAAACAAACAAAAATCACACATGAATTCATTGACTCTGTTTCAAGAGTTGACGTCAAACCTTTATCTGTGCCTGAAAGTTTTCTTTTAGCTGGATGTTTTGTCAACTTTTCAATTTTTATTTTGGTTGGTTTATTGTACTGATATCTTTAAAAAGTGAAATGGAATAAGAAAGTCCTGAACTTGTTTTGGACAGCTCTTTTGGATTAAAAATTTGCTTAGTGACTCTTTTACCAAACTATAAGTCATTCCTTAACTCAAACCTTGGTCTCAGCCTGGTACATTCTTTGTTTTTTATATTCTTCTTTCTTGTCTTCACATCTTGATCTTCTCAGAGTCCATTGCACATCATTTAATACACGTTAGTTTAACCTGAATGCTCATTTGAGACCATGCTCAAGGACAAGCTTGAGTCCTAGTTATTACTTCAGAAACCTTAAGACTGTGTTTAGTTTTAAGAGCTATTTAAAGTCAGTCTTACTCATTCAGTATTTAGTTTAATCATACACTAACTGGATCCTTAACCTTGGCAGCTGACTGAGACTGGGTTCCCTGACCTGGATGATACTCTTAATTTTCTCATAGAGTGGCTGTAAGAGAAGTGTCTTTTGGGCTCTTCTGTCCAATGATAGTCCTGCTCCCGTTCTGTAACTCCTAGTTACTTACCCTTTAGTCTTCTGCTGTTTTATTCTGGAGACTGCTGTGTTGGGGCAGAGCTGAGTTTGCTCAAGGGGGAGAAAGTGTTTTCTTGGCAGGATGTGTATACTGGGCAGTTGCAGCGTACGTTGGAGGTGCCTCAGGGAAGTGGCAGAATAGGACAGTCTGGCTGGAGTTGTGCTTGCACAGCTTCACAGCCCAGGGCAGAGACGAATGCAAGTCCAAGTCTGCTCCCCTTTCACTCAGAGGCATTTAGAGGGCCATGACCATGTCTGGGGTATATCTCTGCCACAGTGGAAATCCTGCTGTATACCCTGACCTAGTCTGAGCCTAGGCATAAGGATACGCAAAGAAGCTCTAGGCCTGTTTTTCTTGCTGAGAAACCAATTGAGTGCTGATCTCAGCCTGATATTGGAATGGTTTTCAAATGTTTCTTTCATCATCACTCCTCATGTTATTCACCTGACTGTAACCCAGCCTGGCTGTTTTTTGTGGTGCTTTTGAGGGTGTCATTTCTCGTTTTCTCACAGGGCATTCTAGAAGCTGCCATTCCTCACAGACTTTGGCCTCTTCTACCATGACACATTTACCCTACTTCAATAAGAGATGGGCTGTAAAGGCCAGATGTGCAGAAATGCTTGGCTTACTACCCACTTACACTAAAGTTGTGTATCAATTAGACTTTTTTCAGGTCTTGGAAGCAAGCCTAACAAGAAAATTGTATCTTAAATGGTCCTTCTCTGCTCTAAGCACAATCTGTTTCAGTTTCAGAAGCCGTATGTTCAAGAGTACATAGCACTTTTCATTGAAATAAGTCCTTACTGTGAGGTCTGTGTGGTTATTTTGTGTGTATCCTTACACTGCACTATTCCCTCAGTTTTAAGGCTGGAGTTGGTTACAAGATATACTACACTAACCCATACCATTTCAAAATTAACCTGCTGGCCTTGTTTGATGAGTGGCCATGCAGACAAGGAGAAGGTATATCTTGTATACTTTGACTTCAGCAAGGCCTTTGATGTGACCTCCTGTAGCATCTGTGCATCCAAACTATTTAAACAAAGACTGGGTAAGTAGCTGGTAAGATGGATGGAAAATTCATTAGTCCATTGGTTGAAAGGATTGTGATCAGCAGGACAAAGTTAGCTGTGAGCGCTCGGGGGTTGATACAGAGTCCATTACTGTTTAATGTCTTTATTGAAGATAATGGGTGGTGGGGATAGAGTGTACACATAGGATGTCACAGCCAGTAGCAAATTGGTGGGAGCAGCCAGTGCACTGCGGGACAGGGCTGATGTTCGAAGGGGCCTGTCAGCTGGAAAAGTGCTCTGTTGGGAACCTTGTGGAGTTCAATGAAGGCAGTTGCAAATGCATGTGTTTGTACTGAAATAACCTCATGCACCAGTATAGGCTGGGAAACACTGGATAGAGAGCAACTTTGCAGAAAGGTAGCTGAGGTCCTGGTGGATAGTGAGTAAACCATGAGTGAAGGCCAACAACATCCTGGGTGGCAGTAACATGAACAGGTAGGTTCAGGGAAGTGGTCCTTCTCCATTTGGATGCTGCTGAGACCACATCTAGGGTACTGTGACCAGTTTCAGGCTTCCCAGTAGGAAAAAATGTCCTTCACATACTGGATTGAGTCTAGTGGAGGGCTGCCAAGATACTGAAGGAGTTAGAGAATGTGACATGTGAGAAGAGGTTGATAGAGTGGAGTCTGTTGAGCATTAAGATGAGTGAGTTGAGGTCTTGTTACTGTCTAAAACTATCTAATGGGAGCGTAGGGAGAGGATAAAGCTGGATTCTGCTCAAAGGTGTATTTAGCTGAGACTGGAGGTACAGGCACAAGCTGAAACACAGGGAAATTTGATTAGATATTAGGACAAACATCTTCATCGTGAGGGTGGTTAAATACCAGAACAGGAGCTTGGAATGGTTGTGAAATCTCGGTCCTTGGAGATAGTTAAAACCAGACTGGCTGTGGCCCTGAGTGCTCTCCATGTTTTGTGCAAGTGATCTTCTCAGTTGCCTTCCAACGTAAATTCAGTGATCCTTTTGGCCTTTTCCTCAGTGAGGGACTGCTGCGAACTCACCTGCCAAAGCAGAAATTTACACAGGCTGTTCTTGGATGAGTTGCCTGTGCTGCTTTTAAACTATGTCTGATAATATACTGTGTCAATTCCCTTCTGTCACTTTTGGGATCTGTTAGGTTCCTACTGACTGCCTTAGAAAGAAAAAATAATTGATACAAGCCTTTATATTTTATTCCCAAGTGAAGTATGCTTAGAAATCCTACGAAGATTTCGTAATTTGAGGAAAAAAAAAATCCTAGATAGTGGATGGTGTCATGTGTCTAATGGTATGCATGTGTTTTTTGTTTTGTTGGATTAATGTTTTAAATTCCCTTACTGAGACGTGCTCCAGCACACTGTCTGACGTGGTATTTAGCATCTAAGCTGTATGTCATCTTACATGAACTTGGCTGACTTGTGTGTTGGCAGATGATGATGATACCATGCAGTGTTCACGTAGTCGGTTTGCTGAATGAATTATAACGTTCAGATGATGTTGGAGAAATAGTGTGGCAAGATATTGCTAAATCACTTGTAAACTGAAACATGCTAATCTGAGTTTCACAACAACAAACTGCTGTGGTAAATGTGGCATTCTTTCCGCATGTGAAATGTATTAAATCTGGTGGTACATGCCAAGAGAGCAGGTTCATCTGCTTCATACCTAGTATTGGGGAGAATGCCTTTTGTAGTGCAGAGTTCACATGGAGAAAGTAGTTTTTGTTATGGATTACTTGCACAAACCCACAAAGTGGGTTTAGGATTAGAAGGACTTGCTTGAATGTAAACTTTACATTGTTTGATGTTGTCCAAGTCTTGTATTTGCAGGAGGTAGGGTGGGATTGCTGGTTCAAAAGTGGAAAAAAAAAGTGCTAAGATGAAATCAGATTTTCTTCCCAAGTATCTCTTCTTCATCTGTGTGAAGAGCTCTTCACCAGTGTGGATAAAACACCTCAGCATATAACCGAATAATGAAATAAACAGGAAAAATTCTGTTTCTTTTTTCAATCATATCTTCCTGAAGCTTGACCAAAAGTAGTTTTGTCAGGATTGATTTGGCTGAAGTCTATAAAGGTATACTTTGCTTTTTATTTTTTAGGTATGATGGGTGCAGAAACACTGAGTTTGAAGTTTTAGCTACACTGAAATAAATGTCAGATATTCTGTTTTGTTTCTTTGGGGCAAGGCTTTGCTCCTGTCTGAGCTGGCAGATTCAGTGACGTTAAGATTTTTCTCTTTATCAGACTTGCAGAGCAGTATTCCTAGCAGAAGTCCATTTATCAAAGACTCACTCGTGCTACTGCATGTGTAAAGATGAACACAAAAGATAACGCCTTCTCAGTGTGCCTTCAAGAGAAAAAGGAGAGGGAAAAAATTACATACATTTTCAGATTTGCCTTTTTTAGGTGCCAATGTGGAGAAGTGAAAATTTCACAGAGCAGAGTCCTTGCTCCATATTTTTCTCTCCATGACATTCATACAGCATCATATAAATGGTATAGCTGTCTTTGGCTCTGTCACACAGCTGTCAGTTGTCCTTGATACACCGATTTGTAGTTGAGGAACTGACTACATAAATGGCTGTTGCAGAGATTCTCCTTTTCTCTCCAGGCAGTGTTGTTTGGGTTGTACTTGTTGGCCTGGGGAAATTGGATTTCTGCTCACTGTTTATGTAACAGGGGTCACTGCCGTAAGTAGGGAGAGCTCGTGGGAACGAGGAGAGGCTCTCTTCTGGACTCTGCTCCCACCAAATTAAAGAAAACACAGTGCATGTGCATTTGCCCTGCAACAGTTCTGAACTATGATGGACTGTTTTAACAAGGAAAAAAATAAGTAGAGGTCAACTATTTACTTTTCTGTGTAAGAAGACTGCTTTTGAACTCTTCCTTAGTGTGCTGCACTGAGTCAGTAACTCCCTGGATTTCAAATCTTAGAAGACAGCAGAGTTTGATTTTATTCTATTTGTATTTTTCATTTTTACTGCAGTGAATGTGGCATAGTTACAGCCCTGCCATACAACAGGCTGTCTTGTTTGAGTAATAATGTTGTTTAAATATTCAGCTGAATCCAACCTAAAATAATAAATTTCAGATACCTAAATGGGAACAAAACTTCCAGCACTTATAATTAGTTACTAACAGTTGTGTTGGTTGACCTTACAACTGTTTTGAGATTCCCCTGCCTTAGCATTCTACTGGAAAAATAGGAAATGATTATTTTTTGAGAACAATACTTCTCTACCTTTATTCTTCCCCAGTCTCGTCCTGTCTTTTTTCATGCAGTTCCCATAAAGCTATCAGGAAATTACATCTGTTTTTTAAATCTTCAATATGAAATAATTGTGGTTTAACACTATTGCTAATGAGCTGTCCTTAAATACAAGAAAGTGGTTTTATAATAGTCAATTCCCTAAATATTTTCTTTCCTTGCTGTTCTGTGTTCTTACGATGTCAGTTCAATGTCTAATGATTGCGATGATTAAGCCTTTGTTATGTTGTTTCAAAGAGATTGGAGAACATGATAGTCACAGATTTATTACTGAGTGTGAGACTTAATCTGCTGGTGACATCTCTTACAATGTTAGTAATTGCTTATTAAGAGTCAATTGTAAAAGGATGGTAAGAAAGCAAGTGAATTCTGAAAAGAGAAGTCATGTAAATGAAAGCTGTTGCTTTACCGTGTGCAAGAGGACTGTTAAACAACGCCTTAAACTGCAAGTAGATGCCTTCTTGTGCAATGGTAGAAACATGGAGGTAAAAAAATAGGTCTAGAAGATCTCTAGCTAGACCTTGAAAAATGGTCAGAAAAATGGTTGAAACAGTAAACAGTCACAGAGAAAATGGTTGTTCTTTTTTCCTTCTGGGAGTAACTGAAAATTATCTTGTACTTAAATCCATGTAATATGTATTTTTTAAAGCACAAAGCTATACCATCTTTATATTATGTGACAAATACTTTTACTGTTTTGCCTAATTTAGAATACACTCATATCAGCCTTTGATTGTAAACTATACTTGAAAGTGTAAAATAAATATTCACTGTTTTTTTCCCCTGTTTTCCATTTCAGTTGTGACTCTGTATGCCACTCTGGGAGGCTCAGCAATAGTACATGGGCTCAATGAAACAGAGGTGACCACCATCATTACCAGTAAAGAACTGATGCAAACAAAATTGAAGGTCAAAATACTGTTCTTTGTCTCTCTCTTTCTCATGTTTCTGCTCATTATTATTAAAAGGCCTGGTTCCATTGTAGAGAACAATCATTTATTGCCTTTCTACAGGGCAGACACTTCTTTTAGAATAAGATTTATGTATCTATCTTCATGTACAGAAACAAACAGTGTTAGCCTTCAGTGGCATTTGGGCTCCTTAGTGACTGGAAAACAGGATGAGCACTGTTGAAGAGCTGCAGTGCTGCCTGGATCAACACCTTTACAAGAACTGCTGTGGTTCCTGGGTGGATTTAGTGCCTGTAAATTTAACAGTAGAAGCAAATGGGCAGGACAGAGAAATGTATAAACTCTAAATAAATAGCTAAATGGGATCATACTCCTGATTTGTTCTTGGCAGTTTTCTGACAGAAAATGGCTCTTAAGCCTAAAGGCAGGTGCTCAAAGAGTTAGAGTTGTTTTCTAGTGCTGGAGAAAGTTTATTAAATTTTAGACCCATTGAAAAGCTTTTTGACTTACTCACCCAGACTAAATACACAAGTGGAACAACTAATCTGCATGAGCTTAATCATGATGTGTTTTGGGGGAACTCGACCTATTGCATAAGGGAATTGTTTCATTTAAAAACTGTGCTCTATTGCTGAAGTTTGAGAATTCCCCTAAACTTTTTTTTTTAATTACTGGAATTTGTTTGGGCTTGCAGTAAGAAAATGAGTTTCCTCTGCTTGAGATCGTAGTCATCTCTTCTTCCATCAGAACACTAATAATTGTTTTAGAACACACATTTATTTTGAGTATTTTTGCTAGGTGTAGCATATTTTAAGTAGCACAGTGATCAAGTAGCAATGTAATAACTTACTGCAAGGTCAGCGTGGCCAGCTGCCTGAGCCTTTTCTTCTCAGTGTCCTATGAGAGTGGAGTCAGTTATCTCTCCAAGTCTTACACTCGAATTTGTGGACTTCTCTTGAAATAAGAACCAGCTCAGTAAATGATTAGAAAAGTTTTTGGACTAGTAAGCGGGAAGTTTGGTGAGACCTGCGAATCTAAATGTGGAAAGGTTCAGACTTTTCAGCTGTTTGAGCTAGACATCTTAAGATATTTTATGTTAATTTTTTTTAATTGTATACAGTAGATTTATTTTTTGTTGTTCTTGTTGGTACAAACGTCATGTTTGATTTCTGAACACACGTTCATTTCCACAGGAAATTGTTTCTCAAGTTCCCTTGCTGCGACACATCATTACAGTGGATGGCAAACCAACAACGTGGTCAGAGTTTCCTAAAGGTGTCATTGTTCACACGATGGCTTCTGTACAAGCTATGGGGGCCAAGGCCGATACTGGTAGGTTGTCTCTTCTTTCTAATTGGATCATCTCATTTGTTGTCCTACTTTGAATCTGTTAAGTAAACTTGTGGAAATTGCAGATTTGAAAAAAAAATTATGCTGTGATTAATGTATCATCAACTCTTCTTTAAATAAAATCTGTGAAGTTTTTTGGTTTGGTTGTGGCTGGATTTTGGAATGTGGGTGTTTTTTCATTTTTCAACAAAGTAAAGTGCTTTTAATAAAAACTGGAATGACTGTTGAAATACATTAGTGTATCAGATCTTCCAGTCTCATAGGCTCTCCACGCATCATACATTCTGAGTTTTAACACAAATTGCAGGAAACAGACAGCAGGCCAGACCTGTGCCCTCTGATATCGCCGTGATCATGTACACAAGTGGATCCACAGGAGTTCCCAAAGGAGTTATGATCTCCCACTGCAACATAATTGCTGGCATAACTGGAATGGCTGAGAGGATTCCAAATTTGGGGTACGTACTGACAGTTACTTACCAGAAAATGGAGTTACGTATTTGCATATAATTTTAGATTAAATACTGCGTACAATGTTAACTTGTTTATATTTCTTTGTGACACATCATGCTATGTCTGATATCTGAGCATCTTCCAGTACTGCATTAAATGACATGACTATTTGTGTGCTGTTTGCTCTCTCGTCTTCTGGATGTGGGCAAGATGGGAACACTGAGGCTGCCTTGCACTAGAGTGCTCCCTTTGTGATCCCTTTGTCTTGTGATGAGGAAACATCCCTCTTTGTGCATGCGTTAAGCCTACAGCACTAGTATGCAACTTCTGAAACAACACCCATATTGTTTGAAATACGTTCTCAAGCTCAAAGGTGTTTTCCCACTTTCTCTAGTTCTGCAGTAAGGTCTGTTTAAATTTAGCTTAGTGACTCATCTCAGGTCTAATGGTATAACATAAACCTGTCTTTTAAAAATTCTTTACAGGGAAAAAGACATCTATATTGGCTATTTGCCTCTCGCCCATGTTCTGGAGCTCAGTGCTGAACTTGTGTGTCTGTCTCATGGGTGCCGCATTGGTTACTCTTCACCTCAGACATTAGCTGACCAGGTACATTATAGATGTTAAACCCTTTATGGTAAAAACACCAAAATACATGTGTTTGTAATATTTCTTTTAAAAATACTACATCACACCTTCTTTTCTGCAGCTCATGAAACAGGATATCGGTGGTTATGGCTGGTACTCTGGACTAGTTTTAATTGTTAAAATATACTTTAAATTAAAATGATTGTTTGAAAGATGTGCTAAGTTATTTTGTTGTTAAAAATCCTGAATGTGTGTGCTAGTAAACTTGTTCCTCACTTTAGTCCTCTAAAATAAAGAAAGGAAGCAAAGGCGATGTTACTACACTGAAGCCAACTCTCATGGCAGCTGTCCCGGTGAGTAACAGAAGGGTAAATAATTTTAAAAAAATGTTTTAAAAATAAAGCTAATAATTCAGTGTTTAAGCAACAAAATTAATGCAATGATAATTTAAATAAAAAAGATAGAAGCTTTGTTAAGCTAGCTTAGATTAATATTTTGGTATGTATTTGTATGTTGGGGATAAACATTCATCGTATAAAAAGTTTAAATAACTTTGGGGATTAGGTTGCTGTTTTAATTTGTTGTCTGTTGTTCAGCATAGTAAATGAATGGGTTAAAGATAACCCTAAGCAGGCAGCTTAGGGTTAACCAGTGTTCCTGCTGAGATGGTTACTTTCCTTGCTTCCATGAATATCTTGCTATCTCTTAGCAAAGGAAGAGGGAGGCAACCTGTGAGTGCATTGTCGGCTGAAACATGCTAGAATTTCTACATCATGTTTCCTTTTTGTTGTATTAAATTTAAGATTTCTGTTTCAGTAATAGTTAATCTTTTTATGTAACTAGGAAATCATGGATCGAATCTACAAAAATGTCATGAATAAAGTGAATGAAATGACTAGTTTCCAGCGGAATCTATTTATATTGGCCTACAACTACAAAATGGAACAGATTTCCAAAGGTTACACTACCCCGCTCTGCGATAGGTAATTTTATTAATGGCACCAAAAGAATGCCTATCAAAGGCTTATCACAGGAGCAGCATTTGTTGTTTTTTGTTCTTTTCTTTATTTGAATGTTGACGCTTCAACACAAACAAATCTGTAATTAAGTGTAAATTGAAACAACACATCAGTAGGTTGTGTGATAGTTTTAAATATTTACTGATATAATTTAAGTGAGTGTTACTTAACATGAACTTGATTAGAGGTTTATATTCATTGTATTATTTTCATCGGGACTTAAATAATGGGTTTATACCATTAATAGGTAAGATGGGAATCCTGTTCCTGTAGATAACTGTAGACTTCACTTTTTCACAGAAGTGAATTGTAGAATAGCTGAAGGAACACATAAGGATCATCGAGTCCTGCTCCCAGCTTTAGTGTGACTAAAGGTTAATATAATTGCAAAATTTATACAGCTTATTTAAATTAGTTTTGAGGAGAAAATTATAGAACTTTGCTGTCTTACTAAATCTGTGTTCCCAAAACATTTAATGTGGAAGCAAACCTAGAAATGTGTCTTGTGTTTTTGAAAACTTAAATGTGCTCCTATGAAAGTTTTCCTCGAGTGCTATAAAAGTTTACTTGAACATAGCGAAAACTTTCAGTTTAGATACAAAATGAGGTACTCTCCTGTTTTGGTTTTAAGCAACAAATATATATTGTTACCTTTGCCTTTTAGCCTTATTTTCCGAAAAGTACGAATGCTGCTAGGTGGAAAAATTCGCATTCTGCTTTGTGGAGGAGCTCCACTCTCTGCAGCAACTCAGCGGTTTATGAACATTTGTTTCTGCTGTCCTGTAGGACAAGGATATGGACTCACTGAATCAGCTGGGGCTGGAACAATCACAGAAGGTTGGTGTCAGTGCATTCCACTGAGTGCTGTGATCTGCGCTGAGTGCTCTGCGTGCATCACCTTTGGCAGTCTATTCATTTGGTGTGTGCCACCAAATATAACTGGAGAGTCCTGGGAATTGCTTGTAATCATAAATGTGTAAACCAATAGGAGCGCTCACTTTGACACATTGTGCTAAAAAGCTGATGATATACGTAGCAAATGAATGTTCTCATTTGTGATAGAGAAACCTGTAATCGTGTGGGATCTTAACATTATTACACTTAGCAGTTGAATTGAAAATAAATGTATTTCTACCTTTTATGAGTATATCAAGGTGTTAGGAAAATAAAAAATGAAATGCAAAAGTCTGCACCAGATTTTATTCCATATAACAGACCTTAATGGTTTCAACATGCCTTTGAGTCCTAAAATTTTGCTCATTCAGTGGTGGCAGAAACAGAGCTGATATGTTTTTGGCAATGGTGTGAATCACCTAGGAATTGTATGAGGAGTATCTAAGGTTCTTTGCCACATTATACTGGATTGTGGAACATGCATTATGTTCCTTGGTGATCCACAGACTGCTGTTACGTGTTTTTTACTCCAAGAGGTCTTTGGAGATGGCTTCTACAATAGCTTGGGAAAAAAACCCAGCATAATGGAATTGTAATACAAATGCTCTTTTGGGAAGGATTAGGACTTCAGGAAAGTGGGTCAAAGTATGGAATTCCTGAATTATTATGAAATATTGCTACTTATTTCAGAGTCCAGCAAATACTATTTAAAGTTGTGCCACTTCTGAAGCACGATCCACATGTACAGCTTCCTGCCAAAGCTGTGTTGATTTGGCTAAAGGTATCTGTGTATAGTCATCTTCTCTCTTTGCAGATAAGGATTTTATCTGTGTTACCTTCATAAATCCATTGGTTTTCTTGAAAGTTCTGTTCTATGAACTAAAATTCAGAAATAAATGGCATTAGTTTTCAATAAAGATGCATGACAACAAAGATTTTTCTAATCAGTCATGGTAATTTTTTGAGAAAAATTCTATTTTAAAATTCTAGTTTGGGACTACACTACAGGGAGAGTGGGAGCACCTTTGGTCTGCTGTGAAATCAAGTTAATGAACTGGGAAGAAGGTGAGAATTTCTATGGGGCTTTGCTCATTAGTAGTTAGAAGACTTTCTTTGCTTTTTAAATCTTAAATGCTACTTTTACCTATACAAGTTTGATTTTGGGTTAGAAAAGAGGTGAAGTAAATTCTTCAGTGGTTTTTAAACTTGCAGGCTTCTAGACAGAAGCTATCCATGTGAGTGGCATTTCAGCTAGATTGTGTTATGGCTCTCTTTGGCTATACTATTTCTTTTGTTCCAGTCACTATGATTGTATATTCATATTGTGTAAATGCATACAATATTGTACCTCTTTCAGATTTCGATCAGTATTCTTGCAGGACAGTGTGCAGGTTTTGTGTGTTCTGTCCTAGAGGTGCTGGATTAGGGAATCTTCAACTGAAATGCACACAAGATACCTTTAGTTGCCATTAAGAAATGATTTTCAAATAGTCTTCATAATATTATTAACAAAAGTCAAAACTAATATTTGGAATGGAAGCTTAAAGCATGCTGTATAAAATATATTTAATGGTTTGAAATGTATTTAGGTGATTTCCTTTCACTGTGGGGTTTTGTGTGTTTTACAGTAGAAATACATGATACTTAATGGTCTTTTGGGCTAATGTGAAACCTTACAGGTATTTTCTTTCTTAAAACATGAGGTGAAATTTATCTTTGTTTTATTTGAGCCTGTATGAAACCGAGAGCCTGTTAGTCCTGGCAGAAAGATTGCACAGAGGTGGCATTTGCCCTCTGCATGTGTGTGAGTTTCACTGTTTGCAACCCAGGTGTTAAATAGTGGCTTATAGACTGAGAAAAACTGGAGCCACCTCTTCTCTTACTGAACTATTTAGGCAAGTGGTAACTTTGGCTAAGGACTTACTAAAGTATTTAGTTTTATATTTAATAGTAAAAATAATGAGAATTCTTACTTTGGAATGTATTTTAATTCTCATTAATAAAACTTGCACTTTTAGGTGGATATTACAACACTGATAAACCATACCCTAGGGGTGAGGTTCTTATTGGCGGGCAAAATGTGACTGTGGGCTACTACAAAAATGAACTACGAACCAAAAAAGATTTCTCTGTTGATGAGAATGGGCAGAGGTGGCTCCATACTGGAGACATTGGAGAGTTTCATCAAGATGGATGTCTAAAAATTATTGGTGAGTTAATAAATTCAGATCAACATCTATATATACATCTTTCAAAGCTGCTAAATACTGTAATTAACCAAAGAAAATGTCCTTGTCTTCCTTGGCATACAATCTAAAGCCCTACCATGTATCTTGGGGAAAATCTGATATGTTACCATAAACTTGATTGCATGTTTGAAAAGCTGATTTGTAAAACAATTGCTTCCTTTCAAAACAATCTTAACATTGACTCCTCTCTGCTAGTGATACTGGGTAGTAATTACAGAGTTAAATATAGGCTAATTGAGCTAGATAAGGTGCCTAACAATTTATGATTTTATAAGTGTGGAATTTGATTCAGTTAAAAGGGCTCCTTTAGTAATATGTGTTCAGAAATTATAAAAACCTTTTTTAATCTTGCCATTTTTTATAATAAGAATATCCCTTTATCATAAGGGAACTTGGAGAAAAATATAGTAAGTGTATATTATATGTAAGCCTGTGACAGGCTCATAATTGCTTGACATTTGTAGGCACAAAAATAGGTGCTCTGCTAACAGCTGTCTCTCTTGAAGCCAGTCAGTGATCTAGGGAGCTCTTTGATCCTGAAAACTAAGCATATATGAGAAAAAATTTAGATCCTATTGCAGCTGCCTTGCATAGGTCAGAAAGGTTAGACAGCTACAAAACTTGCCTGGTTGTGTTCAGTAGCATGATGGTGTATAGCAAAGGAGAGGCACTCCTGTCACAGCTAGATGGGCAAGGCCTTGGAGTTACCTTTGCCTTCTTTGGGCTAATTACAATAAACTCATGTAATTTGGGCTTAATTTTTGGTTCCTGTTGTTGTGTTTCAAATGACAGGTGGACAGTTGCTCTTTAAATATGGTGCATCTCCTGCCTTAAGCGCCTGCACCAAACAACACAAAATGTGTGTGTCGAGTCAGACCTTGGCTTTTGCATAATTCTAGTTGTCTTCCATTCATGTGACAGTGCTGTCATGTAGGAGGTGCTGTTCTAAGGGCAGAGAATGCATGGAATTGAAAGATGTCTCATTTTTATGTGAGGGATATTGATAAAATACAGTCTGGAAACCCAGTATTGAATGTTTCTAGTACCTTCACCAAACATGAGTCAGCTTACCTTTGGCATTTATACATACATTTCAGAACAGTATAAAATCAATGTCTAAAGTTTTGTGTTCTGTAATTAACCATTAATCCTTTTTTCCTTGATAGATCGTAAAAAAGATCTTGTAAAACTCCAGGCAGGAGAATATGTTTCTCTTGGCAAAGTAGAAGCAGCTCTAAAGAATCTTCCACTGGTAGATAATATTTGTGTGTATGCAAGCAGGTAAGAGGCAACAGATATTTTGTTGTTGCTGTATTCTTTTTCTGTCCTACCAAAGCCGTAAGGAAAACTTCTGCTATTCAGTGTGGATTTTTTTTTAAACCAGCTGAAGAAAGGATTTTGCTTGTAATACAATGGAACAAGTTTCTCTTATCAAAGCTAAGACATCTGAAATGTATGTTTTTATTTTTTCTTTCTTGTTTTTTTAATAATTTGTTGGAAAATGCCAAGAATGAGTTTTTCATTCCCTTTTTCCCCATCTGAAAAGCAGCTAAGCTCTAGCTGCATTCGTAATAGACATCACTCAAGCACTTCCGAGATTATTACCTATGGAGGCTCTAGTACACCTTGTTCTTTGCTATATTTATCTGTTTTCTGTTCTTCAAAAGTACTGTTGTACTTCAGAAGGTGAGGGGGAAGCCACCAACAGCCCAGAAACTGGTTTGTGCATTAAGAATACTTTCCTTTTTCCACTGTAGTACACCAGCAGAAACCTTGAAGCTTGAGAGAAATTCTGTAAATACTGTGCAAACACATAATTAATAAATGATGATCAAAAGTCCTTCATGTAGTACTGAATTAGGCACATAAGGGCTTAAACGTGTCTTCAGTTTCTATTTCTAGAATTTCCTACCTGTGCCTAATACAGACTTCTACATATAAAAATACTTCAAGTGATCTTTGTGATATTTCCTGTTGTCATTTTGATGTTTTGAAAGTCATTTTGGAGCTTTTGAATAATCTGGCATATTCTGATGTCCAGGATGTTCAAAAAAGCCCCACTTGATAACTGTGATTAACCAGGAGCAACATACCAGAGAATTGCTCAGTGGCAATAAACAGAAAATTAACTTTTGGTTTGTTCACCTGGTTCTCTGTAATTTTTTTTTCATTAACTAATGGTAGACATCCTGTAACTTCAGTTTTGACGGTTTGGATCAATAGACTGCAAGGCATTGGGCATGTCACTGCTGAGAAAAATTCCATTGTATTAGGCTTTATTCGTGGCTTTCACCGATTGGGTCAATCTCATGTCTGTTTGCTTTGGCTGCCTGAGATTGTGTGTCCTGAGCACCCTCTGTAGTCTGTGGAGGAAGAAGTTCCTGCAGGTGGTGATTTCTGCTGTTCTAGGATAGAAGTTCACTATTGGAATTGTACTATCAAATTTGTGTTAATTTTACCACATCAGCATAATGTTGGAGATTAAAACACACCTGTTACACAGGCACTTGACTCCAACAGTCTGTATCTTGTCTGTTACTTAAAAGTAGGAAAACATATAAGCAATTTTTAAGGTAATTTAGAGAGTCCAAGTACATTCCAGATTGTTTTGCTGTTGCTACTGTACTACTTAATACTTTCATTTGTGTCATTTGGTTTAAGTAGCCGTAGTACAGGTTCTCTGAATGATTGTCCATATGCACATTTCATTGTGGGTAGATACCTCTGCAGCGTGAGCTCAGAGACTCTTTCTTGGTAGTGCCTGTGACATGTTGTATCCTGTCTCTCCTTATACTTTGCTCTCATATGCAAGAGGAGTCCTTCATTTCTGGCTATTTTGTTTCCCACATGCAAAAGGACGAAGCGGGCAGACTTTTATAAATGGGTTAAATCTGTGTTTTGATTTTAGATCTTGGAGTGTAAAGCTCCTCTGAACACAGTAGCAGATAATCAGAAGTGTTTGCATGATATCACTGCTTCAAAAGCTATATTCATTGACAAAATACTCAGCAAGATAAGGAATAAAATATTTGCTAAAAGTAGTCCTGATTAGTGCTCCTTCAGAGGAGACTCCTACTGCTTTATCAGCACTTCACCCATCCAAGATGCATTCAGTACATCTCAAACATCATGTCAGGAAAACAAGCAGTCTAGTTACCTGAGGAACGAGCAAACATGGCAAAAACTTCAGGGAGTTCTCAGCAGATAGCTCAAGGAGAGCTGGTAAGGACCAGACTTTACAGAATAAAAATGGTGCTGTCGACGTGTAGTGCCATTATAGATGGCTCTTACCGTGGGTCTGAGCGCTGTACTTGGGTAGCATTTCAAGCACAACAAGGGAATGAGTATACCTGGCGTACGAGAGACGTTTTGGCAGAATCTCAGCACGGAGGAGTTGACTGAGCAGTTCCTGAGGACCAGATTCTGAGATTTTTTTCCTTCCTGCTGTCATAATCAGCTCCAAAACTGAAAAAGCTAGCAAACTGAAAAGATCTGCAGAAAGAACATTACTGGAAAGGGAAGTAGCTGGTTCAGAGAGAAGATGTAATTTTTTAGGATACTTCTCAAGACAAACTGCTTTAGCATTTGAACTGCAACAAGTGTAGATTTAACTAGTGGTACAGAATGAAACGTTCCCGGAGCTGTGAGCTCCAAGGTGCTTTTCCTAGGAAAAAGCATAGTTGGATAAACATTTATGTCCAGAGGAGATATGCTGCCATTCAGTTGGCTGAAGTTTAGATGAACCGAAAGTTTGAGGCTTACTCAGCCAACTTATTGCTTCTATGTGCTGTTTATCCCTGGAGGCACTGGTGATATTGCTGGACATTACCTTAAGCATGTCAAAAGATTACAGGAACCAGGTATGAACGTGACAGTCCTTTGTGTTCTGCCTGCGTGTGTAATAGATATCCATTACAGAGTAGACCCTAGGTGAGGTTAACAAGGGTTCAGCACAGTGTAGCACCAGTGTGGGGGAGGAGAAAATCAGGGAGGCAAAGGCAGAAGGTGAAATGCAAGCAGTAGGTGATACAAAGGCAAGTCTGAAATCTTTCTACAAATACATTCTTAGTAAGAGAAAAACAAGAATTGTTTTGAGTCAGTTGACAGGCAAAACTTGTCAACAAATGATGCCAGGGAAGCCCATGTTTGTAATGGACTTGCAAGCAGTCTTCACAACTGCTGTCAGATGCCCAATAGTTACAGCCTGTGAACAAATAAGTTGCTCCTGTGGAAAGGAGAAAAATACCTGACTGTTGGCTGTGTGAAAATACAACTTATACAAACTGATGGAATAGCCATCAGGAACAGCTTACCAATGTTAAGAGTAATGAAGTGTTGGCATTCGTGTTTGCTTGGTGTTTACGAACGGGTTAGACCCACCTCTGTTAGATACAGCTGACCTTGCTTCAAGATGAGTGAATTGGATGATGTTTTGAGATCCCTTTCAGTTTTGATTCTGTGATCTGCTTTGTTAGAGTGTGTAGAGTTGCTGTGTTGAGGTTCTGTTCACATTTTCTCTAAGCTTTACACTATCTTAAAAATCTTGAATCATTCTTTCAGGCTGAGTTGTGCTTCAGTGTTTTCCAAAGACTGAGAAGATGACAGCTTCACATGTTCTAGGCGTATCAGGGGCAGACAATGGTTGCCAACAGTAGAGTGAGAGTATGGGCAATCCCTTGAAAGAGAAAGAGAAGTCACTTCCCTTACAGAAGCAGGTGTTCTTTGAGATGTGTTGTGCATATGCTCATTCCACAACCTGCTCTCCAACCCCTCTTCACTGCAGTCCTCTACTCCTCTACAGTAACTGGATTCTGCAGTTGAGAGGAAACTGAGGTAGGGAAGCCACACACCAGTCTTCATACCGGGATGCAAAACATGAGGAGAGGCAGGGAGCATTGACATCGTATGGGTGCTGTTTTTCCAAAGCTTTGAGCAGGAGATACAGTGGAATATGCATATGGACAGCACACCTTGAAGCAATCCAGTAGCTGTAAGGTAAGTAGCTTCTCTTTCTACTTATTTTTAAACAGGCAGAGGTAATTTGTGCACTATTACAGAAAGATCATCAGGTGAACAAAAGCCAACTGTTAAGAGCAATATCTCTGTATGAAGTATTAGTGCTGTCCCAGCTTGAAACGTTGTTTTTGAATACTTGTTAACTTTACAAAATTCATACTAAAGTACGTTATACTTCTCAGTTTCCATTCTTATGTCATTGGATTTGTTGTGCCAAATCAAAAGGAGCTCGCAGAACTAGCTCGAAGGAAAGGATTTAAAGGAAACTGGGAAGAGATCTGTAACAGTCCTGAGATGGAAAGAGAGGTATTGAAGGTGCTTGCTGAGGCTGCCATGGCAGGTGAGTAGCTGGGTGGATAGTATTGTCTTAGCCTTATGGACCATAGTGTCTGTGAAACAGATAGCCATAAGCCGGAAAAATAGTCCCTTGGGTGTGTATACTTCATAGAACTTATGTGAAGTGAAACTGTCATACAAAAAAACCCAACACCAAAACATGAGTTGGTCAATCCTTTTGGTTCATTGGGCCAGTAGCTGAGGAAAGAATATGAAAGCAGGGCAAACTGAACCGAATCAGTTCAGTTACCCATATATATGTATGTGTGTGTTGCTCTTTTAAGATGTCCTATAGTATCTTTTTGGCCTTAGCTGTTGGTCTGAAAGAATGTGGGCCCTTGGGAAATGCTTGATCTATTGGGTAGTATAGAGCCTCACATGCTATGGTCCTATGCATAGTTGAAATAAGCCCATGCAGGTACGGACTCACCTAGCTTGCAGTTACCTGCATCTTAGGGATTTAAAAAGAAAGCAGTCTTTGTAGTTAATGATTTTCAGTAGACTTTTCTTCCATTAACTCTTCTAGTTGCACTTAAAAGTTATGTAAATATTCTGTATCAGTGTCAGTGCTGTCTTGTGGTGGAGTTGCACAACTCGGCCATGTTCATGTGAAGAAATGCCTCATTTGTTTTAACCCTACCAGCCGCCAGTTCAGTTTAGTTCTGCCAAGCTCCTGTCTGGGAAGAGCTAGTGAACAGTCACAGTGGCAGCTGTGGGGTTTTGCAGTGTCTGTTATACTTCCCCCTCAGCTGTATCTTTTTCATGCTAATTGCTCGTAGTCTATTAACTGTTCTGGTGCAGAATTAAACAGCAGAACAGTGATATTTTGCTTGTTCTTTCATAATTTCAGTCTTGTTTTAACTTTGCTTTTGACCGTTACTGAGCACTGAGCTTTTTCCATAAAGCTGTCAGTTATAACCGCAGGTTGGTTTTTAAATGCGCATTGTAGGTGTTAAATTTATTTTTCATATACATTCTCTTTTACACTTTTCTGCCATGTTTTCTGCCATCTGCTTTGTGATCTGTGTCGTGATGTCCTTCTGTACTATTTTTACTATTTCTCTTCATCTTTTCTACGCTGAATAACTATGCTTCCAACAATCTTTGTCTTGTTACTCTGTCTCTTCTCCATATTACTTGTGAATATATTAAACTCTTATTAGTGAATTTGCAGAGTTTGTTACAAGAGCATATTCTTATGACTTTAAATTGGAAGAGGGAAGATTTAGATTAGACAATAGGAAATTATGTCACATTCTTTTCTGTGTGAGAATACAGTTCTTCCTTTTGTGCTTAACTGTAGAAAAATGGTTACATTTACTTTTTGTATTAAAAATGTTTATTTTTACAGCTAACCTGGAGAAGTTTGAAATACCAGTAAAAATTCGTTTGAGCCCTGATCCTTGGACCCCTGAGACTGGTCTGGTGACAGACGCGTTCAAACTAAAACGCAAAGAGCTTACGGCATACTATCAAACAGACATTGATCGAATGTATGGAAAAAATGTCAAATAATCCTTTCTTCTGCATCACTTTGCTACAGTGAGCTTGGATCAAATAGGAAATACTTGAATTGCCTGTCTCAACACTTGAGATCAACACACGAAACCACCATTCCTCATTTGCAGCTTAAACTGTTATTTCTGATAACATCATCACCATGACTGGCAAGTTGAGTAAAATGTTAGGCAGCAAACTTGTGTCTGTCTCCTTTTTCCAGTTTTCTCTGCTACCTTGTCAGTCTGGATTTTCCCAAGTCTCTTGGGGAAACCATGATTCTGAAGCCTCAAGTTTTTAAACATTTATAAATCCTGTATAATGTTTTATTTGTATCTTAAAAATTTGGATGTATATAGAGAGAACTTGGCTATATAAGAAATGGTTATACTGGGGGCCTTTTTTTACCTAATTATTTAAAAATAAGGAATTGATGTTGTGACATTATGTACATTGACAATGCTTGTAATGAGATCATTGTTGAACAGAGGACCAGGTTATTTGCTGCTGTGCTCTTTTTCTGTGTCAATCTGAGGGATCAAATGTTTGACATTCCAGCTTGTGTAGTACACCTTCAATATGTGCCTGGTGGTCACTTTTAATTTTGTCTGAAAATGAGAAGGTGGTCATGGTGCAGGTCTGCATAAAGGCAGGTACTCTTGCAGGTGTTAAAGCTTGTTTAATACAAAATATGCTATGAACACAGCAGAAATTAAACCTAAGAATAATCTCTCAAATACAGAAACTCCTAAATAGCTTGTGACCATTTCATCCAGTAGCTGAGTTGTGTGAAACTATTAAGAACCCTCAGCATTAATTTCACTTGACACTTTGTGAGTTTGTTAGTATCTTTTTAGCAGAGGGATGTTAACAATCTTTGTCTTTTCTCAGTATGTACGGACACCACATGGGGTTTGCTCTTTTCTGGCCAGACCCCTGTTCTGCCCTAGCTGCAACCCAAATCTTACTGGGGGGATTTTTAAAGTCATAATGACAGTTATGTTCTCAGCTCACACAGTGCCTAACTGCCCTTTGTGCCATTAAAAATCTCCCTTTAATTCTGTATTCTGTTTTAGCATTTTTTTGCTTTAAAAGGAGATATTTGAAGTATTTGTCATCCAGTTATTTATGTTGCTTTGTTTGTTACATCCAATTCTGACTTTTGAAAGGCATCTCAATTTTTGTGTTACTATAGATATGTGAATATTGTTTGAAGAACCATGGTGGAGCTTTTCTTCTTCCATGGGAGTGTTTAGATTTGTTTCAGATGGTATTTTTATTCTCAAAATATTTCTACAAAGAATATTTTAAGCAGGATGAAATGAGAATGTGAAAAGGCACACGTCATTCAACTTTATGTGATGGAGCAAATGTTAAAATGGCTTTAATTTGGAGATTTTCTCATGTATCATTTACTAATAGTACTAAAAATCAAGGTCTTGATGCTCACTTAGTACCCTGCTATGGTAGCACATAGCAACTGTGAACAGCAGAAGCTTTGTTTCAGAGAGGGAGTTCCTGCCATTGGTATTTGATGTGGGATTTTTTTGTATACAAATTCTAATGTAAAAATTCTGAAAGATTATATAAATTATGCTTTCCATTGATTGAGCAGCCTAGTGTGAGGTGTCCCTGCCCATGGCAGGGGGGTTGGAATTGGGTAATCTTTAAGGTCCCTTCCAACACAAACCATTCTATGATTATAGAAAGCAGTTTCATAGGAGTCAAAAGCTATCAGGTTTGTTTCCTTAAGTTTTGATGAAATGATGAGAAGGTTTGTGCTGTATTTTATTATGTTAAGTTACCATCTCTCCCACTATTCATGGATTTCCCCTGCTGCTGCCTATGAAAAACTGTTACCGTTTTCTGAATTTTGGTGCAGCTATTCAAATGGAAATAAAAACAACAAAAAGAAATCAAAACTGCTTTTATGAGAGTAATGCCTTCAGTTATCTAGATCTTAAATTAAAACCTTCTGGCAAATAGAGATCAGACTGGTGTTGGAAAATGAAGAATCTGAATGTGGAGATTGCAAACTGGATGGGGAAGTGTCACACCATATGTTAGACGTTGCTAATATTTAAATACGTGTTTGTGCTCCATCAACAGGCTCTTAAATAGTTCACACGCAGCACAGGATGTGTGTTGTTCAAGTATTTTGTTGTGATTTTTAGTGAAAATAAGTTGCTGAAGTACGATGTATCTTGGTGCACTGTGCAGCAGATTTAAGAAAATAGTTCTGCTTTTGGTTAATTCAGAAGAAATCTGAATTTATTCTGCTAAGGGTTTAAATCCACTTTTGGATAAATTGCATAAATGAAACTTGAAATGTTTTGAAAACTAGTTTTAATTTTTCTAATCCAGTCATGCAATAGGTTTGCAGTCTAATTCTGCATTTGATTTTACAGTTCATTTTTTTAATATTTAAAGTGGGTGTCTATATATAGATCTTCCTTCTTTAGACATCAGTTTCATTGTGGACATTTATTTCTTCTACAGAATGTGAAAATAAAGCAGTTCGTTAATTAACCTCAGCATTGAAGACAAAGACTTTAGAAATAGTTGTATGGGCTTAAAATCTTTGTGATGAGTATGTCTTTTGATTTGTAACAGACTTTCATACTGCTGGAGTCTGAGCACTTCCACGTCCCAGTGATACCACTTGTCCCATGGGTGCCCGTGCTTCTTGGAATTAATCAACCAGGCCTGTAGTAGAACAGTAAATCAGAACTGTTGTGCAGATTCAGGGCTTCCTTGCTCCTGCGGTCCTGGCCCTGCAGACTGCTCTGCCTCTAAGATTCTTCTGGCTGCCACCGTGTTCTCATCCTGTGCTCTTCTGTTGCTGAGTGGAAAGACAGCTTTAGGGGAGTTTGGAACACTGTGTTGGTGCGCTACACGCCAGCCAGGGGTTTAGTTGGTCTCTTTCCTGTGTTTTCTTATGCCCAGTGTAACAGGAGCAGTGGAGGTACCTGCTGGAATATATTGCTTCTGTCCCAAAGGCAGCGGGCAGCTGTAGAGTAAACTAGGGAAAGTGGAAGGAATGGTCCCCATCATATGGGGAGTTTTGTAATGGAGAGAGTGGTAACTTTGGAACAGTCTTTCTTGAGTTCAAACTAAGAACAAGGGGTTTGTTCCTCACCTGAGGGACCCCAAAAGGGAGGATTTTTAAAAAAACTTCTGTAAATATAAACTTCCCAGGGCTCTGAATCATTGGAAATTATAATTACCTATTCTGTTGTGAAAATCCACATATTTTGCTACAAAAAATAACTGACCAAAAAATTTTAAGGATGCTGTGAATCTCCTCTGAATTACAATTATATAAAAATATTCCAGGATTTTAGGCTGAATTCAAACTAGATGTCATAAGTGTTCTTTGCAGAGAACAGAGTTTCTGAGTAGGTTAGGAATCAAAAAATTCCATGTCAGATAAGACCTTGCAAGTTTACCAGTGCCACTGCTACTGCAGTTCACACAGAAGCAGGACTGCACCTCAGTGGGAAGCTGTCTTAGCAGTAAGGTGTGCTGAAAGGAAAGCGAAAACCAATGCGCAGCTGCAACTGAGAACATAATGCATACCTACATCCTCTTGGTTTTATAGACAGGATGCAGAGAAGGGTATGGAGTTCAAACCATATGTTAAAAATATCCTGTAAACCTTGTAAGTTTGTGCATTAATTGCTATAGGACGTAAGACTCCTTTGCAATAACCCTTATCCTGCTAAAATTCACCAGCTTTTATTCTATACTAAAACTACATTTAGGCGATGCAATGCAGCATTTTTAATTTCTGTTAATGTGATGTATCAACTACTATGGACGCGGTATCAAATTGTGTACATCTGTTTCTTTACTGGTAAGAGGAACAGCCTTCAACTTGCATACACCTCAGACCAGGCTGAAGCGTTAACTGAATGACCAGTTGTATATTACTGTAATTGGTTATTTAATGTAAACTCATTTTCAGTGTGATCTTGGTTGTTACTATGAAATGCTTGAACATTGTATATCCTAATTGAGTTATATTGTATGAATTATTTATTTGTAATTGGATATTATGTTTCAAAAATAAAATTAATTTCACAAATCAGGCCTATATGTCCAGTTTTTCAGATGTCCTTTCATTTTTATCTCTTTGAGCCTAGAGAATTCATACTTGTAAATTAGTGAATTTAAATCACTTTGGTTGTGTTATGTGGCTGTTTAAGAAGGGCATTGGGTTAGGACAGTCACGATGTTGCATTGCCAGGGAAAGCTGTTGGTGGGCAAGTCCTTTCAGTTTGCTGCTAGCCTTTTGCAAAAGGCTCCATCCCTGCATTGCTCATATTTGGTATCCTGACAGTTTTAATGTTAATAGCCATGTGCTTGTGCTTTGTGGGTAGGGAATATTCTGACTGCTTTGCTATTTGGGCTGTGCAGATACTGCTCTGATATTTTTCTGTGTGTTAATATTGTTGGTAATGAGTTTGTGTCTGGACTGGGTAGTAATCACTCTGTTGTGCAAGGCTGACTTAATTCTGGAGTAGAAATTATACCTAATAGAGTGGCAATTTTGCCAGCTCTTGGTTTTTGAAACTGTAATTTCAAGTCTTGTCAGGTATTCAAAATAAATGTGCTGGTTTCAAGTTGAGTGCAGGAACAGGAGTGGTCTAAGGGGGTTTTCCACAACAGGAGAGCTACCATCCTGCTTTATCTGTGTTACTGGCATGTGATCTGCCACTTACCCTTTTTAAGAGCACCAGCTATAGTAATACCATATGTAAAGCTGTCAGCTTCTTATGTTTTTTCACTATCCAGGAGTACTGACTTTGACTTACATTGTGTTTAATGTTCCTTACATTTGTGAAGTGTCAGATCCCCAAGAGATGTTAGATGCTTGCAAGTGGGCTTCTTAAGAGAGCTTGGGTAGTTAAAGTTTTGATGACTAGTTCACAAATTGTTGCTGGTAACCATCCAACCTGGAGGCATCTCAGCTTAAGAGATGCCCCTTTCTTTTGTGTTTTTGAGGATCTTTATTTACACGCTCAGTGGTTCCCCTGGGTTGTAGTGCTGCCTAAATGTCAAGCCTTCCCTGCTGCATAGCCCAACCCATCATTGGTTTTATCCCTTTAATTAGCCACGAGAAGGCTTTGGCTTCCTCTTGATTTTCAGTAACAGTCAAAGTAGTTGTTAATTTTATTTCCTTCAAAAATAATGGGGTTTTTAAGATTTTTTTTAGTTCAGATTCATTTAGGACAATATGACACACTTTAATGGATTAGTGGATTTTTTAAAGTTGTTTGTTTTTTTTTGTTCCCCCTCCCTAGGAATCCCTGGCTGCTAAAATGCCTTTAGGGGGCTCCTTAATAAAATAAAGATAAGTAAAAAATTCTGAACTATTATAGTAGGTAATTTATTATTTTGGAAAGGATAAACGCGTAACCATTTTAGGAGCCTTAGTTATCAGCAAATAGTATGTTGAGGAAGCTGTTAGAGAGGCACAGGATCCAAAATAATAAATACAATAGAAGTACAAGTACAAACATTGAAGTCCTGAGTTCACAGGATCACTGAATGGTTGGGTTGGAAGGGGCCTTAAAGCCCATCCAGTTCCAACCCCCTGCCATGAGCAGGACACCTTCTGTTGTCTTCACCAGAGAATTCCAGGGGAGGCAGCAGGGGAAAGGAGTACTCAAATAGATAAAATTAGTGATTTTTTAAAAAATTAGAATTTTAATAGTTGGGAATTATAGTTCTGAAAATCTTGTAATATTTCTGTATCTCTACAATTGCTATCTTGCCAATAAAGGCTAAACCAAGACCAAGGCCTCTGCCTGTTTGCAGGTGTTGCACATGGTAATGGCTGAGATGTTGGTGGTGTTTATGTGTCTGGGCTGGGTGATAACCACCCTTCTGAGCAAGGCTTACTAATTCAGGCTTGCTAATTGCTCTTGGCTGTGCAGGGTTGTGACCAGGGATGGGGTGGGGGGGTCTTCATGCCCAGCCCTTTCAAATGTTTTCTTGCAGGCAAGAGGAGATGAAAGGTGAATGGTGTAGAAAATTACCACTTCCCCCCTGGAAATCGTGTGTATGAAGTGAGTTGTCTGTGACTGGGGAACCAAGGGGCACAGATGATGGATATGCTGCTTCTTTGTGCTGAGGGGCCAGCGGTGGGAGTAGCTTTTGTTCAGGAGGAAAGGGCTGGGTAGTTTTCACCTGCGTTCTGAGGTGGCAGTGAAAACTGGGGAAATTGAAAACATTCCCAGGGGCAGAGAGCTTTTGCATAAAGGTAACTGCAGCTGGAGTTCTGGCCATGAATGGTGTTGGTGGGCATGTGTTCCCATCTCCCTAATGTGGAGACCTTTTGGCACAGCTGTCTGCAGTGTCATAGTCTGTGTATTTATCATCACACATTCTTTATTTCAGACTACAGGATTATGCAGCATTGCCAAGTGCAACAGTAGGAGAAGCACCACGTGCCACATTTTATCCCTAGCCCCTGAATATCCACGTATTCTGATACACCCTTTCCTACCTTATTAGGGCTAATGTGTATTTAGGTGGTTTTGTTTGGTTGTTTTTTCTCTGAAACTAATGCTTTCTATTCAAGGTTTTTGTAACTATTTCCAGGTAATTGAGACTTTATGAATGTAAATGGTTTTAATGGAAAAGTTCACATGGCTTTGCACTGATATGCAATCACAGTAACTGTTTGGCAGCATGCCTGGTGGATAGTGTCCTTCACCCTGCTGAAATGGCAAGATCTTGACATGTATCTGTGTGTTTCCATTTCTGCTACTTCAGGCTTCTGGTGTATAGTGAGGAAAGTATTATTTTGAAATATGACAGTATTAACAGCAAAAGAGAGTGTCTACTGTATCAATTCCCATAAAAGTCACTGTATCCCAACCTGGTAAAAAACCCTGGGTGATTAGGTAGTTAATACAGATGTTGATTTAAAGATTTACCTTAATGAAGCTGATCAGATGCAGCTCAGGTTGTTACTAAATAACATTTGTCTCAGAGATCTTGCTGCAAACTCGCTGGTTTTAATTGGTTTCTGAGTACCATGTGTACCTATAGTTGATTTAAAACTTACGTGTTATTTTATAAGGTTGAAGAATGACTTGGAAAGCATGGTTTTTATTATTTAGTGTAGTTGGAAGGTAGGTTGTGGGTATTTAGCAAGCTGTAAGGAAACTAGTTACTAAAACTCATTAAGAATTTTGTGTGTCGTCGGTTCTCTCCCCTGGATCTCACACACATTTACTGGCTTCTTGGAAATGAAATAGGTTTGCTTAATTTCGTTGCAATTCAGGGCTTGATCTGTTCCAGCTGAAGTACTGTAACAGAATTGCCAGGAAGCCTGGGAATGCCAGAGAGCAATCTGGCCTATTCAGCATTGCACCCTCCTTCCCTCTTTTTGCCAAAGTTGTGTAAGAGCTGAATATCCATAACAAGGGGGAGGTAGATTTTCAAGAATAAATTTCTGTATCAAAATGGGCTGGGAAGTTTGTAATTTAGAATCATAAAATGGTTTGGGTCAGAAGGGACCTCCAAGCGTACCCAGTCTCAGCCCCCTTGCTATGGGCAGGGACACCTCCCACTGGATCAGAGTGCTCAAAGGCACATACAACCTGGCCTTGAACACCTGCAGGGGTGGGGAAGCCGTGATTTCTCTGAGGGCAACCTGCGTGTGACTCCACTGAGTTTTCTGCATGGTGCATATGTGCTCACGCTCACAGACATGCACAGGTGAATGTGTAGGTCACCTACCACAGGACAGGTTCTGGGGCCAGAAGATTTTGGATTGTCCCTGCCTGGTGCAGCCCAGCATGGAGCTTCCAGAGGATGGTGGGTTCACCCAAACTGCTTTATGTCTCGTCAAGGATGTTGGGAGCAAAATGTGCTAATGCTGCTTTCAGAGACCTGGTTTTATTTTGAAGTCTTTATAAACTTGATAAATATTTCTTTGAAAATATCTCCCATGTGGTGGTTATTCTGTGTATTCAAGTAATGGATTATCACGTTTTCCAGGAATGGCAGGTGATGGGTCTGTTCTGCTTTGAGCTAAAGCAGAATCAGTTTTCTAGAGTTAACTCCATGTTTTTCAGACAAGGTTTCTCTCTAGCAGAGGTAACACAAGGCGTTGGTATACAGGAAGGCCATTGCTTATGCTTATTTCTGTGGTAACTGAGGCCATCCTCGAGCTCTTGGAGCCATAAGTCAAAAACAAAGAGGGGTGGCACCTGCAGGGAGGGGTGGACCGTAGAGGTGACCCCAAACTGACCAACAGAGTATTCCATTCCATATATATCATACTCTGTATAAAGCTGAGGGATCATGAGGTTATTGTCTCTCTTTGATGGCCAACATCCAGTGAGGACCTTGTCTGTATTTTTGTCTCTAATCCTGGATCCATGCATTCTAAATTCAGTTCTTGAGTCCAGCTCCCTCCTAGCCTGGGACCTTTTCTTTGTGCCTGCTCCACAGCATCTGTGGTGATGGCATCGAGGGAGGGGGCCAATTTAATCTATTCGTATGTATTTTAGTATTTTCTTTATTATTACTGTTCTATCAAAGCTGGTTTATTTTCCAAACCACAGATCTTTTTCCTCTAATTTCCCTTTCTGTGGATCAGGGAAGAGAAGTGGAAGCCCAACTGCTCGTGTTTCAGGGTTTCGTTGCAGGCCGTGTGCTGACGTGGCTCTTCCCAGGGCTGGCTGCCTTCTGCTGCTAAACCCAAAGAGCCGCAGTGGGCTCTGGCCACAGCCTAACTGGAGTTTGCTCAGATTTAGTTTCTTTCTAATGACAGTTCCAGTGTTCCCACTGAGCACGCAGAAAGGTTTCTGTGCTCTCACCTGCTCTCCAGTATCCAGCTCTGCTTGTTTTGTATTTGCTTCAGTTTATGTTCATCGATGGGCCATTAGTAACATGTTTTGCAATGATTTTCCTAATGTTTTCATAAGTGATGATTTGGGACCTTCTCCAGAAATTTCCCAACTGGTATCAAGGGATACTTGCTTTTAAATCATTTTTCCATTTACTTTGATCAGCTTTATTTTTCTGCCAGTAGCTTTTTGTTATGCCACACACTGATTGGATCTTTCTGGTGTGGTCTTTTCCGTAACTGCTATTTTGTCTTTGTTAATCGTTTACAAAATTTGAACTATATTAGGTGCAGAGACAATGGATTGCTTGCAAATAAGGCTCGATGCTCTTTGTAAATCTTGACTGGCAGAGATTTCAAGGTATGTTTTTTCTAAACCCCTGGAAAGGTGAGCCTGTGACTGCTGCCAGCAACACCCTGTGCTCCAGGTGCTGTGCAGATGTGGACCCTAAGCTGTCTCTGCTGGTTCTCCTGGAAGGGTGGGCCCACAGCTAATCTGGGTGGGAAGGAAGACTCTGCTTTGCAAGTGCCTGCAGAGGAAGAAACGATTCACTGCCTTTGGCCTCAAGTTTGAGCATCTGTGAATAGCCAGTGCTGCTGAGCTGCTGCAGCCCTCAGTTCAGTGGGAAATGAAAACTCGATTCTAAAATAATAAAAATTCCAATTTTACATTATATTGACACCTTTCTTTTTGCATTTATCTAAATATTGCATGATTGAAATCAAACAAGGCAATGAATTGACATGTGATGTCTTGCAGTTTACTTGGATCTGAGATGTACTCCTGGTGAAAGGGTGCCACCCCCTTTTTCCATTATCCTCTATGCTATCTGGGGGAGACACCGCTGCCTCTGTCCTCTGCTTCCAGCAGCAGCCTTGTTGGGTTTGAGAAACCATTGCACTTGCCCGTTGCCCTTCCAATACTGCAGTAAGTACTTGGCTAACCACCTCCAGAGCTGCTCCTGACCTGTTTTGCTCCCTGGGTACATCAGAATGATGCTGCGCTGTGCTCACCTGCCAGCTTTGACGGCTCATGGCTTTCTCCTCTGCTGTGTTATTTTTTTCTCTTCCTCTGGAGACTTCCCTTCCTCCCAGCACTGTCGTGTCTTTCACGGAGCTCTCCCCTCCTTTTTTCCTGCCCTGAGAACTGTCTGGCTGTGTCAGGGCAGCAGGACCTGCAGCCTGTGGGCTTGCACAGTATTTACGCAGGGGCACAGCAAGAAGAGGGCAGTCTAACTTTATCACTTCATCAGTTGGAATGGGGTGTTCAGTGGGAACAGGCAGCCCCTGTGCCTCAGAGGTGTGCAGGGAGCAGGGATGGAGAGCGCTGGCTTGGCTGGGCAGAGCCTTTCCATCTGCCAAGGCATGATGTGATGCCAGCCCAGCTCTCCTCCTCGCCTTGTGTCCTGCTGGGCACGGAGGTAGGTGAGCCCGAGTGCCGCTGGCGAGGCTGCTGCACGTCAAATGCTGAGCTTGGAATTTAACGCTCAGCAAAGTACTCAAAGCCCCAGGCTCGTGTTTATCAGCCTACTGTGTGTTTTGCAGCCATCTCTGCTGGGCACACGTGTGACGAGTGAGGCTCACATCAGTGTTTCACCCTGCTGGACTGTCAGGAAAAGCCCTTTCAGCTGCAGCATTGCTCACCCGCCGGCCTGTGGCACTGGTGGCATGGGCTGGGATGTGCTGCCATCATCTGCCAACGCAGCCGGGGTGTCAGACAGTCACACAGCCTTCTCTGTGAATCCAAAATCCTGGGAAGAAAGAGCTGCAGCAGTATCCCAGATAGGAGCTGCTATGCTGTTTCTTCATAAAGAGCTTTTTTCCTTCCTCTAGCCAAAAATGGTGTAGAAGGTAAACTGTGCTCCAACCCTCTGGGCCTGCTGTCATCGAGCTGAGTTTATTTCAGTGATGCAAACGTCACAAGCTCTTGCACAAAATGATGTGGGCTACTCAGAGAATGTCAGGCAGGCAAAAAATATTGAATTATGAAGTTGTAATAAGTAGCCAGTATATGGAGGCAAACCAGACACCAACCCCACCTCCTCTTTCAGACCTTCTCTGTGTTTTCCAGAATGGATAATATGCCTGAATAAACCTTTCAATGTTTGTAATTATAACTGCTACATATCCTTTCCCCCTTCCTCTCCTCCTCCGCTTTTCTCCTTCCTCCTTCCTTCTCTGCAGGGCTGCTCTCAATCACATCATCCCCAGTCTGAATTGAAACTGTGGATTGCCCCAGTCCAGGTGTAGATCAGGGCAGTCTGCAGCACAGTGATTTTTAATTTGCATATGGGAAGAAGTATCATGTTGCTCATTTTAAAAAAAACCCAACCTTTTATTAGCTGGGTTTTTTGTTTGTTTTTTTGTTTGTTTTTTCAAGTAAGAATTCCTTATTTGATGCAGCTGAAGGAAATTTAGGTAGATAGCTTTACAGTCCTGCTCTGGAGATGACCATCAAGTAGGAGGAGGAGACTGGGTTTGGGATGTCCTCAGGCACTGAGGTGTTTTCCAGAACTCCTCCTGTGGTAGCTGATGCAGCTCCCTGAGTTTAGCTATATTTGCCATGAAGGGAGCAATGTCCTGCTCCATGGCCTCAACCCCACTGTGAGGCAGGGGTGCTGGGGTCCTGTGTCTCACAGACCAGCAGCATGGAGCGCTCTGCGGCATCGGTGCCTGGGCAGGAGCCCCACCGGAATGCCTGGTGGGGTTTGCTGCTGACAGCAGCCGGGACCCGAGGCTTCACGGCTGTTGGAAAGTCTGGGGCCTCCTTACAGGCTCAGGCTGGGGATGGTTTTTCATATAATCATAGAATGGTTTGGGTTGGAAAGGGCTTTTAAGCCTATCCAGTTCCAGCCCCCTGCCATGGGCAGGGACACTTCCCTCTGGATCAGGATGCTCAAAGCCCCATCCAACCCAACCTGGAACACCTCCAGGGATGGTGCATCCACAGCTTCTCTGGGCAACCTGTGCCAGGGCCTCCCCACCCTCACAGGAAAATATTCCTTCCTGATGTCTGATCTAAATCTCTTCTTCTTCTGCTTTAAAAAAATCCCCCTTCTTCCCATTTTGCAGTTTTAGCTGTTCAGATTCAGTTCTAGAGCCCAGGCCACTATGGGATAACTGAAAACTGCACTTCAACAATCTCAGGCATTTGGATTATGATTATTTCTATTTGTCTGTCTTTGTTTATTTACTTTTAAAGAAAGCTCCAGTAGTACTTAGAACAGTTTTATTGTGCTAGAAATTTCTAACCCTCTGTGATGTGCACATTCCTGTGCTGATTCAGTGCAGCAAAGCCTTAGAGAGTCTGTTTGAGATCACAGGCTGACACCGTTTGACATTTCCTTTCCCACCTCAGGCTGGGACTACAATGCATTCCCTGGCTTCTTTGAATTTTGTTTGTTTAATTAAGTCTTATTTTTAAAAGTGTTTGGTTGTTTCTCTTCCTTACTTTTATACTTTTCTTTGCATCTGGCTGTACCTCCAGGTTTCGTATGGTATTCCCTTTGCCTTCCAAGTCCAGCTAGAGCCAGCCATGTTGACAATGTCATAGGGAACACCGGCAGCAGATGGCCTCGTGATTGTCTCTTTTCAAGGGGTTTGTTCTCCATCACTGCCGAGAGTGGCTGTGTGCGGTGATGCCAGCCTTCCTGCGGGGAGGGCGGACCCTTGACGTGTGTTCCCATCCAAACACTGCCTGTGCAGCCAGCTGCTGAGTCAGGGCTTGTGCCAGAGCCCAGCCAGGCAAGGAGAGCCTCTCCTGACATTGGGACCCTTTGTAAAATCTGGCTTTATACAGCAAAGGACACCGTGGTAACTTTTATCAGAGACTTCAGAAAACTATACCCAGCTTCCACTGATAAATAATCCAGCTTTTGGTTTTCATCCCAGCTCCACTTCAGAAACCCATTAGTATTTTGTTTGCCCTGTTGTGGGTTTTTTTAAAATACTTTTTTACTTTGTTGCCAAGATCTTTCTTATAGTTTTTGGAGAAAAATGGCTTTCAAGGTTGATACATCTCAAATACTCATAGCATCTCAACAGCTGGTATCTTATCCATCATTTATAAAATCTTTTGAAATTAGGAAGGATACGTGAACTGCAGCAAAAATCTATCTGTATTGACTAAGTAGACAGAACTCCTGTCAATGTTTTTTCGTGAGTACAATGAAACCTCAATTCTCTTCATCACCTCCCTTCTTCATCTGCTGGCCCATTTTGTTCTTGAGCTGATGCCTCGAAGAGTTTCTATGGGGTTTGTGACATGGCATCACTTCTGGAGGTGGCTGCAGATGCAGGAGCTGTGGGCTGGAGGCTGCCTCCCAACGAGTGCATAACGCTGGAGACATCAGCAAATAAGCATCACGGAGCCACTTGTCACTGCAGCTCCTCTGGGAGAGAATACCCTCATATCACTGGAGGGTACCAATTATTCAGCCCTTGTGAGGCTGGGAGAATTAATTGAATGATTATTTTTTCCCAAGCTAATAAAATGAAATCTTTGTAGTTTCAAATCAAAAATCTGTACTAATTTTTCTCTAATGATCTGTGTGGTGATCTTAAATGGGAGCTGTATGAATATCTTGTGACACAATCTGAATATGTTCATATCCTGAAAACACAGCATGAGAAATTATGGCTGAGAGTAGGTATGAGAGGTTGCAATACATGTTTATACTGTTTAAATATAATTTAAGGGTTATTTAAAATGTCACTTGGGGGTAATTTTCCTACTACTTTCTTCACAGCTTTGTCTTGATTTTGGCTTTGGCTGTGTGAGCAGAGGTGTGGATGGTGGGATGTACAGGTGTGTCCATGCCAGGGGGTTGCAGCTCCTGGGAGCCACTCGCTGTGGTGCCTGGCTTTGCTCTACTCCTACGCACAGCATAGAGCTCAGCCTTTATCTCCCACTTTGTTTGTTCTGGTTCCTTTTACTTCCAAGGACAGCTTCTGTCCTGCCTTTGCCTTGCGGGGCTGTTGCGAGGAGCATGGTGGATGTGCAGCAGAGCAGGGTCTGTGCTCTGGCCCCAGCCCTCACTGCAGCCACGCTGCTGGTCCTACCATCCACCTGGAGCCTTGCAGACAGGAGCTCTGCCACCCTGACACATCCCACCTGCCTCTGTAGAGCCCTGCTGCTGTGCACAGAGATTTATACTTTCATTAATGACCTACTTGAATGACTTTTGCTTTTTTTCTGGGTAAGATCTCAGTTTCTTTGCTAATGTTACTTTGGGGAAGGATTTTTGCAAATTACCTGTTTGTTTATTAATATGTCAATACACCCACTCTGTTTAGGATCCTGAACAACTTGTTTTCAAGGTTGGGGAGGGCTTATGTGTATGTAAATAATAAGTGATTTTTGTATTCAACTTTAGTTTAGAACATCTGTAAACGCCAATGAGACGGAGCCCTCAGGATACAGCGATCATCCAGTTGTCACCTCTGGGATGACCCAGGTGTGGAGCACAGCCAGCACTGCTGCAGGCAAGACTTCTGCTGGGGGAAAGGAGTCTGGATGGCACTGGCTTTCAGAAGGGCGTGCTTGTCTGCAGGGCAAAGGAAAACACTTGTGAGCCACATCGAGTGCTCAAGGAACTGGCTGGTGAGGTTCTGTGAATTGGGACGTGGGAGTTATTTTTAATCAGCGATGTCTGAGAGTGTAGGACAATCCATTTGGGAGGATGAATCATAACTGTGATGGGGAAGGGAAAGGATGGGCAAGGTTGGTGAGCTGCTTGCTCCCAAGACAAAAAAATCCACTCTCAAGGGCCTAACCCCCTCAAGCACCCAGCTTCCGGCAATCCCAACAAGTGTGCTCCTGGGAGTGGAGGAATGTATCTAAATATTAAATGTACACCAACATCCAAAAAATTTTAAATATCCTGACAAGTTCTGGATGATTCTTAGTCTCACAAGGAGATGGCTGAACAAGAAAGGCTGCTAAGCATGCAAGCAACAGTTCAATCACTTCTAGAAAAATCTGCTTTAAGAACTGTCATCAAAGCAAGCAGAATATATCAAGGGAGGTTTGCCGCCATGGAGCATGAAGTGTAAGCAGGTGGTGAGGCTGTCCCAGTGCTGTGAGCCTGAGGTAAGAAAGAGGAGACTTGGGCATGACCAATGTGGATCTCCTTGTCCAGGCTTCTTAGGTCCCAATTATGTGGGTCTGCTTAGGAGAACTGCTGAGTGAGTGACTCTCCTGTAGAGGAAAGATGCTTTATTCCACTGCAGCCCAAGCCATAAAACCCAATCCTTGGTGGTTTAGGCGAGCAGAGAGAAGTAAAGCAAGCACTGCATGGCTGTGTGGGTGGATGCAGGCAGCTCTGTTCTCTCTCCAGCCAGGTTTCTGTGCCGCGTTGTTGGTGCGAAGCCCAGTGCCCATGGCCTGGCCAGCAAAGGGATCACGGTCCTTGGTGCTGACTTTGCAGAACTCTAGACCTGATTTCTCAGTGTAATCAGGCAAAACCTGCAAGGGCTTGAGTCCCAGCCTGTTCACTGGTGTTCGAAGGGCAGATTTTTGTGCGAGAGCTGACTCAGTTTTTTATCTTTCAGCCACTAGAGAAAAAAACCCCAATCTTGCAGGACTAATAAATTGTGGCAAATGTTTGTAATTTATCAGTGACTGGGCTACAACCACAGTTGCGTGCAGCAGATGACTTGCTGAACAGCAGTGATGTTTGTTTTTCTGTGAATTTCAGAAGCTCAGACAAGAGCACAGACTCATGCTTCTGACCCAATTCCCTCGCATTTCGGATCTAGAAAACAATAATACCTCTATGCATTGGAAAGAATTATCTCCCAAGTCCTACTTTATTTATTTTGAAAATATTTTGGGTATCTTCACAATAGCGAAACAAAGAAAAAACCAATCTTTCTCTGTTTTTGATCCATCCTTTGCAGTTTTCCTGCTGTGGAGAGGAACTCCTGACCTCCATGGAGGCCATCTCCCTCCTGGGCAGTGACCCAGTCGTGCTCTGTCTCTCAATCTGGAGCAAGTGACCTGCCCAGAGACTGAACAAAGAGCATGAATTAGCAATCTCTATTTCTTCAGCCCAGGTATCTTCACAGCAACCTCAGAACAAAATGTTTGGAGTTCTTAAACCTTTTTCATTTGTGTGCAATGCTCTTCATAGATGTAAGGAGGTTTTTTTTAAAAGATTAATATCAAGTTAAACTGAAATAAGATCTGAATCAAATCTCTGCCTGAGGTTAAGAATAGTCTTGTTGCTACAGTAGAGTTTGGGTAGTTGGATGTTGTTGTGTCGTTAGCTTACTGCTAGCCTTGGTGTCAGTATCTCTCTGCCACTGTTATTTTCCTTCCTGAGTGGTAAAAGCATGTACTGAGTGTTACACTAGTGCAAAGCCTAGACTACACAGCTCTGTAAATGTGGTGATTACTGAATGTGTTTAGCTTCTGCTCAGGCTCTGAGACCTATGGGACTCCTTTCCCCACTGTGGATTCACTGTTGCAGAAACAGCAGCATTTCAGAAGTGCTTTGATTTTGTCCTCAAAGGAGAGTAGGGTCAAAGACAACAGTATCTCTGTTTCAAGCAGAGCAAAAGAATGGGGTGAGATCAGGCTGGCTGGAATTTTTCACCATCTCTGACCTTGTCCATGCCAACCCCACCATCTGTGCATGACAGCAGTACCGGCTGCTTCCCCCTGCCCTGGTGCTGGGATGCGGCTCCTCAAAGGATGAACAATTTCTGCGCCCTTATCTGAACCTCTACTCAAGTCACTTATGTTTTGAACAACATGGGAAAGCAGCTGAGAAATGAAGGGGGCTGTGTTTTTAGCTTCCAAGGAAGCAGGAAGGACCCGGCTGTGGACGTAAGCAGAGGCAAAGCTTGCTTAGCACTTCTGGCAGGAGAGGGTGGAAACGGGGGAACTTGTGGTCATGTCTGCTTTTCTAAAGATTTATTGTTGCTAACTCCAAGGAAGTTAACTATTAAAAAAATCACAACTCAGATCCCCAAATGGTTAGACTTAAGAAATAACAGACCTGGGGGTTTATTTTCTGGTTTCCTGGGTTTCTGAGGCATGAAAAAGCCATGGGCTATACCTCTTTTGACTGCAAGAACAAGCAGGATTTGTCTCTTGCCTTGTTGATTTCTTGTAGCAGCCTTGAAGGCTTCTGTAGCTCTTTGAAAACAAGCCAGCAGAAGATTATTGGCTGATACTAATGGGGAACTAGAAGCAAGAATGGTGTCTTGGCAACATCTGAGCAGCATGTGATGAGTGTCTCCGTACTGCAGGGTACCTGGCTAAATGTGGGGGGGTTGATAATGTGGGTCCTGCGTAGGGGTACACAGACTGTGTCCTGTACAATCCCAGTCATGACCAAGTTTCCAACACCTGGTACGCAGGAATTTGCTTCTTACTTAGTTTCTCTTCCTCTGTAATTGACTCCTGGAAAGCCTTTGTCTTTCATCTGTATACGTTATATAGTTAATATAGATTTAAAGGATCCTCATTTGTTTTTTACTTATGTTTAGTGCACATTAATTGTTTCTCCTTTATTGTTATAACAATAGAAATCCAATGTATTTTGTCTGTAATTTGTTTGGTTAACAAGATCTTGCATTTGTTTTCACAGCTAGATTAAAACCTCTTCTAAGTTTAATTCAACAAAAATGCTTCTAAAGTTCTGCATTACCTACCTGTAATTGACCATATTATATTCCCTCATAAATTAACGCATTGTCATTCAGAGTGTGTCACCTGCCCAGCATAGCCTCCTGCTTTCCTCCGTGTCATGGCAATCTCATCTCTGTGGCAGAGTTGATTTCTGAGCATTGCTTGCAGCCATGGCAACGTGGGGTGCCAGGGAAGCCTGAGCAGCAGCTGCTCCTGCTGTAGTTTTTTTTTTTAAGGGTGGGAGTCCAGTCTAGCACGTGGGTTTTTCCATGTGATAATGAAGCCACTTGGTTGAAACTTGACTGGCTCCGAAGTGAAAGGTTGAGTAAGATAAGAGAAATGAAATGAAAGTGCTAATAAACTAAGGGGAAAGCCTAGGCTCGCTTTACTTGTAAGACTTCTAAAATCTTTAATTTAGCAAATTGGCTGCTCTCCTGAGCTAAATTGCAAAAAGGAGCTGGGGCAATTAATTTGAAGTGTCTGAGCACTGGAGAGCTGAATCAGTGTTGGTATATTTTATTCCTTTTTGAGATTGATCATGCCCTGAAACCCGTCATGATGGGGAAGAAAAAAAACCTCAACCAAACATGAAAAGAAAATAAAAGGAAAACTCAGTGTTTTGGCGATGACATAGACTCCTCCCACTGAGTTTCCAATGATGAGATAGGGCCTTTTACAACTTTCCTCTGTTCAAAGCATTGAAGCCTGTTGTGTTTTGCTGAAGAAGGGGGTCTGAATGAGTTGTGTTTGAGGGGGGGTGATGGCAGGATTATCCCAGAGACTGGGAAGCACTAAACCATGAGACACTGAGGTGCTACAGCGATGTCTGCAAAAGGGGCAGATTTGTAGTAACACAAATGTGCTGTTTTGGGGCACTATGGAAGAGGTGACCCACCCTCACTGCTGTTGGCATTTGTGGGATGTGAGGTTATGAGGCTGGGAGCTGACTGAGCTGAGTCAATGGGAATCCTGTCTAGGAAAGGGTTTAGGTGTTAAGCCCAAAGGGCAGAATATGATTCACCTTACAGAAGAACAAACAAACCCAGCAGCTTCGGTGGGAAATGACTCTGTGAGGGGTGCTGTGTCCAACGGAAATGATCAGTTCACAGGCTGAGCCTGTGCTCCTTGACAGGATGTAACAGAGCAGAGACTTCCGTTCCTTGAAATTCAGTGTAGTGGGTGTCTGTGAGAGAGCACTCCTCAGGCTGCTCAGGGACTGTGAGCTTCCTACCAGGAGGTTTCAGGATCCAGTAAGGTCCATCAAATCTGGAAAGAGCCATGCAAACGGGTATTGGCTGCAGCAGAGACAGGGCAGAGCCCTGCCAGTGCTGGAAGTGATCAGCCTCAACATTGACCAATAATATGCTGTTCCTCTGACAACTGAGCATACTGATTTAGCATGCTTTTCCAACTCAACACTCAGCAACAACAGAAGTCTGACCCCTGAAGGATTTCTAGAAACTGTGATTCAAAGAAAGTGGTGTGGCATCCTCAGGGGTTTCCAATCTGTGCTCTGATCTGAATGATTTTGCAGCAGCTTTTTATTCTTCTCATGACTGGAAGAGATTAATTATATTTTATTTGCTCCCACGCCACGCAGAAGACCAGAACAAGGTGGTTCTGCCCCAACTGCTTCAACCTTGCAGCCTGGTATAGCTCATCACCCAGTTTCACAGTGATTTTGTGCTGCCTCCTCTTCTGTTGTCTTCTGTTGTAGTCTGCAGAGAGTCAGCTTGATACCAAAAAAAAAGTGTTTGTAGTAGACTGATGCATTGGGGGGGCATTGGTTTTGTATCATCTTGTTATTTCCTGGGTTTAGGAAAAAATAATGATGCACTTTAGTCATGTTGGTTGGTTCAGCAAATCATAAAGCTTAATCATCAGGACTCCTTAATCCCAGATAACTTCTATTTGCTTATGCTGCTAACTAATCCTAATGCTGAGATTATTATACCCACAGCAATTAAATCTGCATCCATGTTTTCATTTTATTCTATTATTAATAAACACAAATTATTTCAGATGAATATTTTCTAGGTCCGGGCTCCAGTCCCAGGGAGATATACCAAGCAATGAGGACTTGGGCAGGGAACCTTCCAGAACAGATGTACTCATCCCTGCTTGAGAATGAGGAACTATTAAAAAGAAAAAGAAATCTGACTAAACCATGGCTGAACATTTAGGGAAAGGAGAGTTAAAACCACAGGGGGTACTGGCTGGAAGCATTCCTGGAATGTTTCTTGTACCAGTCCCAGCGCTGCTGCCAGTGGGGGGCAAGGGGCTGACCTGCAACCCCAGGGAGATGTGGCAAAGAGGGTTTATCTTTTGGGAGAGGGAAAGAACTGGTTCTGTCAGCTTTTTCTTGGAGGGAGATACTGGGAAACCACTCAGAGCTTTGCAGAGCTGTCCTAGCTGAGTGCATGTCACAAATGTATGGGGTGTGAATGCAATTTCAGGGCTCAGAAAAACGTGAGGTATCTTGCTACAGACAGACACAGTTCTGCTCCAGCAAACTCACACCAGTGTGCAGTGATATGACACAATAAGTGTGTTTATGAACAGAAATGTCAGAGAAAAACTATAGGGGACATAGACAAGTAATATGGATATGTGGTGCTGAGTGGCTTGTGCATGTGGGTATCCTTCCTTGTCTTTTAGTGTTATTTAGACCTTCCTTAAAATCTCTTTCCTATCTATCTCTGACTCTACTCGTGTAGCCAAGCAGGTGGATCTTAGAAGAGATTGAAGGCGGTAGTTTGGCAGCCTGTTTTGTGAATGACAATGGTGAAATGAGACGACATGGGGGAAATCAAAGGAGAGGGACGGAGATGGAGAAGTTGGAGAGAGCTCTAACTCAGGAGGAGATAAACCGTGAGGTGTAGGTAAGGACAATGAATTCCCGTTTTCAAAGCAGCGGCTTCCAGTTTGCATTTTTAATTCACAGTTAGAGGGCCTTATATGAGAATGTGTCCTCTTACCTGTGTGATACACGGCTGAGCTGAGCCTGCTGGGCAGAGGGAGCCAGCAAAATCACTGGAGAGAGCAAACCTCTCCTGGGTTTTAGCTAAGCTGGACTGAAGGGCTTGGGAGGGTGGAGGTCAGGCGCATGTGGGGTAAGAGAGAGATGGGGACATGGATGGTCCGTGAGGAGGGGAAGTTGTGTGGTAAGGAAAGGGAGCAGGTGGTTGGAAAACACACTGAGTAAAGGGTTTGTGTGTGTGTCCTGCCATGAGGGTGGAGCAGGGTGTGCTGGGGTGACTGAGCATGTGATGGTTCAGAAAAGCAATGCACTTTCCACCCCCTGTATTCATTAGATATTGGGAAACAGTGCATCAAACAGTCATCGTTCTTCAGGATCCTTGCCTGCAGTGCAACAGCAAAGGGAACACGGCCCCTGCTGGGCTGAGGCCTTTCATCTGCCGAGCACTTTTTTGCTTCCCTAAGTGGATGATTTATGTGAGTAACTGCTGCACACCATGAGCAATATTTACAAATAATACAGCAGTTACGTTGCTCTCAGGAGCTCCTTTAACACTTCAGTTTAAGAATTGATTAGTTCTCCATTGACAAATTAACCGTCAAATGCTTATGGAAGTCAGAAAATTTTGTGAATATGGCTGCATCAAAATTCTTCAGTTATGTAGCTCAAAGGAGTATCAATTCATTCTGTCTGTCTAGATGTATCTTTTTTCGTATTTCTCATCTGGAGCAAGAATACCTTTTTTCCCAAACATGCTGCATTCTAGAGCTAGTTAGGAAAGAGCAGGATCTCCTGTATCTGTGCAGAATTCCCTACTTCCTGTTGTTTCCTAGATTCAAGTGAAATACCAGCCTCCTAGGAAGAGTAAAAGGACCACACAAGACCACATGTTGTTTACTTTGGGCTGATTATTCACATGTTATGAGCAGCCAAGAGAAGAGACTGTTTTCCCCTAAGTTCTAAAAGCATAATTCCATCAAACTGATGGCAGTTTTCACTTTAACGAAATACATTCAAGAAGGGGTGGTGTCTCCCCACTGAGATATGGGTGTCTGAACATGAAAAATATATCTGCTTTGGTTTCTTTTATAATTTGCAAGGAAGCTGCATCTGCTTAAAGTAGGCATTTACGTGTTACTAAGTTTCTTTTCTGTGATATCATTTGTTAAAAATTAATTAGAAAGGCAATTTTAATTCCTTTAACCAACTTTATTTTTGCACTGCCAAAGTGTATTCTCGTCCCTCTCTGTTCAGCACTCAGCAGAGTTTTCCATGGGATAGTGTGGCTGTGGGCCCCTGTGGTGAACATGGCAGAGGGTTCTCAGAGAGCTGCATACTTTCTGGCTGTTTGGTTTGCTGCCATGAGCACCCACAGGGTGCACCTAATCTGCGGGGTGCAAACTCGCTGCGCTGAAGAGGGAAACGTCAGAAGGACTTCTTCTTGGGTTTTGCCAGGTCTCTTGGAGTTCTTTGGAAGTCTAAAGCAGGAAGTACAGGAAGGTATAGGGGTCTGTTATGTCAGTCAGGGTCCTAGTAATTAAAAACTGCATCATTTGAGCTCCATCAGTTGTCCACACCTGGTGGGTTTATGAACGCTTCTGTTAATTGAAGAAAATCAAGCTTTTCTATCAGCTGAGAAGGAAGAAATCCTGTTCTCTTAAAGCTGGCATGACCCTGCACTCTGTATAACCTGTTCTCTGCATTATGCATTTAGGAACTCATCCTCTGCATGCTCACACCTCTGGCTCTGCAGACTAATACTGAAACACAGGGACCAGTCTTGGCTCATTTTCAGGAATCATCTTAACCTTTTGTACCCAGGCACTAGAGGGAAAGTCCATACCTTACAGGAACCAAAGGCAAACTGCAGATGGGTTCATCATTTGAGATTGGGAGTTTGGCCTCAAGTTTCAGAAATCACAGCTTCATGCTTTCACTCCTTTGCCATGCAGGATCTCTCCTTTTGGAGAGGATGTGCGTTCTGTTGCTGCCTGTTTTGTGTACTTTCTGTCCCCTTTACTGTGCACCTGGGGTTCATCCAATTGACGCTATTTTGTACCTTGTGTTGTCTTTTCCAAAGCATACTTTTGGAATAAGGATACAAATAACTGTTCTGAGTATTTTGTGCTTTAAAAGTGAGTACAGTCAACAGATGCCAAGATGTAATAAATCAAACTGAAGTGCTGTCTAAGTTACTTCAGGCTGGAAGGGGACTGGTGTAGGAAAAGGCAGTGATGAAATCAAAACTGCCTTTGCTGTCCTGTTAAGATTTAGGTCAACAGGGTTGAGAGCAAAAATTAGTGGAGTGTGATGTTTACTGCAGCATTAAATGTGGAGGTTTCATAACAAAAAATTAAAGAGACTGTTACAAACACACATGATGCTGAGTGCCTGATGTTGTACAAAAGCCTGAGGACCTTGAACATCAGAGGGAGAGAGGGCTCGACATCTGGTATCCATGTGAAAGTGAAAAATCCCGTATGCATTGAAGGTCACAGTGACCTGGGATGCTATGCTGACATGGCTGTGAAAGAGCATAGGCTGCTTTTTACTTTGTGAACAAGTTTTCCAGGATTGGAGAAAATAATGAAGAGAAATGTGAATCTTTCTTCTAAGGCCTTGCAAAGGCTTTCACTTCAGCTGGACTGGATGTGTGCCACTGAGAAAGCACTATCTGTTCCTTTCACCTCTGCTGCACACTGGTTACTGGGAGGGAAGGATGAACTTACCTCTGCGTTGGTTTTCACTCCTTGGGAGAAGATGATTGTGACACTTGTTTTGTATTCTTTATTGCATGTTGCGAGTTTCTAAAGGGGTAGAATTGCTATTGTGATAAAAGTCATGATGATCTCCCTCCCTTTTTTCAGGTTCTTTTGAACACTCTGTATTCAACCCTGTGCTCAAGAGCAGTGTTAGCAGAGGTGAATATGAAATGCCCATTATAGAGTGGCAGGTACTTCAGTCTCTGGGCAGAAAACACAACAGAGTCCGTGCAGTCAGCCAGACTGGTGCCTTGCTCTCTGTTGGTTGTTATATTCTTCACACTCACCAATATGCCCCTGCATTCAGTGGGAGTTCTGAGCATGTATCTGAGGCAGAATTCACTCACCTAAATGTTGAGGTCTTGATCCTTTCTCAATGTATGTAAATGAAAACTGCAATGCTGCAGTTTATGGAGTCTAAACAAGAACTGTCTCCTTGACTTCAGAGTCTGTGATTTCTCCAGTGGTTAGAATTTTGCCTGTTTTTCTTCTCAAATTCTTCCAAGTGTGGTGGACAGAGAACAGTCACAGCTCTGTACCCATGCAGGAGAAGTCACTGGGTGTGTGAACCCTGAAATTTATTTCATAAGACAGTATCCTGCTTTCCAGTTCTTCTGGGTTTCCAAATATGGTTTTCAAAAAAGCCCAAAGCAAACTGATCAAACTGTGCTGGGCTACCACGTCGCCATCAGAACTGAGAAGCAGAAAGAGGGTAGCTAGAGGGAGACATGAACTTGCATGAGCTACAGTAGGGAGTGAGAAGCTGCTCCTTGTAAAGAAGCCAGCAGGGTCACAGCTAAAGTGAATGCAACCTAACAAAATGTTTCTGAGCATGAGGGAATTAATGTTTGATTTTGTATTTGAACTTCAGTTACAATTAACTGGGCCAGCTAGACATTTATCAATGTTGTGCAAGTATCTCTTAAGTTTTCCAAACAATCTTTGATTTTTGATCTGTAGTCAGGTGAGGGTTCAAGTCAAGCACCTGAATGTTCTCAGAGTTTTATTCCCTTTATTTCTTATGCTTCTCAATTACTGGCATATATTGAATTTCTCAGATGATGAAGAATCTTAAAATGAACAAAAAAAACCCAACTGAGGAGAGATCTTCATGCTGTGTACAGAGGATATTTTTCTAAAACCCTTTAAATATTCATTCATATACCTTCATCTTTCACAGAACCATAGAAATTTTAGGTAAGATAATATGAAGTATTAATACTTAAAAGGGCCTACAGGAATGCTGGGGAGGGGTTCATTATCAGGAACTGGAGGGATAGGATGAGGAGTAATGGTTTGAAGCTGAAAGTGAGGAGATTTAGGTTAGATCTTACGAAGAAATATTTTCCTGTAAGGGTGGTGAGGCACTTGCACAGGTTGCCCAGAGAATTTGTGTATGTTCTATCCCTGGATGTTTTCAAGACCGGGTTTTGAACAACCTGATCCAGTGGAAGGTATCCCTGCTTATGGCAGGGGGACTGGAACTGAACGGGCTTTAAGGTCCCTTCCAACTCAAACCATCCTGTGATTCTAAGATAATATGTTTAATGTTATTATGTAGAAATATATATTGACAAAAGACCTTTGTAATATGTTTCAGCTACGAGAAAGAGAATCGAGGCTGTGATGATTTGGAACTCAGATTCTTGTTTCAGCAACTAAAAAATCATTATTTTTTTAATGTAATTTCTTACTATTACTATCGTGAGAGTTACCCATTTCCACTCCATTTTTTTCCAGTCACTGATAGCTTTCTGCAGTTCAGCTTAGGGTTTGATAAGAAATGCTTATCCTAAAACTCTAAGACTCCCACAACACATGGCTTACAGTAAATGCTAAATGTAGGGTAAACTGTTATCAGATATCATTGAGATTTTCTGTTGCTTGTTGTCTCTCAGGATCAGAACTCCCCCTCACCTTCCCATTTCTCTTCTCTTTCATTTTTTTTTTCCAGATTTTCAGATGATTGCTTAAAAAAATGCACATGATCAGGTGTTCTTTATGGTCATACTTATAGCACATGCTTATCAAACAGGCTCAGCTTCCAGTAGAAGCTAGTCCTTAACAGTATCTTTACTCTTACTAACTCACTACATGGAAAAAGAAAGATAAATGCAGCATCAGTTGATGGATTACGCCCATAATGAAGGGTTAAGCATGTATTTTCCATGCAGCCTGCAGAGTCATCTGAGTCTCTAAGGACATTTTGTGTTGTCTCCATAATGCATTCTGCCTTTGTTAGGTTTTCTGACTGTCCTCAAATTTTTACTTGGAGAAAGGGTTCGTGTTATAGTCCCTGTCAAGCTATGTTGTGAAGAATTCCTGCCCCACGGGATGCCTCAAGCCTCAACTTTTGCGTCCTTTGGTGACGGAGGTTGTTGGCACAGAAGGCTCTCTAGGAGACAGGGATCTTGAGAAAAAAAATCTGGCATCAGCAACTATGTTGTGACCTTTTCATCATTGGAGTTGCCTGGCTCTGCTTCATTAGTCTGAATGGGGGCATCTGGGGCAGTGGGAGAAACAACATAAGGCTTATTCTTAAATATCATAACCTAGGTTGGGGGTGATGCAAAGACGGAAAGGAGCACCTAAGAGGCAATTGCTGAAAGTGTATGAGGCCTGTAATGAAACTTCATGGGAATTTTCATGAAGTTTGGGGAAAAAAAATCAATCTGAAAGGAAGAAAGAAACCTCAAAGAAGAAGTAGCTATTAATCTTAACTCCAAAAATTAATTCAAATTAAGCATGTAGGTTTGTCGTGATCAATGGTTTTACATTATACAATGCATAATATACTTTGCAACAAAAGTAATTTTGAAACACAAGATTAGAAGGCTCGAATTTTCAATTTCCTAGGTCTTGTTTTTTGATAAAAATACAGTTTCTATGGAGTACAGCTTGTGAAAGCTGACTTATGGCACCAGTACACAAGTGGCATATGTTTTTTAGGTAGTTATTCCCCAGTGTCTTCCTATTCCTCCTCTTCATGTCTTTAGAAGGCGCAGGAATTCCTTCCAGGCCTTTTTAAAATTAAACTGTTCTTCAGAATCACAGACTAACAGATGGAGACGAGTTCTGGTCATCAGCTAGCCAAAGTAAATATAGTTGCAAAGAATTTTCAGCAATAACTATGCATAATTATGCAATTCAGTCATCTTTCAGTTGAATTTTGGGGATTGCATAAAACTATGATGTACCTGACCAGTCTTCCTGTCCTCTTGTCGGGTGCTGCAGTTTATCTTGGTATCTTTGTACAGAGCTTCACCTACATGAAAAATATGAGTCTTTGGAGCAAATAAGAGACCCTATTTGCACATGTGGGCACCTGCAGAAGAGCCAATCTGCCTTTCGGAGGGAATTGTAGGGTGTCAGTGCCTCTGGATGCCTGGAGATGTTCTATGGGACACTGACAGCCAGAGGCAGCAGGGCAAGCTTCCAGTCTTCTTGTTCCCAGGATCATGCAGCTTCAGAGCTGGTTTGTTAGGGTGTCATGGGCACAGAGAAAGGATTTATCCTTGTACTGAGCTAACTTTGTTTTGTGTTGGGCATTTCCTCAGCATTCTTTTGAAAGTCCTGCATAAAAGGGTGTTGGTATAACCCGACACATTGTATTTAATTTTTAAAATTCCAAATTTATGGAGTTGAATGGGGAAGCAGATAACACACAGAACTAAGAAAGATGTGAAAGAAAAATTCCCCCATGTGGCTAGAAAATCCAGAAACTTGCTCGGGTTATGCTTTAACCTACCAGTTAATACGCTGTTGCTGTTTGCTCAGTAATTTGTCATGAACAGTGAAGAAGAATCCAGACTTGGCAAGCTGGTGCTGCAGACAGATTTTTGTCAGATGAAATCCCAGCAGACATTAGGCCAACATCAACAGCTCCTGAGCTATCACATGGGAATGCACAAGGAGATAAAATGAATATCCTAACGGGTGGATGCCCTATTTTAAGGGGTAGAGAAGAGAATCTGGCTAATGGAATTTTTTATTTTCTTTGTGAAGTCATTCAGAGAAATGATGGAAAATGCTGGCTCCAAAAGCAAAAAAATCCTGTCTTTTCTTGAATTCTTCATTTCAAGTTGCTTAATTTTTCTCTCTTGCTTTTTCTACACGTGAAGAGAAGTCAATCTTATCTGCATTTACCTCAGAGGCTTTGTGATGGCAGATTTTGGAAAAGAGTTTACCATCTATGAAAGGAATCCACAAGTGACTGCAGGGAAAAAAAAACCCAGACCTACCATTGGGAAACTCCAGCATCAGTCAACTACTTTCTGGAAGTGGAGTGTCCTGTTACATAAACATCCTTGAAGCTTTGCAGAAGGGGTGACATTCACATCACATATGTGGGGCCTGACTAATTGGGCTTTGTGTGTGAAGAATGGAATGGAGAGAATAAGGAAATGAAATCCCCAAGGTGCAAGCTGGGCCTCTTTCTTCCCATGGCCTGAACTATTGCCTACGTGTTGAAAAGGGGTCTCAGAGCCTCCTGTACCACTTAGCTGATGACTGAGAAATCTGCAGGCCCCGTAACCCAGCCTGCATCCTAACTCTGCCCTTCCCAGCAGTCTGGGAGGAGTCCTACTCTGCCCAGCAGCCAGCTGCAACAGCCTTCAGCAGTCACGCAGAGAGCAGCCCTCTGCCCCGAATTTGTTAATGTCCCTTCATACTAAAATCTGCATTACCTCAGTGGTCCTGGTCTCTGTATGATCAGCGTGCAGGCCATGGAGCTCTCAGCTGCTTCTACAGCCAGTGGAGGAGGAGTCTGCTAACTTCAGGAGCTCCAGGTTGCCCCTTGGAGGAGTCCGTACCTTTCCACTGATTGCGTGGGGAACCAAAATCCCATAATTGCTGATTTGATGGCCAAAGTTAGGTGCCTCCACCACCCATCCAACCAAAGCTCACTTGAGACTCAGGGATCAGTTTTCCACAGCACCACACCTCATGGCAAAGTAGAACTGTATCATGAGTTGAAAGTCACTGCTTTGTTTTGCACACACTTTGTAAAGCTTTGTCACTATTCCCAAGCAGAGAAAATGACCTGTTTCCTCCCCCATGTCTTCAGAGAAAACTGTGTGTAGCAGCATGTAAATAAACTGATAGCATCTACTATAAAATTCACATGTATAATTTTTTGTGCTTTATGACAAGCATGGAATAATGGCTGGCAGGTTTTCCATTCTGCATGACAGCTCTCAAGGTGACAGGTCAGATTTAGCAATAGGAATGGCAGTGAAAGAAACAGATTTACAGGCTGAAAGAGTCAGTGCTGAACTGGCTAGGAAAGAGTAAAATCTGAATTCCCATCTCTTTTTCTTTTCACAGCTGTTAGGAGTTCAGTGGGTTGAACTGCAATCCTTCAAGTTCATCTGTTGACTCCAACAGAAAACTATTATAAACTGTGCCTCTAAAACACGTGATGAAACATTTCTTGAGAGCTATTTATTCCAGCTGCAGCAGAGGAAAGTTTTCAGAACATCCAGCATTTGCTAGAGGAAAAGTCTCTTGATCTTCGTGAACGGAGGAATTATTTGCATTCTGACGTAAGTTGCTTTTTGATTTCTTTTTTCCCTACATAATTCCATGATTGAATAAAATAATAATTCTAACTTTCTCCCGTCTATGGAAACATGGTCAAGTAGCACAAAACTATGTTTAAGTGCCTGGAAGAGTGTTTCTATATAGTTTTCTTTCTTTAATGATGCAGATTGAGGATTTTGTAATTCAGCATAGAACTCAACATGTCTTAATATCATATATTTTCTTTCCTCTAATGTTTTACACATCTGAATAACATTTCAGTTACAATCAGGTGTCTTGCAAGCTTACGAATTACAAGGAGCAAGGAGTAGTTTGGGGGTATATATCTTCCAGATGTTTCTTCTACATCTCTGATCTGAAGTTTGATTTTACATATATGTATGTATGTACGCATTCTCTTCCAGGTTTCAGTTGTGCTATAACACTTCCCATGCTGAAAATGGATCATGCAAACATGACCCAAGCCATGCTTGATGCTGAATCCAGGAGCACGGAGAAGAACAACAGCAACGAGTACTTTTACATTCTGATCGTCATGTCTTTCTATGGGATCTTCCTGATAGGGATAATGCTGGGCTACATGAAATCCAAAAGAAAAGAGAAGAAGTCAAATTTGCTTCTGCTCTACAAAGATGAGGAGAGAGAATGGGGGGAAGCTGCGAAGACACTACCAACTATATCGGGGCTGAAATCTGTCCAGATCCCCATGATGCTGAACATGTTGCAGGAGAGCATGGTGCCATCCCTGTCCTGCACCATCTGCTCAATGGAAGGCAGCAGTGTGAGCTCTGAATCCTCCTCCCCTGACGTGCACTTCACCATCCAGGAAGAAGTGCTGGATGCTGAACTGGGGGAAGTGTCAGAAACACTCCTCAACGAGAGCAGCGAGGGATCTGCGGAAAACATCCACAAGAACTCCTAGCACTTGAAGGACTCCCTTGATCAGCTGCTCAAGCATGAGTGGAGCTCCCACTAAGAACTTGTGGTTCTACTTTACTGCTCTCCAATGAACTCTCAACAGGTATCTGTGCCTCCGGGCCCAAGGTATTCCTGAGAGCTGACAGGACAAGGAAGCAATGGTGCCCAACACCAAAGCATAACTTGCACTTAAATGGAATGCTTAATTTTATTTTTTCCATTATTATTTCTCACCATAAGAGCTAAGAATGAGGAGTATATATGTATAACTTCTGACAAGATAACTGTTACTGGCATGCCTCTGTGTATTTCAGAATTCTCAAATATCTGGGAAATGTTTAGGGAAGCCCTGACATAGGTGCCTCCTTGTTAAAGGTAATGGGCAATGCTCATTCACACAAACCTGTGATAGACTAGAAGTACTTTTACTGTGTTTTTCTAATAATAAACCACAGCCAACAGCAGATTTGCTCAATGAGGCGTCAAAAGCTGAAAACTCAGATGCTGTAGTTGAAGGCAGATTGCAGTGGCTGGAGACTGACTTTAGGCACAGAGAGAATAAAATAAGAAGAAAAGAGGATTTCTTAGAGGTTTATAAAGCCTAGTTTCATATCCATGTCACTATGTCTGTCTTTGCTTAAGTTGTACCTGCACTGGCTGGATCAGGTTCACTAACTTCTGCTGTAATCCAGCCTTTGACTGAGTTACCAGTAGGGAAAGTAGTCTTGTATTTTTGCTTCTATATTTTTTAAAGATGTGGACATTTGATCAATAAAGGCAAAGATCTGAAAGTTAAAAAAGACATTAAAAGATCTTTGTGAGAAGGTGTAGGACTTAGAAAGGCTTGAACAAATGCTGCTCTGTTATGTCCCCTTGAAAAATAGGTGGAATTCAGAATAGAATTTAACCAAGCAAAGGTGAAATCCTGGTCTCATTGAAGTCAGCTGTGTCCTCCTGACTTCAGGGAACACGCACAAGATTTTGTGCCTCTCTGTTGGAGTTAAATACTCCATTTGAGGTCAGTAAAATGACACCCATTTACACCATTAACGAATCAGGCCTTTCTGCTCTATTTAAGCTGGTGTAGATAAACATTGCATTACAACCTTTTTTTTAATCAGCTCACATGTGACACATGCATTTCTATAAAGTGATTATTAACTAGCAGTTAATTAATAACTGCCCACAGACTCCCCCCCATTAAATGATACTGTGATATTTTTCAAATGCTTATGAAATCAGTTACTAAATTATTGCACTGTTAAAAGAAGTGATGTTAATATTGTAGCAACGTATGATTATTTCAATCATACCTTATATTTTATAATAACTTATTACAGTGTTTGGATTAGTTATGAACCGTTGAGGTCTAAAGAGTCTGAATCTAAGCATTGCACAGCAAAACGTTTGCAAAATGTCTCCGCATATTTCCTGCACTAAAATAGCTCAGTGATTTATCTACTGGCATTTGAGCTTGAGAGACAGCTTGAAAAATATGAAAGCCTAACAGCAGAAACAAACTGAGGCAAGAGGCTGCTGTACTTCTGCTGTTTAGACGGGAGAACTCTGGTTTTGGGCTTGAAGGGTTGATATGATGGAGCCTGCAGAGGTATCTCTCTCTCTCCCTAAACACAGCAGAACAAAGGCTCCATTGTGCTCAGAGAGAACCTGTTTCAGTTCAGGCTGAAGGCAGTGGAAGTTTTTCCATCGGCTTCAGTGAGCTTTGGATCAGACCTTATAAAGCTTTTTGGTAGATTTATTCCAAAAGGGACTGTTTTAAGTTTGAAAGAAGCCAAATTAAGTTTGGCACTTTGCCTGGAATCACTTGAATCCTGAAACTTTCCAAATGAGACTGACATGCGCAAGTTGTCACATTTTCCATTGCTTGCTTCTTTGTCATTTTAACTTTGGTATAAATGTATTTGTATCTGTAAAAAACTGATGTATATAATTCCTAACATTGAGTTGTATATAATTGTCTCATGTATTTAAAGTTTATTGTTTCTACTGGCACTAATTTTTATTTAAATAAAGAAACACATTTGCTGGCAAAACTTCCATGTTTGTTCACTATGTCAAATAGATTTCCAGTAGAGAGACTGGGCACAATTTCTACAGAATCCTTTTCTTAGCCTCTTTTTCAAATTATTCCTTGTGTTTGACAGTAGTGCAGTATCGTGGGCTGACTGGAGGGCTGAGCTGGGCACTTTGGGTCTGCACAGGCTCTCTGGGGCAACTTCCTGGTTCTCAGCTCCTGCCCAAGTGCAGACAGGGCCACAGGGATACCCAGAGTCCTCTTGCCAAGAGCTGGGGGTGCTACCGAGCCATTGAAGAGGCTGTGTCTCTTATTTAGCCTCTTGAAAAGTCTATGTTTTGAGTTTTTTAATTTGCATTGTAGCACATTGGGTAGGGTAAGGTTAAGATTACGGGAATGTACCTGACACAGGTCTCTGGTCCAATTGGGTTTCCAGTGCTTGGACATGGGGCGTAGCTGGCTTGGTCGAGTTTTGACCCTGGGTCTTGTTGCTGCTCTGTCATCCGTTCAGGGATTGGGAAGATTTTGAGACTCTGATTCCCAGTGTTTAGAGGCAACTTCACACTTCCAGATCTCCCTCAAGCTGTGACAGTATGTGCAAGGTCGTAGGCACTTGTTGAGACTTAATTGCATGGGGTAGTTGAGGCTGTTGCAAAAATCAGGTCGCTATAAAGTTATATCTGCTTGCTTTTCCACAAAACCTGTTCCCTTGTGCTCTGCTTTCTTTGTTCACTCCCTGTTAAATAATGCTGGAGCCTGTTCACAAGCTTCTGTGGACCTAAAGCTACTCATCAGGAAGACTGCATTTTCCTCCAGCAGTGCAATCTCCTGGATGTCCTGGAACAGCAGGTCAGTAATGTTGCATCTTCCACATTTGTCCATGTGGCTGTCTCAGTGTTTCAGTGTTTCCATTGTCACAATAATGAATCAAGAGGCTTTTGACAGTGCTGGCGATAAGAAGGAAAAACAGAACAAAATGTAAATTACAGCTCTGCTTTGAGGATCAAGAAGCTCGCTTATGCCAGCAGTTTCTTGTGTTAAATTCAGCTGCTATAAAGGGAAACACTATGTGCCTTGGGTCTATTTGCACTCATGTCAGCTAGCAAGCACAAAAAAGTGGCCACCTTCTTGCAGACTATGATAGAGTTATCCTTGGCCCATGTGGTTCAAGAAAGTATGCATGATAATTTGATATGTATTTATCTTCATCCTAGGGTATTTGTCTGTCTTTAAATTAGTATTTTAATGATACTGGGGAAAAAAAGAAGCATAAATATATTTTACGTATAAAAATTAATTGGATGTGCAACTGAATGCAATGATGTTTTGAAGACAGCCCAGTGACCCATGAATACCAGGTAGCTATTATTCCGAAATAAAAGAAGCATTGTTATTCTTAAAAAGCTATAGCTGGAAGGAAGAAAATTGCCCTCATTAAGCTTATTTCAGAATCCTTTTGACTACTAAAAACTAAAAGGTAATAATGATTAGATTTTTCACACATTTTATTTTTCACATTTCCAGTGTGTTTCTGTAACTGAGTTATGTCAGATTCTGAGCTAACAGATATTGGCTTGAGGGCAATGATAATTGACTGTAATTTGAATGAAGATGATTTTATTTTTACAAATATATTCTTTCTTAAAAGAACACAGCAATTAGGCTCTCATTTCGTGGCAGCACTATTCCTTGCAAGTTTGCGGGAATAGTTCATGCATGTCACCTTTGATAGAACAGGAAAAGATGGCCCCACGTGGCAAGTCTACATGGTCTGGCTCCAGTACATACTGTAAATATAAGTGCCAGCTCTCAAGATTCCCACATTGGGATCTGTGGTAGTATCTGGCTGATTTATAGTCCTAAATCCCACCAGCACATCACACAGATGCACCTGCGAGGTTGCTCATTCAGCAGACTGAACTGGCTGAATAATTGAAGTGGAAAGGTAGAACCCTTCTCTTCCACAGGCACTCCTAAGAATACAGTGCTCTGGACCAGGGAAAGACTTAACCAGAGAGGGAAGGTTGAGGAGTTAGGAGAGAATCCACTTTCCCAGGGCTGGAGTGAAGGTCATCAGTCATGGTGGGTAAGGCCAGGAGCCTCATGTGTTACAACTCATTCCAAACTTTTCTCCCCAGCTTGGTCCTCTCACAGTGGGTTCCCCTGGATCTGTCCCTTTCTCAGGCGTGCGCCCACATCCACTCAAATAATCAAATCTGTGCTCACAGGAATAGAAAGGAAGGAAACTATAACATCCCTTTATGTTTCCGGTTCATCAGTGCATGATGTTGGACAAGGATAGGTGCGCAAGGACAAGGAGCACACGGGTAGCCAACACAGACTGCACTTTTATCACAGCCTTTTAAACCAAGAGGAGAGGAAACCACCTACTTTTAATTTTCATTTCAACATTTCAAGACTCTGTAAAGACAGCAGGAGTCCCTGACAGGTGACAGATAATCATCCTCAGAGATGCTCAAAGTGGGCTGCTGGGCTGTATAGTTGGTTGTGCCCAGTGAAATTGTGCCCGAACTGGACCACACTCTCCTATGGTTGTTGACCTACCATGCTTGTATTTTAATCTTTTTGGATCTTGTTGCTCTAGTGGGAAGACTGTTTTTTCTCTGAGTTCACAGTAGCACTTTAGATTTAAAATATGAGGTTTGGATCTAAGAGGCAGAAAAATTAATAAAATTGTTTAGGCTATGCTTTTTAAGCACTGATCACATTTGTCTGTGTGTATTTTGTTGTTTTGCTTTTGTATTCTTTCCATTTTCACATGTCTCTGCAGTTCCTACTGCATGCAGCCAAAAATAGCTGTGAGCTAAGCTACTGCCTCAGTATATTGACACTTCTGTATCCATCTCAACTAGCAGAGAAAATGGAAAATGATACAAAATCAATGAGCACCAGAGTTTTTCAAATCTTAATTTTGCTTTAGTTTGGTTTGGGTAGGGTTCCAGTTTATATGAGAACAGGTTATACTGGGAATTTTGCCATCCATATAAATGACAGAAAGAAAGATGTTAAAGGCTATTGAATAGTGCATTACAGGTTATTTTCCTAACTCTGTCCCTGTGTTTAATTCTCCTGCGTTTCACTTGATTATTTGGTAATGCTAGTTACATTCCTGTCTGTGAGAATATGATGTGTTCATGATAGACATGAAAGCCTTAGATACAAAGGTATGGTATAAATACCAAGCATTTGCCCACCTAGAAACAACAAAATTCCTCCCCCCTTGCCCCTTCAAACTATTAGATGATGAAGTAGCCACTGGCAACAAATGACAATTTCTTACATCTGTGACTATCCAGAAGAGTGCAGCTCATCCCACTGGACCTCCTCAGGTTGGCATAACTTATGTAACAGGGCCTTTTCGCTCAGTGGATATGAGAGAGGAGATACTGGTGAGAAGAACAGTAGCACGGATGTGGGAGAGTAAATCCACTTTCCTCTTCCAGGCTCACTGTGGTAGTCTGGAAAATTACTTGCTTTGGATAAGGCTCTATAAACTGTAAAGAAGAGCACACCTTCACTGCCTAAGACTGATGTGAGGACAACTATGCTGAGGATCTCAGGGTGCTGAGCTCTGATGGAAAAGGAGGACAAGTGATTTGTTACTCTCTGTACTTAGAGAAAGAACGCAAAATTAAGGAGCCTCCTCTGGTGTGAACTCCAGCTGTTTAGCCAGGGCCAGCATGGGCCACCTCCATCCCTTGCAACTTACCTATGAATGCTGGGCCTGGAGCAAGCCTGCTGCAGTGCTGGTCTCCAGCCCAGCCCTCCCTGGGACAGCTGTGTCTTGTCTCAGCAGGGAAAATGTTACCTGAACAGTGCAGGCAAGAGGACAGGAGACGCACAATATTTGCAAGAGATTTTGAATTCTGTCCTAGAGAATATACAAAAGACAGGACTTCCTTTCTCTTTGTGAGGAAATGTAAACTCTGCTCCTCCAAGGATATATATCCTCTCTTTTCAGAACATGATAAACTGATCGAGCAAGATTTCCAGTAAGAGAGAAAAGAGGAAGAGAAAGAGAGTGCTGCTGCTTCTTCCAAGGCCTTAATGGAGCACTGTCTCATCATTTTCCTTAAAAATACCTGGTGCTACAAAGCAACCCATTGTTATTGCAACTTCTGCCAGCAACAGCAGGCTAATGAGTGTCATTAATTGCTTTTCAGGGTGCTGGCACTGTGCTTCTGCTGCACTGGGAGCAGGGAACACGTGACACTCACAGGAGTATGGAGCAGCACTGGGGCTGATGAAAGACCAAGCACCACTGAGACATTTCTCCAGATGTGACTTTCCTCACGCGGTATTGCAGAAGAACACTGTGTGAAGTCCAGGGTTATGCATGAACCCTGTTCATACATGGTCATTTTGATCAGTTACACAGAATTTTACAAAAAAAGATGCTGTTAATGACCTTTATATTGCTGCTGAATGTGGGTTGGAGGGTGAGTGGTGTCTAAGAAATGACAGTGATGTGTATAGCTGATGTGATGGTAGCACCTTTCTGTACTTACCAAGGAACTGCTCGTTGTGACTTCAACAAAGGAAGTAGCAACAACAGCTACGTCACGATCTCTCACTAGGGGTCTAGCTACTCAGTGTTAAACATAATTAACTGAAGTCATCTGTAATTAGTTGCTCTTTGGCCAGGATGTGTATCTCAGATGGATTCTCACTGTAATTTTTTTTTCTCCTATATTTGTCAAGAATGAAGCCCTAGATGAGAAGGACTGTGCAGCTTGCCTCTGTGGGGAGCCATCATCAGGGAAGTGCAAACGGCTGCTGGCAGAGCTAACTCTCCCCACGTTGCAGAGGAAAGAAAAACGTTGTCTTAGGGCTGGCTGCTCAAGGTTTTTACTGCTTCAGGTGAGCTATATATATTGTACTTTGTATTTATGTGGATATCTACATACTTAGTTATGCATTGCTATTATAGTAACACTTGTGAAGGACATTCAAAATATCACAGGATTCTTCTTATCAGTGAAAAGAATTTGTTCTACAGCTTCTCTTCCATGACCTTTAGTTTACCTTGTGAAGCACCATCATCAGGAAAGATGAGAACATTATACTCACATTGAAAGAAAAGAACATGACATTCATTTGGAATAGGCAGAGATTTGGGATTAAAAGTGTCCTACATAACAATATTGGTGAGATACATGTGTGCCAGGGAAGGATCACAGACCCAGGAGTCTGAAGTAAAAATACTAGACTCTCTGAGTCCTTGTATTTATGATGTCTAGACAGACAGTGAATTTTCCTTCATTTTTCTGTTGAGAGCTGTGCCAGTTTGGACTGGGAGAGTCCAATAAATGGACTTCTACCTGTATGTATGTTCCTGATGTGCCTATATTTTCCCCCCTCACCACCTATTTTCTACAGGACTTACAGCCCAGGGAAATTATTTTTTCAGGCCTCTCCTTATTTGTCTCCTTTCCTTTTCTGCATAAAAGACATAGCTTAGGGCACTTAGGTTGAACATGATTTTTAGTTTCCTTGGTACTTTCTAATGCTGATTGCTACCATTTCTTTTGAACAGTGCAGTACATGCTTTCCTAACATCTATACACAATTCATACACTGACATATGGTTAACATCAATTTTATAGAGGCCTGGAAGCACAAGGGATTTGTGTTAGTTTTTCCAGTTATACAGCAGAGCACAGAATTTTTTACTTCTACTGTGGGTCACCAGTTCAAATGCAAACTCAGGACAGGACTAACCAAGCTTGGCATGGGGATTTGGTGGCTGTTGCAACACTGGCTCTGTGACTGGTACCCTCAGCACACCGAAAAGCAACAGTTTGAAGACAAAGAAGATGTGTTTTATGCTTCAGTCTGCAAAAGCAGCAGCAAGCCTGTAGCTTGAGTGATGTGAGTTAGTTAGTGAAACTGCTGCCTGGTGGGGAAACAATGGAGCCTCCTCCCCACTGACCTCCAAACCGGATCTAGTGGGCTGAGGGGAGCAGTGATGAGCACTGATGGTCCCCATCAGGGATCTGCTTACCAAAGCACAGTCCCAGCTGACACCACATGAAAAAGGCCCTTGGATCATCAAGGTGGAAGATACAGGGGACGACCAGCCTCTTTCTTATGCTGACCCTGATTTTGGAGGTGTGGACCATCTTCCCACAAAAGTTACAGGCAAAGTAACATCAGGATTTAGTGAGAGGAGGGGCAGGCTCCAGGTGGGATTTGGAGAGATGACCCTGCATGCCTCTCGACCCCTCCAAGTCAGGAAGTTGTCCTTCAAAACAAATGACACTCCCTTTCACTTCTTTTTTTTATTTTTTGTTCCCTCCGGGCTCTGGAAACATGCACTTTATTGCTGTGCAGCAACTGCCCTGAACTCTATCTGGAAGATTAATGGTTTATTGAAGAACAGGCAGGATTTAGATTGTCATCAAGAGACCCACAAAAGTAAGCATGTAAAAAGTGTTATGGAAACAGAGCACGGCCCCTTGGAGTTTTCAAGGGTAGAAGTTGGACTATACACGTCCTGCATCCAGCTCCAGCACACTTTTGCTGGGGGCAGATGTGGAACAGCAGTAGGAGTCATTATTTGTCCTGAAAATTAATGAGTCCCTTGTGATGTAATTTGCTTTATGTGCACCTTTGCACACAAGCTGATTTTTTTTATCCAGGATAGCTGCTGCTTTGTTTGTGCATGTGTGTGTGTGTGTGCATCGTGTACGTCACTGGGAACACATTAATGGCTGTCAGGAACATTTCTTTTGGAATCCTCGCAGATATCCCTAGTGATCCAATTTGAAGCGTTGCCTGGAAAATGATTAACTCCTCTCTTTGGTCTGTAAGGGATAGGATTACACAAATCTGCTCTGTTGCTTCGTGCTGCAGCCAGCTCATTCCTGTAGACATCCTCATGTTCCTCTCCAGGGACTTGGGCTTTTAGGGAGTCCTGCACGTAAGCTATTGTTACATCTGAAGGCCAAACTGTTCCATTTAAGCACAGGTCCATAAAAATGCCTCTGCTACAAAGCCCTAGGGAAAGACTGGACTGCAAACATACAGCTGAGCAGTGACACAGTGAAAGCAGCAGCCTGCTCTAATATCAGCTTTCTTTTTCTGTGCTTTCCTCATCTTTTTCACAAGATTTGTTATAGGTGATATTTTTTATGTGTAGAAATAATGATTTTATAGGTACCCTAAGTGCTGTGAGATTAGCTATGCAGCTGATGTGCACAGTTGTTGTCACTGTTTCCCTAATTACTGAAAACTGACTGAGGTTCGTTGTTTCCCCATGCAATTGCAGGACCTGCAGGTTAAAGCACAGACAGAGCTGAAAAATAATGCTGGAGTTTTAACGCCGGAGTTTGCTTGTTTAGGAATTGGTTTCTTTGGTTAAGAGTTTAAAATAGAAGCTCTGAAGATCTGTTAGGATAGCTCATCCTCGCACACATAACCATTTGCTCCATTGCCTTCAATACAGCATCTTCCTCCTGATACTCCACTTTTTCCGTGGGCTCCTCCACCCTCCTCAGCACCATGGAACTCCTTCTGTTTATAACAGCAGCAGTAAAAGTATAGTAGTAAAATAAAAATTATTTCTTTAGTTTTGTATACTTTTTGTCAACCTGATAAAGGCACAGGTTTGATCTTGGCTCATCTCACTGGAGAAGATTTCCCTATGAACAGCCCCAAAAAAGATTACTTGGCTCTGGATCCCCCCAGCATTTCAGGCACACCAATGGTATCTCCTCACACCGAATCTGTTTTATTTTTTTGTTCAATTCACACTGTTTCCTTGCCTTCAGTTGCAGAGGTTTCTGAGAATGGGTTAAGCTGTAACCTATCTTTCACCTGCCTTTCACAGATGCTGGTTTTGGCACTTTTCTCCTCACTCTGCCTTTGCTCAACCAGAACCCTCTCCCATGCAGGGTGGGCATGGGGGAGAGTAAATATGCACTTGCCATGGGAGAGAGTAAACAAAACCATCACAGAGACAGGGCAGACACATCTTCTGTCCACACAGTTGCCTTTGCACAGAGTTTCCATGTGGTCTGCTGGCTGATTCATTTACATGCAAGGAGTGACTGGAAGTTATTGAAAAACTCTGTCTTAATGAGGCTGATAGACTCTCAGAAGAAACTGTCAGGTGATAAAAGCCATCAAATGAGAATTATTGCCCCTGAGCAAGACTAGCTGCAGCACGCAGGTCAAGCAGGGGCTGTGGGTGTCTCCGAGAGGTTTCTGTGGTGAGGAGCCTGCACCAGTCGTTTTTCAGGCCTATGGCCACCCCAGTGTCTCCACCCAAGGCCGTTTGCAATAGGGGAGCTCAGGGACAGCAATGGTCCCAAGGCTATGGAGAGAGGTAGCTGCAGAGACCTCCCCATGGGACTGAGGAAGGTCCTGCCACACCAGGCCTGGGTGGAGGGCACCACACAGGTCCACCGGCTGCCACACTCAAGAGAAGAATAATAAACCCTGTGATTTCCTCCATAATTTCACCTTTCAGGTGCCGTTGCTCACGTCTTTATGGTTTTTCATACCTCCAGAGGCACATTATTACTCCTGACCCCAATCTGAGTAATGTCTCTGGCTGCTAGGCTTGTCAAACCCTGTTAACTGATAGTATTTGCCTTCCAGCTCTGAAAAGCCTGGTGAAAGATGTGCTGAGTTTATCCAATGGATATTTTATCATTGCTGCATCTTTACTGTAAATAACTCTGGTGTTTATTCATCCTTTATAAAGCTACTTTTTGAAGGACAGAAACAAGCACAGAGAGGTTTGGTGAATGCCTCACTGTTACGAGTTCACACTGTTTGGTGGCTGTGGCCATGGAGGTGGATGAGGGATGTGGCCGATCCGTGGCAGCGGTGGCAGTCACAACTGTGGCCTCAAGCACGGGGCAATCAAAAGCAATTCCTTCCCACAGCCTGAGGGCTGCTTCATCTTTGTCTTGTTGATATTTGTGAAACCTCTAATTAGGTGCCCTTTCATTTTACTTTGTGTTGGGGGACAATACCGTGTCATTCTCTTTTCTCAGGAGATTTAATATTTCCAGTGACTTATGAAAAGGGCAATTCTGTCAGGCATTTTGTGACCTTTAATTTGGGAGAATGTCATTCTTGACGATGACGGTGGCAACATCTTGACGATGTTGCTTGCAGTGATAATTTTGTGATGATGGCCACTCTAGAAAACCCGACTACAGCTTTCTCAGTGTGGACTAAGGAAGTCTAAATTTACTGTTATTTAATACCTATAGTGAGTTACCCCAAAATGAGCCAACCAGCTCTCAAAATCAGGAGAAAATATTCTGGTGAATAGAGAGTTTGTTGGGAAAACTATATTTAGGTCATCCCCAAACTATTTATAAACTTGGGTCAAATTCTCTACTCTTGGGATTTTATTTTTTCTGGGAGTGGACTTTTCTTCACAGTCATTTTTCTCTTTTAGTTAGCTCAGGGGTTAATGCATTTCCCCAGAAACTGGGAATCCCTCAGCCAGTTCCAGTCTGTGCTTGGGTGGAGCTGGATAATGCAGTTGCATTGAATTACCAGCACTTTTGAGTATCTAAGGAAGAAAGGGCAGTACACCCATAATTTTTCCCATGGAGAATATAAAAGAATACATATAAAATATGTATCTCCTGAGCCAGAGGAAAAGAAGCGACAACTAATCCCTAGGCTATTGGGTAGCAAATGCATGGGGGCAAGAATATACTGGCTTTCTGTTCCTGCTGTGGTGACTAAAACTTGTATAAAAATGTACAAGAACATCATGACACTGTAAGATTTGGCTATCCTGTAGCCTGGAAGCCATAGTGCTCTCATATGAGATGTGGATTCCCTCAGGGGCCAGGCAAAAACCAGCCTGCAGCCATTCTTTCTTGAATTTAATCAGGGAATTACACAACCTATCCTCTCTTTTCTTAGGCTGTTTATAAGAACAAAATGTTTTGTTGAAACAACTGTGTATCAAGGCAAAGCTATGTTGGTTTTGCTTACTTCCCTGAAGAAACACTGACTTATTTAAATTAGCAAATCATCTCTTTGACTGAAGGCAGTTACTCTCCTGAATCTGTCAAGGCGGGGCCTCATTTGCCACCTGCTAAAGGAAGGGATAAAAAAAGAAACTCAACTCACAGAGCCTGCAGTCTAAGAGAAGAGATGCAGTAAATGATGTGACAAAGTAATCCGTATGTGGTTTTGGATGACGTGGGTCATGTAGGCAGTGGACTATAGGCAGGTATTAGTCATTTGGCAGCTGTATTAATATTTTGAAACAACCTAAGGACAATAATTGGATCTCAGTCACTTCTTCAATGTGCTTGTTAAAGGTGCTGCAGCTACTACAAGATTTTCTAATGCAACAATAAGGGAAACATTCAGCTCATGAGACAGAAAGAACCATTTGACCTCTTGTTTTCAGTCTGCTCCCTGTATAGAAGAAAAGATGGGCCTAGGCTGACCTTTATTTTTCTGAGAAGAAACCAGCCTGTGTTTGAATTGTTCTTTGGGTTTTTCCATCTGATTTTATAAACTACGTTATTTTACTGCACCCTTAACTGGAAACAGACTTAATAACTTTGATGAGAATATTTCCTGTCTTTTTCTTAGTAGCTGCTGGTACTGGGGAAGATGTAGTCGACAGCATGTCAGGGCAAAAATTGTAGGAACCACCAATGGGAAAGCAAGATCACTCTCAATGATTTCTGAAATTCTGCTCATTTTTTTATACATCTATTTTTACAGGGAAAAACAAAATTCCTTTTAAATTCAGGAAGGATGAAACTACTGGGCATAAGCTATAAGAAGGCTTGAATTGCAGATGCACCTCTACAGGGTTTTTTAGTTAACTCATGAGGCCACCTAATAGTGCTGCAGTAACATTGCGAAGTGGTGTTACTTTTCTTCCCTGTCCAATCTAATCCATGCAGCAAACAGCTGAAAAGTTGCCCCATGACTGGTGTGATAGAGGCTGAGAGGAAACTTCATGAGTTGATTTTAAGAGGACTGTTGCATCCCTGTAGGGTCTACCTGCACAATATCACACTTGAAAGAAGAGCCAGAATGACTCAGAGTGTGGTGACAAAAAACGAGGGCACTGTATGGTGGGTTTTATTTTCTGCATCGCTGTATGAAAAACAAAGAAAAACACTCAGCCTCACCCTGATCTGAGCTGCCAGATCTGGAAAGAAGATTGAGCACCTGTGACCAGTGAGGAGGTGAACCCCCTGGCTGTTAATTGGTGGTGAGACGAGACATAACACAAAATCAGAAGTGTGAGAGAAGAAGTTAGGAAATCTGCTCTAATTTTGCAACATGCTGCTTCATTTTGGGGTCTCCTGTACAAGTGTTGACATCTTCTAATTTGATGAAGCTTTAGTGATCAGGATAAAAAAGGATCTTATACACTTGAACGTCTTGATTTGAGACTCAGAAACGTCTCAGTCTTTCTTCAAAGTCAAGTCTGATCTCTAGAGAAATCAAGAAGTTGAACCAGAGCTGACAGAAGTAGATTAGCTTAAACAAACAACGCCCTGCTCTCTTTTTGATAATTAACAAGAAACAGAGGTCATCTGTCCATGTTAAGAGCAGAACCATCTTATCCCCACTGCACACGACATAAACATTTCATTGAGACACTAAGATGGTCCAGAGCCCATCAGTTTGGATATTTTGGCTATGAATGTCTTCAAGGAAACTATTACACAGTTTTAGCTTCAGTGGAAGTAGCAGGTGCCCAATCATTCCCCGCATGAACATGCGCAACTGCCTGAATTGTATGTAGTAATTGATATGAATGCCTAACCATTGAACCCTAATTCCTGGGTATTTTAGGATGTGCTAATGTTTGAAGGAGAATGTGTAATAGTCTGGCTTTGCAACTGTAAGTGAAAGCACAGCTTTCTTTAGTTGCTGGTTGACAAAGAGAATACAGGAGCCAGCATAATCAGCAGTATCAAGATTCCTCCATAAACAAATACAGGTCAAAGTAAAGCAGCAGCTTGCACTGGAGATGATAGTCTCAAAAAGTCAGTGAGTAAACACACAAGATTTGTCTTATGAGGTGCCAGAACACTGATAGTCCTCAATCCTATGGCACTGCAGAATTGTCAAAGTTCATTAAATAGCTAATATTCCTGTCTGATTATAAGCACAAAACTCATTGGACAGGTGCATTGCAAAGATTGCACAGGATATTCATTTATTTATTTAGTTAGTTTTAAATTCAAGAAAAGCCTAGAATAACAAGCTAGTCAAAGGGCAATTTTAAGAGGATCTCTCTGAACAGAAGAGTTCAAGTAAGACACACAGTTCAGAGACAATATCAACAGATGACATCCTTTCCATTTTGTCTTCCAGAGGCCACAGCTGCTTTTCGCCTTCCAGAGCCCAGAGCATGAACAACCCTTAATATCCTCAGAAGATGGAAGGAAGGCATGTACTGCTTCTGTGGAAGGTGTGTTTTTGTTTCTTTCTTGTATACTACATTTGCAATCCTTTTTTAATCCGGACTGTTGCAGCAAGAAATCAGTCAGATTTTTCCAGTAGAGGAACTTATAAGCGTGGTAAACATTGGCCTGTATCAAAAACAGTGTGGCCAGCAGGACCAGGGCGATGATTGTGCCCCTGTACTCGGCACTGGTGAGGCCACACCTTGAGTACTGTGTTCAGTTCTGCGCCCCTCAGTACAAGAAGGACATTGAGGTGCTGGAGCGCATCCAGAAAACAGCGACAAGGCTGGAGAAGGGGCTGGAGAACAAGTCCTGTGGGGAGCGGCTGAGGGAACTGGGGTTGTTTAGTTTGGAGAAGAGGTAGACTGAAGGGAGACCTCATCACTGTCTATGGCTGCCTGAAAAGAGGCTGTAGCAGAGCAAGTGTTGTTCTCTTCTCTCAAGTGACAGGTGATAGGACAAGAGGAAATGGCCATAAGTTGCATCAGGGGAAGTTCAGACTGGACATTAGGAAGAATTTCTTTACTGAAAGGGTGGTCAGGCACTGGCATCCCTGGATGTGTTTACAAAACGGGTAGATGAGTTTTTGAAGGACATGGTTTAGCAGAAGATAGGTACGGTTGGACTTGATTATCTCAAAGGTCTTTTCCAACTGGGAGATTCTATGATTCTATGTATTGTGTTATCTTAGCAGGTAATAAACTGTCTCTGTGGGACAAGAGCTTTGCAGGTTCCCAGTCCTGCTCAGCCATAGAGATATTTGTCTGTAGATGCTTGTTACACAATAGGAAAATGTGTCTTCTGTCTTGTGGGCTGCTCAGAAGGGTTGGAAAGGGTCACCCTGGTAGCTTGTTCAGGATGGGTCCAACCCAGGAGATTATGGAACTTGAATTGGCTTGGCTGGAATGGCTGGGAAGTTTCTAGTGGTTTGCACGTCAAAGTGTTCCTTGTGCTGTGAACCCATGGTTTGAAAACTGTGACATGACTCACCACATTCAACTGTTGCATTCAGTTATTCATCCCATGTATTTGCTGGGTGACCTACGGACCAGTGTGTGGGTGTGTTATGTGGTGTGTATCCCCAGCTGTGCCCAATTCACAGAGGATGTGTGCATATGGGATGCATTTGCTTGAGAGCCTGGTGTTTTAGCATGAGGAGCTCATGTTTTTCGGCTTTATGAGTCACTGCTTCAATGCTTGATTTGGCCAAAATATGTCTTGGTGGTGCACTCAAAGCTCTGAGGTTTGCTTCAGTTGAGTAGTAAAGTGCAGGGAAAGAGTGAACAGGAGGAAAACTTGCTGATACCACAGCCCAGGCACAATAATCCCTGTTGACACAACTGCAGTAGGTTAAGGTTTGTATGTCTTTGTATGTGTGTGCACTTATAAATCTTATACTTGTATGGTCATAAGGTGCAAGAATAAAATCTCTGCTTGACAGCAGGGAAGGTTGCATCAAAAAGCTGAAGGATGATCCTAGAACCAAAGGTGGCAAGTTAAGTATGCTGCTTTGTTCTGATATTGCATATGGAATGCCAGTGTTTGTGAGAACAGTAGTTTCTGGCAGAGTGCGAATATTTTGTCTCTAGTACAGGGGTGTCAAACTCACAGCTCCTGCTGTTCTCCTGCTCCTGCAGCGTAACACGCGTCACATACTGAGCATGTGACCAGCACTGGCAGGAGGGCAGGGACAAGGAACTGCCAATGGGGAGAAACAAGGTACCAGGCCAAAAAAAACAAGGTGGAGGACCGGATTCGGCCCGCAGGCCATGAGTTTGACATCCTTGCTCTACTACGTACTGCCTTTGGGAGGTGCTGGAAGTATAAGCCTTCTGGATTGCAATGAGCAGAGCCCCCAAGACATGGCAAACTGAAGGTGGAAGGTTTCAAGAATCTGTTCCTTGGAAGCAATGGGGCGTATTAATGCGTTCTTCCTGTTGCTTTTCTTCCTGTGCTTTCATGTTCCTTACTGTCTGAGTTTCCACCTAGAATCAAAGGGAGAAATTGCAAAAAGCAGTCATTATCAGTGGATTGGCCTAAAGACATGGTTTTTGTAAAAGATATCTCAAGGGTTCAATGCACAAAACTGCCAAAACATAATTATTACCTGGGGATCTGCCTGTGAAAAGCAATGCTTTGGCAGAGAGAAGCCTCGGGTTCTATTGAATTACTGGCAAAAGAGGCTCAGGGCAATGTGGAAACTCATTAAAAGTTTCCCAAAACTATTTTTCAATGGAAGATAAGAAAATGGCAAATTCTGCTCAAAGCTTGTGTTCTCTTGCTTTTTATTTGTTGTTCATGTTGCCGAACGACTGGAGCAGAATGTGGAGGTAAATGGACTGTGCTGTGTTGTACTGTCCTTGCTGATGCAAACAAGCAGAGTGCCACCATTTTGCCCCCTGAGTCCCTGCAGACAGGAGAACTGTTGTTTCCTGTGGGTGTAAGCTGGCATTAATGTGTGCTGGATTTGATAGCTGCTGTCGTAATCTTCCTGTGCGATGCTTTTGCTGGCATTTTGCCTCTGCTTGAAGTAGGAGATGCCACCAGGACTTTGTAGTCTGGGAAACTACTGCTTCTCGCAGAGGCCAGGTGCTATACTGGTTCTGGTGCCCCTGTTGACTTGTATTCATAATTTTCGTCTCATTTTCAGGCACTGTGTAGTTTTGGGAGGCCATGATCACTGCTGAAATCCCATTTTGTGGGGGTCATGTTCCCTGTTTTTATTCTTGTAATCAGATTTTTATTAAGGTTTGATGTTATTAGACTGACTGCTGTGGTCTGTGACTGAGAAAGATGGTGAGCAACAAATACCAGGATGCTGATGGACTATTCTGTGCAACTGTTATTCTGTGCTTCCCTTGCTTTTATTCTCTTCCTTATGCATTCATTATAGAGTGTTCTTGGAGATACTGAGTTAGGTGACTCTTTTGGTCTGTCAAGTAATAGCCATTTTTTATCTTCTTGAGCTTTACAGGCATGCTTTATCTGAGGGAAGAAACCTGCTTACACAGAAAAAATTCTTATTAAAATATTTACAGTAATGGACTGAGATATTGTGTTACTGGTGTTATAAGCTAATAAAATTTCTTGGAGAATCACATTATGGTATTAAACATGGACTTTAAAGGGACTGTTTTCCAATAGTGCATCTTTCTAGTCTGCAAGAGTGGAAGGAAAAATTTATTCTTTATGTTGTACTGCTAAGCTGAGCAAAGCTTTGTGGGTGAAATTCTTGAGCTGATGTGACCTATTGAGTCACTCTTAAAAAAGCTGAAGGCACAGCACAAGTGAGGCAGTAAAACTGTTTTCACAAGAAGACATTATCTTGTGAAGTACTGCTGTGAATGAACCAGACTTGCAAGCTGTTACTGACTTTGCAAATGAGTGCTTATGTGTAAGTCATGACTTACAAACTGTTTGCCTTTTACAGATATGTACAGTATTGCAAATGCAACAAAAAACAGATCATGGGGAGAAAAAAACTAGTTAGGTAAAGCAGGTAGCCCATGAAACTACTAGGGTTTAGCCCATTTTTAGGTCTAGGAGAAAAGTTATTTCGGATAAAGAACTGTAGATGTGGGAAGAGGACTGCTTGATTTTTAGCTTGTCTGTATTATAAAGATTGCCTAATCTGTTACATTCCTTTTCAGTCACTTCTTTCCAGAAAGGGATGTTGTTCCTTGTGATGTACCACCTTCAAAAATAGAAGTTGGTTCCTAGAGATGCAAGTCATAAGTAGTAGTAGTTGAAGATTATTTCCCTCAAATTGGTAGAAATAATTTAAAAGTGAAGGAGGATTGTTAGGGTCAGTATCATATGTGTATGTAAATAAAGGATCTAGATATCTACCTTTGGTGTAAAAGGGGGTTATATCGCTATAGTCAAAACCTTCAGGTCTTCTTAAGGACAGAATTTAAAGAGCACTGCTTCCACAAATGCTCTGAAAGCAGTTCTGGTCAGGTTATTTTTAGATGACCTTGGCTTGCTCAGACTATCATAGCTAGAAGCACTGCTAAAACCTGCCCTCTGTCTCAGCTATAGTGTTGTCTGGGTCTGTTTACCAGATGAGCAAAAAGGCTAGATTTAGGTGGCCATTACCTCTCTGAGCTCTGGGTAGCTCCAACAGTTTGTTGTTCTGTGGGTGCAAATGGTACCAGACAAGCAGGATACCTGACTGTGCACTGTGTTAAGCACAAGGCAGAACAGGGGAAACACTACTCAAAGTGAAACTCACTCGTAGGAACGTAAGGCTTATGCCACAGGTCCCTGATGTACTGTCTTAGTAGTGCTAAAATTGCCCGCAAACCAGTGTTTGTGAAATTGCTCTGCTCATGTGCAGCAGTCCTGAAGAATTGAGTTTGCTGAGCCTGAAGAAAGTAGCTCAGAAAAACCAAGTTTCCCTGTGCTTGTGGGATGGGGTCACTGCCCATGAGTAGCAAAACAGGCTTTGCAGGTGTTCAGTGCTTGTGGAGAGTATCCACACAGTGAAAAGGATCTTTCTGATGTGTCTGAGATGCGACTGTGGGTGCCAGGGCTATCTGTCTCCAGTATTCTCTGTAAATAAGTGGTGTTGAGAACCCAAATCTATGAAATGTAAGCATGTGTCTTGGGTTTGGCTGGGATATAATTAATTTTATTCTAAGTAACTGCTGTGTTTTGGATTTAGTATGAGAATAATGCTGATAACACATATTGTTTTGCTTGTTGCCAGGTAATGTTTATGCTCAGCTGGGGCAGAGTTAATTTTCTTCACATCGGCTGCTGTTTTTTAGATGTAGTGTGAGAAGAGTGTTGATAATACACTGATGGTTTTAATTGGTGTTAAGAAATTAAAGTATTTTTCTGTTTCCCACATTTCTCAAGTGTACAGGTGCAGAAGAAACTGGGAGGAGCACAGTCAGGGAATTAACCGAAGCAGGCAAAAGAAGTGTTCAATATAATGTCATGCTTGGTATATAAATGGGAAGTTGGTTGGGGACCAAAGCTTGCTGACTTACGATTGCTGCTTGGGATGAATTGCACAATCAGTCATCAAGTGATGAGTAATTACATTGAAATGTGTATCACTTGTTTTTTATATTCTTTATTATTTTTGTATTTATTATTATTTTTCTTTGTTTTATTAGACTGTCTTTATCTCAACCCATGAGTTTTATTTTACTTCTCGATTCTCTTCATCCCCAACAGGGAGTAAGGAGGGTGTGAGCAAGCAGCTGTGTGGCACATAGCTGCTGGCTGGGCTCAACCATGGCAGGATGACATTAAGGAGGGACATTTTTTTTGTTTCCTGGTGATCTGCTTTCTCTGAAGATAGGAAACACTAATGTGTGTTCTCTACAGCCCTACCAGGTCTTAAAAATGTAGTTCTAATCTTAAAATTCTGGTTCAATCCCAAAGCACTCTAAATTTGAATTCCAGTTTGCTTAAGCTCCTTAAATTTCTATAATATCTTCTCTGTTTATGCAAAATCCTTCAGTTCATTTTGTTCTTGAAAATGACCCATGTAGCCCAACTGTGCAGTAACTTACTAGGCCATCTGTATGTAGACTTTATATCCTGCTGATCTGTGTGATGTGAATTGTGTGTCCTGAGACAAAGCTGCCCTTCTGGTATATTTTATGATTATAATGTAAATATTCTTGTAATCTATGCCTGTCTGACTTTTTCTTAGCTGAGCAGGAAGCCTGAGCAAAAATAACTAAAAAACCCCTGTAGCTTTATCTTTCAGGATGGAAAAGTGTGTGTTAAAGGTGCAGAGATACTGCTGCCACTTTTCATTGACATGGATGCTGCTTTTAGGATTGCTAATTCCTCCTGCCTGTCTGTCTCAGCAAATCTGGTTTTCTTTCTTTTTTTTCCCTATTGTATTATGACACAGAGATTTGATTAAATGTCTGAAGAAAACCTTAGATCAACTAAGGCAATCAAGACTGGGCTGCAGATATCTAAATGCCTAAACTATGAAGAATTCAACATGAATTAAGCACCCTAACACATCTGAATGTCTAAGTCTGATGCTCTTTTTATCTCCAGGTTGGAATAGAAAGATGTGCTTTCCCTTGCTCGCTCAGTTACCTGGCATGACTGCTCATTCCCTAAGGGAGGGATAGAGAAGTGCCTTGTGCATATCATGGGAATCCGCATTGCTGAAACAACAGCCTGATTACCCATTCACTGCCAGCTAGTCCCTGTAGAGCTGTAAGATGGCGACTCTTCAGGTTGCAATGCTCGTAGAGCCTTCTGCCTGCCAGACCAGGTACAGGAGCACAAGAAGGAATGACGTCTGGTTGGTTTGTTCCACTCTGTGCTCCGTGGTTGTTGTCATTTGCAGCCTTTCTGATAGAGGAGATGAATTCTGTTTGGGGATGGGGTGCTGTTTAGTGTTGAGTTGCTGTAGCTCTAGCTCTAGGTTTTGTCAGCCTTTACATGAAGCAATTTATTTGAGGCTCTAGGTTTTAAAAACCCGCCAGGGAAGACAATGAGAGTGTATGAACTATTGGAGGAGATAGTGCTCTTTAAGCAACAGTGATTTAGAGGAAGCTACATCAGGTTAAGGCTGGTAAATACCTTTAGCATATGTACATGCCTGATAGGATGGGATATTCAGTGATATTCATGTTTAAAAGATACCTTTTCTTCTCATCAGCTGTCTGGCTCCCTTTCCCTTGGAGCTCTTGGTGTTTACTGCCTGAATTGATGATGTGGGTAAGACTGAATTCAAACTGACAAAATAAGTCAGAGGATGAGAAATCCTCCCTTTTCCCAGCCTTCCCTGTGGGCAAACAAATGCCATTACACCTTAGTGAAAAGTTATTTTGCTAAGGTCTGAGACTTTTAGATTTAGGGAAATTATATGGATTCCTGCATGTGGAGACTGTTTCGGGGTTTATTTGTTTGTTTTGTAGGGGTTTTTGTTTGTTTTGTATCTACTTGCAATCCTTCAGGTGATATATTAAAAAGAAATTACTCAGTGCTGGCAACTCATTCTTTCCTGCCCTTCCTGGCAGCCACCTTCCTCTGAAGACTGGACATTACTGGCCCTGGGATCAGGCAGAGTGGCAGTACTTGAGTGTGACTTTGCTTTGAGTAGGGATACTATGACATTTAGAGAACAAACGTCTAGGTGAAGGAATAAACCCTACTGCTCTTTTTTGTTTCTAGATACTTAGCTATTATCTGCTCGCTAGGTTGCCCTCCTTGGTTTTTCTCTTAGTCTCATACAAAGACAGAGCTAAGGGCCATGCCTGTTGATGAGAAGAGTGAGTAACTAAAACACCAGTTAAATGGCAAGAACAAAATTGCACTGGAGTGTTAAACTGGAGGATATGTTGGGAAAACAGAGGCTCTAACAGAAACTGTTCTACTAATTAAAATCCTACAATAAGCATAGTCATTGCTCTGTTTGTGCTGGTTCTTTTTGTCCAAACCCCATACTAAGCAAAAGTAACCATATTCACATATACTGATAAACAGAAGGAACATAAATGAAAAATAGAGGGAGGTGGAAATACTGGGATGTCAGGAATAGAAGATGCCTGTAGAAACAGAGCTCAATTTTTTTTTCTTGTCTGAAATCCTCTTCAATATAACCTTAAGAAAATTTGCTTTCATGTTATAAGACATTTATTTTACAAAATAAACTTAGACCTAGATTACTAGGAGTTCTTTAAAAAAACAGCCCCCAAACCAACCAACCAGAAGTCCCAAAACACAGACTGAAAATTCCTCACTGAAACTGAGTTGGGGTTAAAACGTTGTTTTTTCACAGTGGAGTAACTGTCAATGATATAAAAGGCAAAAAATAAAAATGCTGGGAAAACAAAAGGGAAAGCATCATCATGCCACTAACTTCATAGTTTGTTCTTGTCTTGCTTAGTCTGTGTGGTTTGGGTCCTTTCATAGTGTTCAGAAGTTTTTATGAAGATGTAGGAAGTGGTGACATTCAATTTTTAAACTTGGAAGATATGTTGTGAGTTAGAGGGTGGGAAAGACAGACCATAGCAGTTTATATAATCGGAGGAGGTATGGAAAAGGTGACTAGTGAAGGCACAGTCCATATTTCTCATGACACAAGGACTATAAGTACACAATGAAATAATCAGCTGACAAGTTTAAAACAAACAAAAAACCCCTTGCTTTTTCCATAGAAACATAATTAAACACTGGCATGTCTTGCCACAGGATGTTTTGAAGGCCAAACGATTCCAGCCATGATTACACAAATCAATGGAAGAAAAAAAACCCATGAAGGGGTCCTGAACAGTAGATACAGTCTCTGGTTGAGGAAGTTCAGAGCTGGGAGGATACACTAGGGAAATATTAGTGCGTACTTGCGCTACTTTCTCTAGGCATCCCAGCAGCTGCAGGGGAAAACTGGCTGATTAGATGATCTTTGACCTGACCCTGTGTGTGCAGTGCTGCTGGGGAATCTCCCTGGTATATTCCAAGAAAGCCTCTGTTCTCCCTCAGATTTCTGGTCTGTGAAAGTATGGCTCCTGTGGATGTATGTAAAGAGAAGACAGTAAAAGCAATTTTCTTATTTCCTGTACACGATCATTAGTGTCCTCTGCCAGGTCTCCTCACAGGTCAGGACAAAAGAGGGCAGCTCATCTCACCTCTTAATACAACACTTCTCTATGCAATGTGATGAAATAGACCAAACGTGGTGGAAGTTCCTGTAGTGCAGTAGCTGTACAGTCAGACAGTTTGCTTCTCAGTTTGTTCCTGCACCATGTTTGCTTACTGCAGGTGCATAACCTTTTAAGAGAGTATGCTGACAGATGGTTTTTCAATTTATTTGTCCCCAAGTTGTAGATTCTGAGACATATATCCTAGGAGTGAGGCCCAGCACAATAACATTCCGAAAGTTTATTATTGGTCTTTTTAATAAAATTAAAGAATCAATTGAAGAGTATGCAAGATTTTTCAGTTTCTTATGTTGCTGCTGCTGTTTCCAGCATAATTTAAAAGGGGTATTTTTGTGGTCAAGTTGAAGGCGAAGTGTTGTGTGGTTGTCTTCTATGGTTTTTGGAGGTGTTTTATTTGAGGTTTTTATTGATTGTTTGGGTTTTTTTAATGGGGGTTATTTAATTAGCCTGTGTTTCTGAAATAGCTGAAAGGACCTTTCTCAGACTTTCCAGAAAAATGGAAAACTTCAGAAAAAAAGCGCCTTTTTGAGCGAAGTTAAGCATGGGTGAAATCAGAGATTTTGCAGTCTTCATCAGTAATGGTGCTTTTAATATACTTGATAGAAGCTTGTAGAACATCAAGGACTTCTGAGAGTCCATTACTTTTAACATTTTCATGCACCCTAGTGATAATCTGTTGTGCATATTTATTGAGGCAGGGGACTAATTAGACTGCTTTTTGTCCCTGACTTTTGAGGAAATTAGCTTTTACTACTTATGTGCTATTCCTAAAAAATCCTAATCATATTCAAATGTTCCTGCTTCAAACTAAAAACATTCACGCTGCGAACTTGGATCCCATATGGACGATGTTTAAGTTGGTAGCTTAAAATTTATCTGTGCTCTGGTTAGAAACTTGGTGAACAGCTGTGGAAATAAAAAACAGATGAGGAATTGGATCTGCTGTCTTTGGGAATAGAATCCAATACACAGTTTTAATTTACTATACATTTGAATGCTCAGCATGACAACGAGCAGGAATTTTAATGAGTGTGGTAGCTGTGCCACCTTTCTGGGCTGGTGGCAGACCTCCTGGGTAGTCTTTGATGCTTTAGTTTGAATTGGGCTGAGGAACTTTGTACTGACACTGTTCTTTCTGAAGTTGCCCCAGATTTCCAAGTAACATTAGTCAATAGGAAGAGAATGTATTTTTGATTGTCTCTGTGGACTACGTTGGCAAGTGACTGCACCTTCAGATGGTCACTTTCAGATGATGTTGCCTTGAAGCTGCGGTGTTCTTCCAGCAAAAGGCCAATTCTGTGGTTGGGATCTCCAACTGGAACAGGCAGACTAAGCTTTACACACAGTGTCCGTTGCTCAGGTGTGAGACTCTGAAAACTCTAGGTAAGTGTAAACTAGGGAAGTGGGACTGTACCACCCACCACAGAAACTGACTTAGTGGTGAAAAGCTCTACTTGCTGTTTTCTACCAGGTGTGTAGCTCAAGGGGAAATGAGCAGAGCAGGGTTTTAGTTTTGAAGTAACACAAACTTTACAAGTTTTTACTTCGTGTAGGATTTATTTCTACAGCATCTCTAAAAGTGATTATTTTTCAGGGTTTTGTAAAGAGCAATGTTTTCTTAGAAAGATATCTAAATTGCAGGTTGTTTTCCACGGTGAGGGGTATTTGTGGCATGAAACTTCTGTTGAACACTGAGACACAGTCTGCATTCAAAGAATTCTGGGGGAAAATGGACAGCTTTTTATTTTACCTTCCTTATGTCCATCTTCCTAGCTGCATGCTGAAAAGTAAAGGGAAAATACATTGTTCTCCTTTGTTTGTCAGGAACTCCCATTTTATGTTTGTGCCTTAAATTCAAGAGCTGTGGCCCTTGGCTTATTACTGCTACTGCTTCGTGGCTCTTCCTCCTACATTTGACCAGGTGAAAGGGGAAGCAGGTACCTCTCCAAAGGATGTAAGGTAACTGATTTGCAATTCTGCCTTGTTGGTGGGTGAGCATAGTGGTGCAAGAGAGCTGTCTGTAATCATGTTTGGGCATTACATTGACATAACTGTGCCAAAAGGCCAACTTTAGTTCTCCAGAACTAGAAACTGCATGAAAGGTGAACAAAAGCTTCCCAGTACAAAGCCTGTCATTGTGTGCTAGTCCTTCCCCATCCATCTTGTGTTCTGTCATACTGGGCTCTTGATGAGATGCCTGAACACAAAAGTTCATGTTTCATATCTGTTCTGACTTGTATATCCCAATTATCATGGCTTTGAGGGCTCTGAGGTGTCTTACATCAATAAGGCTTATATTGGCCATCTCTCTTGGTTTTGGGCCGCAGGGGGAGGGAGCCAAGATGGATGTATTCTGTGTTACAGTACCTCTGTTATAGTAGTAGTATTTGGAGATTAAATCAAAATGCAATCTGGCAAAAGGGGTCATTTGAGAAGCTCTGGTGTCTTTTGACTCATGCTGTTGGCCTAGAAATGTGGTGCTTTACAGAATTTCATTTGAAGAGGGACTGTTACTCAGAGTTGCAGTACCTGTGCTGTGGCTTGGATGTGGCTGAGCTGGGCGTTTACTGACAAACTTGGGAGAAGAAAGGGGTTGGCTCCAAGAACTTGAGGTTTTGCTCCAATTTCTGATTGTTTCTGGCTCCAGTATAAGAGCACTCACAGGGCAGGAATGAACTTTTAATTGTATCCAAGGACTATATCAAACCTGGTCTTCCTCAGCTAGGTTTGGTAGTCAAACAGCTTCCTAGGGGCTAGGAAAAATTGCATGCATTGGTACTTCCCTGAATGGTATTTGGTGGGGCTGTGATGTGATGTGGCACAAGGATAGTCACTTGTGGACAACTGGAAAGCCTGATGCCAAGTTCAGGAAAGCACAAGATATCTGTTTATCTGCTGTACTTCTACAGTTTTCCAAAATTAAGACTATATTCCCTTTCCCATACTTAAGATTTTCTTGTTTGTTCCATGTCCAAACGTGTTTATGATTTAGGAATGCTGAGATTGTCCAGAAAACTAGAGCGTTTGTGGATAATATTCTTGTGATTTCCAAGAATTTTTGCCTTCTATCTTTGCTTTGCTTACACCAAAATGCTGCAGGATTTGGTTGGTTTGGAGGTGATGGTAAATGCTACCACAGAGATGGTGGTAACTGCTTTTGGCCCTGTGCTCTGTGAGTTACAGTTTGTGTATAAGAGACGGTAAACTTTAAGAAAATGCACAGGTTTTGAGATTGCTGAGGACCTCTCAGAATATCTTTGTTTATACACAAAGACCTCCATCCCCTCACACTCCATGCAAAAAAATCTGAGAGACCCGTTAAAGTCAACGGTGCAGCCGCCAAGAAGGATGTTAGGCGATATTTTCACAAGGCTACGGATTATGGCTGTCTGCCCTAGTCACACATAATATTTTGAAATGGTCAAAAGAAGCTTTTAGAACCCATACAAACTTAATATATGATGAGAGAATTAATCTCTTGCCTTTTTTTGAGAAATAATGAAGTTTCCAGATTACATCAAAGAGCAGCGAGTACTGACCTAAATGCAGTGCAAGTGGAGTCTATCAATCTCACAGCAGATGAGACATTTATTTGCTTGGAAGTGTATTGAGTCGAAGAGAGACCTTGTACTGCAACTTATATTTCTGTTTGCTCAGTCACCCTTATCATAAGAATCTGATAAATTACAAGAAAGCATTAATAAAAGGAGAAAGGAGGAATTCCTTTTGTGGCACTCCCCAGTTCCCCTGGAAGACGCATTTGGCCATACCAGGACTGTGAATCCAGGCATACCTGTGTGCATGATCCAGGAAACTAAAAGCTGGGCATAGGAACTGCCATGAAGAACCAGAAGCAGTCTCCCTTGCCTGGCATCCTCTGATGACTGAAGGGAGTAAAAGCCTGTGGAAGCAGTATTTTAAAACCCACCAGTTAAAAAAACCTCAAACCAACCAAACCCCAAAACAACAATGAAAAAACCCAGCCCCTCATGAGGCACATGTTGTGTCTTCCTTTCCCCGAAATGCTTTCCAATTCTTCTGTCCCCTTTTTGAGATAGGGGAGACTAAAAAGGAAAGAATGCTGCATTAAGTACCATGTGCAATGTATAAATAGTGGGTTTTGAACAGAACATGTTTTCTACCTCTTTATGTCAAAAAAATTCCTATCACTTGATCGAGTATTCAAGATACTTTCTGACATTCTATCTGCTATTTTAGATGTTACCTGCAGCAAAATTTGGATAACGAATGTGAAAGCTAACGGCAAAGAGATCATCACTGCACAGGAACAGCTAAGGCTGGTTTTCGTCATGTCCATTACTTGTCTTTTATTGACAATAAATTCTGTTTTCTGTTTAATGACCTAATTATGAACCACAGATTTCTCAGTGTTAGCTGGTTAGGCTAACCCAGAATGTGTTTCTCTTTCCCATTTCACCTTTTCAGATTGTTTAAGGGAATGTTGAGTAGCACATGTCCCAGCATAGATTATTGGAGGACCCCTCTTAAATTCTTTCAACCTGAAAACTAAATCTTTCTCTTGTTTAACAACTTATTAATTCTTGAAAGACACTGCTTTATCCCATAGCAAAGTCAAAGAGCCCATAGAACAGTAGTGACTGCCAAAGCCATTCAGAAATTTAAGTCATCATCTCTGGGAGGAAATCCTAGTACAGCCTATACTGTGGGTTACCTTTATTGACCGCACACTGAATTCTTTAAAGCATTCTGAAAGATTTACTAGGCATTGCTTTGAAAGATCATTGACTCTTCCTCATTAAATCATATTTACCCTATTTAGTCTCTATTGATTCTGACATTTACTACGTATTTTACCAGCCTACTTAAGCAGAAGTTGAATTCCTCGGTCTGCTGTTTGCAAGAACAGCCTTGACCTGTGTTACAAGATCCGCCAGGTGTTTTCCTGCTGCACTCCTCGAGTGAGGGAGATTTATGTGACGAGTTGTGCACTGTGGTAGCCAGGGAAAATTTCTTATTAGAGTTTCCTTAGAATTCCTGGGAAATACTCTCTGGTTGTGGCAATCTATGGCTGCTCATTTTGCAGAGTTGGGAAAAAGCTGCCTCTTTAACAGTTTAATTTGAGGCAGCTCCTCAGACTCATTCTTAGGAAAGACTGGCTTAGTGGATGAACCTGCCCGACCTCCTCTGTACTGAACACAAATGGAAAGAATTCGTTAGCTTTCTGAAATGGGCTTATCTTCTTAAATGTTTATATCTTTATGATCTGTTGGTTTCAGAAACTTTCCTGCAGGATTCTGGCTTCCAGCATGTTTGAAAAAGTTTTTATGAGTAGCCTTTATACCTATAGTGAGTTGTACTTTATGCCCATGAGGATAAGATTTTTAATATGCTTTTACTTTTAACTTGACAGAATGAATTCCTTTTTTTCTGTGTTCTCTATCTGGCTGTATCTTCCACATTTCAAAATATCTTTTTTTGCTTCTGATAGCAGTCCTTACTTACATGTTTAAACACACCGTCTTTCTTCTTATTGCTACATTTGGAGTATTTTTCTGACAGGAGGCTGTGATCCGAGTGCCTTTATGTAACACTTTTGAATAGCCTCTCGTCTGTAGGCGATCACCCCACTCTGGTAGCTGCTTTTTTGAATTTTCTTTTAGCTGTTATTTCCATTTTCTGTGATTTCCTTTATAAACCTTAACATTCCAGTGGTGGAATTCTGAAGTGTTTTCTCTCTTGATTGATTATATTGCAGTCATAAACCAGCATTTTTTACTGTGGTTCAGCCTGAACCAGATCTTGGGCTGACTTGAGAATCACTTTTTATGAGTTCTCTGAGGTTATTTAAAAGATTATTTCTAAACTTATTTAAAGCTCTGAACCATGCCACCACATGAGTTTCATCTGGTCAGTATGGAGGTAGCCAAAGTTTTATGATCTCATCAGTCTTTGTGGCCTCTCCAATCCTCAGCACCATTCTGCGGTCCCTTTTGCCATTCTGACTGGGTTTGACCTGTACTTTAGTCAGACATCGTAGGTGAAGCCTACAAAGGAATACTGTTTCAAACAAGAGATATCCTGTGGCGTGGATGGAAGCATCCATTTTTTTAAAATTTCTGTAAAGGCTTAAAATATATTTTGACAACCTTCTACTGGGAAGACTTGTCGTCATTCTTAGAAAACATGTCTCTTTAATATTGTAGTGTCCCAAAATACTTCTGAAATTTAATGTTCTGCTTTAAATATGATAAATATTTTATACAAAATTTGAAGATTTGAAGCTGAGTTTAATATTGACAAAGAAAAAAAACTTGGGACTATAAAATGCCTGAGTTTTGAGAAAGCTCAGTTCAATGCATTTATGCCAAACCCATCTCCACGGGGACAGTCTGTTATTTGTCAGTTAAATAAAACAGAAATAGAGCTTTAGTGAAGAAAATGAAAGTCATTTTAGAAAGTCACAATTAGCCGCTCATCTTATGATCTTTGGCAAATGGTTCCTGCTGGAGAGGCTGCTGCAAACAAAGGCCAATTTGCTCACTGACTTTCTTCTATAGAATAACTAATTTACATCACTCAACAGAGCTGAAAGTAGCCAATTTTATTAGGAAGGAGGAGAAATAAACAATTTCTGTTGTGAAATGCATTGAACAGTGTCTTTTGCCAGGGATAACTAGACTGAACTTTGATACTTCTCAGGCAGAATTACAGTGGTAGTAATGAAAATTGCATAATGAACTAAAGTACTGTGCAAAAAATGGAACATGTCTCGCTTTTGTGGTAGACATTATGTAGTTGAATTGTTCTTTGTTAGCTGGCTCAATTTTCTGCAATCGTGAAAAGTGACATGCAACATTCTGTATTGTGAGTATCTTCTGAAGTAGAGTCCAGGAATAACATCTATAGATACCTGTTTTCATTGTTTCCAGAGAATGACTTGTGTATAGGTCTGTAAACAGTTTGATAATATAGAGTAGTCATCGTATACCCAACGGTTATTGGATATCCAACAGTTAAATGCAGAAGCCTCTGACAGGAATGTAGTTTTTGAAACAGTGCATAATGGCAATAAACAATAGCATGAGAAAACAGCAGGTGAAAAAATCCCAAACTACAAGTAACAAGAACATAATAACCTTCATTTCATTCCAAAATCCCACCCAGCCTAGCCGCCTGTCTCTGACAGTGACTGGAAATGGATGACTGCCCAGGAAAGAGTGTGGGAGCAAAATGAACACATACTATTTCCCTGCAAGTGCTCTCCCAGTCTCCCACCATTTTCTGCTCAGACGTTTCCTGAGCCAGATAGAGCTTCTGTGTGTCTAGTAATATTCAATAACTCTCACTCTTGTGAACACGTCCAGTTTTACCTTAAACGCTTCTAAACTTTGAGCATCTACTATATCCCACAGTGAAGTCCCTCTGGGTAACCGTTCTTCATGTGAAGAAAAGTGTCCTTTTGTTTAATCTATGAAGGAAACCCTTAAAAGTTATTTTCCAGAACTGTGACCTCCCAGCAGAATGGCTAGATCCATTAGCAGAACGACTGGAGTCCTAAATCAAACAGCAGAGGTGTCATGCAGGCCACAAGCATTCACTCAAGGTGAAGCTTGAAAAAGAAACAAACACCTATGTATTCCATGACACTCTGTCATTCAGAAGGATTGTGAGGAGATGGAAGGATTGCGAGGAGTCAGTGCATTTGCAGTACTTGCCCTGGTGGTCTGTTGGGTGTTCTTTAGGGGTCAGCCTACCTACCAAATTTAAAATTGATCTGGTGGGTCAGCAACACCACCTAATCAGGTTGTGAATTGCAACCAGCACATGTAACATACACTTGGAAATGCAATAAAAGTGGGAATTAAATTAATCTGCTACTCTGCAGGAAAGCAGAATTATTTTTATATTATCCCGAATTAGACATCACCAAATTTTGTGTGGTAGGAAAACAATATAATCTACAGACTTGGAAACCAGTTGTTTGCGCATGACATCTTCTAGTGTAAGTGTCTTATGGTTGCCTATGGATGCTTTTCCCAAAGCTGTTCAGTTGTTCCTCTGTTCTTAGTTCTCTGGACCCTGCTGTTAGATCTTGACTTGCTTGCCAATTTGGAACTATTTGGGTAGGTTTTTTTTCCTAGTCCGGGGTAGATAACCCATCTGGAGTCACGGTCTATGAAGAGAATCTAAGCTTAATTGGCAATAAAATAAATAGCAATGTAAAAAAGGCTTTCCCACAGTGAATTATTTTGCATATTCTCTGTTGGTTTGGAACCTGAATGAAAGTATATATCCACGTTGCAGAGGGGGAGAAGTCTTAGGCAATCTTGCTCCCTGCAGTGTTTAAAATCTGCCTTTCTCTTGCCCTGAGTACAATCCACTAATGTGTATATTTTGTCTTAAATAATATTAAACTTGAGGAAGAGGAACTAAATAGGATGGTATTGCCTTTTTTAATATTTTTTCTCTATAATATAGGTAGTAGACAATATCCAAATACTAAGGTGAAAATATCAATACTTCACTTCTCAACAAGTTAAGGAAATTTTAGCTCTATTAAGAAATTACTCCAATCGATTTCTGAATATTTCCTTTGGCAACAGTGTATGGGCTCAGGTGTGGGAAAGAGAAAGAGAGGATTTAACTAAGGGGAATGGTTGCATGGGCCAGCACCATGGAAACAGTGCTCATTACACACTCACATTATCCGTGCTTTAAGGCTTAGCTAAAATAAGTATAAAATACAGCTAAGGCCAGAACAGTGCACTACTCTCCAACCCTGAATCAATGACAGGGTTCAACTTGCAAGTTTCTTGATTGAATACATACATGTTTTCATACTAGTATATATTTTTTTAAGGCAGAAGCGAGTAAAAATTTTCATATAAGGTCCACTGATATCTGATTGTCAGAAAATTTCTTCAAATCCTAGTTTGCAATTGCCAAAGAAAGAAATGTTTCTTCTTGAGAAAAAAGTAAGAAAGAAGTGTTTGTCTGAAGAAACAACAGAACTAAATAGATGACAGGAGAAAAAAAATCAATAAAAATATTAAATTATGCAAAAAAAGAGACTGGGCTTCCCTAGAAATTCTATTTATATCTTAGGCTGCACTTTTTAAATAACATACTTACTTATATATTTTTAAGTAGAATTAAATAAGTAGTGAAAATATGTAAAATTGACTAAACTGTCAACATGATTTAACATTTGAATTTCTGGCTGCAGCTTTTTGTTTTGGTAGGTTCTTGCATAAAATGTTTTCACTGAGCAAAAGAAAATAAGTGACAGTGTTTGTCAGTGTCAAAATTCTGAGACTCTTTGGTTTAGGAAAATGTTTGCATCGTAATGTGTTACATACAACTCCTTAACAAAATTAAAGAAAGGGAGGTTGTGTTGTCATAAACTTATCTATCTCAGTCAAGAAAATGTTTTCTCTTGCCAAAAGTATCTTACTCCTCCTGTGTGGAAGCCAGTAGTGTTACTTAGGGCAAGCAGGCTGAAGCACTGCGCTACTGAATTGTTATGCCAAAACTTGAGAGGTTTATGGAATTTTAGGGAAAACAAGAATCTTTGACCTAACTGTCTTCCTACACTGAATTTGGATGCATCTCCAGATGTTTTTTGTTCAGTAATGCACCGAGTCGTAACTTCTTATTTCAAATTGCATCAGGTGTTATGTACGGACTTAAAACTTGCCAACCTTCACCAACTCAACTCGATTAAAATTTCTAGTGTAGAGAAAGGATCAGACTTTCAATTGCTTTAAACAAGTCTAACTCCACTTACTGTTATGAATTTGCCCAGCCTTGTGACAGACAAGAATACTCAAATCCTGGTCTCGGAAGAAAAATATTCACCATGTAGACCAAGCAAATACAGGAACAAATTTAGGTTTCTTGTAAAGCTGGAGGAAAGGCGAACTGAAACAACTGCTGAGGTCTGAGAAAGCTTGTTTACTATGTGTCTGGACTGCCCCAGTAACAGGACAATAACCATTGGGTGAAGGACATTCTTGTTCGTGATAAGAATCATTGCAGTGTGACAGAGAGAAAGAATTTTTATACAGACCAAATTAGATTTGAAATACCTTGTTTTTTTTTTCCAAAATGACAATTAAAATGTCTCTTTTTGAATGAAAGCTCCCAACTGAGAACATTTCTGAAATATGGACTAAGTTAATAGTCTCCTCATGATGGTTGTGGAGATCTTGAAAGGAGTTGCTATTCCCCTTTTTGTTCAACACACTCAAGTTCAGTTCACCACTCTTTGGGAGCTGAGCTCAAATCATGCATCACACCTTCTTGAACACCAAGAGAATTATGCTTTTTGTTTTTCTAAGTGTGATACAAAGCAACACGGCTTCTATGAAAAAGGCTGAAAGGTTTGTAGAAAACTTTGTGGAGTTTGGGAAACCCTCTTGGAAGCTCAGATCCCCACAGTCAGCTGAAGAATCTAAGCATGAATCCCTTATAAGGTGGCAAAGTGGTGTAGGTAATCCTTGAACTTCCTGCCATCACCAATGTGAAAAAAACAAGTTGAGCATTCTGCCTTCTCCAAACATTTTTCCAGTCATAATTGTTCTGCAAATAGGTGACCTACATATAAAGAAGTATCCCTTTTCTGATAAGAGATTCTCTACCAATGGTTGTACCTTGTTACTGCAACTGATACCTGGAAAAAAGCTCTGCTTTTGATGTTTTTCTTTATCAGAAATTGAGATGTTGCTTGACTGTTTCCAGATACTTATATCTGTGCAATAAAGATAGAAAGTTCATTTCCCAGAGCAGTAACTTTCCTTTAAAATATTTAGCGACAAAGAAAAAAGTATGCATGACCAGAGCATTGTGTATCAGCCATAAAATAAGAGAAATATTTATTCTCTGGGAATAGGAAAAATGAATATAACAACTTTTAACAAGTCACTCCTTCCTCACAAGCTGTTTTCCTCTAAGAAGATCAAGTTGTATTGACTGTACAGTAAACACATCTCTTGTGACGATAAACAATTTGTATGAATTATTTCTAAATGCCTTTTTAGCTTTAGAAATGCTCCTCCTATTCACAAGTCACTCACCTCTGGTCAGAGAAGGTCAAACTATCTGAAAAAATAGTGATGTATTATCTGCATGGAATTTAAAGCCGCAAGTTACTTTTAACCTTATTTTGAGAAGTTGGCTTACAAATGGTAAAATAATAGGTAAAAATTACTATTGCTAACTAGTTAGAAGATAATCTGTAGGTTTATAATCTGTGTACAGCAGGTGATCATTGATTAGAACTGCTGTCATCAGGTGGAGTGTACCTGTCTGGAGCTCAGTAGTCTCAGAGTATGCTTGAGTAGCTGGGAAAGATCCACATCAGGCAAATAATGGCTAAAAACAATGTGGCAGCAATTAATTGGGTAAGAAGTTTAAATTGTCATTCCCTTGAAATCAGTTCTCCAGGCTGGGGTTAAGGTGTGCTGCTTTGTCAGTAGAAAAAAAGCACATTGGACTACACCAGACCTAGGGAGGAAAAAATGAATTGGGTTGCAGAAAGTAGTGGCGTCTGCCTCTTTCTTTTCACACAGTAATAACACTTCCTTTCATAGTTTATCCCACCATATGCAGGAACATCTCTGTGTCTTCCAGTAGTATGTTAAACAATATGATTGCCTTATGCCACAGGATAGTGTGCCTGTTATCCCTTTCCTAAAGGAAGGCATGTAAGATGTAAAGTGTCTTGGCTGTGTTTGTCCTTATTAAATACACATTGCTACATATTTGTGTTATAAAAGGAATAATGAGAAAAGTGGTCAAAATCAGATAGAGTAAGCATTGTGATGACCCTGCGTTCCTAGGGGAATTTCTTTCATGGTCTCTGGCTGTCCCTTGACAGATTTCTGACTCCAGAGAAGAGGAACATTATCTTTTACTATAGGGATCTCCACTGTGCCTAAGGAACAAACATGTTGACTGCAGTCCTTCTTACAAGAGCTAAATAACCTTTTAGACATCCTGGGCAGAAGCTGTGGATGGTCTTAAAGAGAAGTATTGAGACTGTGAGACCTCCAATGCATGTTTCTCAGTTAAACATCACACTAATGTATACATGCATACATGTGCAAAGATGATTGTTTGGCACTGAGGTACCATGGATTTTGAACTTTCCTTGCTTACCAATTGCCTGTGTAAATTTTGGTGGTGTATAATTAGTGAACAACAAAAGAGTTCATGTTACATTCTGTCGCATGAAAGAACTGTTCAGCTGTTTAGAAATAGATACAATTCTTGTTGGTGTTGAGAGGACCCAATTTATTCCAAACCAACAGCAACCACTTAAGGTGATGAAAAAAAGTAACATTTTTGTATTTTTTTTTAAAAAAATTGTTAGTAATAGTGATGAATACCATGTAGAGTATTTGTATTATCAGGTAGTATGTTATCGGTCCTTTTATTCATCAGTAAAAGTACATGTGTGCTACAACATGTATTTAAAACCAGGTTCCTAAAAATTTTTCAGTCAAGCTGAGGTTGCCTTGAAGGTATGAATGAGTGAGTTTGGAGCTGCTAGCTTGTTGTGCTTCTGCTGCTGCAGAATTTAATTCTTGAACACAATATAACATGTCAACACACCTCTTTTCAAACCTTTAAAAGTTATTTTCTAGGTACAATATTTTCCTTGAATGAACTGGCAAAAGGTGATTTGATATGAGGCAACATTTCTAGGAGACAGCTCTAGCCAGTCTCCTGTTTCAGGTTCTTTGGTTTATTGGTTATTTTTTGTGGAAGTTGTAGGGTTTTTTTCTCTGAAATCCTTAGTAGTACAGTAGGACCTATGTTTGAGGTAGTTAAAGTGAGAGTAGTTACTTAGCAACTTCCTTTATGCTGCAGGACATTTAAAGGGAGCAGGGGGTGCAGCAGCCATGGTTTTGTGCCCCTGCATTGAACTCTGAGTCAACACTTTCCTATATGATGCAATAAGACAACTTTTCCTTATCCTGTGCAAGTAATGCAGTGTTCTTCTAACCTACTATACTTCTCACCATTCATGTGTATATCAAATTGCTCAATCTTTCTTGTCTGTAAATAAAAATTCGTGCATGTACCATGTGAGAATGTGTGTGATCCTTTGATGTGAACAAAAGGCTGCTTTCCCATGCCTAGTCATCTCTCTCCTATGTAAATAGCTCCAATTGCCAAAATGTTACTGTTGAATTTTATAAGCCATTTGTGAGAAGGAGAATGCATACTCATTGCAGAATGCTTTCCCATCATATTCGTTGACATGACTTTTAAAGGAGATATTAAAAAATATGCTTTAAGGAAATTAAAATAACATAGAATGAAAGTGCAATTAAAATATTTTGTATGCATTTGGTAGGTGACAATACGTTACATGTTAAACTAAGGGGAAAATTCTGCTGTAGCTAAGACTTTCCTTTCTTTGGTGCAATGTAGTCAGTTAATTTGGTTGGATCCTGGTGCAGTTCTTGGAGAATGTTGGGCTAGATGAGCTGAATGATTTAGTGTGTTCCAAGCTCTGTCCAGGATTCTTTACTTAAGTAAAATTTCTTTGAATGATGCCTGGACTCCTGCACACCTTCCACATTGAACATCTCCCTGCCAGTCACCACAGCTTTACTGTAATGTTATCTGTTCTCAAGCAGGCACGTGTTACACTGTTGAAGAGTCTGTACTGAGGGGAAAGAAAATGTGGTTAGAGTATAGCATAAAAGAAACTGCAGGGGCAAAAATCTCTATTTAGTGGTGAGCTGTCAATATAATTTGTGTTCAGAATGCTTCCAGTACAAAGCAGGGACCTGAACAAAATTCTTCTGTTTGACTCCAGTTCTTATATTTGTATTTGGAGCGATGGCTCCCCATGTCTCTCTTGTCAGTAGTTTTCCAGACCAAATCCTTTTAAATTTTGAGAATATTTTGAGATGTGGATCCAGACTTGAAGTTTAAGTATGTAGGCCATTTTGGGTGTAGTTGGAGTTGGTTGCTTTATTTGCTTTAACATCACACAGTTATCTAGCTCACCCCCATCCTGAGGGGAGACTGCTTTTCTTTCATAAACTTGTAAGAGCTGAAACCGATTTAACAGCTTCCAGGAAGCTTGAGCGTGGTAAACCCAGATTTATAATAATCCAACTATAGTAAGAAAACCCGGGACACTTAAACAGGCAGTAGTGCAAAAAGAGATCCACCTCATTTAGCTGCAAGGTGGCTTTGGGTACTGTGTAGGCATAGGAACCTGTAGGACTATTCTGTCCATTTCCATAGATCAGCAGCAGAGGAGCACATCTACTTACAGCTTTGATGTTCTCCGCTTTTCCCTCCCAAGAGGATTCTGCAAGCTGTTGATCAAATGTGCACCCTCATCTCAGCACCAACAAGGCCAATGTGGTCACACAGGCACCGTCCTTTTAATGAATGGATGATGTTATGCCAATGAGATTTCTAAGTCTTCTTTTCCTCTCTGTAGAAAGCCACTCTCTGCAGGCATTGAGAGCATTGTGAAGTGTTTCCTGTACTAATTGTATACATTTCTTCAATATTTGAAGATACTGTTTCTCTTTGTGTTTCTTGTTAAGAAACCAGACTGCTTCTGTGTCTTCTGCTCTGATATTCCCTCCCATAACGAATTGTGTCAAAAGGACTTACTTATTCTGCATAGATAAGGTTTGACTGCAGTACCAGCAAATTTTAGCATTGTTCTGCTTTCTATCCAGTTTTCTATCTAAATTGACTAAGGCATACAGGAATCAGATTAAGTGACTTCCTCTAAGTCATGCAGTGAGCAGCTCATTTTGAGTAGTGTCCCAAGAGGATACTTGTGGTTCCCAGCCCTTTTCTGTAACCTCCAGACCACATCGTCTCCCCAATGCACAGTGCAATGAATTCAGTCTGAACATTAAATTACAGCTTTGATAATATAGTAAGAGTTCCCTGGACTCCCATATTTGATGTCATTTGAACTTTCCAGTAGAGTTTCTCACTGTGGTTTTTACAGCCTTGCCTATTGACCATGCTTATCACAGTGGGGCCCAGTATATCTAGAGAGGATTTCAAGAGCCACAGCATCTTGTTTGCCAGTTCTCATGCTAGCCATCCAACAAAGTAAAATCTCTGGCTCTTTGTTACCAGAAGAGAATGGCAAGTCATCCTAATGTTTTGTTCCTTCTTTCCCTGACTTTGTCAGTCACTGAAGTCTCTCAGCAAAGGCAAGTTTATGGTGAGCTGTAGACCTCAGAATAAATTTTTATGTGAGACACTCTAGTGGGGAGCTCCATAATCTTGCAGTGGAGAAGGAGATTATGAGAGGGAAACTTAAAACCAGAGCAAGGTCTCTCTTGAGGGAGGCTTTACAAATAAATGCAAAATGTCTTTGGTTGTTTCCGTGGCCATGCAATCCTTCCCATTAGTAGTAATCAGCTTTACATGCGAAGATGCCTCTCTTGATCACCTGGAGTCAATGTACCATTTTATATCCATATGGGCTTCTAAGGAAAACCTCCCTTTGTTGCACTGTGTTCCCTCCTGCAAACTAACAAGAGCTGGGAAAACCAATCATTCGTATGTCCTCTATTTTACCTAGTTTTTAAAACTTGCTTTTGGAACCAGAAGAGAAACATTGCAATTTAGATTTTCAAAAATTCTTTGAATATCTGTAGCTTGCAGAGCACTGAAAAGGGTCTTCTGGCTTGTATGTGATAAGCATAATGTATAAAACTCACTTCCTATGCATTTTTCACTGAAAGGGTGATTGGCCATTGGAATGCGCTGCCCAGGGAGGTGGTGGAGTTGCCGACCCTGGAGGTGTTTAAGGGAAGACTGGATGAGGCGCTGAGTGCCATGGTTTAGATGATGGTGTTAGTGTTGGTATTAGTGTTGGGTTATAGGTTGGACTCGATGATCTCGGAGTTCCTTTCGAACCGTGTAATACTGTGATACTGTGATAAGCAGGGCAGATTCAAATATACATATGTGAAAATTTGAGGTGCCCCATTATAAGAGGGAATGTACCAGCTATGCATTGCCTATGTGAAAATCTTAAAGCTGTTTGTGACTTCTGAAATAAAACTGGCATAAAGCTAATGAACAGAATAGCAAAACCAGTCAGGATAGGTACTCCCTTTTACCAGAAAAAATTTCTTGCGGCCTCACTGATTTCTTGCAGAAATCTATGGAGTACAATTGAAATGTCTCGCTATACAAGGCTGTATTGCAAAAAACTCCCATTTCTTCAGTAAAATGTCACTGATGTTGTTTGAAATTTGCCCTGGAAAAATAATTGGTCTGTCTTCATGTCACTTTACTTGGTGTTTTATTCCTTTTAAAAAGTGAATTGTAAATTCTTAGTGTATTTCATTTTCTAACTTTTTCATGCCTGAATAGAACAAAATTACCTTTCTCTCTTTGTTGTTCCTGAAAATGATGTCAATATGCCCTGGAACAGTCACCTAAAATCAAGTTCAGCTCTTTTATGCAGTACTAGAAGGAAGGTTATCTTCAATCTGAATGGGAATAACTTGTTCTATAAGAGGAAGATAAATAATTTCCATGACATAGCACCATTTTGTTCTCTTAGTCTGATGCCTCTTTAGTTTCTCTTTTCTTGTTATGCTTAACTTCCATATCATCTCATACAAATTGTAAAGATGTAGCAAAATGAGCCAAACAACTGCAGTTAATAATACTCCCAAATGCTCCTAATGGGTGCTCTAGGAGTCAGAATTAATACTTATGCGAAGACAAGATGTTCCCACGCTGAGTGTTAAGTATTATTTCTGCATCTCTGATGTCTGACCGCAAACATCTTTTTTTTGTGCAATCTGTAAAATTAACACCTTCCTTTACTCACCGTCATCTTCCTTCCCCACCCCAATCCATTCAGGATTGACAATGAGGCAGTGGTGTTTACCACCTCATCTGACTCCTATGGTCTCATGTTTACCAGCTGCTGACCTGCCTGGCTTGTGCATGGGGTACCCAGGATTTGAGGAATCTCCCAGCCAAGTAATATGAAACCCCTAAAATCAGACGAGGTTTAGAGAAGCCTGCCTAATGTGGATGAGCCCATTCAAAGCTTAACAGCCACAAATTTATCTTCCTTAAATTTGATCTCTATTAAATTATAGGATTCAGTGCCATCATATGACTGTATTGAGTGCTATAAATTATTATTCAAAAAAATCAGAAGAGAAAATCCTCTATATGATGTTGGAGTTATTTGAAACTACTCCGTTTATAAAATCAACATGCTTTACTAATAGCAATGAATTTTGGTATAAACATCATAGTTTCTTGAACCTCTGTTTTCTGCTACACTTTAGACTATCAATGTTTATACGAAGGAAACAAGCCATAGCATTTAGTCACAGTAAGTACAACGTGTGCATGACTCTTAGCTAGCTAATGGAAAGGAGTTGCCTCTCTTTTCCTCCTTCTTGTTAAATTACTTTAAATATTTTAACTTTTTTTTTAATGTTAAAAGGCAGGAACAGAATCCGTATTTATTTTTTCCTAAACAAGTTGACAGTGACATAGTGGCCCAGAGACATTTCCATCTCCACAGTTCCAGCCGTCCCCACAGCCAATCTAAAGGTCAGTTAAATTTGTACTACTGGAGAAGTTCTTGTTTCCAAGGCTGAGCAGGCTAAACCATGGCACCAAAATGGCTTATATCAAGCAGAGAGACGATTGTTTTGGAGGTAGAAGACAAACCTTGTAGTAACCCTGGCAATTTTTTGTGTACACACGAATGAGCATGATCTGCAGAGAATACATGCCTTTGTGCGCTCTTTTAGCTCAGGCCCATCTCCAGATTGAGATCCCAAGTGGAACATTATCATAACTTGAAGCATTATTTCCTGGAGGGTGCACGTTTCACACACTCTCCTGCTGTGGTTGGGAATGCAAGAGGCATCACTGCAGAGATTGTGCTGTTATATAAGTGATACTCTAAGGAAAGACAACACATCCCTCTCAGGGAAGAGGTCTGAGAAATCCTGACTGTGACCTAGAAAACATGCTGATAGGAGGACTTGTTTACAGCAAGTCTTCATTGAATTAGGAATCTCAATACTGGTGAAGTTTTACAAGAAAACTGGTACTAGTAATTCCTAAATAAACAACTCTTACGCACACTTTTATGCCAAGACAAAGGCTTGATCTCTGGATCCGTGGGTTCTTACAAAATCAATAGAGGCACAGCTTTGCCTGAGAGATCAATGTAAGCTCTGGCTGCTCAGCAATTGGAGTAAAATATTTTAGCAGAGCACAACTCTAACAAAACTGGTCTGAGAGAGAGGAGGAAAAATGCATGCACAGTTTATCAAATCCCTATAATTTATAAGTTTTCCCTTAAATTTATGATTTAAAAGGAGTTCAGGTTTTTCCAGTAAGCCTGAATCAAGACTTCAATCTAGAATTTAATTGTGCTTCAGACCTCTTTCACAGAGGAATTAATTTTTCCACAAGTTAGGAAATACTAGTGCATCAAGCTTTTAATTACTATGCAGTGACATGATGCAGTAGTGAGGGTTTTTTTAAATTGTGAATTTACATTATTGGGGGTGGGAGAAATTAAGAATTTCTCCTACCACAGGAGCTGTATTGCTTTCCCTGTCTCTCAGCATGCCATGCATCATTTTACATCAGTTAAGAGTTTCCTTCCTTATATGTTTTTATTCACAATTGAATTGTGAAAGGAAGACCAAGCTTATCTCATCAAGGACTTCATTATCAACTTCTATCCATTAGAAAGCAACTTAAAATTATCTTAGACTGGCTCCCAGTTTCTCCAACTATCTTATCCTTTTCCTTTTGATGGGAGATATTATTGGCTCTTTCTGCTCTTTCACTATGAACTTCCAGCCAGTAATGCTGTTGTCCCTGCCTTCAATAACAACAATGGATTAATTTACTTGCAACCAGTTTTACGGCAGTAACTGAAAGAAATGTGTGTCTTAACTCACTTTGCATGTGCAGCTCATTCCACCACTTAACTTTTTCGAGTCTCAAGTGTATCTTGTTAGTGCCCTTTGATGATAATGTGATCTGAGGCCTAAGAAACCAAAGAGCATTATTCCAAACTTTCATCAGCTAAAACTTTCTGCAGATTTAGCAGCTGTTCAGCAGCTGATGTGTCACACCAGTTCTGGGTAGATAGATAAATGCAAGAGTCCCTTCATATATTGCTTTGAGGTGTAAAACACAGAGCAAACAGATACCTTCCTTGCTTTTTATTTTTGTTGTTTGAAATTCCTTATTGGCACAGTGTATTCATACTTTTTTTGGCCGCATAGCAATGCAGCTGAAAAAATTGTCACAAAGTTCAACAAAGGGAAAGTGAGAGCTGCCAGGGCTGAGTCATTGCGTGTATGAGAGCTGGGAGGAGAAAGCGTTGGACTGCACTGACAGAGATTCAGAAAATGCTGAGGAATAATCTATCCCAGAGGATGCTGGCAAGCTATCAAGAAGCAAAACAAGAAACAAAATAAACCACGACTCCACAAAGGGATGGAAAGCACCCCCCACAAAGTCAGCCAAAGAACTTTCCATCACAACATGAACATCAATCCAGCTCTCCAGTTTTCCCAAGATGAGACAACCACAGCATTGACACTCTTGGCACTTGATTTAAAATTTTGATCCAACAGATGTTTAATGCTGTGCTTCTTACATGAGCTGGTACACAGGTGCTAATCAGTAGATGCTTGGAACAGCCATGGTGTAATGTTGTGTGCAGCAGAGAGTCAGGTGCTGGACAAGGGAAGGGGGAGCTAGAGGCGATAGTGTGGCAAACAGGCAGTGACCTCTCTGACAAGTGTTCAGTCCCATAGCACCTGAATGAGGGCACAGCATCTGCAGTGAGAACAGCCAGGTTAAGACAAGAGCTGAGCGATCACTAGACAGGCCCAAGTTCAAGTAAAGAAGTCAAGGCACAGTGAAAGTTCAGGAAGGTGCAAAGCCACGTACAGTGTAACTATCATAGAGTTAAGAGAACGACCAAATGAATCTCTGTCCAATGGGCAGAGGTTGTCTGAGTGGAAAGCCCAGGTGAGTCTTGACACAGCTCTGCTTCTTACTCCTTCTGCGTTTTTATGTAACTCTACTTCAAGGTTATACTCTGATGCTGTGTGGCATCAGAGCAGACTTTGGACATAAGCAAATGGACCTTTAAAGAAGGGAAGAGGTTGTAGAAGAGAATTATATAGGAGACATTTCAAGACATCAGTTTATCTTGTACTCAACAGAAAGAAATATTTTATGGCCTTCAGGAACATGGAAATTTGTTCCATAACACTGTGCATAAATTCACAAGATAGTGTGTCTTTTAGGCCTTCTGCTCTCATAGAATCACTTCATAGAATCATAGAACGATTTGGATCAGAGGGGACACTGAAGATCAACCAGTTCTACTCCCCTGCAACCTTTCACTGGATCAGGTTGCTCAAAGCCTCATCCAACCTGGCCTTGAACACCTTCAGGGATGGGGCATCCACAACTTGTCTGGGAAACCTGTGCCTCACCACCTCGCAGTAAAAAAATTTCCTCCTAAAATCTAATCTAAATCTCCTCTCTTTGAGCTTAAAATTATTCCCCCTTGTCCTATCTCTGCACTCCCTGATAAACAGCCTCTCCCCAGCTTTAATGCAGTACTGGAAAACTGCTATAAGGTCTTCCCAGAGCTTTCTCTTCTCTAAGCTGAATAACCCCAGCTCTGTCAGCCTGTCCTTGTATGGAGGTGTAAGTATTTTCTCCTTGTAAGTGTTCCTGCTAGGGATGTATCTTTACCTCTATGTATAAAGAGATGGTTGTAGTCACAGTTAATCAGCTCTCTGTCTCAAAATGCAAGACCGTTTGAGTGTCTTCAAGGAAGACATAAGGAACCCTCTAGTAAATGGCTATAATACAGCTTTACTTTCTGTGCAAGTTCCTTCCTTGTCTGTTACTTTTTGCGCAAACTTTCCATTGCTTTATAAAATAAACTCTTTTCTTATACACTAGACTATGAATTTTTAAATTGTATATCTGAATAAGGTTCATAAACTTATTGATAACTGTCTTGGTTTCTTTCTTTCCAAGTTCATGTATGCCTTAAAGTATTGAGCTCCATTCTCTCATGCCCTGGACAACCTAGCTGAACAAGCAAAGGAGATACTAACACCTAGGACTTTACAGGATTAGACGGAGCTTCATTTAATATTGAGGCTTTATGATAATCATGTTGTTCTGGATCACTGCCTGCGAGTCATGTGGAATACTTTGGCCTTAACTGTCAGTTTATTTCTTTTTTCTAGTTTACTTAAGGTTACTATGCAGCTGGGGTTGGATTTGTCTTTTTTAATGAATGGATTTTGATTCATTCAAATAAAGAGCAATGTCTTTGCTAAGCACCTCAATTTGTATATTTGTGCTTTGGAGTCCATTTAACAAAATTAAGTTTTGAGAAAAATCCTTGTTCTAGAGTTTTTTGTCACTTCGCTAGATTGAATGATCCTTTGATATCGTTTTTCTTCTGTCCTCAGTGATTCCTTCCTCAAGGACGTTGCATTTATTGTATGATGGCAACAGTTCATTAGAAACTCCACTAGAGCTTGAGTTGTGTCAAGCCAGGCTCATATGTTTTCAGGGCAAGAGTCAGAATATCCTCTCCCCTGTGTGCTCCAGAACGAGCTGTTCCAAGAAACTATCCTCCAACGGTCAAGCTTTCTGATATAACACAGATTTAGAAGACAGCAGTAGAAATCCTACTCTATGATTTTATTAGATTCTATTATCCCTTTCATCTCCCAGCATTTTGTGCTAAGTAGTGTTCTTAGTAGAGGTCAGTGCTAAGAAACTCATGAAAGGTACTATAGTTGTTTGAAAATTGAAATCTGTAGTTTTCACTGTATGGTTCTGGCTGCACAAAATTCTGATAAGCTTCCCTGAATCTTTGAAATGTTCCTTATCTCTACAATCCCCATCATCCTTCTGGCTTCCATTGAGGAGTTTCACAAAGAATAACTACAGTTGAGCAAATATATGCATTCCTTCATTCTCTAGTCAGTAGAGAGAAAGAAGTTATTTTCAGTAGGAAGCTGCATTGCTAAAATGGAGAGGAACAGACTTTTCTAGAGCAATTTCATTTGGCTATACAGGGAGCAAATCATTAACTTGAAGGAATTCATGCCATTGCAGTGGTGCTGTTCTTTGTTACAGTCAGACTGTGATTCTTCATATAATGGTCATCCTGTGGGTCTGAAGTTTCACAGTGTCTTAAGAACTCCAAAATGTTTTGCTTCAGCCTGGCTAAAATAGCCATAAAGAAATGTCTTCAAGACCTGAGAAAAAAAGCAGGGATCCAGAGTATGGTAAAAGGCAAACATGAAAGCTTTCCTGTAGCCCCTGTTGCTGTTGGTTCCATACAAAGCATTTGTCCAAATTAAATACAATACTTCAATACAATTGTCCAAATTAAATAAAATAGGAAGATAGAGCTGGATTTCTTGGCATGCTGAGAATTTTTCTGTTCTTCCCTGTGGAGCAGGAAACAATAAGCGAATAGCATTGTGTGATGACCTAGTGCCCAGAGAAGTATTTATGCAGCAGAAGGCCTGGTATGGTAAAAGGAAAGCTGCTTATAATGATCCTCTGAGCAGATGTGCTGTCACCTGAGTAACTGGCTGGCAGATCTCATCATCGCAACACGGGCACCATTTTTGTGTTTATCAGAAAGATGAGATCATGCTCTAGAGCAAGCCTTTTGCTGTAGGATGTGTATCTACACTGATAGAGTCAGGTTGTACACTGATAGAGTCAGGTTGGTTTTGAGAGCTCTCTTGACATGACCTTCCCTGCAAACTTTATTTCACAAGTCATGGTTACCCAGACTGCAAGCTTCAAGCAGTGACTTTTTAAGCCAAGCCTCATTCTTTCCTCTATCAGTGCAAGTGAGTGCACTGACATTCACAGGGGCAGTGCAGAGGATAATCGTACTTCTGGAGTTTCCAGAACTGTGTGGCAAGTTCGAGACCTGGCCCCATTTCTGGGTGAGGAAGCACCTGTAGTTCCCTGATGCGTTAGTTTGGGGATTTTTGTGGTAGTATGTCCAATGCTTATATTTTGATATATTTGAATGGTCCTTTCAATTGGTTTTATTACTTTTTATTTAATATAATTTTCCCACTTGACAGAAAAATCAAATATACTTGTTAGAAGATCTCTTTGGCACTTTAAGGATTTTATGTTAAAGAAAACAGGTTTGAGCAGCCAAAGAGGAGTATCATAGAAGACATATTTCAGTGTGACATTTTACTGAGTTGGAAGCAATTTTGGGGGCAAAAGAAAGCTTAGAGAAACATTTTTTTCAAAAGTAGTGGTAATGATATGTTTTGTGCTCTGTATAGGCTTTCTGTGTTTTAGGGTGTTCTCATAAACCAAAGCTCCTGAGCTTCATTGTCCTGACTGGCTAATGGGGGAAGAGCAGGCAGGGAGCAATGGGACCATAGACATCTGCCTTCTCAGAACCCTGAATCCTTTTCTGCTGGCCTAGCAGTCCTCCACAAGAATTGTGCCGGGAAAAGCCTTGAACATTTAGAACATTGGAAACAGGAGCTATAATGGGCCTCTTATGCTCTTACCTCTGTATCAAACCTCTTATTTTTGGTTTCAGGATGATTCGGTTTCCCATCTGTGCAGCACAGTGCCTCAGGCAAGCTGGCAGGAGCCTGGGCATGTTTCCAGTAGAAGATGAGTTTCTGTTGTAGTTGGCTTTTTACTGTTGCTAAATGCTTTGATTTTGATAAATCAGCATTTTCCTATGGAAAAACATTCCTTTGGATAACTTCCAGTCAGAATGAAACCAAGATTTAACTTATTGCAAAATCCCTTCAGAGCAGTATTTATTCTGTGTAGCTGTACTTATAAGCAATTTCACCCTTCCTTACTTTCTCTGCCTAGTGAAAAAAAATTAAACAACTGCAAATATCTTTGCTCTAGGTGTGTATATATAACAACAATGTGTATTTTTGCTTCTGGAAAGGTTATGTGGGGTATAATGGTATAAATATAACACCTGGAAAGGAGGTAAAATTATTTCAGATGCATTGAAATGGTGTATTTTGAGACCTTATTTTGCAGTGTAGCAATATCAGAGGTAATTGAAAATAAAAATAGATTAAACAATTTAGTATTTGTTTTGCAATTTCCTTGTAAAATAGACTTAAAGCTAAGCACATCTTAATGAAAATCATAAATTTGATCAGACATTTGTGAACATATTTTTATATTCAGCTTTGGTTGATTTTGACTTTGTGTTTCTTCTGGCTGTCTATCCTGGACCAAAGCACAGCTCAAGCTATTGGAAGTATAACCATAAATCAGAATGTGCTTGAGTAGCATTCAGAGCCATAAAACCAGCCCTTCTCTTACGTGCATCTGTGAGCATAGAGGTGTGAACTCGACCATTATCTTGGGCTTATAATCGTGGGCTGGCAGCTGGACACTTGTCATGCAAGTTCATATCCTTTCTTTCACAAATTAGTAATTTTCTTAAAATAAGCATGGTTATACTAAGTTTGATTGCATGTGTAACTAGTGTAGTCCCTTCCTCTTTATTGGATTAACAACTTAATGCTTTTGAAAACCCCTGCTCCTACAGGATTTGCACAGGCTTTTTTCCAGTCCACATCAGCTGCCTACCTAGGATTCAATTAAGCCATAGCTAATCCTTTTGCCTTCAGGTGAGGTGGCAAGTTATGAATCAGTCGGTGAGCTTTGGCATCTCTTTTTAAGCAATTGAATTTGATGGATAATTTCCAGCTTCATCTGGGAAGGCTGTCTTTGAATAGAATTAGGTAGGGAAACGTTTATCACTTAAGTTGCAATTCAGAGACCAAAGGCAATGCAACTGAATGTGCTTCTATGATCCTCAAGTTGAGCCTGCAATAGCGATGTAGCTGCAAGAGGCATGTCCTACATCTGAGGAGTATAGAATTACAGACAGACTGGAGCTGGCGTGAGTTATCTGTGACTACACAGGCTCTGCCACTCAGAAATAAGGGATTTTTAATGGCAGTGTTGCTAATGGGTGGCTGCAAGGCTTCTGAGTGCATTTTCGAAAGATGGAAGAAGTTTTCGCTCTCTCTCCAATCAGCGATCCCTGAAGACTTTATCCCTTCACACATTTAAAAGAACTTGTTGCTTAATCTCTTTTATTCCTCCGTATTCCTCCTTTTGGGCCTGCCTCATTGTTTATATCAAGTGCAGACAGAAAAAGAATACCGTAGTTAATAGTGGTAGAATGAGGGATGCCTCTGAAAATGAACAGTAGCAACAGGAAAGATAACATCTCTTTATTTACCGTGTGCCAAATTGAGCAGGAAAAAAATAGAAATCTGAAAAAATGAAAAAAATTTGTTCATAACTTCTATGGTTCTAAGCTGCAATAAGCGCTCACAAACATACCACAGTTACCTGGAATTACTTAAAGTAGGTGTTTGTTACACTATATATAGCTCTGGAACCAATGAACACCGGGAACTGTGGAATTTAATTAGCTTTCCTTTAATTGGAAAGAAATCTGAGGCATTAATTTTCAATAAGAGTTGCCCAATGTCCAAGTTTGTTCAGATTCGGAATGAGAGATTCATATCTTTCTTTAATTGGAGGCTCATTTATTTGGGAGATTGTATGTTAAGAGGGATAAAACTGACTTTGTCCCCATGTAGCAGTCACATAGGATATAATTTAAAGGAGTCACTTTCAGCGCCAAACCCAGTACCCGGATTTCCTAAGAGCATCTGCGTTCACATCATGGAGTTCACTAAAGAAGCTGTCTCAGCTTCATCTGTTCAGTTCTGAGTCTGAAAGTCACCAAGTTGAATATGTGACCATTGGTGTGTTGTTGGTTAGGAAGGCAGCGTGCCACGAGCCATGCTGACAGCAAAATCTACTGGTAAACAACCTGCCTAAAGTGTGAATGGGAAGGCACGGGAATGAAAGAAGAACATGGAATCACAAGAAGGAGGGGTTTCTCTTCACCTAGATCTGTGGATATTCGATGTGCCTAAAAGTGCACTGGCTTAAAGAAGCTGTTCCAGTGCTCTGCACTCTTTAAACAAATTTTTTTTACTTTTTTGGGGGGGGGACAGAAGGAACCCAATATTACTGGAAAAATTCCCAGGAATAGGATTGAAATTACTTTTCTCCTTCTCAAAGAAAAGGCTCCTTTTCAGTCTCTGGCACAATTTGGCTGGTCTGTGGAGTGCAAAGTCCTTTCAAATCTTTTGATGCAGGTGAGATCAACTTGTTGCAGGATTAAAGCTTTCCATTGAAGACTTTGACGCTTTTTAAAACACTGACCCAGCATATCCACTACAGGCTGTGTATCCAGTGTATTGTGTAGGCAAAATTATATATGTGAATATTTTTGTAATACATGTATGTAGCCATAATTTTGTAACAATCTAGACATTCCTAAAGTTAATCCAAGATGCCTAAAGAATCCAAGCGAGGTTCTTTGGATTTTCTGCAGGCTGTGAATACTGCAAGTACTCCTCTTCTAGGTCAGTATGGTTACTCTGCATCTGAAGGGAGCTTAAATAAGCAATCAGTCAAATTGTTTTTCCGTAGTTACTTTCAGTAAACTTACATTTTGGTTTTATCCCATTTAATTGAAACTATGGCTCATGTTTACAGTTAAGGTGGGTTTGTATAAATCTTTAAGAAATGTGTTGAACCTGGGTAAGTTAGGCTGCTTTCAAATGATTTAATGCTGACTTCTGCTGTTACCGAAATCTTAACTTGTGATCAGCCATCAGTGTTTTCCTATCATGCAGAAAAATTACAGTACTTAGGGAGGGAAGTTGTGTTTGGATAATGGACAGCTAAGTAAGGAGCAATTTTTTTTTGTTTCATACCTATTTGGTAGTTAAATAAATACTATAGAAGGTGCCTTGGTTTCTGAAGATAATGAAACAGTTTGTTAACAAGAGAAATGGTTTAAAATAATCCAGCTATTTTAGCAATGTGTGCAGAAGCTTTGGAAAATTTTCTACAATTTATTTTTTCTGTGGAAAAACAAGTTTTTGAACAACCCAGCTCCAGTTCCCAGCACCGTTCCAGGCCAAACTATTCTGAATTGGCCCCAGAACCAGATGTCTTTTTTGGTTCAGATCAGAATGGACAAAGACTGAGCTTTCAATAGTAGCTTGAGTTTTTCAGCTGTTTGCAGCTGCTTTGATTTTGTGCTTAAATCGCCGACAATCAGTTGATGATTGCTGTTCCCATGGATATTCAAATTCCCAGTGTGTGAAATGAATTGGTATACAGCAGAAAAGTAATCATAGCCTTAATCCTCTGTTCTGTCCCTGATGCAAAAAAAAAAACTAAGGAGAAGGTGAACATCTTCATACGACATTTTGCCTGGTTTTAATATTAGATTTACATTTAGTAAAATAGCTTTTACTAAGAATATTGACCTATGGCAATAGTTTAAGTTGAAGACAGGCCAGAATTGTTCTGTGGTGTTCCCTGACATAAATATAATGGGTTGAAAAACCAAAAAGAAAATCGAATATTGTGTATCAAACTGTTGCTCAACCCACCATCAGTAATCAGGGGAAACTTTACACAGCTGCTTCTCAGCAACTCCTAATAATAAAGTATATTACTACCTTCCTGTATGCAACAGTAATATTTTTACGTAGGTGACCAGCAGGACCCGGGTGTTAAGAAAAGGGTGAATATTTTCTCACTTTTTTCTTACTAAGGGTTTTGTTGCTTTATTCCTCTTCTAATTTTGAGATTATTGACAATATTTGTTCACTTGGGGAGTGTTCTGCTGGAGACCTTCACCCATACTTTCCATGCAGTTCCCTCTAAATACTTTCCTCTCTGGTGGAAATGAGGATACTGTGGGGTGGTTGGTGTGTTCAGTAGGTCTTGCACTAATATGGAGTTGGGATGCAGCTGTTGAAGCAGTAATATCCAGAGACTCAGAGCATTCCTGGGGCACTCAACCTAAAGCTGGTGTCCAAAGGGCAAGGTAGGATTCAGGATGACGCCCGGCACTGGGGAAAAATTATCACCTGACTTCCACAGTACTTTCTAATTTCGTTATTAAGTATTAGCACTTATTTCTTGAATATTATCCATGATTTTGAATACTCTAGTTTCTTATAACTAGGTCTATACAACCTCAATTAATCTCCCTGAGCTGACGACATTATATACTCCATTCCACAGCTACCACAGGGATTTCTGTAGGGCTCTAGTGTTCTTCTGTGTAGAAGACAGCCAGCTTTTGAGATGAGAGGTTTGTGTAGCAAAGAGGCTATTCATGGATGTCTCTCTAGTTTGCTGCACACATTGGAATGGACTTCAGAAGAAAGTGAGAAGTAGGGGAAGAGGAGCTACAGGCATTTTGGAGAAACAGGACTGTGTCTTTGCCACAGAGCTCTGATATTATACTGGTACAATCACTTAGAACCCTGACATGTTATGATACGTACAGTTATTGCCTCAGTGTGAAGCAGTGATTTACAAAGACTAGATCATGAACTGCAATATTCTCTTCCCCTTGCCAGTGTCCCATCTTCATTATCTTACTGCATTTATAGAGAGATCATCTCTTTGTCCCATCAGATGTCTTGCAGAAGGACACCTCTCAGGTGACAAGTACTCTTTTCCACACTGCCATGTGGAACTTTGCACCCTATCATAGAATAGAATCATAGAGGAGTTTAGGTTGTAAGAGACCTTTAAAGGTCATCTAGTCCAATGCCCCTGCAGTAAGCAGGGACATCTTCAACTAGATCATGTTGCATTAAGTCCTGACTGCATTTGAACTGGTCAGGCCTTGGGGTGAGCCCTGGGCAGAAAACTCTGCTGAGAATCAGTTGCTGGAAAGATCTTTGTGATGCTACTCCCTGGACTGCATCTGCCTTAGGAATTCAAAGCTGCTTTCTCTAGGCACAGAAGATGCTTTAGTATACTTAGTGGGTCTTATCATGGTAAATAGTTGTATCTGTAGCCTCTGCAGTCACAACTGTAACTTACTTTGGAAAAGAAAAGCTGAGGGTCTCAGTACCACGACTCCCTGCTGTGAGTGATTTGCTGTGCAATACCCCTCACCCCTACCTGATACTCAAGGCAAGGCATCTGTGCTAACAGATAAAGTATCTGTTAACGTTTATGTCTACACTGCCCTGTGCAGAGCTGGATATTTCTACACACATGATTCCTTGGCAGAAATCTTGACAGCGTTAAAAATCTTGTATTTATTTTTCTCTGATATCTGTGTAATGCAAAGATAACCAGCCAGGACAGAGCTCTGCACCAAGAGAGCTGCAGTGAAGCTGCCTGAGCTGGCTCTGAACAAGTTCATTTGAGTGTGTTTGCCTATGGAGAGGGAGAACTTCCTCAGCTGGCTTAAAGGAGGTCTTAAAGTCTGGAGCATAGATGTGAAGGTTCCAGCTACAGCTGATGGAGAAAGAGCAGCTCCAGAGTGTGACTCAGGTCTGTGTCGCTCTGCACAGCTGACTGTCTCTCCCTGTTGACTGAGGAGCTCAGCTTCTGATTGAGGCACTTGGTGTGAATCTCCCTGTCATCCCTGTAACGTAGCCACAAGGCAGACCTTCTGAACATACAGTATTTAGATTCCTTATTTCTGTTCAGACCACGCGCTCCTTTTGCTTTCTTTGGCTAGGCCAGGCATTTTTTTAGTTTGTATTTTTGGTTAACCTGTTTATTAACACAAGGTGATTAAAGAGTATTGCATCTCCTTAGTGCTCTGTTAGATTAACACACCAGCAAGCACTTGCTATAAACACTGCATATCCTCGTCATGTGGTGTTTTGGCTAAAGTTCCAATGAAAGCCCAGTCTCTTGCTATTCAATATTAAGCAGGAAGGGATATAACTCAGTGCAACTACTGTTGTGAGTTAAAGATGTCAGATTTCCATGAAGCATTCACGTGGAGTAAAAAATAATATAGACCAAGACTATCAACTCATAAATTGGCTTAGCTCCAGGGGATCCATATGAATAAGCTGCAAATCTGACACACAATATTACAGCATCAGCTAATGCGTAACAGTGATATGAAATCTAGGGCTTGGCCCATCATCATGTGGGCAAACCAGGCCCTATCTCTAAATCATTTAGATGTTAGGTTATATAAACAACTTATTCTGTGCAAAGAAAATACACTTTTTTTTCCTTTTAGTTGACATATTATGCTCATATGTAGCATAAGTAGCAAGTTAAATTTGATTCATATGCAGTGTTTGGTTCAAAGCCTTTTGGGTGTAATTCCAACCAGGAAATGTGAGGAATAGGGAGTCAAAAGAAGACTGACGGGGAAAAGTCCTATTCGTACACGAGAAGAAATCATTCTGTAAAGAAAGGTGCTTGCTATTTCACCTTTGGATTTTTTCCTCTCCTACCTCTGTCTGAACTCAAGTTACATCCAATAATGTTTTAAAGAGCAGTCAGCTGTTCTACATTGACTTGGGGTTGGTTTTGGCAGGAATCTTGTTTCTTTTCCATAGCTTGGAAAGAAGTGGGTGATTTTCTTCTGTGCTTTTATTGCTACTGATAAATAATCCAGGATCTGCACCTTGGGTAGCTCAGTCATCAGGGTATTTCTAAAAAGTAATCACTCACCAGAACCTCCAAGCAAGTTGGATAAAGTTCAACTGTGATGGCACCTAGACTCTCCTAATTGCTTGATTTTAGGATCAAGACTTTCATCTGTTCTAGTTAATGTGGAAAACAGTGAGCTATGGCTTTTAATTCTACAGGGAAAAAAACCAACTGATAATAGGTTCATAATTGCTTTATTTTTATAAAAGTAGGAATATTTTGGAAAAACAGCATTGAAATATACAGCCTTGCAGAAGATTAATTACATTTACCCTGTTTCAACTGGAAGAGGTCTGATTAAAAAGAGGAAAAAACTCCTGCTGAGATGGAAAACTATTTATCCAGCCAAAGAGAATGTAGACATAGAACAGTCCTCTAAATCATGCAGACCATTGTAAAAAAATAGAACTTAATTTTTTCTAGATTTAAAAAAATCATAACAAGAATTTCTTGGGCTAGAGCAAGTTAAAATAACGACTTTTTTTTTCAAAATAAACAAGATGTTGACAAGGGAATCAGTGTTGTTTCCAACTGCAATACAGAACTCAACACAGCTCCTTTTTATGCTTCTTAGCAGGACTAGCTTTTCTATGTTACTCTCACTAGCCAAGTCTCTAACTTGGGTATCTCATCTCACACCTTCTCTTGCTGCTTAAATTTATGCTATTTTTCCTCCTGTTTCTCTAATTTTTCTCCCAAGTATTTCAGTTGCCACCATCTTCTAAAAGTTTTCTGCCATCTAAACTGCTCCTTCTCGATAACTACACTGTTGATTTGTCCCGTACATGCATTTTTCTTCCTTCTCTGCTGCTTTTTAGTTGCACAGTGTCATTTGAGGTCTCTAATCTCTTCCAAACCACTGCAGGAGCCTCCGAAGTTTGGTAGCACTTTCCTCTCTCGTATTGTGAAAATGAAAGTTTAATCACAACACAGCTTCCCCTCTGTAGTCACTAAACTACAGGAATTGTGCTGTTTGATCATGGTTATAGCTGGGTTGGGCTGTTGTGTTTTTCAGTGACTCTGTGATGAAGTCACTTACCTGATTGGAGGTTATTCTCTCTAGAGCCAGCTAAAGCATTAAATCACTCTCTCCTGCTGAGCTGCAGCTTGAACAAGTAATTTGATGTGGTGAATGGCAACAGTCTATTCTGTTCATTCTTGACCTCCAGAGCTTTGATTGAACGATGTACCATTTGCATATTAAACTTATATTTCTCCCATCAGGCACCAGATCGATTACAGTGGATTAAAACATACAGTGTTGTTTTATAGGCCTGGTGGATGTCAGTGTGAGAGAGTAGTAAAATTGCTTATGTGAAGGAATAAAAGGTTTCACTTACTCATCTCTTTTCCAACAGGATGGACACCTGGGATTAGTATCTCATTGTAGTTGCTCATGACCTTGGCCTAGTGTTTCATCCACATAACTCTGCTGGTAGGAACAAACAGATAATCTCTCAAGCAGCAGCCAAATGAAAAATAGTAGGTACTGAAAATGAAATTAAATTCTACTCCTTTTTCATATAAGCAATGACAACTTAAACAAACAAACAACCCAGAGTGTAACCCAGTTATGTATCATCATGCTCATGTGCACATGTAGAAAGGGATATGATCCATCTGGCATATAGTTCCTCCTGAGAACAGGACTTTCTTTAATAGTGGGTTTTTTATAGCATTTGCTTTCTACACTTGAAGATCAAGTTTCCTCCTGACTCAGTAGGGATTTGAAATTGGGTGAAAGTTGCCTACAGATGAGGAAAAGGCATTGGGCTTGTTTTGATGCCCATTCTTGAAGGGAAGGTGCAAGTTTCTAGTACTCTCAAGATTTACTCTATAGCTTTGCCTAATACTCGTTAGTTGAAAAAGGAAAACATGTTTTATAATAGTGCTTTGCAGGGAGGTTTAGCAGTGCCTGTATTACTGGTCTTTCTGTGAGAAAAATACACAGTTAAAACTCGTTCATTCATACAAGTTGTAGGAAGAGTTAATGAAACTTTAATAAACTCTTCAGAGGTGTCAGTCTTTTTAAGGGCTTTGTCAGGTTCAAGAAAAACTATGAAGCCTCAGGTCCATATGCCATTGGATCCTGGATGCTCAGTGATTATTATTGTATGTCCATGGAAAACCAGTGGAAAAGGGGTTTGAGCTGGCCTATGGGGCCAGCTGGAGACCCACAACTTTTTTGTCTGATAGAGAAATCCCACTCTTTTTGTAGACAAGTATGTGGGAAAGCAATGCTGCGGGAGTTATAGAGAGGACACGGAGTGCATTTTTTTAGATGCGAGCAGTCAAGATACTGTGCTTTAAAACACAAAGCAAGAGAAAATGATGAAGCCACATTAAGTCCAGCCTGGTAGCATTGATCCATTGCCAAGCAGCTTGCACAGGAGTCCAGCAGTCTCTCAGCTCTTTGGTGATAACAAAGTTTCTTTTGCCGGCAGATCTTCACTAAGACATAGAGGAAGAGTTTGGTACAGGTTACAGGGTGTATGATGGACAGAACCGTAGTCAAGGAGATCTGGTAACTCACCACTGAAGTATCTGTTCAGACCTTGATTTCTCTGTCTGCTCAAAACCAACCTTGTTATTTTATTATTGGGGATTTCACTAGCAAAGACTTTTTAAAAGCCTAACGAGAAACACTCAGCAGCCTCCGCAATGCTGTTGGGAACTTCCCAGCCTCCTGTGACAATACAGTGCAGGAGGATACAGTGTCATTTTATGAACAGAGCCACATTCGTGATCCTGTCTGAAAGGCCTTTTGTTAAAAAAGAAACAGCATTTTTAAGTGGGCTGAGGGTCTGCGTTCAATTTCCCCTTTTCCTTCATTTCTCCTCTGCAGTACTTCACAGGTTTCTTGTTTTTCTCTGAGCAGAAGCCCTATTTTGGAAGCTGTGAGTTCAGCTGAAACCTGTCTCTGTAAGTTCTTGGAAATTTCTTCATTGTCAGAGCTCTCTCTGCTTTGCTCTTTGACACAATATTCTTTAAAGTGTAATATTCTCTCAAAGGAGTATTCCCTGAAATTAAGCCCCAAACGACATGAGATTGGCATGTGAATCCTCTAAAGCTGTATGAGTCATGAATGCTTTTTCCCTCCGTTTGGAATCATGTCAACTTGCTTAATCTTCTTTGCTGTTTGGCTTCATAGATGTGATAACTGAGCTTCAAATTTTATATAAAGAACAGAATAGATTGGTATCTACAATTAAAAAAGAAGTCCAGTATCACATAAATGAGAGACGTGGAAACAAGTACAGTGACATTCCACTTCCACTATGGTAGACTCAGAGAAGCTGTTTATGGAGTGATAACTTCTCCAGATACTCTAATGGACTCCACACACAAACCTCTCTGACTTGGGGTTTCTTGTGTCAAATGGAACCAAGCACATTGTATTTATCTTAGGGACTAAAACTGTGAGGTTACAGGGGCAAGTGCAGCTGGAAGAAGTCTTTCTTGAGACATCAGAAGATGCACGGATTTTTACACATTCTCTTAGTCAAGACTGCTTGCTTGTTTTTTTTCATCTAGTCAAGTTCAGTTATAATAATTATAAATTGCCTACTTAAATCCCTTTTGCTGTTCAATTAGTTGCTATATTTTTCTCATGCTTATTCTTAAAGCATAACTCTTTGCTTTCTTCAACAACTGTTGTGCTTCAGTGCAGATTAACCTCTCTTCCTAATGAGGAGTGTGAGCGTGGTTGCTTTCTACATGTTTTTTATGATCACAATCACTTGCAAATGGCTTTAAGTTCTATGGGACAAAAGACAATACATAAATATGTGGTTATGATTATTATGGATATGATATAAGAGCTGGGTGGGAAACTAGAAATACTGTCTTGCAACAGCTTTAAGGTTTTGAAATTCCTTGTTGGAATGTCATCAAACCTTTCACTGTTGGTGAAGAAGAGCTGTTGAAACATCCATTTTCTTATTCCCAAGATCAGACTTTTTTTTTTTTTAATTTGGGATCTTTATGACTTCATTTGAGACCTTAGGCACCTACCCTAACTAAACTGAAAGTGTCATTATATAGCATTTTATTTAAAAAAAAATGTTTTGTCAAAAATGTCTTGATGAATTGTTACACCAGGGTAACAGAAGAAAATAACATCACATATTCTTATGTTTTGTTTGGTCAAATATGAACTTGCTGTACTTTTAGAGCTTTTGAGATGAAATGAGATTAGTAAACAGATATATAAGGTTTTTCATTTTGAGTGCGTGCCTTAAAAGAGAGTTAGTATTAGGCCAGTTTGAATGTTACTCACCCTTGGCTTTGTGAACTGTTCCCTTTCTTCACTCATGCACACGACCCTTGGCTACATTTTCAGTACCAGAGAAAGCAGATCTTTAAAACATGTGGAAAGAACCGTCAGACTATGCCAATATGCAAAATATGTTGTGTTGAAATGGAATTATTAGGTTATTAAGTGACCTCTGTGCCAGTGGTGGGTAGATAACTGTGTCTTAAAAACTGAAAGTTTCTCTCCATTCCCCAAAAAAGAGAATGTGAGAAAGCAGTTGTGAAAGATTTCGAAGGTCTTTTATTAACTGGAGTTTTTAAACGTGTCCAGAAAGCAAGTTCTACAGGGCTGTCTGCACGTAACTGGGAGCACAGGGTGAGCAGCTCAAGAAAGGTGCGTGAGGTGTTAGGAAGGAATGGAAATTTCTTAGTAAATAGTTTTGTTGCTGTTATACAGGTATGAATCCAGATTTTGTTTTTTGCATCCTTAAACTTTACAGGAGATACTGCCTCCAAATCTTAGTGGTTTAATTGGGCTTTTTTTTTTCCACAAAAGTACTAACCAGCCTCATGTTGAATGTGGAAAAAGAAATTAGGCTGGACTCTGTACTTGGAGCCTGTCTAGATTTCTGAATGTAAAGATGCCATCAGATTCATGTGCAACTTGCCTGCTAATGTTTTTTTCATCATACTGCTAAGCATCAGTTTGAAAAATGTGTGTCTTTCTTCTCTCCAGTAACGATTGAGCATATTGTAGGTGGCCAGTGCTGAAAAATCTGTTCACAGAAACAAGACAGACATTTTACCTGTGGCCAGGTGATGATTCTCTTGATGATGGATCTCAAAATGTTAACTCTTTTGGTTTTGCTTTTAGGGGGATCATGTAAAATTTCAGATAATTACGAGCTCATGAGATGCAAAAACTCTGAATAGGGATTGTCTGAGTTCAGGGTTTCCTATATCTTGTCTGGACCAGGAATATCTTGAGCATTGCTTCCCACCAGCCCTTGTTGGAAGCTTGGAGGGAAGAGAGAATGGTGGAGGTGAGGAGGTGCAATGAACAATGATGTGGTAATATCTGGGACATGGCCATGTGCTCTGGCTGTTTGACGTTGTACGCTCCAGTGTCTTTCAAAGCAGAAACTCCACCTTTTCACTGCAAGACTGGTCTTTGCCTTCTTGAAGCCCTTCCCTCCACATTCCCTGCTTTGGCTAAAAACTGCCAGGAGCAAGAGCACAAAGAAAGTGACTGGAGTAGAAAGGACAACCTGAATGAACAGAAACAACCTTCTGCATTGTTTCTCCACATTTCTTGTTGTGTTTTCATATTTCAATTGTTTGGGTTTTTTTCCTCTTGCTTTTAGGACCCCAAGCCCCACAGCACAGTGACTGCAATGCAGTAGGAAATCAGCTAGAGAGGTGACAATACTCTAACATACACAGAATTAGCAAGGAAGAAAGGATGAAGATATTTCTTTGTAACAACTAGTTTAAACATAACTAGGCTTGTCTACCTCTCCTCCTCAGGTAGGACGGTTTCATTTGTTTCATCTTGATGGCTAAATCCCTTTAAGCCTCCCAGAATTTTACTCCTATGTTTCAAAGAGCTCTGTGAATACAGAGTGAAGACACATGTAAATATGCAGTGAAGTGTCACCCTAGTGTTTCTTACATTGTGCACTTGCCTCAGATGATTTGAGTGCCTCTCCCTTGGTTCATTTCTCTAGTCCTAGTCTTGCTATTGTTTTCTTGGTCTAGCCATTCTTGGTCTGTTGCTCTTGTTATTGGTGTTCCCTGTTCCATATGGTCATTATTTCAGGATTTTTTCACTTCCAGACCCTATAGATCTTGCTCTTCCACTTGACATTGCTCTCTATCTCTATAGCATCTTGAATCTTCTTACATATTGCATTTTCACCACACAGATGGCGTGACAATACTCCCTTGCATGCCACATGAGAGCCCAGGATCAGATTTTTCACGTTTCCCATAGTTTATGTTTGTGTACGGATTTTGTATCGTCTTGAAAGACAACTTCTCTGTCCTTCACTGGCCAGATGAAGATGAGATTTTAGCGGATTCATAGGAAAGGCATGGGGCCATATCCAGGCTCAGTATGTCCAAACTAGTTGTAAACTGTGGTCTGTGTTGTATCAGCATGGTCTTGGGTCAGTATGCAGTGGCATATGAATCTCAAATACTATTTCTTGCTGCTGGTGTTCCCAGACCTGTAGCTGGAACCCACACTGGAAGTGTGGTTAAAAGTATAGCCAGTGGGACTACAAATATGAGTGAATGCAACCCAATTGCCTTGTAGAATTTGTAGATTGACTCCCCCTCAATTAATCACTCATTAGCTTGAAATCAAGTGAAATTTTTCCGTGAAATGCCCTGTGAAAACAGTAACAAAAAGAAAAATATATTAAAACAATCATTATAACAAAGAAAATAAACATTCAAAAAAATCATCACAGATCGAAAAGCAGTCAGCTCCAAAGACGTGTTTTTGTTGGGGTTTTTTATAGTTCACACTGAGCTAAGAGAAAAAATTAAAAAGAAAAAACTTCACTGATGCTGAAATCAAATTTCAGCTTTCAAAAGAATGCCATTAGAATATTTGTTTATACACCCACCTCAAAAACTCTTCTCTTGGGGATACAAATATTGCAATCATAAGAACAATTTTAATTTACGTGGGAAATGCATCATTTTGTCATTCTTATAACTTGCCGAAGGGAAACGAGATCCAGTGCTAGAAAATACCTTTATTGGAACCTTCAATTTATACATTTGCGGAGAAAACAGTTCAGTCTGATTCATAGGAAATTAAATACACATCTACTAGCAGCAATGGTTTCCTATCCATGTGGTGAATTCTTATTTGTGTGCTCACACATATGATTGAAATCTTTGGAGTTGCTCATGCAAATTAAATGAGTGGGATTCTGTCATCCTCCAACAGCTGTGATGAAGTGGTCCTTTTAAGAAAGGTATCACTAATAGTCACACTGTGTCTTAATTTTTCATATTCTTCCATTAAAGAAATCTAAAGTATAGCAAAACTTTCGTCAGATGAGTATTTTTTGGGAAAAGTCAAACAGAGCAAACAAATTCATCCTTATTTTTTACTCAATATTCCATAGAACTAGTGTGAATGAAAATACCACAGGGTTCTTCTTTTCTACAACATTTTTCATTAAAAAACATGCAATTATCAAAATCATTTTTAATGAAAAATGACCAAAATTTGGCATGACAGCTGGAATAAGTGAATGAAGCAACAGAAAGACTGAAACAAGGAACCTCAATCAGTTTTTCTCAAGATTCTAGTTTAAGTTTTAGTTTGTGACATTTTCTTTGTTGACATGGGAGATAATATAATAAAATAATCTGTCAAGATGGGGAAAAAATATTCCTGGTCAGCAATAAATCACCACTACACAAGTACTTCAGATCTTATGAGGAAGCTGCCTGAGTTCTTCTGAGGACACTCTATATAAATTCAAGGCTTCGTCTCTGTGTTTATTTATCATCGTGTTAGCTGAAGTCCTGTACTGAAAGATGTCTGCTGAGATAAACGGAGGCTATGTTTCTGCTCCAGAGCTGTCCGAGTCTGAGGTGTTGATCCTGGCCTATGTTTTTGCAGTGAAGCTCCTCAGAACACTTTGGTTTCTCACAGAACATTAGTGCTGCTCTTTGATTCTGGAACCAAGTGAGGATGGTTGGTGATGGACCTGCTCTCCAAGTCCATTTCCGTGTCTGTAAGCACAGGGAGTGAGAGACTCTGGAGGGAAGAACTGAACCTGAGGAAGCCCCCCATTTCTGCGGGGGCTGCCCCGGCGTTTGACAGCACCAGATTGCACACTGCTGTAGCAGAGAGCTGGTGGCCTGTTGGGGTGTCACTGCAGGCTCCATAGCCAAAACCCTTAGATTTTTCTCCACACTTTAAGTTTGAAGTAACTCAGATTTATTTCCAATATATAATTTCTTTCAACTACCTGAAGCATATTGCTATGTGGTTTAGATTCTGAAGTACTGTATTTATCAATATTTACTTGGGCTAAACTGTACATATCTTGAAAAAGTTTATTTGCAGCTCTATTTTTTTCTCTTCAGGCCTGGGAAATAACCATCAGGATGTTCCTGTTTTTGTGGAGGAAAGGTTTTGATCAATCCTGACTTTCGCACATATCTTACCAGAGGCTGGTCTCTGGGTTTGGCAGATACCTGCTTTCCAAAATCTACTCTACATCCGCATAGCAAAAGCCAATGTTTATGCTTCTCTAGTAGAAGATCAGCTTCATGCAAAGTTGGCATTAGGTGATATGACTCCCATTAGGTGATATGACTCCCTCATCTTACTTTAGAAATTGTTTTTTGTTCCAATCAATAGAAGGCATTTGTACACAAGGCAGTACAGTCACCTTCGCAAAGGAGTTCTTCTTTTGAACCCCACAATTTTACAGGTGCACCCCACTTGCCTTCTGATAATTACAGCTGAAGGGGTCTTTTTTTGAAATGTAGTTGCGAAGATGTGTGTGTACCTTCTGATCTGGTTCATACAGAAATCAAGAAAGTCTCCTTGGTATAAATGATTTTAGCATTTAACTGCTAGAGATTAGAAGAAAAATATTTAAGGTCTGTGTTTCAGTGCAAAGATGGTTCTCTGAATGACTTGTAGCAGGAATTTTTATATTACCTATTTCTACTTGAAAGCAATACAATCATACTAGAAAATACTGTACCACAGTGTCCTTGTAAGGGTGCTTGAGCACTACACTTCATATAAATGAAATTGATACTGACGCTTCCCAGATATTGAAAATATCATGTTTCATCTTGAGGTTTATGTTCACAGAATATATAGGTGTAAGCTGTGGTAGGGTGTCTGCTTAGTGTACACTTATGCATTTTGATTGCAAGGATGAGGAATATTGGCTTAAGCAGGATCTGGTCTTTGTCACTTGGTTTAAGAAAGCACAGAGCTCTCCTCTGGCAGTGATGCACAATTATTTTCTCACACCTTGCTCTGGTTAACTCTTTTGAGACTTCTGGATTTACCAAGCTGTCAAAATTTTACTAGGTGTGGACTGTGTCAGAGACCACGCATTTAAAAAAAAAAGTTATATTTCTAAATTCCGTGTACATTTGACTTTCTCATACCAGCAGTGCCTAATTTATCAAAATTATTTTGCTGGTAACAGGAGCATCAGATTGGAGTTTTAACTTTTCCAGTTTTTTTCCTGTCTTTAAAAAAGACAAAAATATAACTGATGGTGGCGATTCTCTTATTAAGTGTTCTTTAGTGAACAAGTTCTGCACCACAAGTTCCTTCTGTGAGGATGGAACTGGGTTTCCTGATGTTACTGAGTAACATCTAAGAGCCTCTTTCTTGGTTGAGAACAAGCAGTGACATCATGGGAAACTGGCAGTATCAGGAGGATGGAAATTTTCCAGATGTGTTAGACTTCCTTTCAGTAACCGGACTCTGGTGGGTTTAGCAGCCAAATCTGTAAGCCCTCAAGTTTCAATCTGGATTATCTCTGTACTGTGTGGCATGCAGTATTCCTCAGAGCTCTCCCAGAAGTTATGGGCAGAGTGCAGAAGCTATTGAATAGGCACTGATGGTGCCCTGTTGTGGGGGCAGGAGGCTAAATTGCTGGGTGCTTGGTTTGTCCTAGTTTAGATGGGACAGCAGGGAGATACAGGCACAGATTTCCAAAGACTAGAAGGCTGCTGAAAAGAGAAGGTGATTAAATAGTGGGCAGAGTGAGATATGATGGGCTTAAATTGCAGTAGGCAGGGGGGAGTGACTTGCATTTGATGTTAGGAAGCCTTTGGGTCCTTACTGCATCCTCTCCAAATCTGAACTTGTACCATCCGTGGCAAAAAGGATATTTGCTGTCCTCTGATATATGACCTCTAAAGGTTACTTCAGACCTTGCTTTAGATTACTTTAGTCTTGCAACCTGCATGTCTATAGATTGTCATCTGTTGCTGTGTACATGAAAGCCTTATGCTGTTCCCTGATCAAGAACAAGTTTGTGCTTTCTCTCTAAAGTTCATGAATTTAATTCTGTTCTTTCCTGTTGACATTGGCAAGTATCTGTCAGAGAGAGCACCCTGCATGTTTTCATTGTGGCCATCTGTCCTGGTATTAACAAAATGATTGCATAATCCAAACAACAGAATTCTTTGAGAGAAAAGGAAAAAGAAAGATACGCACATGGCTGACATGCACCACAGTGATCCAAACAATTATGGAATCAGAGATAATAATAATATATTAGATTTCTCAATGGAAAAATGCTCAATCTCCTAAGGAACAATTCGAAATATATGCAATAAAAGCACCCTACTGTAACACAAATATGTGCCTCGGGCTTCAGAGCTTTTATAAAACAACATAACTTTAATGCATTTTAAACTGAGAAACATAATTAAAATCACTTTTTTGACAAGGAGAGGAGATATTTTCTTCTTATTTAAATGACTTTTTCATCTTTCCCCTCTGTGTTTACCGCAGGGGAAGAGCAGAGTCCACTCTGGCTCTGCACTGAGAGGTCAGGATGGCTGGCAGCTCCTCGTTCTTGTAATTTCTGCAGCATGTTCAAAGCAGCATCTGTAGGCACTGATTTTCCGTGGTCTCTACTTACAGGGACGCAAATAAGAAATCTGGCTTATTCATTATAATTACTAAGCTGGCAAGTCATACATGTTGCTTGAAACAGGTACAGGTTTTACGTGATGTAGAGTCTCATCTAGCACTGAATCTAATCAGTCTATTGGGAAAAGATGAAGAGACCTGCAAATAAAAATACAACTGCTCAGGAAGAACTATTCTAAAGCAAGAAACTGCAGTGATCCTCTGCCCTGTTATGATGAAAAATATTAACTACGTGTTGCTTTACTTTCTCACCTGAGTATATTTCATACAAAACAGTGTCATCATTTCTGAGATTGACCTACAAATAGGGGTGTGTTACAACTATGAGAGGCTTTGTGATACCTCTGGAATTAAAATAGACCATACAATCATAGAATAGTTTGGATTGGAAGGGACCATGAAAGTCATCTAGTCCACCCCCCTACAGTGTGTAGGGACATCTTCAACCGGAGCAAGTTGCTTAGAGCCACACCCAACCTGGCCGTGAGTGTTTCCAGGGATGGGACATCTACCACCTCTCTGGGTAACCTGTGCCAGTGTTTCACCACCTCTAGTGAAAAAAATTTCTTCCTAATATCTAGCCTAAACCTCTCCTCTCTTTGTTTAAAACCATTACTCCTTCTCCTACTCCCCCAGGCCCTGCTAAAAAGTTATACCCCACCTTTCTTGTAAGCCCTCTTTAAATATTGAAAGACTGCCATAACGTCCCTTCGGAGCCCTCTCTTCTCCAAGCTGAACAACCCCAGCTCTCAGACTCTCTTCACAGAGGAGGTGCTCCAGGGTTTTGATCATTTTTATGCCCCTCCTCTGGACCCGCTCCAACAGGTCCATGTCTTTCCTGTGCTGAGCGCTCCAGAGCTGGATACAGTATTCCAGGTGAGGTCTCACAAGGGTAGAGTAGAGGGGCAGGATCACCCCCCTCAACCTGCTGGGAATGCTTCTTCCGATGCAGCCCAGGATACAGTTGGCTTTCTGGGATGCAAGGGCATATTGCCAGCTCACATCCAGGACCCCCGGGTCCTTCTACACAAGGCTGCTCTCAATCTCTTCATCCCTCAGCCTGTACCAATACTGAGGGTTGCTCCAACTGAGGTGCAGGGCTTTATACTTTCCCTTGGTGAACCTCATGAGTTTTTCACAAGCCCATTTCTCCAGTTTGTCAAGTCTCTCTGGATAGCATCCCGTCCCTCAGAGGTGTCAACCTCACCACTCAACTCATCTTGATGTCATCAGCTCAGCATGGGCTCATCTGTGACAAACACACGGTGGTGAATTTTGTGCTGCATTTTTCTTGGTGAGACTGATTATCTTTTTTTTTTTTGTGGTGAAGAATGAAAAATGTGCAGGTTTTTTTTCTAGGACAAACCCATGACAATAACTCCGTGGCTGGGTGTCTGTTATCCTTTCTTTAGAGTAAGAGCAAATCTTGCCTTGACTCTGATAACAAACTGACCAACAAAAAATTCATCTTGAAGTATGATAATTTCACACTGACTAATGTTTCCACATGCAAAATGATCATATTTTAATATTTTAAAATAGGATTTGATGAGAGTAATAGTACATATTATCAACCAAAGAGGTGGTAAATTCTTCAAAAACTCAAATATTAAAATTTATAAGCAATGTATAATTTTGCCTCTATTTTTAATAGTTGTATTTAAACTTTTATCATGTAATTAATTATTTTAGTGCCAAACTATTAGTTACGGTGATATTTATAACAGAGATAATTTATTATCTTTGGTAGCAAGTATTTTTTCAAATTGTTTGTTGAATTCTGATTCTTTTAACTTGATAATACATGGGAGAAGGTCAGCCTATTGTCAGAGGCAGAGAAAGGGCAGTTTCTGGTAACTGCCTTCTTTGATGTTCTGTTCCGTGTTCGAAGAAGAGCAAACAAGACTATACTTTTTCACTTTTAGTAATTTACAGTAACTAACATAAGGCTCAGTATGCCAGCCAGCAGAATGTAATTTATTTTATTCTCTCAGAGAAAGTCTTTCAATGTATGATGTGTTATGGTTACCGGATAAGAGGATCAGTGGTTGGTGTGATTTATATATACTCTCACTAATGTTTTGCCATTTTTCTCCCATATATGGGAACTGTGGGGATGAAGAGGGAAGATTTGAAAAATAAAGAGTATACTTTTGATGTCCAGAGAAACATGCTTTTAGATAAAAGGCTCTGCTGCCCCTTTACCAACACAAGTAGGACTGGCAAATTTACTCCTCCCAGAGAATATGGAAGGATCTGATGGTAGCAAACATTTCAACTTGAGCTATGTTGTGCTAACTTTTGTTCACCTTGCAAGATCAAACTAATATGCTTTTTACTTTACTTTTTAGTTAGAGTTGATACTTGAGGCAGAAGTCAGGTCTTGCTGAGTGTAGCACTGGTGTGAGGGGCCCGACAAGAAGCCAACAGCCCATGTGTTGCTCCAAGATTTTTATGGGAGCAGGTGGGCAGGACAAGTTCTGTGGGACAGTGAGTAGTCTGACTGTTTGCTAGCTTTTCTTCAAGGTATTCTGCAAAGGCTGTAAGGACAAGGACAGGAATACCACAGTGGCAGGCTTTCTGCACCAGACCTCTCCACTCTGGCTGAAAGATGGTTAATCCAAACCAACTTTTCATAAGCCTCAAAGTTCTTTACTACACTGCTGTTATTGTAATGATGAGAATAATCCCAGTGGTAAGGAGCCTTTGTAGAAAAATACAAGAGCTTGTTTCTTTCATCTTTTTGGCCATAAAATCAAGGCAAAATTTTAACAGGTAGTTGAATTGCAGCTAAATTTTTCACTGGGAGCTGTTCCAATGGGTCACATACAGTGGTCTGCAACCAGAGAGATTGTTTCTCTAGACTGTCCAGCTTGATCTTGGGTAACTCAGGAGAACAAAAAGGGAGACACAACATTCTGTTAATGCTACACAGGTTTTGTTCTCTTAAGTCATGGATGTCTTTGTGCAAACAAAACATAAATATTATAGAACCAAATTCAATAAGGATAAGCTTGTAGAGGTTTTGTTCCTGGAACAGTACTCAATAGGTCTATACAACACTTTATTAAAAACCTAGAGAGCAGAGCCAAGCCTTTTGACTTAATGAATGTCTGATCCCACAAAAGAACAGTGTATACCAGTTCAGTGAGGAGCTATGCTCAGAGCATTTCTTGTATGAAGACTTGTTTTTCTGGCCTCTCCCTTCCCTACACTTCATATTAACTAGGGGCAGAAATTTATATCATATTATTGTGAAGGAAATTAAACCAGGCTCTGACTTGGTGGAAATCTTGCAGAGGAGGCAAAAAGATTGTCTTGTCTTTGCTTACGTTTATGTATTCAAGAGTCTTTCTAAGGACAAGCGCAGGTCAGGGCAGGATGGTGGGAAAATTGAGTAGTTCTGTTCCTTGTCCTGAGCAAGACAGTGGATTGTACTGAACACAGATCCAAAGCTTGTTCAAAGCAAAGGAAGCTTTCACCCTATCATGCTTCAGAAAGGGGAACACCATCAAAGCTTGTCCTTAAAAGCAGGGCTGTACTATGACTCTCATTGCTGACATTTGTGGTTTTGCTATTTCATTCTGGCATTCATTCTCTTGAACTGAAGGGCTGAGAGGTACAATCTTTATTTTAACAGCTTTGATTTTCTCCTCTCATTGAAGTGACCATTGAAATGGGCTTCTTTACTGCATCTTTTTATGAGTATAGAGCCATGGGATGGTTCTCTTCTGTGTTTTGGCAATCGTATTTCTTCCTGTGTTGGTTATCAAGACTGCATTTCTGGCTTTATTTGCACAGCATGCACTGGTCATTAGTTTTCAGTAACATAAATATATAGTAACAAGGATGCAGTCCTTTGATATTAAGGAGGAGGTGATGATTTACTGTAATGATACCATCTTTAGTAAATTGTGTTGCAAGGGTGAGTCTTTACCAGAGTAGAACGACAAATGTGATGAATAATGGAGCACTTGTTCAATAAAAACCTCCTCATCTTCCTTCTGTAGGATTTAACCTATGAGGTCCAGTTTAGCATATACTGAAGTGATGGTGGTCTGACAACTTGATTCACAACCCAAGAATTGCCTGTCGTCAGCACCATAAACGAGATGCTGGTCACATTCAGTTGCTGACCTTGTCAGCTCTCCCAGAAGATAACCGTGAGCTTGAAAGTGATGTATTTCTCCCTGCTCTTAAAAAGCCAAACAGCTACAAGACAACTTCAATATTTTTTCTTACATTTTTGAATGTGGATAAAAGCCTAAAACTTTGACCTCAATGTACGTGAGAGAATTGAAATTATAAAGGCATAAAGCAATACCCACAAGCATTTAATTTCATAATTTCTACCTGGTCCTTTATCTTTTTGGGGAAGTGGAATTGATGTGGGAGACTTTTCACTGTTTGAGGTTGATAACACTGTATTTTACAGATCCCTGGAGTAATAGCTCTGCTCCTTTTACAGGTTTTTGTTGAGCACTGAAATAATCGGTGTGGATACTTTATATAGAAGCAGAACTGGACAGCTGTACATGTTATTGCTTCAAGCTTTTTGGTAGTTTGGGTAGACATTACTGCATACATTATATTTGACTTGTATTTTGAAGGTTACCTTCACATCCCATGAGCACCAGAGACATTTTCTCTCCCATATTTGTTTTATAAGAAGCTTTAAAAAATGCCAATCGGGAACTTCAAAGTTGAAGTGAGTTGGTTTTGTTTTGTTGTTGTTTTTTTTTTTATTTAATTCCTGAAGGAATCCATCAATCCCAATATATAACAAATCTGGTATCCTACTGAACAAAACCAGGTATCGTCAAAACAATCTTGGGTTTTTTAGTCAGAGACCTGCCAACCTGGCCTCACATTCCCTCCTTTGACATGCCATGGAACAATAGAAACACTAAACACTTGTCTGCAAACCTTACAATAACCTTTAATAATCTTTCAATCTGCAGTGCACTTCTGATCCAGCGTGTTGGCTCGCTTTTCTGGTGCTCACATTTTATGGCAATAAGTGCTGTTTTAACACCAGGAGAGAGCAAGAGAGAGGCAGAGGTAAACTTTTCAGTAGCAAGAGTATGCTGCTGCATTGAGTTGTGTCGTCTTTGTGTTGTTTACTCTTGTAAGTGAGTAGATGAGCTTTGCTGATGGACTGAGGATGGCACAAGTTGGTCACTGGCTGATATCTGTGTGGATCTATGCCAAGCCCCTTGGAAAAAACTGCTATACAGAACATTGTGGAGTTGAACCTTTGCATCCAGCTGGCAGGTGATAAAAAAGCTATTTGCATTGGCTGTTAGAGTTGTACTATACACACTCTGGTAGCATAGGTGAAGTCAATTACAAGGGCTCGCTTGTGCTACTACTGACTTGTTTATTCTGAGGTAAAATCAACCATCAGAAACAATGTTTTGCCACTGTGATTTATCTGTGCCCTACTTTTTTTACTGACCTAGCTCTGCATCAGGGTAAAACAATATCTGAAGGGGCATGAGAAGGCTAGGAAATTTTCACAGCCTGCAGAAGGGAAGTGTATGAATTTATAGTAATGCAACAAGTACCTCTCACACATTGATGAGGCCGAGTCGTGCAGAGATGCTGGTTATTGACTGCGTTAATTTGAAGGTGGAAGCTGTCTGTGGTGAATGCCAACATGAGAACTAGTTGAGCATTCTCACAAATACAGTTCTGAGGAGAAATTACATGGGTGATGTGTATCGAAAACAAAACCCTGAGCATCTTTTGAAATGTTTGTAGGGAAACAAAATACATCAGGAAATATCTTAGCTCTTCTGTGTCCTTTTCTGCTTGTTAAAAGAGAGAAATAGTAATCACAGGAAAATACGGAATGCAGATATTAAAAATAATAATCACTCTTTAAAACATCTGGAGAATTCTTCAGACAGCTCTTTTGAGTGTTTCCCTTGCTGGACCTTTTCTGAGCTGGCTGCAGTCGAGCCCTTGTTGTGCAGATTCTGTTCCTTCCAGGTAGCTCTGCTGTAAACACTTTGGGTTTTGCCACCCCTGAGTCTACAGTAGTTACACTTCAGACCTGTGTGCTTCCCTGTGTGCTGCAGTGCTGACACAGATTGGCCATTGGAATGCTCTGCCCAGGGAGGTGGTGGAGTCATCGTCCCTGGAGGTGTTTAAAAGCAGATTGGATGAGGCACTTAGTGCTATGGTTTAGACGACGAGTAGGTGTTGGTGTTGGGTCATAGGTTGGACTGGATGATCACAAAGGTCTTTTCCAACCTTGTGGTACCGTGGTACTGTGAAATAAGCCTCCTAAGGGCCTCTCAAGCACATGGGCAGCTCAGGCTAAACTGGGAAATGTGGATTATGTAGATTCTTCTTCCTCAGCATCCCTAAAAGAACAAGCAGCCTTGGGCTGTCTGGTAGTTTGGGCCCCATTTCAACCTGTGAATCCACATCCTTTCAGTTGCTCTCCACATCTGGACCTGATCAGGGCTTGTACACAGCTCTTGTGGGATATCAGCATCAAAAAGGACAGAGGTGCTCACACTGCAGATGCTCTGTGGACTTGTCAAGAGCTGGGGCAGAATTAAAGAGGTTTGTTTTCTTTTTTTCCGCTCAAATTAAGAAGCTGTGGCTCCAAACTCTTGAAACAATTCGTGCTGTTTTATGGAAAGGACTTTTGCACGGAGTGATACTGGGAAACACAAACTCATTTGCAACATCACATATCAAGCTGCAGGTTCTTTAAAGGTAGGGAAGAAACAATATCCCCTCGGTTCCCACTCATCTCTTTCAGTTACTGTCATCTGATGACAGCAAATCAAGTTTGGTTTTGCTGGATCTTGGGAAGATCAGGAGAAGGGTTATAAGTAAATTTCACTTTACTATGTAATGTGGGAGAGATGATAAGTCAGAGGGATGTTGCTTAGCCTGCCCAGGCTCAGGAGCAGAGATCAACAGCAGACAGAAACGGGCTTTTATTTTAGGTAAAGTGAGTGGTCCATGATGGCATAGGAGTGGTGGGGCACCAAAAAAACTATGGCCCTGATATCTGCCTTAATTATCCCAAATTATCTGGAATGCCCTGCAGGCATCTCCCAGGGCAAGACAGGATGCATTGGTGGAGTGGTAGCTACTGCAAGGGCAAAGAGCATCCCCCCAGGAGAGGCAACTGCAGCACCTGCTGCTGTATGATGACTGGCAAATCCAGTTCTCAGGTATCTCCCCATGGGTTTCTGTTCTCCTTCAACCTTTTGGTGGGAACTATCTGAGCCATTGGCAAGATTCAGCTTTGCATGTGCAGCTAAGAAGCCTTGGTACTCCCTGCAGCACCATATTTCTGTGCTTGTCACAGCTGGGACAGGTACTCAGTGTCCTTTGTGTCACTTGTGTCACCTTTTGGGGCACTGGGTTTTCTCTGTTTTTTTCTGGCTGTCCTAATCAACGCTTCTAACAGCAGCCAGCCAATGCCCTGCCCGGGATTTCTCCCTGAGATAGCACAGGTGAAGAACTCAATGGGAAACAATTGTGGTTTTAAAAATGGCATCAATGTGGAGGAGAGCATCATCCCCCATTTATACTGTCTCCCATGTTTTCAGTTCTTCGTCAGTCAGGGGAATGAATTTTATGCTTAATGTCAACGGATTCAACGTGGCTGAAAGCCATGACCTCTGCAGCTATCCATTTTTCAAAGGCTGTCCTTCCTTTCCCTAATGTCATTAGCGTTGCTATGGAGTTTCGCAGTGCTCCACTTGGAGGCTGTTCATGCAGTTACTTACACATGTGCCTAAACGATTTAATGAAACGTATACAAACTTTTACTGAGATGATCTCTGATTTATTGGTTGTCTACAGTGTGCTTGATAAGATGTAAACAGTGGGGAAGGCTTGGTCTTTGTCCCTGGGGAGTTATAATCAGCTTTAGCAGAACAAATCAAACCAAAATGTAGCTTGCAAGAGATCTGGTTTAGATAACACAACAAAATAAAAGGTTAAAGCCCTCTTGATCTGAAGATTCAATAGAACTTTAGTGATGGAAAATGGAATACTCTTCATCAGGTGTCAGTATGTGGTGGTGTTCTTCTAATTTCTGTGTCAGCTGTGAGAAGTGGTAGAATCAGTATTCCCTTTCCCTGACCACTGCAGCACTTTACTTTGGTTTAACAATTTGCCATGTATGGAAAAAGCTGCAGTAAGATGCCTGTGAAGATTTTTCTTAGATAACAACAAATGCAAGACAATTTAAGCTACAGTAAAAGACATTAAATCTATTGTCTCATGTTGGTTTTGCTGCAAGTAAAAAGCATGCTCACAGACAGCTGCTAGGTCTCAGCTGGTACCCAGCAGTTTCTGATTTCTGAATCTGAACTTTGGCTTTCACCTATAGTTCTGTTGGGATCAATCTCTGCTTAAGAAGTTCGCCAGCTCAGCTATGCTAACACAGTCCTTGGGTACCTTTCACCGAAAGAAAAGTGCCTTAACTAATGAAGGGTACCAGATCTGTTGAGTGAAATAAGACACACCAACAAAAGCACTGAAATTCCCTACTCTTGGGCTTTGTCTGCCAAGAAATGTCAGTTACACCTAATTGGTTTAGCTGTATTGGTTTAGCTGTGTGAGCTGCAGGTCATACTGCAGAGCTGGTCTTAATTTCCTTCAGATTCTTGTAATTGTTCAACTTGACATTGAACATCTGAATGCAAAACAGTGAAGAGGGGATGTTCACAGAGTGTGAACTGCAGTCCTGCCATCAATGGTGTTTCAGCAAATTAAGCATCCTTCTGTAATGATTTTATTACCTGCAAGTAACTCCATTGATTTCAAGGCAGTTTTTCACATGAAGAAATCTTCATCACATTCAGACATAAAACTGGGCTTCCATGGTGAGTAAACAGATTTGGGGGGTTCAGATTTGACTACATTTAAGGCAAATACCCTTCACAAGCAAGGAACGCTCCAGTATAATGTGATTTTGTCCATCATACGTGCTGATGACAGGTTTGAATGTTTAGTAAAAACCTCGTAAAAAAGTATTCATCATGATGTAGATTGGTGAGCCTAAGTTATGGATCTTTAGGCCATTAAATATTACATATAACTTACAGTAGAGATCTGCTCTACGTTCTCTGACATCAAACTTGGATGCTTTCTGTAGTGCCTATTATGGCTCACTAAGCCTAGCACAAACACTAATTGGGGATCTCTTTCTCAGGTTTATTATTGTTCTGACACTGATTCTTTTGCCTTCATTACTAGTCTGAGTGCTGCCGAATCCTTCAAATATATTGGAAATTCAAGGAGGCTCTGACACTGAAAACTTGCCTGGAGCACAAAATGATTGTAAGGCGAGACTGTCTGTCTAGGTACAGCTCCAGTCAGGATGGAGCAGCATATCAAAGCCTTTTCAGAAATCTTGGTCATGTTCTTGTGCTACAGAGGTTATACATCTCATATTGTGAGGCAAACTTTGCTTTTACTCACTCCCAAGTTGCTTGCCCACCTTCACAGGAAGCTGGATTGTAAAATCAGCATGAGTTTAGACAAGCAAGAGCTGAGCATGCTGAAGGAAGCACTAGCTTTGCAGCACGGAGTGAACCAAACCTTTTAAAAGTGCCCTTGCATTTTTCTAGTGTTGCTAGTAACTGCTGGTAAGGCTATGGATACTCTGTTGTCTGCCTGCTGTAATGTGCTGTATTTACTCCATGCTCACATTTTGCCCATGTTTTCGATCTCTCTGATGAGATGCTGTTACCATATTTACTGCTCAGAATCTTTTTACAAAACCTGGTCACAGATTTTGACTCTAAATGCTGTGGTGTGTGTTCAGGTGGAAGAGGTAGCCAAAGCCTGGCATCGCATCTTGCTATAGTGAATTATGCTTTACGTGTTTAAAATATAAATATAGAGACTAAGCAATATATGTTAAGTATAAAATTACTAATTTAATAGACTAAGATGGTGCGTTTGTAATAAGATTGGCTTAATTAATGGCCATCATTAACCTGGAGTTTAAAGCTAGCTCAAAAGATGTGGTAACTGGAGTCTGAAAAGTGCAGAGTACATTTGCATGCACATGCTTTTCCCTGTATTAACAAATGTGCTTGTGATCCGACATTCATTTCAGAACAGGGGAAAAAGAACTAGAAAAGGGAAAGTGTTGTCTAACACGAATTCCCAGTAGTACTGCAGGGCAGGAAGGTGCTTGGCTGTTGAAGGTACAGCAGATGAGGAGAACTTGTACCACCTCCTTTCATTAATATTATCGCATATTCCATGTTATCTGTCTGATATGTAACTGAGCAATGAGAACTTGTGGGACTGCTAAGATCTCCTAGAAACAGCTCTTTTTGTGACATTTCTGACACATGCCACTTCTAGTTGGTCTGAGAGTCGTGCAAGTTACAATCTTTTCCTCTTTAGTGGCATCAAAATCTGCATGAACCATTCTGCTTAGGAATGAGTCCACATGAAGTTGGATGAGTGGGCAAAGTGCAGAGGAAATATGAGTGGCTCATGGGGATTTCTGGTATTTGTAACCAAAAGTAACCAAAGATGAAGCCAGACCCTTGAATCTGATCCCCATCCTGGCCTTCAGACCATCTGCAGTTGGTTTGGGCTCCTGCAAATCTCAGCTAAATGCAATGGTAGGACAAAACTTCAGGCTGCTTCAGCCAAGTAAATCCTCAAAAATACAACCCTGGTGCTTAGCAAGAGCTCCACAAAGTATTCCTGATTCACTAGCCGTGCACGTCATACTAAGAGAGGAAACAGCAACATTTATTTTGCTAAAATAGAAAGTATTTAATCCCCTTGTTTTCATGTTCTGTTGTGGACTGCATTTCCATGAAGGTCAGTGGGAGGCTGGTACAGGTTATGTGGATACTAGACTGTGATGCAGATGGAAGGGTCTGTTTTGCCCATGGTGACATGAAACTATAACGGCATACATCATTTCCAAAGAGCTGATTTCTGATTATAGCAGGGCTGGTCGGTCTTGAGCTGTCTCTTAGGGTTCAGTTCTCTACTAATCAAATATTTCTCTGGCTAAATAAGCAGAGGAACATCCCTTCCACAGGGAAAATATGACTGCAGAACTCACTAACTAAACTTTTAATAACCCTCTTCTTTCCATTTATGTTTTAAATTAAATAGCAGTCTGGGTTTTGGACAGCTGAAATTAAGGATTCCCCGTGCTGTTTAAATAAAAAAAAAATCATAGTTGTATGATAAAACAGAAGGCCTGAGAAGAATTGGGTCACAGCTAGGGATGCACAATCCCTGGAACTGCCACCCCTCAAAGGGACCCACACTGAGCTTCCCAGCTGAGCGGTGTAATGTGTGGAGTTCTGTTTGTTGTTTTGTTTTACATCCTCTTTATTTCCTGTTTGTTAAGGGATCTGAAAGTAAAACAACCAGCCGACCAACCAAGGAAAAAAATCCTTTCAGAATTATAAACGGGGCCCAGCTGTGTAAGCTGGGCTGCACAGACACTGAGTTTGCCAAAAGGGCCCATGAGTCCACTCCTTCGCTCCGCAAGCGCTTGGCTCTTGCAGAGTGATTGCTCTCTTCTTCCTTTAAATGTCTATCTCTCTGCTAGAGAGCATCTCTAGCGAGGCACTCAAATTCATTAACTCCAGAGCACAGCCTTTTTTCACATCAATGTCTATCAGAACTATTGCTACTGAGGATAAAAGAGGGTAAGTGAGGGTGGTGGAAGCACAGATGAGAATGTCACATCAGCCATCTGTACAAATGTAATATCAGTGGTCAAAAGAAAAGGACAGGCAGGAAAGATTTCCCAAAGCACCTTTTGATATTAGTGCTGGCAAATAAATGACCTGCAAGGACATGACCTGATTGTAGTCACGGTATGACTTGCAATGGCTGTGTTACAACCATAACAATTTCCACAGAGTATATAAGTAGTGATCTGTGAATGATGCAACAAAAAGAAAAATCCTTCCTTGCCTTACCTACTTCTACAGGAATACAGGTTGTGCAAGATGTTGGCTTAAAAGTGTTTGCTTTGCTTGGGAGAAGAAGAAGAAAGTAGAAAGAGAAACTCAAACAACAAGGATCTATGCGAGTTGCTGCAACCAATATAAAAGTTAGACTACATAGAACTAGGTCTCTGCAGACAATAGGTAAGTAAATAACCATCCACTTCAATGCTAAAGTACAGACGATAATACTTAATTCCAAATAAAATCTATTACTGTTTTAAGGCTGAGTGTATTGACAAAGGCTTCATTCTTTTCAATAGACTCAACTGCACTGGGTGAAGAGAGAAAAAAAGCCATCTCTGTGCATTCCAACTTTTTTTTAAAGGAAGCAGGAAGAAAAAATCAGTGAATTGATCTTTCTCAGTAAGACTTTATGAAAGGGCAGACTGAATAAGGAAAAAATGTTTTTCTTTCTGAAACAAAAATGTCACCCTCTCACCTACCGTTCATAATATCCTAAGTATTTGATTATTATGTCTATAGACAGAAGGCTGGAAAATGCAGAATCATTTCCAGGCTTCTATTGATCTCTTCAGTGATTTTTGTAAAGTCACATCAGTTCTTGCTTCGCTTTTGCCATCAGCAGAAGATTTTCTGGTGGAAAATACTGTTTAAGAACTATTTTCTGCACTTATTTGCAGAAGCTGTTCCACACAGTAGATGGCATTTTCCCTTCCTGACCTTCTGCCTGGCAGGGGCAGAGCACGCAGGATGGAGTTTAAGCATGCAGAGCACCCCATGGGTCGGTGGGAACGCTTTCCGGTGGCGGGACACTCAGTCACTACTGCTCGCAGGCTGGCAGAGGAAACCATGGACAAGTCTGGAGGAACCCTTGAACCTGCTGGATGCTTTATAAGATGGGACAGGGGAAGGAGGTGAGCTTGGAGCAGGCTCTGTAGGCTGTTTGAGGACCAGTCAGTGGGGAAAGGGGAGGGAGCTGAAGACAACAACAGCTATGGCTGTGTAGGTATGATATCAACTGGGGACTATATTCATAGAATCACTAAGATTGGAAAGACCCCTAAGATCATCAAGTCCAACACCACCATGCCTAGTATAAATCAAGTCACAAAGTGCCATGCCTACACACTTTTTGAACACCTCCAGGGAAGGAGACTCCATCACTTGACTGGGCAGCTTAGCTTGGGTCGACTGTTTGATATGTCCAGCCAAGAGAGAACCTGCCCTCACTGGGGCGCAGGCACCAACAAAATGGGCACCAACACTGCTCCTCCTGAGCCTGGGCAGGCAGGGTGCTCTGCTGGGCTCAGGGCTGCTGGGCTTGTAGGGTCAGGGAGCTGCTGTACATCTCCTGACCTGGCAGGTGGCCCTGGCAAGGATCCCAGCTCCAGATACTGAGCTGGGCTCAGGCTGATGCTGCGGTTGTGCTGTTTGGGGTCCCACTGTACCCACGTGTGGGCCCAGCCCCTACAATGATGCAGTAACCTTATGTGTCCCTCCGCTTCTCACCACGTCAGCTGTGCCATTGGCTTGCAGGCCAGTGTGTGAGGAGTTGTACAGGAACAGGGAGGCGGCCCTGGCCATCCCTCAGCTGCTCCTCATAACCCTTGTTCTCCAGATCCTTCACCAGCCTTCTCTGGCCATGCTCCAGCATGGGCTTAGGCAGACACTGTACATGTGTGCATGTTTGACTTTCACCCATATTTCTCAGAAACCTTCAAAAATAGTAGAGCTCTAGCACTGAATGTTTGTTATCTTCCTTATCCTAATACCCTGCCTCATCTTTTATTAAAATTCTTTAATTGCAGGAAATCCAGATGAGATTAAAGATTTCAGCTCTAATATACTAGGTGCAAACTTTATTAAAGTCTAAATCTCAAACCAAGCAACACCAAATACTGAGAATAAAACTGAAAGGAAGATGATCAATCACTTTCTAGTCAGTTTAGCAACCCATGCAGACAGATCCTCTGTGGTGTCATCACATTCATACTGAGGGACAGATTTTCTTCTTGCATTATATTCCATACATTACAGTGTGTAATTAGAAGCTAATTGGAAGCAGTAGGCGGCAGCATGCCAGTATTTGTGGGGTTCAGAAATGATTCAGAACTCCAGTATTTGAGGAAAAATCTGTTTATTTCACAGAGGCACTTCCAACTGCATCTGCAAAATGCATGCTTCTGGAGACTCCTTCTCCCAGACCTCTAGGTTCTGGGAAGCTGCACTACTTGCAGGTGCAATCTTTAGGAATTACATTTGTGATTAAATCAAAAGAAATCCTTATGGGTCATAAATCTAACCGCAAACGTGATTTTTAGACCTGCCACCAGTCCTAGGCTGATCTCAACATCAAGAAATGGCAAATGTGTAGTTATTTTAGCCTTGAGGAAAGGCTTAAGGTTAGTACTTGTCAAAGACAACATGAAAGAAAGTCTGAGCCTGTGGGCTTCTCCAAGCCAAAGCTGTATGCCCACACAGGTGCATGCCCCGTTCACAGCTTGCATTGAAGTCTTCAAGTTTGGCTGGGGAAGATGAACGTGGCATTTTGAAAAAGTAAGAAATTAATTCCTTCATCAGAGGAGTAAGCATTCACAAGCGCAGCTGATGGAGAATGTCTGCCCCATACTTAAACCTACAGGAAACCATTCCCAGCTAACTGTGCCCTCAGTTATGTTCATTAGTAGTTAGTAGGCTTTCGAGTAGCAAGGATTCCCTGTGTAAAGAAAAACTTTATCCTGAACCAGAAATCTGTTTTCTCCAGGCATGGCCTGTTTTATTTTGTTGGCTGCAATTGTGAGACAGAGAGACTGTCTACAGAGCAGAGCACGGAGTGCTTTTGTGGGATTTTACACAGCAGAGCATTTGGAAATTCAGTCACCTGTCTGTAAATACCTGTCTGTAAATACCTGTCTGTGCAGTGCCACTCAGTCCAGGAGCAGGTAAAGCTGGCTCAGACATTGGTTATGAGCTCTGTGTCTTTTTAGCTTCTTTTCAATTTAGCACACTTTTCATGATCTTATCCCTTCATTCTTTGGATATATCTATACCTATTGCTGCCAAAGGCTTTATGGCTGTGTATTCCTGCTTTGATTGATAAGTAACTGTTAATCACCTGTGGTGTTCCTTCACTTCTCGTTCCCTCTCTTATTGTTTTCACTTCTCATAGGAGTCACTAAAGCACTGCATGGAGAAGACTAAATTATGATGTATTCTAGCTGCAAATTTTCTCCTGGCTGTTTTGTCATGTTAAAATGTGTAATTTTGTTTTCTATAGAGGTTTTCATGAAAACAAGCTGTCTGAATATTTGTGACTGGCAGTTGTTTCCATGTGTAGCAATGAGTCTACAAAATTGAAACTTTTATCTGTGAATAAGAATTTCTCACCTTCAGCCAGGTTCCAAATAGGTTCTGACAATGGATAAAAATCTAGAGAAAAATCCATGTTCTCTAGGCCATAAGCCAACTCACCTTTATTGAATTCAAATCCAGTAGAAAGAAAAGAAAGAAAAAGGTGATACTCACTTAGAACTCTTCCAGACTTAGTCAGACTTGTCCTGCTTTCTTTTTTAGCCATTGGATTACATTCATTGGCTTAATGAACTTTAAGCACTGGAGACAATGGAAGTCTAGACTTTTTGTCATGAGGTCAGTAGTTCAAATGGACTGATTTCTCTCCTGACATCTGAGTCTTAATTTTCTCCCCGCTTATGGCCAACTAAGAAAAACTGCCAAAGTTATTGGTCAGATTGCCTCATTTAACCAGAAGTGAATATCTCACCCACGCACTAAAAAGCACTGGGGATTTCCTCTAATGCAGTAAATGTCAGCTATAACAAGTCCCTATTAATAATTAACTGTGTTCCTGTTGGGACTGCCTGGATAATTTCCTTTCCTTCTTGTCAAGCACCCATCACTGTGCCTCATTTAGTCTAATTCATTGTGTCATGGGCAACGGTGTCTATATTGTAGGACTTCACTACCCTTTCACTATTTTCTCTACAGCATGATTTGAAGCCTTTAAAAAAAGTCTGCAAGTGCAGACTTGTCAGCTTGAGTTGACATAATGAAAGCTCAGCAAATGGGGTGGCAAGGCAAACACATTCCTTTGTATATTCTGGACAACGCAAGGTGTTTCAATACCTCCGACTATCTTGCTTTGGTATCACACCTTCTTTCAGTTGAGAGTGCTATAGTCCTTGTATTTTCTCTAGGGCTCAGGACTTCAACTGATGGATTGTACTGGGAAGTAAATCAGGGAGTGTAGGTTGCATGGTGTCTCTTTTATCCTTGCTCTGCAAATGCTGAGGCCAGGATAAGTGGTATTTCAGTGCTGTGTTGCATACCCAGGCACTATGCTCATCTCTCAGCACTGCTCAGGGGCTAACAGTATGGGCAATTGTTCAAGTGCCTTTGTCACCAAACCCATCTGGCAAGGGTGCACTTTCTGGGAATGTTTGTGGTGAAAGACAGCAAGAGGGGACACCTCTGTTATAGCCTTGAGTCTGGAAGCTGAATCCCTTTGTGGCTCCCCGTGCATATTGAGATGAACTTGACACGGCATATTTGCATCAAATAGACACCTGCTCCCTGTCGGATTTCTGGCTCTCCAGATTGCTCTAGGATACTCTTTATAGCTGTTTAAGCCAGTGACCAGGCATGCTTGGACTGACAGTGCTACTGGCAAGAACCAAGAAATTCCAAGTCTCAGCTGGAGGATTTTTATCAGCATAAACATGGTAAATCCTAACAGAGTCCAGCACTTGTCCCTGTCAGCCCTGTTAAAATAATAATGTGTTACACTGGTCGAGTTAGTGTGCTACTCACAGTCAACCAGTAAAGAAATACCAATATGACTCTTTTCTTACATTGGCTCTTAGTCACATCTGTACTGAATCTCAGAGCTGTTCAAAAGAGACCTGAATCATTTTTAAAAGGAGCAGAGAAGCAAAGAATTTCATTCTCAGACCAACCCTCTCTTTGCCTACCACTATTTTCTTTTGTACAGAGATATGCCAGAAATAATATTCTGTAAAAAACCCCACAACTACAGAGGGTAATTATTATTATTTATTTTATTTGTTATATATCACTAATGAGAAGAAAGATTTTTTTTTCTGTTCGGGTTTGGGACAAATGTCATTTTTTTTGCCTGAAAACTCAAGCTTTAGTCATCAGTGAAGTTGTTTTCCTGATTCTAGGACTGTCCTTTCCAGGATGTGCGTCCTGCTATTTGAACTATCCCTTGAGTTGAATAGTCTTAGCTAAGCTGGAGTTCATGTCCTGACCTGCACCCGAAGTTGCATGAGATTGTGTTTTAAAAAACAAACCCTTGAAGATTCGAGCAGCTTTAGTCTTCTGTAAGAGATGAAGAATACATAGGATCTCTGAATCTACATACTTTATTCCTAGACCTGAATAGATTTTGCCTGTTCACGCTACTGGGAGAGAAAAAAAAATGTACTGTTTCAGTATTTCCCTGCTTATGATTAATCTCAGCTACTGCAAAGCCTGTAAGTAGTTGCATGTCAGTGACTATCAGAAATTCTGTGGAACAAGTTTCTACCTGGTCTATAAATGTTGGACCTGTCAGTGCAGCAGGCTGGGGCTGACGGGGCTCACACTGAGATCCTTTGAAGAGAAAATTGCTACTTTTTCTGAGGTGCCTTTGAGGTACCTTAATGTAACCTCCCTTCAGGTGAGAGCACCCACCAAACTTACCCCCTTTTGCCTTTATTGAACCTAAGTCTTTCCTTTATATAATACAAAAGTGGGAACACAAAAAACCCTGCAGTGTATCCAGGTTTTTTTGCCATCTCATGTATCTTTGTATTTAGAAATCACTTGTTTGAAAAGCTAAAATTTTGTTGTGTATCTGCATAGTGCCAGGGCTTTCCCACAGAGTTTTCTTTCCCTGGGTGAATGTATTATTGAGTACTTCAATACAACACTTGAGTTCAGAGCTCTGCTCATGTTGGCATAACGTCTTCATAGTTTCTGACTCAATTGGAAATTGCTTCACAACTTCTGTAATCCCTACTCACATTTTACGAGGAGGAGAGTCTTGACTGGAGACACAGGTTTTGAACATTGGGTTGTATTCTAGTTCTCACCCTGACTTCCAAGGTGAACAGAAACCTATGTTTTAACAGCATTACAAATTCCCATATTGAAGTGGGTCAGCAAACATAGAGCAACATTTTTCAGAGTGAACGCCTGAGGATGATTCCTGAAGTCAGTATCTATAGGCATGTGCCTCATGGTTTAGTTTGGAAAGGATCTGAGAAGTTGCAACTTGCCATAACCTGCAGAAAGAAGCTATTCCTGAGACACAATCCTAAAAATAGCTGCTGCCTCATAGAGAAACATATCTGTGGCAGGTAGAGATGAGGGGTGAAAACTGGCAGTCCTGCCCATGTTTCTTATGGTATTCAGAGGAAAAAACGTGGGTTTATATTGCTTACCTGAATGTTTGACAGTTGATCATCATGGGGATGGATAGGACACAGCCCTATCAGATGTATCAGGCTGCCTGGTTCAGTCATAGGGTCTGTTTTCTACTGTGTTATAGCTACTACCATGGGGACTTTGTTCTCCACTTGTCAGAGTTACTGAGGTTCTGAAATGAAAGGACGGCACTATGAACAGAGTTGAACCTTCTTCTTCCCAACAGACTTTCTGACAGACCTTGAGCCTCTTTGTGTCCATATCTATGGAGCCAAGTAGAGAGGTGTTTTGGTACTGCTGTGTGTAAGGCTGAGTAGTCCCCAGTGACAGGCAGGACAAATGTTAACTCTCATGTCTAGTGGAAAGGACTACTGAAGGGCCACACACACAATTTCCCTTTTCTGAGTAAGAATCACCTGCTTCAGGCATTAATTATTCAAAGCTGATATTTCTGCACCATTTAGGAATAATCTGGTCATCCAAATGGCTCCAAGAATAGCTTTCCTTTGTTATTTTTTAATGTGAAATCTTAGTTTGCTTCATCATCTAGGGATGCCCTTATTGAAACTATGTACATCACCCTGCTGAATACAGATGAAGTATTAAACATCTTAGCCTACAGTTTTTACATGAATGCCCCGGGTTTGCCAGAAAGCAAACAGTTCTGTTTCTCAAGGTTGTATTATCTCTATTTCTGTTTGTCTCCAGAGAGACAGGTAAAAATATTGTGAGATTTTAATATGTTTTTATAAACAAATGGCCTGCAAGATGCTCAATGCTCTGTGTTGGTTTCATGCTTGCTGAATGTAAGCCTTCCTACCACACCTGAGATGCTGCAACTGCTGCAAGCTCTCACTGTGTTCCAGAGAGCTACCAGCAGCAGACTTATTTGTTTCTGTGAACATTGCCTTGATGCCAGAGCAACGATGCTCCTATCAATCCAATAAGTAAATCTTTGCAGTGGCATCACTTATTTGTCCTGTGGAACTTTTTGAAACACGGCTGGCCGGAAGGCTGCTGATGTAAGAACAAGAACATCAAATTGCTGGTTGTTGCATCCTCACTATCTTAGAAAGACTACATGTACAAAGCAACACTTTTTCAGTATGTTTGGTTTTTTACAATGGGCTGCAGTATGAGAAAATCAGCTGCAGTCTTCCCTCTGGATAGTTGTTCTACTTATGCATTATTAGTAATATTTTTTTATCATGTTGATGGCACAGCTGGAGCCCAGCCTGAGGCATAAAAACAGATATATAGTAGACAAGGACCGTTGCTCCACATGCAGTCTCAATACAACGTAGAAAACAGCAGGTGGCTATGATGAGCTGAGCACAAGGTAAGAGAGCACTGTGATTAGTGTAAAAAGCATTAGTCAGAGCAGTGCACCTTCCAGGTAATTTTGTGTCATTTGTCAGAAGACAGGCTGTGAGAAGTTTTAGTTTTCCTTTTACTTTAAGTCTGTTAGCCTTTCGCACAACAAAATCAGTAAGTAGACTCACAGGCAGATATATGCCAACTGAAACAGCACGAAGACATGCTTTCATCCTGACCCTGAATGCCAAAACTTTGGGCCTAAACCTGAACTAATAGATGGAGTATTTAAGATGGTTATAATAAAGCCATAAGTTGCTTTCAAATGCATCAGCTTCCAGTCCCATGTCCTCTGTGACCCTCCCACCCCAAGGAGAAGGGTTTACTCTGAAGACGTTGTCTCCCATGAGGCTGGTAGAGGAGTACTGGTACTGCCAGTTGGCTTAGCAGGACAGACCACAATAGGAGAACCTGGGAGATACAAGATGTGGCTCCACAGGTTGTTGGAGAAACGATGGTGTTTCTCACTCTCTCTCCCATCTGTATCTGTCCTGCTCCAGCCATGTCTCTCCACTGCTACTCCTCTGGCTCCTTTGGTGCTCACTGGACCTGCATAGGAAAGGTAAATAAATTTATTTAATTTATGTAATTTTTATGTCTATATTTTATTTATTTTATTTTATTTATTTTTTATTTTATTTATTTTTATATTTATTTTATAGTTATATGAAAATATATGTATTTATTTATATATTTATATAAATATATTATTTATATAACTGAGCACAAAGATGCACTGGTTTTATGCTGAGCTAAATTAGCTCAGCTACTGAGGCTCGTGCCTGACAGATCTCACGAAGAGGCTGGACCGTATAGCTAAGAGCAGGAACAGGAGGAAGGAGAAATGCCCAGAAGAGGGAGGGTCTGCTGTCTCAGCTGTGACCAAACGCTCTGCTGCTGCCAGTGAAACCAGAGGCACAATCTGAGCAGAAAGGGTGATCCAGGACAGAACCTTGTATCCTGGAGGGTTTGGTGATGTTGGAATGCTAGACATCCAAATCCTAGGCTTCACAAAGATAACAAAAGCTACATACACACTATTACAAACCAATCTCAAACGTCTAGGGTCACTTAATTCTGTATAGACAAATCAAAGAACAAGGGGAAGGTATTCTTCTCAAGATGTTTTTAGGATTTGCTTATGAGCTATCAAGAGTTGCTTGGTTGCAGTTCCACACATCTGTAGAACAGAAATTATATTTACATTTTAGAAGAGTCAAAAACATTTCCCTGTGTAATAGTTGATATACCACAATGCACATGGTACTCATTTTTTTGGCTTTCCCAGGCAAATAGTTGGACTGGCTGATTTTGTCTACCTACGACTAAAGGCCTGGGTGAGTTGCATTTAAATGGTGCATATTGATTTACTTTATTTTATGCGGACAAAGAAGTGTTGGAAAATGGGAAAGTGCCCACCCTGCTCCCAGGTTAGATGTGTAGCTGAAAACTTCTGCATAAGATCTCTTGTTTAGTGTGAAGCTGTGAAATATGGAGGTTTGTTAAAATTGTAAGCAAACAGAAGTCACACATCTAATTAATTTTGCGTATCAAGACTACGGTTATATTTCTGATGTGGCTTGGTTGAACTGTCTCCAACGGTATGAAATTTTCTCACCGATGTGCTTTCCCTTTTAATGATCTGAGACCTCAGCCTTTATCTAAGCAGCAGTCTTTGTGGCGTCAGTGGGAATTTTGCCTGGTTTAGAGGATCTTTGTTTTAGCATTCTGATACAGCTTCCTATCCACACACTGACTGTGCTGTCTTTTAGAGGTACTGCTTTCTGAAATGTCTTTCTCCAAGTCTATAACATCTGTCTGTAGAGAGAAATTAACAGACAGAGGGGAGGTATAAGGGGCAACAAAAAAGAGAAAAATAAAAACTTAACCATTGTGGATTTTTCCTCCTTTTTTCAAAATATGGTATAATTGGTGATTCTGATTTATCCTGCAGGCAGAACCTAATGTCTGAAAAACTAGAGCAGGGAGAGACCTGGAGAGGTTTGCAAGGCCACTGTTTTCTTTTTATAAAGTACTAAAATCTTAGTGGTAAAAGAATGAATTTAGCCTTACTGGAACTCAGCAGCCCTGAGGATTTCAGTTACCAAATAAATCGGTGCACGCAACAGCAAAAGAGCAAAGTGAAAGTTAATCTTTACCTGGTTGTTCAAACAGCCGGAGGGACTGCTGATTAGTTTCAGCCGTGCAGTCACGTCTGCCAGGGCTAAGTGCAGATAACACATGTTTGTTTGATAGCTGAACCACATTTTACTCTCATTAGTTGAGAATGATTCATGAGGTCCATGAAGTCTTTTCCAGCTCTTTTTTTTTAAACTTTAGAGTAGCTAAACCCATGCCTTAAACACGTGTGAACCCTGGGCTCATCTTAAAAGCAATCTTCCTTGCTCCATGCCCTGTGCCTCTTCTCGCTGCAGTTGTATTCATTACTGTTGCTGTCTTTGCCAGCACCGGAAATGGGGACTCTCTCAGCAAGGAGAAGCCATAGGAAAGCATTCAGAGGCTATGGATGACACAGTGCTTCACACTGGGAAGCCACTGATGTGCCCAGCACAGGACCAGTGCGTGTACCGGTGAGGAGACACCAGGAGGACACTGGGTAGACAAGGAACATACTGCTGGGAAATGGACAGATCCCCACCTAGGTTTGCAGCCCATAATCCCCTTCTAGATACTGTTTTCTAGAAAGTGCCAAGGAAGGAGAGCAGCAATGGACCAGGGAGCTCAAAACTCCTTCACTCCCATTGAGGTGCCCATCAACTTGCTGTCCCGTGAGCCCTGCCTTTCTTTGTGCACAGCAGGCAAGCTTCAGCAGGCAGGGTAGACAACAGTCACTTACCAAAAGCACGTTGTGGGAATGCCTGCTGGGTCAGCTCTTAGAGTTCAGGAAGAGCCTGTATAAAAGGCTTTCTAAGCAAATACTCAATTCTGAAGCAGACCTTCAGCCAGATGTTATTTTCTAGAAAACAGTGTACTTCCGTGGTGGTCTCTTATTCCTATTTTTTTCTCCAACAAGCATAAACCTCTTCATAGTAAATTATAGAATCATAGAATGGTTTGGGTTGGAAGGGACCTTAAAGGTCACTTGGTTCCAACCCTCCCACCATGGGCAGGGACACCTCCCACCAGATCAGGCTGGTCAAGGCCTCATCCAATTTGGCCTTGAACACCTCCAGGGAGGGGGCATCCATGACTTCTCTGGACAACCTGTGCCAGGGCCTCACCACCCTCATAGTGAAGAATTTCTTCCTAATGTCTAATTTAAACCTTCCCCCTTCCAATGTAAAGCCCTTGCCCCTCGTCCTATCACTACAGGCCCTTGCAAAAAGTCCCTTCCCAGCTTTGCTGTAGCCCCTTCAGGTACTGGGAGGCTGCTCTAAGTTCTCCACAGAACCTTCTCTTCTCCAGGCTGAACAACCCCAAGTCTCTCAGCCTGTGCTCATAGCAGAGATTCTCCAGCTCCAGCCCTCAGATCATCTTCATGGCCTCCTCTGGACCCATTTCAACAGTTCAACATCCTTCTTATATTGGGGATTCCAGAACTGGAATAAAGTCAAAAGGTAAAGATACATTTTACTGATCAACAGAATAATTTAAAATTGTAATCTCTCTTTAAAGAAGTACAGAATATCAAGGCTCTTTATGAAATTTCTTATAATTAATTGTCCTACATTTCAGGACTTGAAAATTGAATTTCTGAAAAGCAGTGTGAGTTTACAAGTTATTAAAGCTACAAAATAATTTGCAATGTTTCATGCACGCATATAATTATTTCAGAAAAATGGGATTACTGTATAAATAGAACTTGAAAAGCTCTTAGCACTGCCATAAATCCCCGTTTACATTCTACAATAAGTCACAATTCTGATAGCAGTTCATTTATAATGCTGGTGTGTCAATAAGGAGAAAACATACCAAGGCTTATAATAATATTTTCCTTTAGTATAGACATTTTCAGAATGCATCAATAACTTGAATCAGCTGTTACTTGAACTTCAATTTATCTTTATTGAGAAAAACCTGTTGAAGATGTTTTCTTTTCTGGAGGTGGCTAGAAAATAAAGGTGTAAGCAAAGCTTGCAATGTTTGCCTTTTGTTAAAACACATGAAATATTTGGTTCCCCATGATACACTGATAGATTGAGGACATTCCTGTCACAGACACAGCAAGTGGAGGAAGTGTAAATGAGGCTGAACATTGCTAAAGGGTATACAAGAAGGTGACAAAATTAACTGAGGTGGGGAAATCAACATTGATGTAAATGGTGTTGGACAGGAAGTTAGGAAAATATTACTATGAATTTCTGAGGTAGAAAACCAGACTGATAAAATTAGGAAATATATCTATGAAAAGCAAACATTCAGTTGGGAAGAAATTATCAAGTTGCAGCAGTAAAACAGAAAGACAAATAATTTCATAGTAATGTGCAGTTGTGTTAGAGTTCCCAGAAAATATCTGTTTATTGAAGGTTGTTGAATGGTTGGAGAGCTGTTTTCCACTGAACGTATGTGCCTTTTCTGCCCACTAATTTCTCAGAATCCAAAATGCTGGATAATTATACAAAGTCCTACAGCAGATAAAAAAATAACATGCCTGAACTGAAATAATTACTGGTTGTTGCCTCTGGAAATTGTGGAGAATCTGAAAAATGCAAGAAGTATATTTGGTACTGTTCTATATAAAAGGAGATATGGGTGTTCTGGTTTTGTGTGTCAGCATTTCAGCAGATCATCAGCCACAGCTTAGAATAGCATCGTAAACCCTCATCTGTCACTGAGTACCATGGACCGCTTTCCTCTTGCTCTAAACGTGACTGTGCATCTCCTCCTTTGCCGGAGGCTGATCCAGGACGGTTTCAGTGCCGGTCCATACTGAAGCTGTGCAGTCACATGGTGGTGCCTACAGCTTTCCACGTGGAGCTTCACAGCTCCCAGAGGTCAGCAGAGGCCCTAACCCATCTCAGAAACCCATGGCCGCAAAGGCCACCATGAGACCTGCCACAGCCCAGTCCTGCACCAGCTGGAGCTGGGGTGGCTCTGAAGTGTGTGATTGTGTTGACCTCTAGTGGCTGCAGCGAAGAGAGGGCCAGACTTTCAGGTGGGCGAAGCAAGAGTGGCTCTGCTGAAGCTAGTGGAGCTACCCCAGTTAGCGTGCCCTGTATAACTAACCTGCTAACGGCACAGCACAGCTACTCGCTCATTAGGTTACTCATTACTGTCTGTAAGATAATCTCTGGATGCAAGTGAACATTTTGCATTTAATCTATTTCTCATTTATGAGGGCTTTTTCCCAGAAAGTATTTGTTTCTCATAGGAAAAGTTGCAGCTATTTGCTCTAGGACAGCATATGATAAAGCCAGTAATCCATGTTTTGATATTCTACTTGCCCTCCATGCACTTGCTTTTGTGATGTGCCATGATACATTTTGGCCATTTCATGTCTATGATGAACAGTCATCTTTCTTCAGGACCATCTTCAGCAAGGCTGCTCAGGAAGCCATCCTTAAGGGTTCTCAGGCACTGGAAAAAGCTGCCCAGGGAGACGGCTGAGTCACCACCCTGGAGGTGTTTAAAAGGTGGGTAGATGAGTTTCTTAGGGACATGGACAGGTGGACAGTAAGTGGACAGGTAAGGCTGGGCTTGATGATCTCAGAGGTCTTTTCCAACCAGACAATTCTATGATTCACAGAGGGGAATGGGACCAGCATGTGCCTGAGCTAAGCTCTCACCAACCATTGCATTAGAAGCAAGAATCTGATGATTTAGGAGCTGCATACTTTGGGTGTGCACTTCTCTTCTGATCAAGGCATTGACATTTTATTGAAGTAGGAAAGATTTCTGACGGTCTCAAACGCTTCTGTGAAACAGTTCTTTGTGGAGCATTTTCCGTTTTCATGGGAAGCAGGTAGAAATTATTGGTGTTGCTGATACTACAGGTAAACTGAAAGGTTAATTTGTGATACTTTGTGGAAACTACAATTGTTCTACACAGTGGTGGTGCCAAGGTAGCCCTCGTCATGGCACTGCTAGACTGAAGCTGGAGGCTGGCCCAGTTTTTATGTCATACAAGCAGCCATTCTATCTCTGCAAAGACTGCCAGAAGGCAACAACATTTATCCTGACTTTATCTTGTGACTGTAATTGAATCCAGTCCTGAAAGCCTTGGTTTAGAAACTGTGAAAAATGGGCTCTCTCTGTCACATCTCTAACCAAAAGTGGGCAACAATAACAGCTAATACATCAAATTTGCTGAAATATATAGAGGATGTAATCTGTCTTCTTGCTAGTTATTCTGCTGAGTAACCAAGAAGTTTTAGTGGAGACAGATGACAACTTTTAACATGAGTTGCTTCATGCACATTTTTCTTACCTTTGTCTGTAATTTGAAAATTGTTCTGGATGGCTAAAAAAAGATTAGCAATAGTGAAATAAACACCAGGAAAACCATACAGCTCTCTGAAATGGAAGAAAGTGGAATAATGTGTCGAGCACGTGTCACGATAACCCCGAGGAAGCTTCACAGCTTGCCCTCCAGATAAAAGCCTGCAGGTGCTCGTGCAGGGTCTAGGAGGGACTTCAAGACTGCTGTGCTCTGGAGTGTGTCTCTGCTGCATCTAAGTTTCTCTTGTAGAGAAACTGCAGTGCCGGGATCGTGGATCTTTTGAAGAAAAGATAGGTGTTTGCTGGCCTCCAGGTGCTTAAGGCTACTTGAACTGGAGATGAAATACCTGATTACTGTATTTCTTCACTTATATCCCTTTGCTTTAAAAGATTACTTCTTCTCATACACCTGTTGTCTTATTAAGAGAAGAATAAGGTGTGGAAGATAATGACTGTATCTTAGATACGGGTATTAGTGTGATGCCAGATAATGTCAATGAGGTGATTTCCTCTCTCCTTGTCAGCCTTTTCCTGCAATTAGAAGCCATTTTGTAACTTGCTTTCTGTGGTTAATTTAGGTGCTCATGGTCTTCAGATAATAGGGATCAGACATACACAAGAATTACTTGGTCATATTTAATCTTATTTGCAAATTAGTAACACACAGCTTTTCTGATCTTAGCTTCACTTAACATATTTTTGAGTAAAAAGCTGCTAGTTTGGGGCTTGGTTTATGGTGGTTAGCAACATCTTCGGCTTTCATCTGGTGATTTAATATATCAGCTCAGTGGGTGAAATCCTGTCTCTTTTGAAAACAATGGTAAGAAACGCTTTCACATTAGCTGGAAGGATTTCATTCTGTGGCTTTAACAGCTGCTGTAACACGGTATTTAACCTTCCATGCTCCTCCTGTTAGACCTCTAAATCGGAAGAGTTGAATATGTCTGGTAATTGAGAAGCAGATTGCCAAAAGTGCTTGAAAGCCTCCGAATTTAAAAACAGTTATAAGAGGGTGATTGAGAATTAATCCAGCTGAAAAGCTCATCTTAGGGATGGGGCTCATTTTGTTGAAGTGAGAGGCCTGCAACTTTGGTTTTCAAACAATGGTTTGATGTTCTTTTTACCTTCTGCTGTAAAGAGTTTTGTTTTAATAAATGTCAGAGTTCGTGTTTACATTGAAGAAGAAGAAAAAGGGTGATTTTTTTTATTGCTAGGCCTCTTTCTGTGGCCCGATTTTTGGCAGACTGCCTTCCTGGTATGCAATCTAGGTTGGAACTGGAAACTTTGGGCAATGTAGAGCAGTTATTGACTTCTGCTTCCAGTGTTCTTATTGCTTCTTCAAAAGGTGTGCAGTCAAATGAAAACAGTAAAGTTAATTCAAAGACACAGCTCCTGTTTTCAAGAGGAAGCTAAAAGATAGTTGTATTTTCTGCTCATTATTAACAAAGTCATAGTTCTGGAAAGCTTTGTGAAATTTGTGCTGAATTTAATCTTTCTTCTGAGCTATCTTCCTAGAAAATGTAAACATGTAAATCCAAGAGCTGAAAGGAGGAGGAGGGAATGGAGCAAGTCAAAGTAATTTGTGTTTATTGTTGGAGATACATTGTCTGAGATGCTCCGATCAGAGAAATAGGGTACAAAAATGTCAAGTCATTTGTAAATCAAAGATGTACAAGTACTGCTACAACCTCTTATCTCTCTAGTGTCATGTTTCATGACTAGCACTGTGAAGCACAGATTTAACTAGGAGGAAGCTATATTCATCCCTTTGTAAACAGTAACATGATTATCAACCACCTGTGCGATACTACTAGGTATTTGAAACTTTCTTTATTATTACTTTTGATGCTGATAATAATTATTTCCTAATTAGGTCCAAATAATTTTCGTCTTTCTAGATGTGTGTTGTTTTATGGGTGAACTGAAATCTCCTGATACTATGGAAATTATCACTGGGTAAGGTTGAGCTATGTTCTTTTCTAATGTCACCGTATAGTATATGGCTTAAAGTATTATGCAGATTTTGTGTTTTCTTTACTCTTTATTTTGAAGTAACAATCTTAGCTCTCCTATTACTATGCTTTGTGCATAACAGTCCTTTATGCATTATTACATTCAAGTAGAGCTGAGCTTCCCTAGTCTGTAAATATTGTTCATATTTATTCAGAGCACCACAAACCACCTAATACTCTTTAACCTTATTGAACTCTGTTGGCTTCAGCTTGACTTAGGTTTTCTTCCCTCTTTCTTTTTAATTTTTAATTATTATTATTCTACAGACTTTTTCTGTCTCAGGCTGATAAATAATGGTCTAATAAGGAAAAAGTTGTGCCAAATGATTACTTCATTTGTCAAAAAAAACCCTTCTGCCTATTCCTTGCCTGTTAGGTTATGCTACACTGAAGCATTCATTTCTACCCTTTGTTCTCATTTCTTAATTTTATGGATAAAGGCTGGAAGGAATCACCTCTCTCAGCATGGTGCAATACGTATCCAAAGCAATGTTGCCACTCACTTAAGTGGTAACAGCCAGATGCTTACATGTCTGCTTGACTGAAGTGGAAATACTGGGGCTAACTTGTTTTCCTTGGAGGGGAAACATTTGGGAAGAGAATCCAAACCCAGATGAACTAAATAACAAATCTCCCATGGAGACGCTGTTGGTATTTAAAGATGGAATCCTGTTGACAGTAACAAAAGATCCTATTTTTTGTCTGGTTGTTTTTGCGTGAAGAAGTTTCAAGTTTAATTGGTTCTTTTGCCAGGTACAGTTCAATTCCAGTGAGATATTTTGTTCATGCAGATGTTGTTGCGTGTGATTTGTATATCCATGTCCTTGAAATGTGGTTGTTATAGCAACAGTCTTAACTATTAAATGGGTTTTAGTCTTGTATCTGCTTCGCAGCATATAATGTAATTAGGTTTTTACAGTATCTTTAAATATCATGCTAGGTAGTAAAGGATGTGAGTATCACTTACCTCCTTCAGTAAATTAGCTGTAGGGTATTATTATTTCCCCAAAGGCATTATCTCTAAAATGTGTGCATTATTAGTCTGCCTAATTTCTTTCTGCTTGAGAAGGAATGTGACAAAAAATATTTAATCTATTGATGCAGTGTTAAAACGTGAAAAAAATGGGTAAATTTCAAAGGGCTCCCAACACTGATCATTCAAAAGAACAGATTCAAACTGTAGCCTTTTAGCATTTGAGTCTTAGTCAAACTGCATCTGCAGTTCATAACTCGCTGCTCAGTGCTATCATTGAGATCGCATTACTCCAAGGCTGTTCTGCAGGCTGTGTTCCCAGCACAGAATGGAGTTAGACAAACAGTCTGGTGAAACAAGTGCTTTTGAGACGTCATTTTTTATCTGATTTATCCTTAAAAATTCTCTTGAAATGAAACTCTTCTCTCTTGAGTGAGTTTTCAGCTCAAAATTAAGCTATTTAACTGGTGGGAGTGATCTCTAAAACACATTTTTCCTTCTTCACCACTAAGTTATAGGATGAAGAAGGTAGGGGAGTGAAGGGAGAAACCTTCAGTTTCTGTTTACATCAATAGATGTTCCCTAAACAGGACCAATGCAGCAGTGGAAAACTTTTTACAGGAGGTACCTTGGTGCCTGTGGTGATGCTAAGCTGTGCAGGAGTTCAGACGGGGCTCAGTGTACCAATGGTGTTGGGACAGGGGTACCCTTCTGAAAGGGCAAAACCTGCCCCTCTGGTTACAGCTCCAGGGAGGACAGAAGCTCCTCAGGTACTGCAGTACCTTGGGGTCATTGAGTTCTCTTTCCATCTGATGTCCACCTTTCAGACTCCTGGGGTTTCTTCTGGGTTGTGGGGTTTGGAGTCTTTTTTTCTCTGGATTCTTTTCTTCTTCTTTTGAGACTTCATGAAAAAAGGAAAATGCTGTTCCATGTGAAACAATTACTTGCAGGAGGAACTGAGTTGTATTGCGATTTGTACACCAGTTTAACATGTTGCAAGCAGCTTTGTTATTCTTTCTGTGCAAGTGAAGCATTTAACTTCTCTAGCTGCATGTTCTTGCAGTACCTTAGCACCAAGTCTTGTGACTAGGGGTTGTCTCTTGGAGCTTGGATCCCAACTCCGATGAGTGCAATGAGAGAAGCCCTTCACAGTCCTTGGGAGAGCAGGGAGGGCAGACCTGAGGGAGGAGGACAGAGTCTGGGGGTACCATTTTTTCAATTAAGAGGTCTGAGGTCTACTCATTACAATTACTATTTGCAGGATCAAATTAACAAACGTAGAAAAAGCAATTCTGCATTACAATCAGATAACTGACAGTGTGAAAAGAACAGCAAGGGTTTTAGCCATGCATGCATTTTAGCATCTTATTTGCCTATGACACTGTGGTAACTGAGCATATAAAAATGGTCTGAAATCAAATTTTCATATTTTTGCACAAACAAAATGCTTTTTTTACTGCAACATATGGTCCAAATCTTCATCAGATATTGATAGTCTTGCTATGATGTAGTATTGACGTGCAAGAAAAATAAATTCTATGGATGATTTTTAATTGATTCTTTTTAATAAGTGAGATTTTCTTCAGTAAACTTTCTGTATTAAAAGATTTGTAGTAATAGGGGTACTATAAGTGTAACGCCTGCAGAACTGTATGTTTATTCTTGGGGCATGATGCCTGCAACACATTTCAGTAATAAAATTCTAGAATTAACAATTTTGCAAGATTTGGATGGATATAACTGCTTTGTTGCCATATGCACCACCCAGACATCTGCAGGGTTAAGTTACTAAACATGCAGTCCAGCTTTTTACAGCAAGAGGACAATCAGTCTTCTGAGACAATGTGTTTTGTTTGAGGGAAAAATGACTCTAGGATGAAAGAAACAGGGTTTTTTTATCTTTCTGTTTTACTTATGTTAAAAATAGATTGGAAATCTCAGTCATGCCTTTAATGATTGTCTGCAAATTGATACCATAAGTTTGTAAATATTGTTCTGCCCGTTTAGAAAGCAGCTGTTGCCAGAACTGATATGATACCCTTGCACAATATGACCTTTCATTTTTTAAAAAAAGTAGTTTTCAACTCAGCCTCCAAACTCTGAAAAGTCTGGTTTCAGAAATTTGTTTGGTTTGTTTCTCCAATCTCTCCGCTGCTCTCTTGGCCTATTCCCTTCCTGTAGCCCAGAAGGGTGTGGTAGGTGGATATTTCTTTTTCTACTCATTAACTGGCCTGTAGAAATCAAGCTGGTGCTCTGCCCGATAGCCATCCCCAGCACATCTACCTGCTGGGGTCAGCAGCGCAGTGGGTGACCTGTGCCACCTCCACCCTTAGCTGATGGTGTGCTGCACATCTTTGTTGGAGCAACCTTGAAATCTTGTGTTGTGAGCTGACATTTTTTGCTGTCCTGAGAAGCAGCACAGGTGTTAGCACTCAAGTAGCACTTTCTGTGCCAACCGTCAAATGCAGGACCCCACCAACTGGAGCCCCTTCCTTGCTCTTCTGCCTTAAGGCACTGCGTAGGAATCCTACCTGTCTCCCATTTGTCCTGAGGTAGCAAAGAAACATCTACCACTGGTTGTGACAGATGATTCAGCAGGAGCTTGGGTGACTCATTTAGCTACCAAGGAGATTAAAATCAATTCCTGCTTTGGAGAATAACAAACTGCCCTTTTGTGGTGCTGCCCATTAATCTACCGCAAGAACTGGACTGGAAAGTAACAGCCCATCATTGTTACCATGGCCACGAGAGGGAGCTCATAAATCCCATGAATGCCACAAAGACATACGGAAATGGACAAATATAGATTTTTTTAATTCAATTATTGGAAAACAACTTGTTTCTTGATTCAAATCAACAACTTTTCTTATATTTGGCATATTTCTGAAGTTTTTTGAAGGTGTCAATTCAGCAGATGGATTGAGGCAACCATATTCACGCTTCGTTTGTGATTATTTTGTTTCTTGTATTTTAGGCAAATTCTGCTCTAGACAAAAAAAAAAGTCATAAACTCCCAGAAAATACTGAAACCTCAAACATAGCCAATAATTTCGTATTGTCTGGGTGAGCATATGCATGCAACATTCCTTTCCCAAGAACTTTATCTGTATCTATACATATGGAGAGAGGAGTGTACGCTACTTCCATTGCTTTTTAAACAGAGAAAGGACAAAACTCAAAGAGGTCCCACTCTTTATGTTTCTTCAGTAACGCATTGCAAAGCAATTCTCTAGAGAGCATGTGAGAAGAAGGCTTTACCAACAAACCCAGCCACTCACTGGTGGACAACAGAGAGAACTTTCCCCAAGCTAGCAGGTCTTACTGAGCTGCCTATGGGAAGATGATAGACTGTCCTCAGGTCTCTGTGATATTGGAAGCAGGACACAGCAGCAATACAGCCCGTATCCCCTGTTTCATCACTCTTCCGACCTCTAAGCTAATATGTTTTCCATAAATTATACACAAAAAATTAATCATGCCTCAAGAAATTGAAAAAAAACCAGTCACAAATCTTTCCAAATAGCAGGGAGTGCCACTGGTATACCGAAAGCAGTAATTTCTGGTAATTTATCAGCAGTTTAAAACTGATAGGGGTGGGGGGTTGTTGAGGGTTTTTTTTGTAGGAATTATTTCCATCCTCTTTTTTATGTGCTGGTGGAGCAGGTTAGCTGAATTACTTTTCAGAACTGTATACATTTCTTAAGGTATCTTGGAAAGGAAAAACGTTCATGAAGCAAAAGAGTACAGTAATCCTCAAATTTTCATGTACACATGAAACTGGAGTGATTTCAAAGGCTTTCTTTTTTCAACTTAAGTCTCTAACAGGACTAATCGACTTCACCTGAGATTATTCTCAGCTACGTGTCTGATCCACATCCCTCCCTGGCATTCCCTGTTTGCTCCTAGTTTGCAGTACAGCTGAAGAGCTGGCTAGCTTACCTGTGATTCCCAACACAAGGATATTACTCAAATGTTCTTCTGTAATGGAGGAACCACCATGATGCTATAAAACTATTCAGTGAACAGTCATGAAGATACCTTAAAAACCTTTATTTCCACTGGCTGCAGCCTCCACACGAGTCAGTAGACTCATCAGACAATCATTTGAATGACCCACACTTAGGGGTGTATTTCCCCATCCCCTGCTACACCAAAAGGATTCTGTGTTTCAGTTTGATGTGGCTGAAAGTTTCAAAACAGGAGGAACAAAACAGCAGGGCTCGCATCCACTGGCAATGAAGGAAGAAAAGGTGGATACTCTGAGAGCGCAGCAAAGCTTGAAAAAGCTGCAGCTGAAAAGTGTTGAAGTTCAGGAAGTCTTTGCATGTCCCAATGCCTAGACTGAAGTGCCCCTTCTTCTGACAGTAGGCAGAAACTTGGTTTAGTCTTAGTGTCTCTCATACATGGTTATGATCATTAGATATGTGGTGTCCATTGTCCAGGGACCAGAATAGTTCTTCCTTTTCCATACCTCATATTGCTTTAGTGAAAGCAGATGGTTCCTCTGGTCCCCTCCCATTTGCTCCTTCTCCTGCGTGTATGTGGTGGCTTCTCGTGACTGGTCATTCAGCTGCATCCCTGAATTCATTCCCTCCATTAAGCAGATTCCTGTATTATTTCCCCAATCAGATCTGAGATCTCTATGAGTGAACATGCTGGGTTTGTCTTCTGATGTATAATCTGTAACTCCCATTTGCATGACTATTCCAGTGACACTGGGTGACATGCCATAGAGGATCCAGGTTGTTGTCATTCCTTCATCATGTAGGATTGACATCTGCTGATTCATACCTGAGAAACTGCGTGAACTTTTTCGAAGAAAAATGTGCCATATTGATGGAATTTTCAATCTTGTTCAAATGTCAAGTAATCTGCTTGCAGAAATTAGTGTTCTCATCTCTTAACTTCTCGACCTTAATAACCAGTATAAATATCGAACCAACCTTTTAAAACTGAGATTACTCATTTAAATCCAATTGGAAAAGATGGTGACGTTAAGGACACAAATGTCAAGGAATTTAGGGGACTGAGGTATATTTGTCACACACCTTAATTTTTTAAATCTGGTCATATCCTGTCAATTACAAATTTGGAACTGTTTGGGGAGATCAGTTGCATTGGCCTGGATGTTAAAAGTTGATATGAGCTTTTGTATTTCCTTGCAAAATGCACCATTAGGATGAAACATCTTGTGCTTCTCTGTTTCTGGTTGCTAAGTACCCATTATTCACAGTTGTACCTTGAGGTAGAAATCTAATAACCCTGTGATGTTTACTGCCTTTCCTACAGAGCCACAGGATTTCTACTAATAGAAAGGTTTATATATATCTTTAAGGTCAAACTGTACTTTAATCAGTCAAAGTTGGAAGTTGGATGGAGGAGTATTATTGAACAGTTTCCCAGTTGGTCTAGAGTGATATGCATGTATTGAAATTAGTTGATGTTGACTAATTTGGGTGTTGGCCTAATACGAATTTGACACTTTTGGAAATACAGTTTGGCAGACAAAAGCTGTATTGGAAGGAAAGGAAATGACAAAGAGAAAAAATATGATTTTAAATCCTAAATGGCTCTCTTTCCTGGACTAATAGCTTATATCTCTGAAGATAACTTGCCTTGAAGCTTAAGAGCTGGGCAAATATCAATGCTGTTATGTAGAAACAGTGAAAAAAATCCCTTGTCTTCCAAAAGACTTGCCATTTGTATTGCAATGAATCCAAGAGATCCCGTCTTTCTGATCTGTGGAAAGCCTTAAATCCAGCTACAATTTATGTTCTGTTTCCTCATATTAAGAGCTCTAACTTTGCTGACCACAGCTCTGGTGTTGTGGAATTTATCATTCCTGCATTGATAGGGATTTGGCATGTCAGAGCAGAAGTTACCTACTGGCTTGATTTCTCAGTCACTTAGGCCGACATGGAGAATATCTATGGGGTAGACAAAACACGAGTGTGTCATATAAGGTTCTTATTTGTTGGATGAGATATTTGCCCTGCTTATTATGTTAAGATGTGGACTTTAATGCCTGTCCTCTCTAGAGAATTTTAAGAATTTTTCCTCCCTCCTGGACCTTCATTCACCTCTCCCCCAGACCCTCAAGTCCTTGTGTTTCTAGTGAGCTTAGCTAAGAATCTGACTTAAAAAACTGTTTGAAATCTGAACATATTCACATCTGGAGCTGGCCAAAGACATTCTAGATTGAACTCGCTTTTCTTTATATTCCTGTGTATAAAAAAAAGTGCAATCTATTTCTCCCCTATGTATTGGCAGGAACAGTTTTTGCTGGTTTTCCAAACCAGATCAGAGCAAGTCTGCATGTTCTGATTTGCCTCAAAATCTGTGTGACAAAATAGCTCCCTAAAGGAAATAAGAGGTATTTTGTTTTGTTTCTCAAGATGAAACAAGGGATCAAAGGGTCAATTTACAATACAAGGTTCTACAAAGGAAGAACCACACATTGCCAGAAGGAGGAAAACGCAGTGCTCCAAACAGAATGAGACAATTGTGCTTGATGAGCTGTGCATTTAAACACAGCCATCTTCAAGCATAGTCAAAAAATATGTGAGATGTTTGAATTTCAGCAGAGTACTCGTCTGCTGTTTTCCTGTGTGTTTCTTTTTCCTTCTCAGACTCTTTTGGCTCTTAGCTGAAGAGTTTGGGATTTTTTTAGAAAGCCAATAATGAGTTCGTGATCCAGTTTGTTATTGAACACCTCAAAACTAATGGGAAACTACATAAGAACGCTGTGGTCCTTCACTTTGTGTGGTTAATTAACTGCCTCAGCTGTGTCTAGGCATCTTTCAAACTGCAGAATTATTTAAGGTAACAGTAGATGATCAGATATTTTCAGAGAAAGATTAATAATGTAAATATACCAGTAGCAACTAAATTCTTAATTTTCTGGCTGGGTTAATTCCAGTGTAGGACTGTGGGTTTGCTATCCAAAGTAGGGTATTGTGGCAAGCATGCAGTGTGTGCCCCACAAAGGCACTATTGTTCAGTACTTTACATAATTTCTAACAAACCTATCCTACGTAACATAGTTAAAGCCTTTTTCAGGGCTGTCCTGTTTCCCAGAGGAGGGATCATTCATGGTGTTTTTCCTCTCACCAAAAAATTTTTCATGTTCGGAATTCTTTGCAAGAATTTGTATTAACTTGAAATGGTCCCATTTTGGGCAATAGGGTGAGATGTGTTATGTTTCAGAATAGGTTAAGCACTTCCTTTCCTCTCAAACAGTGTCTAAGCTTTAGTCAGAGATGAAATGATAATTATGGTGATCTTTTCCACTTCAACAATCAAAGCAGCTTGCCAAGCCTTTTTAAAACTTGTGTCTATAAAGCACTTAAAAGCTCATAAACACAGAAAAGAGTTAAAAATAACCACTGTTTTTCCTTATTGCTTTTTTCCATGGGCCTTGAATTGTGTGTTCTAATCTTCTGAGTCTCTCCTCATAAGCCCTTACCGAAAATGTATGCTGTTAAAAACATAATCTACTGTTTTACCATCATATCCTTATACCTTGCCATATATTGGCTCATCTTCATTACATCTTTAACTGTAATTTGCAGCTAATCATTTAGGCTTCCCAGTGGGATCAAACACTATTTTCTAACTATGAAAACCAAATTGTTTCCCAAAGCTTTCTTCCTTTGCTGTGAATTTATTGTCACCATAGCGATTTATCATGATTTATCATGATTTATCAATTCATGTCTTTGTCATTCTGGGTTTGGGTTTTTTCAAGGTGATCTGTGTTGCTTAACTCATAGGTGCAAATGACAAGCAGTGTGGACCTACGTTTTTCTTATTAAGTGGGTGTGTAGCTCTGCAGCTGGGAGAATGAGCAGATATATGGATCCTAAGAAACTCGTGTTAACTTATGTCACACCTTCTTTTCTAACCTACAGGTTAGAACCATGGTGTCCTGAGGAAAATGTATGTTGTGATGGGAATAAGGGAAAAAGAAGCCATTTCAGCTGAATTGCTCTTTTATAGTCTCTGTGTTTATCTAACTGTTGTGCAAAAGCCAGGCAAATCTACCATCTAATCCTCTCTTGAGAGATACACAGCATAAAGATAGGTGTTAGGCTGTGAGGAAAAAGAGCAGTGACTTACATTAATCCAAAAGAATTTACCCACTGCGAACAGCAGAGATAAGAACAAAAGTGATAAAGAAACCTAAATCCCACATCAGCAGCACAATATTAGAAGAGTGATTAAGATTATAGGCCTAAGGGGATGTGTACATTGCAACACTGAACCTGGTGTACCTAAGTTTTAGGCTACCTAGAAAAATTGGCAGGCTCGATTGACCTATGCAGGCTCTGTGTAATGCACCAATTAAAAGAAAGAGCCCAAGTTGGTAGCCATCAATTTTTAGCTGCTGTGCAGGTAACTGTCTCTTGAGCCTTGTCTTATGCTGGAGCAAGGACTGCGTGGTGGGGCTGTGTGGCAAGCTGCCCTTCACCACTCTGGACAATTTGCCTATGGATAATGGGAGAGCCCTGTGGCATGGAACCAAGCAATGGCAGCAAATGCACACTGCTTTGGGGTGAATGAAATCTGGATTTAAGTTTTGATTCTTGGTTGCAAAATGTGTTTTTTGTGGTTAACAGCTCTCTAATTAATACAAGTCCACATTGTTGGGGTTTTTTGGCTAAAATTCTACCCAATATCTGCACCAAATTTTGCTTTTAATGAACTTGTGCAAATTGTCGTGCCAATTACAACTCATCAACTTCTTAAATTCTTTATGCTAATGCGCACATGCTGTACCCTTGTTGGCTTTATTTATAGCTGATTGCTGTTTCTTTGTGTTTAAATGGTCAGTTATGGCAGCCAAATGCCATTAGTTAATTAATTAATTAGCTAAAGAATTTTTACTTCTGGTGTCTCACACTTCAGATTTGCTGTTCAAAGAGAAATCAAGGGAAATATTTAGATTTCTAAGGAGGCTGGAGTAAAACTGTTCTGAAAAATCTACTTTCCAACATTTGCTGTACCCATGAATGACAAATTGAGGCCAATTGGCAAGTTCGTCTCCAAAGAGAAGACAAAACTGATAAAATTTTATAAGCTCCCACTCTATATTTCTGTTTCTTGTGACTATTCTTAGAATGAAGGTTTTTTATAGGTGCCAATTATACCATTAAAATGTCAGCTATTTGCATCTTATCTAAGAAAAATGCTGTAAATGCAAAGTCATTAATATCTCTTTGAATCACGACGTGTTGGTGGGTAGGTGTGACCTACAGGGAGTGCACATTTGCAAGTCTATGTAAATTAAGGAGAGCAGACTAAAGAAAAGAGTATGCAAGAAGCATGGCATGGTCTCTCTTCCCTCCCCTGACTGACTAGGCTTCAGTGTCATCACAGGGACTGAGATGATATTCCTTGAATGCCCAGTTGTGTGCTGTGATGGAGAGATTAGAGGTGTCTTGTTGTGCTGTAGAGCATAAGTACATGCTAGGGCCACAGTTTGAAGGGAAAGACCAGGTTTTACGCTTTCCTCTGTTCTGGATGCTATTATGCACCTCTGAAATCTGGTGCAAAAAACCTCACCAGTATCAAGAGAATGGCAGAACATGGTTTCAGTTCTTGGGATTTTCTCTAATAAGCCATGACATTTGGTGTCTCTAAACTAAGTATGGTTAGGCCATGAATTAAAGTCAAGTTTCTCATAGTCACCTACTCTTCAAACTCTGACCAAAGCCTGGCTGTTGAAAATCAAAAGTTTTTCTACAGGGTGATGAAACAATGCCAGAGAGATAGCTTGGTGTGGGCTGACGAGGTGGTTAAGTTCTTTTGGTAGGCTTAGGACTGGAGCCATGGTTTACAGCCCCGTTTGAGGCATAGATATGCTCTTCATTTCCTGTTTTTTCGTTTCTTAGGTAGTTCTCCTCTTCTTACTGTATTTGCAGATGGTATCCCTTAATTGGGTAGATGGAAACACACATAAACAAATGCTGCATGTTGGGATAATGAGGCTATTAAAAAAGAAGTTATCATCTTCACAAGTCTGGATGATGATTTGAATTGAGAGGATGGACGCAGATGAATGTGAGCTCTTTTAAAACACTCGGAAGTATGTGCAAGGTCTCAGGAGCAAAGACCCTGAAAGGTAAGCCCACTCATTTATTAGCTACTGAGAGGTCACAAGCCTCAGCAAGGAGACAGGGAATGATAAGTTAATGAGAGTATCTGTGTCTCTTAGAAGTGATTTTGCTTTTTTCTGTTGCAATGATACACAAGCTTGATTTCTTGAAGTATGGCAAAACCCGAGTCATTCTATTAGACACATTCACTCAATGGTTGCATGCACTTGATGACCTGCTCTCTCTTCCCACCTCAGACCTAGAGCAAACTGCAAGTCACCAAGTGGTTTGGAGAGGCAAGGGAGCACAAGTGCGTGGCAGCTTGCTGCGGGAGTCAGGCTGTCCTGTTGGCTGTCTGTCTTTCCAGCAGGCAGCCTTCCCTCCCAGACCTGGTACTCTTTTATGTCCAGCCTTCTGTGTGCTTCTGCAGCACCTTCTGCTGCTGCAATGGCGCACAACGTCTTGTGTCACAGGCACAGAAGAAAGCATCTGCTGTGAGAGAAACATCGAGAAAGGATAGTATTTTTAAACTCTCTTGTTAAAACCTGTTCAGCTGCTATCTAGAAAGGTGCAAAGACTCCCTGCTCTTAAGGATGAAAAGCAGGCACAAGGGCAGCCTGAAGAGAATAAATATTGTCTTTCATTGACGTTTCTCAGTGAGTCATTCCCCCTTGGACTGACTCAGCACTGAGCACTGATGCACTACCCAGATCATCTCCCAGCTGACATCGGTCACTGCCATTAAAATATGTTCAGTCTGCAGGGCACCCTGATGGCTCAGTGCTGTGAATTTAGCCAAGTGGATGAGCTGTGGAGAGCAGGGGCTGCTGGGTATGACCCTGACATCCTGCATGCAAGCACCCAGCAAAGTCTCACTGACACCTGGCAGAGGCAAGTGCTTGACTACCCTGCTGTATCATGGCCTACTTTTCTAAGAAAGAGTGGAAAGTCTTTGTATTGAAGTCTTCAATACCAATCAAAGCCTAAATCAAACCATTACCTGTGTTTTCTAGAATTTGCTTGAAAAACTTAACTGCAAAATGTCTCATTGAGACAGGAAGATCTTTTTCTGATGCACAAACATGTTGCAGTTAGTCCCAAATAGTAATCTAGATCTTCCCCATGTGCTGAGAGAGGTCATCTGCTCACGCTGCAAAGCACTGCCCAGAGAGGCTGTGCCAGCTGCCCAGCTCCAGAACAGCACGAGCTGCTCTTGCACTTCAGCAGTGCCATTGCTATGGCTTTGCGTAAATAAGAGTAACAACAGCACTGATAACAAAATTCTCACCTTGAGAAAAGATGTAGTGTTGATGTTCCCTTTGAAAGGGAAAATTAAGGGACTGAAATAAATCAAAGAACCAAACAGTCCTTAAATTTGGACACTGAGGCTCAGGGCATGTTTTCAGTGCTTTCATTCTCAGTGGTGTGTTTAATAACTTCTGTTACTATGTCGCTAAGTGGAGGGCTGGAGGCAGGAGGACCAAGACTGGCTCTTCAGATCTGCCAAAGAAGTTCTGGGTAGACCAAGGTTAACGGCCGAGTCTCTTGATGCTATTGATCCCCTTTCAAAAAACAGAAGTAACTGTATGTGACTTCTGTGTTTTGACACTTTAGATGGCATTGATGGGATGCTGGATCTGGGATCAGCAACAACCCTCTGTCTGGAGTATCTGGGGCAAAAATCTGCTGGATTTTTAAACTGTTAAGTGTATGAGTGGAGGTAGATGATGCAGGTGTTGGCATAGTAGCAAAGATTCATACTTGATGCACAAAGAAGTTTTTCCTATACTCAATCTCTTTCTCTTCTGTGGCTAGGAATATGTTTTGGACCAGGAATTTTCTTTTCAATTAGGTTAAGTATAGGACATGTATCCTGAATGCGGCCACATATAGTAACATGCAGAATAGCTTTGCTATGAATATAAATAATTGAATTGTATAACAAGACCTACTCTTTTTAAAAAGTTGCAATTTTTTCTGAAAAAGTTAAAATTAAAACACATTCAGAATTGTTGGGCCTTTAGCATTCTTTATGTGAGGTGTTTTCCTGTAAAATACATTTTTTATTTTCACTACCCTTTTATGGAGGCTTAAATTATCTTGAGTTATTCAATAAAACCCACAAAATTGCTCTTTATGCAATTACTCAGAGAGAGTGTTCCATTACGTGACAGTCACACAACTAAATAATGTCCCTTTCATCTACAACTTTCTGTTACTTTTGCCCACTAAGTGTTTGAGAAGGTAAGGCGAGATTAAAATATCCCAATGGATTTATGCTGGCCTGAGTGCTACTGATGGTAAGGGAAAAAAAAAAGTAGACTTCCACATAGTCCAAAGAGGTCTATTTGTTAGGATAAATAATACGGATGTGCCCTGTTCCCTAAAAGAGATTTTTTTTATTTGACTTGATTTCATAATCTCAGCATCTGGTTTCTTTTCTGTCCTGAGCATTGACTTTCTCATGGGTGATTTTTTTGCACCATTCTGGTAAACAGAAGGTGTGATGATAGTGCCAAACATTTGAGACAAACCTTTAGCTAAGGACGCAATGGATTTTCAGGAACAATTAGAGGTATGATGTTTGAGTTTCTCAATTTTGGAGCTGCTCCTTATGCATCCCATATTCTTTGATGAGTCAGACTCTAGTCTTCCAGTGCCCCACCTTCCAGCCTATAAAAGAAAGGAACCAGCATTTCTCCATCACAGTGAGGTACTGTGGGCATAAATATGTTAAAAATCATGAAGCATTCCAATACTATTTTAATGGAGACTACTTTACAAGGATGGGCAGATAGCCAAGAAAGCTTTTTACATAGTTCAGGTTTTGAAACTTAATGAGATTGAGCCTTGATGATATAAATCAGCAGTTTCACTGATTCATTAAGAATCAGGCTGGTTGAAAATTTTGTAGATGTTTCTACGATTAGAGCTTCCTAGATTTACACATTGTACGAGGAGAAGGCCTTCCCATGTAACTCTGTGCATGGTGCTTCAGCAGTAGATTTTCAGAGATGGTTTTCTCATCCTAGAATCCAGCAAGATGCTCCAACGTATGCACCTGCTGTGCTTGGTCAATAGGACCTAATAGATTTATTAAGTCTGGAAAAGCCCATAGGAAGGGAAAAAGGGTGAATATGTAACTGCCTCTGAAAATGTGGTATTTCAAGGCATATCAAAGCTTTCTTTAAAAAAGACATATTATGTTTTTATTTTTTATATCTGCAGGCTGAACTCTTTTCAGACTAAGATCCATTAAAGGGCTTATTGTGCAGAGCAGGCAGAATGAATGGTTTCATGACAAACAGTCAAACATAGCACAAAAACATGAAAAGCTGCAGGTGCAGGTCTCCCAGCAGGGCTCTTTGAAGTCTAACTCAACTTTGAAGTGCTCTTTAGGTTTTACTTTCACCTTCCAGCAAGCCTCCTGGCTATTAAGGAAGATTTTCTATCTCAAAGCTGTCTGTAGCCTGGTTAAGGGCTGACAGATGGGTGGTGAGGCGATTCACTCTTCATTAGTGTTCTGGGAAGGCTGCAGAAGAGCTGTACTGGCATTTCAGCTTTTTAGAGAAGTTCCAGAACAGTTTAGAGTAGAATGGTTGTTGAATTTTTGCCTGTCTTCAACACAGCTTTAGAAAAATTATTAAGAGGTAAAGATAGGTTCTCCCAATGCAGTTAATTAATCAACTTCATTTTGGGGGAAGTTTTTTTGTTTTATTTGAAGTTTCCAAACCAAACTCTTCAGTTTAACTGTCTGATTAAAATACAGAAGTTCATGGCTACATCTGCCACCGCTCTACCTGCAAACCTGTGTCTTTTCAGCAAGGCAAAACCTAATGGACTTTGAGGAATGCACTGAACAGACAGATTTGAGCTGTTGTGGAGTAAACAATCCTTGCTGAGAGGACAGACTTCTTTCCAGGCCCTTCCATTGATGCCGTCACCATGGCACGTCGGCCCTGGCTGCTTTGCTGCTCTGCTTCATGCATGTGCAACAGCTGTAGCTGTCTTTGAACAAAATGGCACCTGAGAAAGTAAGCAATGGGTAGACACACAGAGGACAGTCACAAGTCAGGCAGACATCAGTGTAAATTTTTTGTTTAGTACATGAAAATACGTAACATGATTGTGTAGTTATCAAACTCTCCAAGGAGTGAGAGTTCCTATTTAGCACAAGGTTTAATGCACACAAGAGACACTATAAGTACCATCCGGCATGATATGTGAAAGTATGAGCTACCTGCATGGAAACTGCACATTACTATGAATTTTCCTAACCCTCCTGTTGGAAATCAGTGCCTGAAACCAGCTATGAAACCTAATTTGGTGGCAGAAAATAATGGATTAAAAGAGCCAAGGTCATCTTACCTTGCCATTAAAAAGAGTATGAGATCTGAAGAGGTGGCAGGGATCTCTCCTGTCTTGTCTGGAGGCTTTCATCCATCTGTTTGTGAGAGTTTGCCCTCTGCAGATCTCTAACAGGACACCTGCAAGATAAATGGGAAAGGAGAAAAATGCACCTTGTTCCTATTCCCCCATGAAGATATAACTCTTTCCAGCTGGCATAAAAACAGAGAAAATTTCATTGCTGACACCTTAGGTGACTGTAAGCTGAAAGCTCAGAGAACTTAGTAGTGATGGAGAAGGAAACAATAAGAAAATAAAAGGAAAAGCTAGAACTCGGAGCGGGAGAGGACTTTGTCCTACCAGTTTACTTGAAGACCAAGTATTATTCCTTCCTTGAGCCAATAACATAAGGAATAAAGTAGTGATGTCTTCTTTTGTTGGCATTAAAATGGTAGAAAGTATTTCCAAATACACTCAGAGACAGAAACATTTTTTTTTAATGTTACTTGCAAAAATAAAGAAAAATAAATATTTTCAGGCTGCTGTGATGAGAACAAAGCACTAAGGATAGGCATTATCACACTTCCAGGTTTTTCCATTCTGTACATGAAACAGATCATTGGAGATTTGCTGTCTGCTGAAAACAAAGCTCTGGGCTGCCTCTGCCTTGTGCTGCCATTGCCTGGCTCCCTGCAAGCGCTGGCGCTGGCTCTGACACACAAGGCCCTGCAGATCTCCCTTCCTCCACAGAAGCAGAGGTCTGGCGTTACCTGTCATGTGTGTTGAGAGCAGGGGATAAAGGAGCTTGGAAGGCAGGCCCATTTTCTTGAATTGCCTGCACCTGCGTGGAGCTACTTGAGAAGGTGCTCTAGCAGAATCCTGGGAGTTAGGCACTGCCCTGGCTCGCATTTTATCCTTATCACTTAGGTGGTGGCCTGATTCTTGGGAACAAATATTCACTTTTGACTTTGTCAAGAATATTCTAAGTCTCGGAACTTTCTCTCTTTGATGGTGAAAGATACATTACAGTTAGCCTTTACCATGTCTTATTTTTCCATTAACTTTTTATATGTAATTACTCATAGCTCTCTGAAAATTTTTGCATGTATAATAAGACCCCTAGATTCCTTTATTTCTTTTGGTAAGCATTTATGTAAAGACCTAGATTCATGTCTTTATACTAGAAAGAAATGGACTTCATAAACAGCAGCCTTTGATATAATCAAGTTTCCAAATGTCTTCAAGATCAAATGTACCCAACTGTTTCTTCAGTTGGGTGTTGAATGAATGTACTTTAAACCCTCTTGAGGTCAGAGTTTTGGTCAGAGGCATAAGCATTTGTTCATCTTAGAGCAGGAATATTTGTCACTGGATGAAAGTTAGAAACCATTAAAGTGGAAAACCAGACTAGAAAACAAAAAAAAACAAAAAAACCCAGAAAAGTGGGGGTTTTGCCTAGTTGTGTTTCTGTGATCCATAATGAACCTATTTGCTCCCTCTGAATAGGGTAAGTTGGGTAAGTGGGTTGTTCCTTTTTCCCTACAAGCCAGGTTTGCTAATTCAGGTCAGCTGCCTGCAGTTAATCATATTCTGGTGCTGACTGGTGAGCAGAGGAGAGGAATTTTGATAGGAGGGCCACTGGGGCTCTTCCTGTAGATGATTATCCCACGAGCATCAGAGCAGATAATGAAAAACCTGGCAGGGAAGATTGGAAGTGAGAGCAGTGAAGGTTTGCCAGTGAGTCACCGTGTAATACTGGTAGCAGCATGGTTCTTGCGTGGTGTGTTTGTGACAGGATGAGTCAGAGAATGGAAAGATAAAGTTACGAATTCCTGAAGCTGGCAGCTGTGGTTAGCACCCATCTCAGTGCTCATACGTGCATGTTGTTGTGCTGGTTCTTCACAGAGGATGCAGCTGGGGAGGTTTTTTGTTAAGTCACTTGGCCTTCAAGGTGCCTGGACAAAAGCAGGCTCCGCAAGGGAAGCAGGGCTTTAGCTTGCCTCTGGACCCTTAGAGGGTTGAGCACCCTTAGTGAGATATTTTCACCTTAGATCCACTTTGCAGCACAGACAGAGCCAACTTACCTCTGTCTGCAGAGCAGCAGTTAGCTATTTCCCTGAAAAAAGTGGAAAATTCAGAGCAACATGTGTCCTGATTTATCTGTCTGTCAAAATAAAGCTATTGAGAACAGAAAGGCACAGACCTGAGGGAAGGATAAGCAATAACAACACTGTTCCTGATCCTTCCCCACTTTTTTTACAGTGTGGACATGGCACTTGATTAAGAATTAGAAGTGCCGGCTTTTCTCGCCCACATTTGTGTGTACCATCTTGGTTTGCCAGGGCTGTACAGCTGCAAAAAATTCCCTCGGGTAAGCTGGGTCAAACTGGCCAAGCAGCTGTAATCCCAAGCGGTTTTCCAATGCAGCTGTTTCCCTCCTGCCCCACACCCCAGTTCTGATGGAAATGCTCACCTGTCAGTTATGCCCTGTTGGAAAAGATAAGATGGGGAGGCAGGGCACGAGAAGACGTGCCACATGGAGGGACTGAGGGTGCCTCATTAATGCCACTGGCTGGAGCCTCTGCTGCCCTGCCTCCTGGTTGCTAAGGAAGGTTTCTACGGCAAAGACTAAGAAAGTGAGAATTAAAGAGTGAGCTTGACATTTTCAGCAGCTGGCTTCTTCAGGGGAAGAAGCTGCTGGAAAGGAAGACTGGCCATCTCGGATGCTGTGCAGCGTGGGAGGTGTAACTGGCAAGTTTGCAGGTTTGTGTCATTTTATTATTGGTAGTTTGTGGTAAATGCAACCTATTAAATGTTGATTGAGAGAGATTTCCAGTATTGGTGTGTTCTCGTGGGAGGGCAAGCTGCAAACTTCGGTCACACAGGTAGGGATTCAGCCACTCCCCAAAAAACTCTTTACTGTCCTATAGGCATCTCCCCATCAGCTAGAGCAGAGTGGGCAGGCAAATGTGGCTTGAGTTCCCTGAACAAAAATACACTCATTAAACTAAAACTGTGACTGCTCACATGAGACATCCAAAAATCCTGGCATCCCTGAGCCCTATGAATTCCTAATACCTGTGGAGCACCTTCCTCAGCAGCCTGGAACGATCCCACAGTGGTGGTGGTCTGTTTTCTCTGTGTGCTGCAGAAACCCAGAGGTACTTGTGTCTCATCCCCAGTGCTCTGGGGCACCAGTGTTGCCTTTGGGCATGCAAGTCTGGTGTTTGTAGCACTCCACAGGAGACTGACTCTCCTACCTGTGCACATAGTTTAACACTTACTATTTCTCCTCAATAAAGCATTTCACCCTTATTCCAAGTCGAGGTAATCTAGGAGTCATAGAACTCCTGGACACAGGATCATGTCTTGTTCCAGCAGTTACCTGGGAAAAGGTGACAGAGAACAAAAGGACAGTTGGCCCGTTCCATGGTGGGCATGACATTCACCTGGGGTTCAGTTCCCCTTTGGAGCAGTGTTGCAGTCTGTGTGAGGATGGGCCTGGCTACTGCATTTGCAGTTCAGTGCAAGGACACAGTGGCTGATATTTAGAGGAATGGGATTATACGAAGTGGCTGCCTGGGACAGTAGGGGCCTGGGCAGGAGGGATCTTCCAGTGCTACAGCTGGCATTGGATGAGACCCAGGGCCTCAGTGAGCATGGTGTGCCCAACCAGCATCAGTGTGCTGGGCTGAGGTCCAGCACAATATCTGTTTGTCAGACATTCTATAATGTATGGATAATGGGCAGATCTGGGTACAGCTTTAGAACCAGGCTTTCACACAGCCAGATAGCCCTTGCAGGCAGGAGCTAAACCTATATAACTGGTACTGTCACTTAGAGCTTCTCACTGGGGTAGGGTTTCCAAGACCAAGGAGAGCTTCTTCATGGAGGGTATGTGAAATCCAGTGCTAGTGCTACCAGTTTCCCTTCTTTGTTTCTCAGTGCTGTGGGTGTCTCACCTTCAATAAGCTTTACGTTTGCTAGGGCAAACAAATTCATTAGAAAATGGAATCAGCCACTTTCTGTGGCTCCTCTCCTTGCCTGCAGCCTGCCTGCTCTTTCAGAAAGCTTGAGCTAAGCTGCTGGATGTTCCTCTCCTCATGTATTGCTGCTCTGATGTTTTTTTTCCTTCTGCAAGAGTAAGGATGGTGCTGCTAATTCACTTATGGTGTTAACCTGACTGGAGGTTGTCCCATTCCTCCCTCACAGAGGCAGAGCCAGAAGATTGAACTCCTGAGTTTACATAAGTGACCTTGCAGTTCTGTTCAGCATTCCTGTCTTGCTCTGTGATGCATGGATGGTAGTTGGCCTTTAAGCAGCTGATTAGAAGAAAAGTGGTTAGAGAAAAGGCTTGCATTAAGGCCAGCTGCTATTTTTGGTCTGTGTGACGAAAGAAATACTTGCACTGCCACTGTGCCTGCCCTCCAGCCCCCCTGAACAAAAGGTGGAGGGAGAGAGGGAGAAGCAGAGCCATAGTGCTTTTCCCACCTATCACTAGAAATACCCTGCAGTCGAGCCCTTGGCCCTCTCCACCATGCCAGCGGCCCTGCCCCATGGTGCCAGATCACATTTTCGGATTTAGAGGCCTGAATCTCTCCAGTGCCTCACCCCAGAGGTCTCACCCACCATCCTGTGGGCCCAGCTGACACACTCATGCACATCCTACTCATTTTGCACACTCTCAGATGCTGAGCTATAGACTTGGAAGGGGTTTTACTCACTACCTAAGTGGAATGATGATCGGTGCGAAGCACTTTTCAACGTGTTGGTTCGAAGAGGTGCAATAAACAATTATAATGGCTGTGCTGATCCTACAAACTGTTCTGTGGGATGAGGACAGATACTGCATTCGTGATCTAGGTTCTAGTAACTCTGACAGTGTCTTCGCCCAGAGATACTTACCAGAACTAAGAGTTATGATTTTTTAATAGGCATTATTCATAATTGAAAGATGTAGCTTAAAGACATTACAGACTGCTGCCGGAGTTGTGATGTACGATTGCAGAGGTTTCCTCTGTTAGATAATACTGTAGAAGTGACTTACATCTCCTCCCTCAGTTAAACAATATTCTAAATGTCACCACTGTTTACATTATCAGCAGAGCACTGAATAGCAATGATCTGTGCTCTGTCAGTCCAGGAGCCTCTCCAGAGCAGCCAGCAGATTTACACTATAGTGAAAACTGGCTCGTTATCTCCAGCAGTAAATTCCTCTCATAAATAATCTTGTGTGCTCAAGCTGCAAATGGAGTTTGCATATACTGCAATGAAATCTATTTCCTAAATCATCTATTCCTGAGTCAACTCCCTATCCAGGAGCCAGTCCTGGGACTGTCTGCTGTCATCAGATAAATTCCCACTTGGTAGCTGTAAGTGTCCTGTTACAGCTACCTTTTTTCTTTTTTTTTGCTAAAATTTTGAGCAATATTTTCTACTTTAAACATAGGAACATAATGAAACCTTTTCTAGATCTGTGGAAAGGGTTTGGAACTTAATGTCCAGTTAAGGCAGAGAACCTTTTTCACAGATGTGGGCTTTGAAAACCAGGATGAAGTCTGGGAGATACTGACAGTGGTGGACTCCCAGTGAACTCAGTGCAATCAAGTATTCACTGTACATTTCTCTGTAGGTATTTATTAGCAGAACACAGCTAGGCAACTGATAATGGGCTCTGCTGCAGCTTTGCAAAGGATGAAACCAGAAGGTAATAGAATCAAAATACTTTCCCAGTAGAAATAAATACTCCATCTAGAAAAGGGCTTGAGGGTTGTCTTATGGACTTAGAAAGTTTCTTTATATATGAGAGAAACATTTGGTAACAAATTGGCCAGAGTACTTTCAGGTACTTTCACTTTCTAGGCGCGGAAATACTAAACTGAAAAAGCCAAGTTTGATGCAATTATAATCCCATTTTTGTATTTATTTTGTTATATGACCTCAGACAAGAGCTGGTCAGTCTCTCTCTACCTCTTTCTTTCTCAGTCTGTGGTCTCTCAGGCTTATTCTGAGTGCAGCATTGACTGCAGTGTTATGGGTTCAAGCTGTCCAGCAATAAACCTGTTTCCCTCCTAGAGTACTGTGGATCCTTTGCATTAGCCCTCAGACACCCAGATGCTGTTTTCTAGTTGCCAGCATGGCCAGGTGGGACTGGTATTGCAGCTGGTGGGATGAGTGGGAAGCTCATGCAGAAAGCATGGTGGAGAACACTTTAGGTGCCGAGCTGTGGGCGAGAAGAGCTTGTGTTCCCAGGGCATATGGGGAAGCATGGACAGGAGAGTTCATGTGGTGCTGCAGGAAGCTGACCCTATGGGTTTGGCTTCAGCTCAGGTGTTGCAAAGAAAACAATGGAGGGCAAAATTCTTCAGATTTTTCTGGAAAGCCTTCAGCCATCTATCTTTAAAGGCCTGATTTCTCTTCAGTAATTTTCTAAATTACAGGCTTGGCATTCTAAACATTGTTCAGGAACTTAGGGACCAGTAACTGTACCAGTCTGATGGAGCAGTAATGGATGGGTACACATCATGGATCAGACTTTTACCCCACCGACCTGCTGCGTTTCCTGTTCTGGTAAGATGGGATTCACCTCTGGGTATGGAGGTGTCTGGGAGGGAAGGAACTCACCAAAAGGGCCCTACAGCACTCACTAGGAAGAGCAGAGAATGAGAGGCGGGGGGAATGCATACCCTTTTCATGGACCCAAATTTCGTGATGCTGGGGGGGGCGGTTCCTGCCCATGGCAGGGACGTTGGAACTGGGTGATTTTTGAGGTCCCTTCCAACCCAAACCATTCTATGATTCTATGCTTGCATAAGCAGGGGTTGCACAGGAGGTACAACCCCATGACCCTCAGAGCACATAGGAATTTCTTCACCAAAACATTCCTTGGGAATTGCTCCATCAGACAGATGTGTGCGTGCACACATAGATCTCTCGCAAGTGCTGTAATGTCAGGTTAGACACAAGAACACATCATTCTCTGCAGACACTGTAATCTGACTCCATGATTCATTTATCTCATGACTCGGTGCTAGCATCAGAGATACAGTAATTTAAAGTCTAAGAAAGAACAATCCAATTAATAAAATAATAATTTGCAGTAAATTTGCTACTTGGCATTTCAACTCTTTAACGTGTCCGACTTGTAAGCACATTTTGGGTTAGGGTGGGGTTGCTAAGGCTGTTGTCTGCCCTTCTCTTTGTGCTTTCTGCAAGGGACAGAAAAACATACTGCAATCAGAGGCATGGTCTCTGCAAATTACCTGCTAAATGGAACTGCATTCTTGAAAGACACTTTAAAAGTTAGCTGAACTGCTCTACTAGCATTGCAAAATTTAGAATTATATCAAATTTCATATCACAGATGAAGAAAGCAGACTGGTTTCTTCTGGGGAACAGAACTATGATTGCTATATCTTGTAATCACTAATGATCCATGTCAGACTTTTCTGGAATCACAATATTTTCCTGGAGTGGAGGGTACTTCATTTTTGAGTACAACATATTGCATTGGGCTCTTTCAGCCCACTTGTATGGTATTTAATTCTTCAACAATTCTCTTATAAGAAGGAATGCAGAAACCCTACTGGAGACTGTCAGCCACAGAAACACCTGGAAAAAAAGGTCTTATTCTCTGCTTCCCAGGCTAAAAAAAGTGGATGATCTTTTCTTTTCTTGAAACAAGATATTATTTTTCCTGAAAAATGAAGCTCCTCTTTGAATAAAACAGTCTGCAGTTTCCTGAAAAGAAAAAACCCTCAGAGGCTAAACAGAAAAGGAATATTCAGAAGAGAACATAGTTTGTTTTATTTTGAGATGGTTCTTGTCTTCAGTTGTTCTTCATTTTTATTGAAGAGTTTTAAAAACAACTTAGAGATCTGCATAAAAATTTGTGTTTCGTGAAATGAAAGGTTTGGGTTTTTTCAATTGGAGAGACTTCATTTACATTTTGATTCATATAAGCATTGGGGAAATTATAAAATAAATTGGCTATAAACAAGTCTGTCCTTAAGTGGCCCCAGGCACTACCTTCTGTTTTTCCCAGACTTGCATAATCAAGAAGCTAATCAGACTGATGAAAAAAGAAAAAATTCAAAGGCAGCCTGAAGGCAGGGAAGGGTGCAGGGAGCTTTGTCCACTGTGGGTGGTAGCAATACTTGTCCCCTAGAGCACTCCCTGCCTGCACTGCACCCAAGGGTGATGTTTGCAAACCAAAACCTCAGGCTTGTCCTAAGGTAGCCCAGTTCCCAGGGGCTTCAGCAAGAATGGCATAGTGCCTATGGGAGGCTGGGGAGTTGAGTTCTATGTGTTTACACAAGGTGTATAAACTCTTAGTCATAGAATCACAGAATGGTTTGGGTTGAAGGGATCTTAAAGATCATTCAGTTCCAACCCCCCTGCCATGGGTAGGGTCACCTCCCACTGGTTCGGGTTGTTCAAAGCCTCTTCCAACCTGGCCTTGAACACCTCCAGGGCATCCACATCTTCTCTGGGCAACATGTGCCAAGCCTCATCACTCTCACAGGACAGCATTTCTTCCTAAATTCTAAACTAAATCTCTTCTCTTTCAGCTTAAAATCATCCCCCCTTGTCCTATCCCTGCACTCCATGACAAAAAGACCTTCCCTGGCTTTCCTGTAGCCCCTTTCAGTACTGGAAGGCTGCTATAAAGTCTCCCTGCAGCCTTCCTTTCTCCAGGATGAACAACCCCAACTCTCTCAGCCTGTTCTCATAGGAGAGGTACTCTAGTCCTTGGATCATCTTCATGGCCTCCCCTGGACTTGCTCCAACAGATCCATGTCCTTCCTGTTTTGAGGACTCTAGAACTGAAAACAATACTTCAGGTGTGGTCTCACAAGAGCAGAGTAGAAGGGTAGAACCCCCTCCCTCCACCTGCCGCTCGCACTTCTTTATGAAGTGCATTAGTGGGTTTCAAAGAGGCACAGAGCACCTTCCTATGGCACTTCCTGTGAAACCGTGCTGTGTCTGTTCTTTTCACAGAGACTTCAGACATTTTGTCCTTTGGCTTTCTTACTTAGGTGAGGGAATGTGAGTCTGTCACAGCCTTGTCCACATGCCATGCCCATCATCCACTTCCTGCTGGGGTATGAGCAGGATGTGAGCTGTCCTGAGCAGAGACTGATGTTTACCAGAGATGCTGAATGCACGTGCATTTGTCGCACACTGAAACACAAAGAGATTTGTGGGATAATTTGACTCTGTGTAAATATTTGTCAAGATGGCTCTATGTGCTCAGTGGAGTCAACAACACTGTACACACTGTTTATAAGGAAAAGACAGTGCAAAGCACAATGGTTTCGTCATTTTCTTAGATTTGCCAAGACAGAGAGACTTTGAGCTGTTTTAATGTAGATTACCAGTTTTAGGCGGACAAATTATCTTGCATTTCGAAGACTATAATATCTTCAGGAGAACAGCATCCCTCACTACGGTTTCTGTCACCAGAAAACAGCATAAGTAGTGGAAGCACTGATTAGCCACTGCTGGTGCCTTCCATGTGAGGAATTCAAACTGAAGATCCATCTCCTGCTACCCATGCAAGATCTGGTGGCAGAACAGTTCCTCTCACACCTCATTCTTAACCCATGAATCTCCAACAGGCTCTTGCTTGCTCATTTTCCACCTTTTTTTTCCTGTCTGTAGCAACAGCTTAACTAAATCACCTTCTGTTTTGCATATCCCAATAGCCTTTTTATAAGCTGTGTATACACACACACAGAGTACAATTCCTGTGCTCACACACCAAAAACTGACAAAGCAATGCATTCTCTGTTCCTTAGCTTTTGAAAGATATAAAGTATAAAAGCAAGCTATAAATCTAACTTCATACTCATACTGTAGGTAGGAGGCCAAATAATCATATCTTGTCAGGTAAATTACTTTTTAAATTATTTCCCCATCTCAACACATAGGAATCCACAGACTCTGAGAGGGAGGACTCAATAGGTAAAATATGCAACCAGCCTAGAAATATAATACATTTATTTTCAGGTGCCACAAACCATACGTTCATCAAGAAGGCTATTAAAAAATTCATTTCCTAAGGACATCAACATTAAACTATTGAGGAGATTGAGTACCAGATAATGAATTTTACAGGCAGAAAACTGAGCAATATAAAAGGTGAGCTACAAGGCAAAGTAATTTCCTTAGGAAAAAGATAAATGCCCCAACATCCTTGGTGTAGAATAACTAAATTCTGCTCTAGCTTCACAGTTTCGTATGTATTTTTAAAAGGTTGCATCCTTTATATATTTATAAACCAGTCTTCTGCTTCTTCTGGCTCCTTCTTTGCAAAGGTGTTGTATCACATGGGTTAATTTTTCCCACTTTTTTTTCATTCCAGATATTTCAGCTGTAGGAGCTGGTCAGAAAGAACTTTTATTAGCAAAGAAATAGACTCAGAATTTATGATGAAGATGATTAAGCCAGACTTACTGAGTCATGCACTAAGCCGAGTCAGGAGGACAGTAAATAGAAGAAAAGGAAATTACACAACCTGATTAACAAATGAGTTAGACAAGACAGTAACCACCGAGGTGTCAGCTTGAAACTGGAAGAATCCCCAACATCTAAGGCTGTCCAGGTGACCTGGGCTCCTTTGCACTCCTGCTCATCTGCAGGCAGTCGCCAGTCCGGTTTCCCCCCCACAACCCAATCAGTCTGTGGCATGGCCAGGCTGCCCGTTACCGTTCTTCATATCAGTGGCAGATGGTGACAGCCAAACAATAAGAATGGGATATCTCCCCAGCCTCATTCATCACCTGACTTTGCAGAGCACATCAGTCACCATCCAGTATTAAATCAAAAATGTAGCTGTTGCCTTTAGTAGGGTTAATGAAATAAAGCGAATCTGATTTTCTGGAATCTACTTGCAGATCAGATGAATGGGAAAAGGTGTTTGAGTAGAGTATTGATTAAATTGATTGCACTTTAGAATTTTCTTGGAAGGTTGTTGTCAAAACGTTGTTCCTCAGGGACTCAATCTCCCTGCCACAATCTAAGCATATTTTTACTGTCCAACTACTTAACATCCGCTCTGTTCTCATCTCTGTGCTTGAGCAGAGTTTTGTATTTTTGAAGTTGATACTTCAGCCTGTTTGGAAGGGAGGCAGGGAGGGCTAAGGGGAATCTATAAATAGTATCTTAGTTTGGAGCTGAGAGCTTTGGATTCTGATGCGACCATCTATGCGTGAAGCAGTGATCAGTTCCACAGAGAGCATATTAATTTAACCTTAAAGGAACTTCATGGCCAAAGCAATGCTGAATAAAATCAGACTTGCTCTATGACTCCCCACGTGAAGTGATTTTTTTCAACTGTATGTTAAACTATATGTTTCAACTATATTTTTTGGTGTGTCTTGAAATATTTACACTGGCATGCCTGATATTTCCCACACCAGAGTAGGGATGATAGGACTGCAAAGATGGCATTGAACATCGGTCTGTGTGCAGTGGTGGCTGGGTTTCTGATTCCTGCCACTGCATCTTCTCTGTGATGGGGATGAGCTTCAGCTTAAATATGACCTTGTAATGTGGGATATCACAAAATTTACTGGCATGGAAACACATAGCACTATACACCACAGAACTATGTGACATTATTAGGTTTGCATTGTGTCAGATGATACAAATAAGAGTGATGTAAAAGGTGTTGCCAAACTGGGAAGCAACCAGTAGCTTTGGATTCTTGCATAGCATTAGCAAAGTGGAATGTGCCGACTCTAAAAGGAGCAGAGGAGAAACAACATAAAAATAAACCAAAACTGGCATTTTTGTAACAAGTAAGAAAGACGTTACAAAGTTTGAGGATTTGATAAATTTCCGTTCAATTTTTTTTAATTGTTTGTCATTGTGGCATTTTCAACAGTAATTTCTTTACTCCAAAAAATATCCATGAGCTCTTCCCAACAGTTAAATATCCTTTTGGTGTAAAGAGGAGGCTCAGGAGTGCAGAAAACAGAGCCTTGTTACAGGAGCCACTGTGCCCCAGCCGTCACTAAAGGTCTGTGTGACTCTGGTGGCACCAGCCTCAGACTGTGCTCTCTTCTGTGGAGAGCGTCAGGGGGCTCAAAGTTCTTAAATAGAAATTAGAAAGACAAAAATACATGCAAAAGAAGTTCAACTTGACTATTGCTTCTATGAGAGCAAAGTCTGGGGCCAAGTGTAAGACTAAGAGTCTTGTGAGTTTGTACAGTAACAACATTTCCGTAACTGGTGGAATTTGATGGCTGTTGCAGATTTACATGCAGAATAAAATTGTGCTTGCAATCCCAAGCACAATTATAGGCTGGGTGGAGAAGGCACTGAGAGTAGCCCTGAAGAGAAAGCCTTAGGGGTGCTGCTGGATGAAAAGCTGGGCGTGAGCCGGCAATGTGTTCTTGCAGCCCAGAAAGTCAACTGTATCCTGGGCTGCATCCAAGGCAGTGGGACCAGCAGGTTGATGGGGGTGATTCTCCCCCTCTACTCCTCTCTCATGAGACTTTGCCTGGAGTCCTGTGTTCAGTTCTGGAGTCCTCAGCACAGGAAGGAAATGGATCTGTTGGAGTGAGTCCAGAGGAGACCATGAAGATGGCCAGAGGCCTGGTGCACCTTTGCTATGAGAACAGGCTGAGAGAGTTGGCATTGTTAAGTCTGGAGAAGAGAATGCTCCAGGGAGACAGGGAACAACTTTCCAGTACTTAAAAGGGCTACAGGAAAGCTGAGGAGGGGGGACTTATCCAGGAGTGCAAGGAGAGGATAAGGGAAGAGTTTTAAGCTGAAAGAGAGGAGATTTAGATTAGTCCTTGGGAAGAATTATTTTCTTGTGAGGGTAGATGACACATGTTGCCCAGAGAAGCTGTGGAAACCTCATCCCTGGAGGTGTTCAAGGCCACGTTGGGTGGGGCTTTGATCAACTTGATGCAGTGAAAGGTGTCCCTGCCCATGGCAGGGCTTGGAACTGGATGGGCTTTGACCCCCCTTCAAACTTAAACCTATGATTCTATGATTATTTTTTCTTCATCTCCTTCCATGTGCTAGTCACTAATGCAAAGTTTCTGCCTTGTTGCACTTGTGTTTCTAAGAAAAAATCAATTGATTTTATATTGGACGTGAGAAAACTTAACCTTGTGGAAAACAGTTTTACTGTCAGATTACATTTGCGTCCCAATACTTACTTGCAGGGATTTAACACAACTCCTCTTGTCATGACGTGTGGATGACAAGTAAAGACTATTAGGTTTATCCACTTTGATAATTTATCTTTATTTTTATCTTTTCTGTGTCTGTACATATTGTTCCTGGCCTGGCTCTTCCACACTTAATATGGGAGTACAAGCACTGGCAGTGTCTAAGAGGCTTGTTGCTCTGCTGTGACATTTGTTAGCAGATGGCAAAACACATAGCCATGGCAGAAAAGGTGTTCCTCACAGAAATTGCACGTTGCTTCACATCCAAACAGTCTGATGCCCTCTCCTCAAAGAGGAGAGATACAAGTGAGAGTGGGAGCTTTCTTTTGCAGTTTGAGGCAATGGATTTACAATTTGAATCTACATGAAATCTATAATTAGTTCTGGGAAGAAAAGGTCCATTTAAAGGAAGTATGGTTTTAGGAAGGGTTTTAATAGATGGAACAACCGTGTGTTTCACCTGGAAATCTCAACACACAAACAGTATGCCTCCTTTTCTGTGTGTTGACATGAACCTAGGCCAAAAGTAAAATAACCCAAAAAGGTTTATCAAGGTGACCCCAAGTAAAGTTTTGGAAGGAGTGGATTCCATCATCTCTGGTAGCTGAGACATCCCAGTGGTGGTGACAACAGTAAGCAGAGTAGTAGGAGAACTGCTCTGATGTGCGTCATCAACTTGAAAAATAAATGCTCAAGTTTGCGTAAAAGCTTAGCTCTCATTTAACCATTTAAATGGGGTGGTACCAAATGCACCTCACAGCTACACCAGAAGAGATTTACTCTAGCTTATGCATGAAGCCAAAACAATGCAACGGACTCAAATGTAGTGACATAATCCAGGAGCCACAGAGGTGTTATGAAGCTCATTATTTCTTTCAAATTCTATCCTGGATCCTGCTCAGCCAACCCAGAGGACTTGGCTGCTTCGTGGCACTCCCACCAAGTTGCCCTATGAGAGGCTGGCAATTCTGCCAGAATAAAGCCAGGAGTGTTATCGTTAGGCAGACCCCAAGAAGGTTTTTGGGAAGCATATCACAGAGCTACAATTGTAGGAGCTGGGGAGCAGCAAAACAACAATTTTCTAGCTCTCCTCCCCCAGATATGTAGGACTGAGTTGCTCATTGTCTGGAGGTTTTTGTCTTAGCAGAGGAAGGCAGAGCTCTCTGCCTTGCACCACTAGTCATTACATAGCAGATCTGCTGAACGGCTGTCATGAATTTAAAATACTTGTAATATAGTTATTCACCAGTATACATTACATTTGGATTCAGAGGTCGCTTTTCTTTCTTTAGATGGTGAAAACAGTGTAAGTAAACCCATAATTTTGACTACGCTAATTCCAAGACATTTGCAGATACTGAGTGGTTTCCTGAAATAACAACCTCTCTCAAGAGAAATGTCAAATGCATTTAATCAGCCACATTTAGAGCTCTGCAACCTCTGCAAATGAATTTTTAACAATATCAAATGTTCTTGAATTATCCAAAAGTCAGGAATAACGCGTCTCTTCAGATAATCAGCTCTGATTCAGGGCTTCTCCTTTCCACTGTATGCACTAGAGGCTCTGCACCTGCCTGCTGCTGCTAACTAGATTTTCTTGCAGCTTGGACAAACCTCTGTGGAGATGCCTGAGTAGCTGAACAAATGCAAAGTGCAGCTGGTGTCCAGCTGTATCTGTACAGATTGATGCATCACATAGTAAACAGCTACTGACCAGTGTTGTGCATCTCTGGGATGCCCCAGCGAACACAGTGCCCACATGGCTCTCATCACAACATGTGACTGTTGTCCTCCACTCCCATGATGCTGTGTTTGTCCTGAAGTAATGGAAGATTGGTTTGGGTAAGGTTTACCTGGAGACGCAGGTATGAATCATGAGTTTCCTTGTTAGCTAGCAACAGCAAGAATGGCAGAATAAAGATGTGAAGCAAAATGTGGCTCTGGACATCTGGGTTCCAGATTTGGTTTACCCTTTGACAGGTTTTCTTAAGAAAATTGTACATGACATGTTGTTTTGCCTTGTATCTTGTGAAGTCGTTTGAGAAACACTATCAACTGTCATATTAGGTGTTATTTAAAACTCTTCCACTGCAATGTGGAAATACCATTGTCTAAAAAAAAATAATTGCAACAATCTGATTTCTTTAGATGAGATAATGTGGTAACATTAATTTCTGAATCAAAAAATGTTCTCGTTTAAGAGCCCTGGCTGACAAAATAACAGAGCCATCAAGATGTAGGTGTAAACAAAACACTTGCAGTAGCATGTGAATTAATGAATAAAGCAAAAAGTATTGTATGAATTCTGGTACACGTACAAAGAAGAACTCCCTTGGGTCTTGAGGAAGGTGTTCAGCAGCTTGTTATATTCAGATCAAATGCAGAATTTCTGTTGAATCTGCTTTTTGGGGAGGACCTTAAATGTGAGAACATGGTGAAACTTACTGCAGGCTTTAAGAGGAAGATGTGAGCAGGAACATTTTTCTTTGTTGGATGAAAGCCACTGACAAACAGAGTGCAAAAACCAGCTGCATCTGGGATGCTGACAAACCATAGCACAAAAGCAGAATTTAAAATCTACTCGTTACTTTGACTGGGTAAATACTGCAGGTTGGTCACTTTATTTTGTATATAATTGTAACAATAAGCTTGATAGTGTATCTGTTATGGATTATTTATTCTGTGTGCATTATTAACAACATGACTGTCCCACTACACTCATAAGGAAAACATAAAACATAGACAAATGAAAGCAGAAGTGGCTGTGGCTGTTAAGAACAATTAAGCACTACACAGCCTCTCTGCAGGTGGCTGCTCTGGAGTGGTTTAATGGAGCAGATCTCGTGTTATGATGTACGTTTTGATAATGTCGTTTTGCATATTCAGGTATAACTATCTGTTCTTCTGCAGGAACTTTGGTTATACAGAAAGAAACAGTTATAGCTACCAAGAGGATTTAGCCTATTTAATATTTGGTCATTTCAATTAAAACTGGAGCTGGAGATTTGTTTATTAGAAATCTTCCTGGGGAAATTAGCTATCTATTTTCTGTGGCTAGAAGAGAAAGTGATATCGCTGTCACTTCTCAGCCTGAAATCAGATTAAAAATTCCTCACAGTTCTATTATACAATGTGCAATTCTGTCATTTCAAGCTCAACATCCCTTTTCTTGTGTGTGAAGATGAATCACAGACAATAAAGCCACTTATGTCTTCACACCCCATAAGAGAGATGGTCTTCTAAAAAGTGATGTGTTTACTAATGCCAAGGTTTGGATTTTCCAAAGCTTATTTTTTTCTGCACAGCCTCTGAAAGAGTCTGTCCTCCTATGTATACGTTTGTGTCTCTGGTTCCTTAGACTCAAAATAATTTTTGTATACAAAATTTTCCCTGAGCTCTTCTTGAATAAGATCCTGGAGGCAGCATTTATGACAAACAGTTCCTCAGAGCTTTGGTCAGCTCAGGAGCCTGGATAGGCCAGGGGAAAGGAGTGCTGAAGGCTGTGGTAGAAGGGGAATAAAACTAAGGAACTTAAAACTACCACCAGTCATGCTTCACCAGGTTTCTTTTGTGTGATGTCTTTTCTAGGTCCTCTGCACACCTTATAAATTAGGTGTATTATTGCTTGGTAGTATATTCAAGGAATAATGGCTGAAACTGGGATTTATGAACCTCTACCCCTTTTCTAGAATCATTATTTAAAAAAAATGTGATCAGTTGAAGAGGTAGTAATAATAGCATGCTAAATTAACATACATGTTGTAAAACTTCAGTGTTATTGACTTTAAAAACAATCAACCCCCCCTTCAAACCATCAAAACATGATGGGTTTGTTTTCCACTTGAAGAAATTACCAAATAGTTATTTGTACTTCTGTCTGAGCCAAGTCCCTTAGGAAGGCACGCCAGCCTGGAGGCTTTCAGTGGTATTAGGGGAACTGTGGTGCCGCAATTATTGGCACAAGAGAATGAGAACATTGGGCCTGCTCAGAGCACAAAAACTCACAGAAGGGCTGGCTGAGTTGTGGTGAAGGCCATCTGAGTGCAATTTTAGGACAAAGCAGCAGCAAAGTCTGGAACTTCAAGGCAGGTTTATCCTCATTTCCTTAGCGCTGTAATGCACTTCTGGGAGGCAGTAGGGCTGCCTCCCACCTGCTATAGCAACCTGTTGCTCAGCCCTGCATCACAGGGGCAATGGGGATGCTCCTCCAAGCCTGCAGCTCAGCAGCCACTGGGCAAAAATGGAAAAACTGCTTTTTAAAACACCATTGTGCGTCACTGTTGAAGGAAAGAAAGACAGCTAAACGGAAAATAAAGTGACTGTTTTCTTCACTGAGCTTCACCCAAGCCCTGTTAAATGTATTTTTGATTATTTGATCTGGTATCATGATGGTGTTTGTTAATCATGTTGAACAGTGTGGTTGCAACTGCCTCTATCAAAGCAGTGATGGCTCAAGATCCTGCACAACCTCCAGCTGCTCTGAGGTGGCAGTCCCATGCTGTAATGCACAGGCTGTGGCCATGCCCAGGAGACAAGATCCTTCTGCCTGGGACATGAGTCCTTCTGTGTGGTTCTTCCCCCAGTACAACCCCAACATCACAGAGCCCTCAGTCCTCACAGGACAGCATGCTGCTCCCATGGGACTGCTGTCCCTGGACAGCAACAGGGTCTGTACAAGCAGCCTTTCCAAAAAAACCCAACCTTTTCTTTTTCGAGAGATGTTTTGCAATGTTAAACAAACCATTGCTTACCTGACGCACATGGGGAAGACCTGACATGATGGAAAGATGCCCTGGCTACACCCAGAAAAGCCAGAGGCATGCACAACCACTGCTGTGACACTGGCTGCTGGATCGCTTCCCAGCATCTGTTCCCTGCAGAGCCATGCCTGTGTCCAGTGGGCATCTCAGGCCTTCACACAGCCTAGGGCTTCTCTGACTGCCCATTATCTCTTTTTATGAAAATATTTATGTGAGTTAATTATTTTCTCCCAAAAGAAAAATTTTAGAAAGCGGGTTTGCTACAGAATTAGGCTCTGGTACTTTGTGTGTGTGTCTGTGTGGGAATAAGGGCAGTAAATTAAGTGTCCTGTTAAAATATGACCTTGGAAGGTAAGAACAAAATTCTGAAACTTGCTCACTGCAAACAGCAAACATTCATTTAGTTCTCAATATCATTATTTTTTCCCAGTTTTATGTATTATGTATTTAAATATTAAGTGTTACCAATTTGACTGAACTATGAGGATTGCAGGAACTGTATTAGGATCAAGGAGGAGGAAAGTATTAGGAATCAAGGCAGTGAAAACTGGGGTTTTTAAGAAGTACTATTTTATTTTAAATAAAATACAGTGATTCCAAGCTACTTGTGTCACAAGCAAGTGCATCATGAATGGCAACAGGTTTGTTCTTCTTTAAAGTACAGAACTGAATTTATCTCTGGTATTTTTTCCATTCCATGTTTAATGTTTTGAGTCATCCAAGTAACAGGAAACTGCTGTGGCCCAAAGCAAGGACTCTGCCTGAACCGCTATCATTTGCGATTGCTCAGGGTAATGGTGGCACTGAAGAGGAAGTCTTATTTCTGCAGCCTTTGTACTTTGCTTCATTAGACATTGCCTCATCAAAAACCACCCTCACTTCACTTAGCCGAGATGAGCTGCTGAAGAATACCTCAGGGAAAATCACTTTTAAACTATAATGCTGGAAATGCTTATGCCTGAGCTGTCCTAGTGACAACCATGTCTGACTTGTTGAGTTACACAAACACTTTTTCCTTCTATAAAAGAGCCAGAGCTTTTCCAGAACATCCATTACAGGTCTTAACAGGAACTCAAGAGGCGCCTCAAGTGTCCAGGTAATGTAGTGAATAATAAAGGCATGCATACATGTAACAGTCATTGCATTAAATGAGAAATAATATTTTATTCGAAAAAAAGGTGATGTTACCTACAGGGTGAGTTCTCTGCTCACCTTGGAGCCTGTGTCTTTCTTCATGGTGGTCATTGTGAGAGATGGCAAGAATCATAGAATTGTCTGGTTGGAAAAGGCCTTTGAGATCATTGAGTCCAACTGTACCAGTTTAATACTAAAATATATCCCTGAAAAACATGTGTACCCATCTTTTGAACACCTCCAGGGATGGTGATTCAACCGCTTCACTGGGCAGCATTTTCCAGAGCCTGAAGACACTTTCTGTGAAGAAATTTTTCCTAATGCTTAGTCTGAATCTCCCCTAGTGCAACTTGTGGCCATTACCTCTCATCCTATCACCTGTCACTTGGGAGAAGAAATCATCTGAGAATGATGATCAATATGAGAAACTCATCTACAGAGCTTTCCATGTACTTCATCAGAGCTTCACAGAGCTGCTACTCACATGCAAAGGTTCAATTTGTGCTTTTTAGAGCTTCAGCACCGAGCCTACCTTAGCTGGGCAGGTCATTTGTCTTCCTCCTGCTGCTGAGATACAGAACCATTAATTATGTGGGGCCCAGTCTTCAGAAAAAGTAATACAGTTACTGCCTCAGTTGGCTTCAGTAAGCTCTTCAGGTGCACACTGTCCTTAATGCTACTTAGTGCTCTTGCAGCCCAGAAAACCAGCAGTATGTGCTACCAACCTACCCTGTGGTAAAATAATACACTCCAGAAAAATGGTTTGTAAAAGTAAAAATGTATGTTTCTATTTCAAATTAGTATGACTTTATCAACTGCCACAAAGAAACACAGCCTATTGTCCAGAAATAATTTATTCATCAACAATAAAACACTGAATAGAAAAAGCCTTGTAAATAAAACTATATATAATGCTTTATTTTTTTATTTGATGCTCCACAAAAACCACTACAGACAGTAACAAAATAGTCCAATTAATATTAAAAATTTCAAATTATAACTGTCACTCTTCATTTATCATGTTTTATTAACAATGCAAAGGTCATTTGTTTACATATTATAGTTTTACTTAATTTCATTAAATTGTTTCTTAAAACATTTGAAGCAATTTGTTGTTTGCCCCAGAATTTATAACATATATAAGTATATCAATAAACAATATAACAGCTCTGAGAAAGATATGCAGACTGTTCAATGGTAAGTAGTCTACCATAGGTTGTTTAATGGGATGGCAGGAAGAAATCACAACTGAAGTGGATTAGAGGTCAACACATTGAAGAGAAATAATATTTGGGGAACAATTACATATTTTCCATCGCCCGTTTAGTAATATGATCTCTTTCAAGCTCCGATTTCTCCTGTTTTAGGTACTCTAGCACTTTTGCTAGCATATCCTCATCCAGATACTGCCTGTTTTGTGTGTCATCGGTTTCCCCTGCCATGGAAAGCCTTTTGCTGAGAGAAGCCAAGTCTGCAGCCTCCTGAGGTCCCAGCTGACTTAGGTGATCTCTGACAGCCTGCTCCAGCCGGTCATCTTCCTGCAGGTCGCTTTCAGAAGCTGGAACTGGGACTCGTTTCATCTGGTTCATATTGATGATTTCGGGATACTTTGCCAATACCTTTGCCAAGTAATCAGCCAGCTCTTCATCTTTTTTGTTCAGTTTCTCATACTCCATTTGTCGCCTTTCCAAATCATTCATCCAGGCAGCTTTGGGAAACAGGTGTCCTTTCAGTCTTCCGGGAATGTAAGACAGTCTTGGCAAATCATTTTCTTGATTAAGACGATTTAGTAAGTAGGAGGGATTCTGATTAGCTAAATTGTCAGTTCCCAGAAGACTGACGATATCTTCAATATTGAGGTCTTCAGGTAGATTTTCTGGAATAACATTAAGAGGCTGCTTCATGTACCCATTTTTAGAGTTTACATTGTTTTTAAATATATCGCTTTGTCCTAGATTAGTTTCAGTTATCTCGTCGAGGTCTTCTGGGAATTCTACTTCCTTCTCAGCTTCCAGCCTTTCACTCTGAAGCTGTTTTTTTTCTCCAGCTTTCAACATGTCTATTAAATCCTCAGGAGGAATTTGTAAATTCCTTGAGATTTCTATCAGTTGAGCTATAGATTGAGGATCAAGTTGCTTATCCAAATATGTGAGGGCTCTTTTTTCCTCAAGGTCTCCTCCAGTCCTTAATTTCCTATTTCCAGCACCACCCATCAGTCTCTTCAGGTAGTAATTCATTAGCCTTGCAACATCTTCTGACATTTGGTCTTTATTTTCTCTTCTTATTTCATCCTCAAGGAAGCCAAGTTTCCCTGATCTTTTCATTTCATCATCAATCTCCTCTTCATGTTTATCAATTTCCTCTTTGCTATCCTTTATCTCTTCCTGGGTTTGGCTTTCCACTTTTTCCTCTATGGGATTCCAATCTTCTCCTCCAACCACATCTTCATAGGCAATATTGTTCACTTTATATACATCATCTTCATCATCTGTGTACAATTTTTGGTCCTCATCCACCCTTTCTTTCTTGTGGCTGCTAGGTCCTGCCATCTTCCCCAACTCCTGAAACACAGACTCCAATGTAGCAAGACTTTGGGGCGTGTATTGCTCTTCCACTATTTCATTAGTACGCTTGAAAGGGCTGTCTCTTGAACTGTCTTCATACTGCCCAAGTGGCATTTTGAGATATTTTTGCCATCTCTCAGGCCACTTGAAAGCCTCATAATCGTCAGTTACTCCAGCTGGAAAGCTGTTATCTGAATTCAGACCATAAGGTTTATTCTCCTTCGGGCCAACTTTTGACTCTTTCTCAGCTTGCCGCAAGGCTTCCAACATTACCTTAACCCATTGGGACTCATCTTCAGTCAAAGAATCCCTTACGTTATCTGGTAAGTGAATTTGATCTTTGCTTTCTTTCTGTTGCAGGAGATATGGAACACTTTGATAGGAGTTGTAATCAGGGCTGCTTTCTCCCTTGTTAGTTTGCTTGCGAAGGTCTTCTATGTATTCCAAAGCTTTGATCATATCGGGATTTGGGAACCGTTGTAAGTTTTTCATTACATAGTCTGGATCTTTCTGAAGCAGCTGATGCTGCTGGAAGGAAGCTGCATCAACCCAACAGATTAGGACAAAGAAAAAGGTGAGAGCTGCTCCAAGCTGGAAGGTTTTAGTTTCTGCCATATTTAAAATATTTCCTTGAAATAAAGAGGAAGAAGAAGAAAAGAGAATCAGTTAACATATGGAGACAGACTTACAAAACCAAGAGGCAAAACACAGATCGTTATTTTAAACTGGAACTCATCATGAAGACTACCAGCAGTTACTACACACATTTTTATTAATTATGGAAACCCAATGTAACTCATCCATGAAAGCCATATATTTTGGTGAAAATAGGAGATTTTCTGAATCTTTCCTGAATCTTTCATATGATTCCTCAGTTTACTGGAAAGCATGTTTCCTATGCAAGAAATTTCTTATCTCTGTGCTGAATATACTTTAAGAACATCAATTTTCCAAAGGCAGCACCAAAGTATAAAGCACAAATCCTATGTAGCTCATGAACTGCCCATACGGGAATCTAGATGTCATTTTGATTATACAAATGAAGGCTTCCAATGATAAAACCAGTATATCCGTATATTAATATGCTGCTTAAAATATTAATATTAAAATTGCATACAGAATTATTTTCTGAGATTGCTCCATAGGATATCTAATTCCATGCCAGGGTAATGAAACTGAATAGTGTTAGATTGCAAGAAAATTAATGTAATGAACTGGAGAACATGGCATATGAAATGACTTGCAGGGTTATTTCTGTCATTACTATTAATGTTATTACTTCCTTTTTTGCTATTTCATAAATATATAATTTGTATTACAGGAGAATTTTAGTTAAGAGGTTCTATGAATTATTTTGCTTTGGCAATGATCCCCTATACAAAGAACAAACTATAATTCATCCTATAGCTACAATATAATTTTACTGAACCCTTCAAAGCCCATCTCGAAAATGAGCTCAAGTAGGCAGGTTCTGAGCGGTGATTTCATTCATTCATTCACTTCAGCAATAATTGAATCAGGTCTCAGGACAAGCAGAAACGTGACCATTGGCAAAAGTGAGCTAAATTCAGTTAGAACAGATCAGTAGCAGCCTTTGCTTAGTCAGTCTGCCCAGCTTATGCCAGCCAATAATACACCCTGGAACAGAAGTTGGAAAAATATGCATCTGACTAAATTAACGAGATTACGCACTGCTGCATACAAGGGTACAGCTACACAAGCCCAGTCCTGCAGGAAGCAGAGCACCCTCCTCCCAGTGAAGGGAAAAATTGCTGTCAATTATTTCCCAGGAGATGTTCAGACACTGCTACGCTGGGGCCATGAAACAGGTTAGACTTTTTTTCTGATCCAGTTACATTAAGCAATGAAGTACAATAATGAGATAGAAATGATAAAGATAGAAACCACTTTGATTAACTGCCCTATTTTGGTGCCTTTGGTTTTTGGCTTAGTAAAGCATCCCGTTGAGATGTTAGTGTTTCATGACAGACTAAAAAAGCTGTGTATACCACTATTTACCCATTGCCATAAGTAGAAGTGAGTATGAACATGCTTATTTCAGCTCACTTGTAGATTTTTTCCACTCATTTTTTTTTCTAACATAATGTGACTTAACTAAATAATTAAAGCAGTATCCATTTGGAGAGCTGCTTTTTTTTTTTTTTCCCCTCTCAGATGCCTGGGTAAGCTAACAGCCATAACAGCAAACAATTTCCTCAAATGTTTCTGTCTATTCAGGCTAGGATACTTTTGAGCATTCGTTTCACAAAGGATTAGTTTAGAACAGCTGGTTAGAAGGTCCCACCCTCCATAAATGACTTTGCCCTGAAACAAAAGCCAACACATGACATCACATCATCTTCTGTCACAGAAAAGGCACTAGTCCTACACATAAACATGTATCTCCACAAAAAAAAACAACAAACGAACATAAAACCCCCTCAAATAAATGAAACCAAGACTTTCTTTTCCAGCAGAGAGACTGTTTATAAATATAGTTTGATTAATGCATCAATTCTGTCCTTTCTGAGGGATGGGGGAAGGGAGAGTTGTTCTGTAATTATCTGCCACGCATCTCCCACTCGCAGAGACCTGGAACCCAACCTCCTTCGCTGCACACAATTTTGTAGTGTTACAGCCTTTGTAAGAGTCATCAGCATCCCATTAAAAGCAAAATGGACATAGCCAGGCAAAGTTTAGTTTAGTGTTCCATGAGGAACATGCTGTTGCTCAACTAGATATTATTTCCTTCACAGGAATAACAGGTCATTGCCTCCTCGCTAAATATTTTGAGTGTATTTGTCTCTAGATCAGTTTTAATTTCTAATTTACTGGGACATGATACTTGAACATCTTATCAAAGGGAATGATTTTTTTTAAAAGCTTTGAGTTCAGGTCACAAAATCTTGTCATTAAGTGTGCTGCATTATTCAGTGTAAGAGGGCTCCTCATCAGTGTTTCAGACTTTAATTCCATTTTTTTTTTGAGAAAACAGGTGATATTATAGACTGTCTTTAAGATCTATTTAACACGTTCTCTCCTGTGCTTCTCAATGGGCTATATGCTAAAATGGCTGTTTTGCCTATGAATGGATAACTATGAAGCTAATCTGGGTGGAGAGAAAATTTTCTCCTCTATTAGCACCTAACAAACAGGAAAACTATCTTTTGGCCAACAAATGTAGAGATCCTATTAACAAAATGAGGCAATTGACTTCACAATTTAACAGGAACAAAAGCAATGCAGACTGACAGAAGTTCCCCAGAAAACAGCCAAAAAATAAATCTCCTTTCTGGGATGTTTCCATGGCAGCAGTAATTGTCTCTCTCTATCTTGCTCAACAGTCATCTCTGATGTTAATTTAATGTTTCCAGTGAACACTTGCAATAAAAACTTATAAGCTCTCCTATACATACATCCCTGCTCTGAGAGTCTGAGATGGAATCTAACAGCAGTTTACCATAAGGAAAAAAATAAAGAAATATATCACATCCTCTTCCTCTCATTTATTCTTTCAATAAATAACACGACTGCAGTAAATTAGTTTACTTTAAAGCATATTTAATGCTTTACCCATTGAAAGGGACTCAAAACGGGAACACGATAAGAATGAGATGAGAAAGGAAAAACCCCAAACCACAAGCACATTTGAATGAATATACTGACTCTTCGTATATATCTACATCTGGAGAGTTAGTCAGATTATGCTTGCATCCAAGGTAACCTCTCATGCTATATTTTGATGTGGCTGAAGCAGCACGTCGGCAAGCCAGCACGGCTGAAAACAATTGTAAACAGAATTGCTCTATGAACGGTGTGGATAATACAAATATATAATATATGGCTTTATACTTTACAGTTTTATCTCATCACAAACACCAGCTGCAACCCCAACAACTTAGAATCATACAATCACAGAATGGTTTGAGTTGGAAGGGAGATTATCCAGTTCCAACCCCCCTGCCGTGGGCAGGGACACATCCCAACAGACCAGGCTGCTCAAGGCCCCATCCAATCTGGTCTTGAACAGTTCCAGGGATGGGGCATCCACAGCTTCCCTGGGCAACGTGTGCCACTGTCTCACCACCCTCATCGTGAAGAATTTCTTCCTCATGGCTAATCTAAATCTTCCCCTTCCTGCTGTAACTCGCTGTTTAACCGAACCTCCTCCCTTTTGCCGCTGATTCCGACCGGGGTGGCCGCCCAGCCCCACCCGGCAGCCGAAGGGAGGCGGCACAGGGGTTCCCCAGCGTCCCTACCTGCCCGCGTCGCTCCCGTCGCTCCTGCCGCCGCCGCCGCCTTCAGCACCCCGAACAGCACCCGCTTATAGCGCCCTCCCCAGCATGACGTCACCGCGCCGCCGGCCCCGCCCCGCGGCGGAGCCGGGCATGGGCAGCGGGAACCTCCCCGGGTGCAGGCGGAGCGAGCCCCGCTGTCCCGGCACGGGAGGGGGTGGGAGGCAGAAAGGAGCGTAAAAACAGAGGGGAGAAAGTACAGAAACGGAACGGGGAGAAGGAATAAAATGGAGAGAAGGGAAAAAAGACGAAAAGGAAAGGAAAGAGACAGAAAGAAATGGGAAAAATAGGCAAAAAGGAAAGGAAAAAAGAAAACAGACAAAGAAATAGGGCAGAAAAGACAAAAAGGAAATGAGAAAAAGAAAAAAGAAGAAAAGGGAAAAGAGAAAAAAGGATAGGGAAAAACATCAAAAAAGACAGACATGGGGAAAAAAGATGAAAAGGAAATGAAACAAGAAAAAAGGACAAAAAGTAATGGGAAAAAAATAGAAAACCAGAAAAAAGACAGAGAAAAGAAAACAAAAGTGAAAAAGGAAAAAGGGAAAAAAAAGAGGAAAGGAAGAAAGGGAAAAGGAAAAGGGAGTGGGAGAAAAAAAGACAAAAAGGAGAGGTGAAAAAGAAAAAAAGGTAAAAAAAAGATAAAAGACAAAAAAGAAAAAAGAAAAGAGAAAAAAGACAAAAACAGACAAAAAGAAAAAAGACAGAAAGAAAAGGAAAAAAGACAAAAAAGGAGAAAAGACAAAAAAGGGAAAATGGAGAAGAGAAAAAAGGGAAAAATCAAAAGGGAGGGAAGGAAGAAAGGGGAAAATGGAAGGAAAGAAAAAAGACAAAAAGGAGAGATAGAAGAGAAAAATTACAAAAAGCAAAGAAAAAAGGAAAAAAGACAAAAGAAAGTGAAGGAAGAAAGGGGGAAGGGGGAAGAAAGGAAAGGGAAAAAGGGAGAAATTAAAAAAAAGACAAAAGAGGGAGAAGGAAGGAAGAGGAGGGGAGAGGGAAAAAAGGGACAAAAAAGATAATAAAGTGGGCACACAAGGGTACAGTCACTGCCTTCTGCTTCTCAGTTTCCACAGAGCAGGGAATGGGGAGGAATGGAGTTCAGGAATTTTGTTAAGCTGACCAACATCTTGGGCCTGGGGCAGCAGGTGGGCTTGGCAGGATTGGAGGTAAGCGTGAGCCAAACTGCGAGGAATGCCATGTGCCAAGGCAGCGCAGTGCAAAGGTCAGTGTGCGTTTGTGCACACGTGTGTGCCTCACTGTGCTTGTGCCTTTTTCAGGAACTGGCCTTTAACAGCTACAGTGGAGTGGATTTGTCTTTTTCTTTAAGCTTTTGGATGAGTCACTGTAGCACAGTTCTGGCTTTGTGACAGGGCAGGGCCAATTTGCAGTATCTGTGGCCTCTTCATCAGGCATGGGAGGCCCAGGAGCTCCAGACCAGCCAGAACATCCTGCTGAGGGCTGGGGAAATGACACCCCTCCGTTGTATACCCAAGAGAGATGGAAAAATGCTGAAGCATGTTGAGGAAAGATAACGCAGAAGGATTCCCCCACAGTAGCTTCCTGGGGCAAGCACCCCACCTCGGCAAGGCTCTGCCTCTGCTTGTAGCTGTGGAGTGAGTCTGGAGCCAGGCTGCCCCTGGGAGTGGATGCAGCCAGAGAGGAACTACCCACCTTTGGTACCATTGCCAGGCACTGCTGGCAATGCCCTTGCAGTTTTAACTCCATTCTCAGCACTCTGTGTGCAAAAAGGCCAGTGCTTGCATGCATAGATCACTAGGGTGAGTAAATACCACTGTGTCATAAATCAGAAAGCATGAAATGTAACACGTCGCTTCAGTGGCTGCACTGGGTTTTAGCTCATTCCTTCTGCTTCCTTTATAGTCCAAAAAGGCTGTTTTACATTGGCTTTTAAATAAGGACTCCTTTTCCCCCAAAATAAATCTTTCCTGACAATTTTGACCTTTTACAGCACAAAATGTAAAAAACCCTAGGATGAATGTACCTTCCAAACCAATAAATGTTATGAAATTAAACCATTGTAAGAACAGCAAGGTAGAAATAAATGCAGCCATGAACACAGACAAAAGGACTATCCTTGCTGCATTTGTTGTAGTTGGAATGGAGATCTGGAAGCCTCTCGTTTGACCTCACATAATTTTTGTGCTGAAACTCTTCAGCAGCAGCTTTATTCAGACCCCAGATACCATTGAAAATGCTCGCTTTCATCACTGGACCCAGAAAGAAAAGAGGCAGAAGAGAAGTTATGTTAGGACCCATGTTAGCATCCCCTCAGATGGGAAATAGAAAGCCATCTGCTGCAGCAAGCAGAAAGCAAGACCCAAATAAACCATAGTTTACCCTGAGCAGCTGGGAGCTGTATTGTTGAACATTACATCCCCCTTGAGCACAGCTCGGAACTACCACAAAACATGTATATGCAGACATCATTATTGTTAATACACCTGAGTCCCTTGAAAAAATAGTTACCATGATTAAAACAAAACAAAACAAAACCAAGAAAAAATAATGCAGATTTTCAGGAATCTTCTTGTTCTTCTGCATCTATTTCCAACAGACTCTTCTTGTGTGCATTCTGCCACCAAACATCTAACAGCAAGTTCTTTCCCACAAAATCATTCTGCTGCCCCCACCCATAGATACCTGATCTTCAGCACCAGTGCACATTTCAAAAAACTCAGATTATTTGGCACATAAGCACAATTCCTTCCTCTGCTCTTTAACTGCTCACTTGAGATTTACAGTATGTGAAGTCAGGCAAACACTTGGCTTAGGTCTCTGCTGTGGCTATTTTGGGTTCAGTGAATAAAATTTACCAAAGGGTATCCAAAATTCAACTGTCAATTTTACTCAACATCAAAAAGTGTTGCATGGACTCTGTGCGTGTGATTGATTGCATCCACACAGTCCTGTAAGAAGGGCTTTAGTGAATGTACTTTCCCCTCTCCCACATTGAGTGTATGGCATTCTTTTCCTCAGCATGAGTCATACAACAGAAAATTTGATCTGTGCTGTCATTAGAAGCTCCGTGGCATTTTATACAAGAGTAACATCACATCACAACATCTCTGAATTTTAGGAAATTGCATTAGAATTAGGTCAATATCAACTCTTTAACCAGAGGATCTTGGTAATCTCATTTTCCTGAACGCATTTTGAACATGCTGCATCCCTTTGTGGATTCTGGAACAGAGCAGTAAAAAATGCAGTGATTTCTCTGAATGGCTCTACCTTACATAGTTATGCATCATGAGGAGCTAAAAGTTAATCAGCCAACCCTGCATCTTGATACTAACATAAGAGTAAGTAAAGCTTCAGAGGGGTTTTATTTCATTTCATGTAAGAAACAAGACAATGTGTGGGTGGGGGAACTTCACTGCAGCAAACAGAAGCAAGAGGACTCCAGCCCACTGTGTTCTGCCCTACCCAGCTAGAAGACCACTGTCCCTAAAGTTAACGGAGAAAGAAAAGTCAGACAGCTTGACTTCAGTTAGTAGCAAGGTCTGACTTGAGGTTTGGTGTCATTGCTCTTATGCCCAGTCCCTAGGACAGACCCAGCACTGGTGGAGTGATGGTGGCAACAACCACCACTGTTCATGGACCACAGTCTCCCGGTGAGACCTGCTTCCCACCACATGTGCCCGGCTCACATGAGATGATGAAGCAGTGATCGTGATAGTATGACCATCCTAGAAGCAATGCACAGCAGCAAGCAGCACACTTGTCTGTCTGGTCTAAACACCAAAATAGTTTGCACTTTTTGCAGTTCACTGCAGCTCTAGCTCTCTCCTTCTCTAATTGGTGTCACCAAATATCAGTACAGCTTAAAAATAAAGCAGGGTTGTGTCAATATTGATTATTCCCCCCCTCCCCCTTCTTCCGTTTCCAGTGGCACCTAAAAATATACAGACATGGCCTTTCTTACAGAATAAGTGCCATTGTCACATTGGAAACTCAGTCCATATCTAACTTGAATATCTGCATTTATTCTGTATTTAATGAGAAGGGGGTGGTTTTGCTTCCTCAGAAAAAGAGTTCATCTACCATCACAGATATAGTTTCTTTTAAATTCTTTTAATTTTAAAATACTTGAACTCTGCTTGTGTCCAACATTACAGTTGTTATCTTGTGTTCATTTTGCATGCTTGAAAGATCGAACATATTTGTATGCAAATATTTGTGGCCTCCCTAAGTGTAATAAACAGCTCAAATTTCATTACCGAAGCTGCAAGGGGAGGGAAGATTGTAACACTGAAAGGAAAAGTAAAGGCTTTTGCAGTTTGTAATTGTAGTCCTTTAAAAGCACAGTTGTCAAGAGAAGTGTCTGGTAGCCATAGATCACTGGGGTTTATTCCATGCTGCAATGAGATTAAGTAGGTTCAATGCCAGCCTGACCGACACACCTCCCTGAAGGTTTGCTACATGCTCTGTAAGAACTTCTCAAGAACAGATTTTGCTAAGATTAAACAAAAAATTCCAAACCCTGACTTTCACCTAACATTCCATCATTTACATGTCCAGGATTTCATGCTGCCTGCATTTTTAAAAAATTAAATAGGAAGAGAAGCCTTAGGACAAGATTTTCTGCTGCCTCTGAGACATGGGTGGATGTCCACCTTTGCAACCTGGACATACCAACAACCTTGCGAGAGTCACTATTTCAGAACAAGCCTCTTGTGCCATGGGTGTGGTTCCCCTCACCCACCTTGTGCTGTCTGAGATCCAGGCATGAGGTTTCCTTGATGCTAGGGGTGAGCAGCCCCTTGGTAGGAGCCTGTGTGGGGGCCCAGCCAGAAAAGGTGGCCAAGACAGCGTGGCAGCCTCACCAAGGGCACCTCACAGGCTCTCCCTCCATGCATGCCCACCAGCCTGCCTCCAGCAGCCACCCTGGCCCAGCTGCTCAGTCAGCAGCACAACTGCTTTCACTGAACTAAAATCAGTGGTGGTTTGTAGTGGAAAACACTGCCCTGCATCTACAGCAGCTCAGCCTTCCTGCACCAGAGCTGTGGTCACCTAAGGCTCAGCTGTGCCATGCCTGTCTCTGAGACCTGCCCTTGGCTTTGCCACCCCTGGAAGTGCCTCCCATTTTCTCCAGCGACTGCTGCCTCACGGTTCCTGCCTCCCTGCCTAATGACCTAGACTCACTATAGGATGCCTTAAGCTTGGGGTACTTGAGGTCCACCACACAGCAACAGACCCTCTGCTCATGGCTGGTGGACGGGACCTCTCAGCTCAGCTAGGTCTGGAGGAGAGAAGCCTCTGCTGCAAGGGGTGTGTAAAAGCAGGGAAGGAGTTCACTGTCACACTTGTTCATGTGCAGCCTCCAGTTTGAGCACCACAAACAGGAATAGCAAAACACCAACACATTAAGGATTATATATGTCTTCTTGTGTAACCAGGGAATTATTTTTATCTCCAGACCTCCCCCACATACATACTCACATATTCTCTTGCGTGGAGTTTCAAGGCTGTTCTCAAGCCTGTGACATCTGCTTACCAACATTTGGTGTAAAAATATCAATATCTGCTCTGCATAGCTGTTCTGAGTGCTACATTTACCAGCCAGTAAAGATCAAGAGCCTCCTGGGAGCTGGCTGGATCAAACTGTCATGATTTCAGCACTGCTTTGCGTCAGACAGCAGATTTAAAGTCAAAACACAAATAGTTTAGGGAGGAAGACAATACGAAGCCCTGAGTCATACCCTGCTGAGGGTGAGGAGAGCAGATTAATAGACAGCAAACATGAATGAAAGCGAGTGGCTCATTTCAGTCATGCGGCTGCTTCTGAAACTCAAAAATAGGGCTCATTTTTAGTTGCTGAGCATGAAAAGAGGATTTCTTTGCACCTTGCCGAGGAGAAGTTGAGAAAAGAGTTTTAATTAGCAAAGGGCAGGTTCCCCTTTCCTTGACACCTAGAGGGCTCACTGTGCTCTGGGAAGTTTTGCTGCCCACAAGCTGCTTTAAAGATTCACGACCCACCAACACTTAGGATCATCCAGATACACACAATGCAGCCCATACTCCAGCCCCAGCCAACTTTTCCTTGCCAAAGATGAGTCAAATAAAATGATGATTGCTTGTAACCAGGTTACATCTTTTTGAGGAGCTGCGCTGCTCCCCACTGCTGACTCATGGGGGAAGGAGACAAAGTAGCTATGGCTTGACAGTTGGAGAAACTGCACAAGTTCACCCCAGATCATTGAAGATTACTTAACCAGAACCCTTGAGCCCTTCAGAGCAGCTGTGGCAACAACCAGTAGCAGCAGACAGCAAAACCAGTTTGCTTCCGCTCTCCCAGGTGAATACTGCCTGCTTATGCAAAAGTCCTTGGCTGGTGTGAGGGCCCAGCCTGGGGTACTGGTGAACTTTGGGTGTTTGGGTCAGCCAAGATAGGCCTTCAGTAATGTTATTTTTTCATGAGAGAACACAAAAGTTTTTACATGGGAGTGAAAAAAGTTGGCACGACAATGATCTATGCACACATTTATGTGATATATTCATTTTAAATAAACAGAAGTGATTTTACAGCTGTCCATAAGTTTAGTTGCATTATGTAGTCTTCTGCTAAATCATTTCAGCAATTCTGCTCTGCAGAAGCTTCATGATCTTGGGGCTAAGCCATTTCTATCCCTTACTTATATTAAAGCCTCATTAATTTTCACACTAATCATTCATAAACATGAAAAAGCTCAGTGACTTTGGATCTCCGTTTCTGGCAGAAAACATCCGGTTTTTTACCTGTTGCCTTGACTGACGACATATGATAGGACTTAAATTGCCACTCCAAAATTAACACTCCTGTTCTTACTCTTTTTTGAGAATCCAGCCGTTCTCAAAGCTCGCGTAACTTCAAATGGACAAATGTTCTTCCACCCCCAAGCCATTACGGCAATGGGTGCTTTAGCAACAAAGCATGCTAATGCTAGGAGGGGAAAAAATCCATGCTCTATTTCCTTGCCATAACACATTATCACAATTTTCTCTTGCATTGTCTTTGCGAGTGTCATTAGTTTCACTGGTGCCATTATGGCCTTTTTTGTGGCTGTAGGTTTGCCCTTTTCTGCTTAACAAGTATGTGCCTACATATATTCCAACCTTATTGCTACAATAATCTATATAGATCTGGGTCAACCCCAAATTTAGTATTTGGTCATGAATGAGACAAAAATAGAAAAAAAAAGAGACTCAATGCAAGGCACAGCACAGAGCCAATGTTGTAGAATTTCTTCCTGGAGACAACTTCTGCCAAGAAGAGGGCAAAGAGTTTGATTTGGTAACTTATGTGGACAAGACAGAACCACTTCATGTCATGTCCTTTTTTTTGATATGGTTACTAAATTAAAATTTAATAACATAAAAGAGAATGATCACATCAAAACAAGAGCAAAACCTCATGTAATCCCATGTGGTTATAGCTACTAACATTTGCCACATCAGCATTAAAGCAGAAACCTTGTATTTTTAGGGTTGAACGGTACTGGCTTTGAAGTTCAGAATATACAGCCGGGGAGAGTTGGCTGGCTTCAACGGCAGCATTGCTAGTTTAGTGACTGTGGGATCAAGGCAAGTCCAGAATTTCTTATAAAATAGCAGAAGAGATATAGGATAATCACTGACCACCCAGCCTTGGACCAGCCTCTTTCCTGGCCAGCCTGGCTGCTTCGAGCAGCTGTGCTGAGGTCAGGAGTGCCCTGCGGCTCGCAGAGCTGAGCATATCTCTGGAGTGGCCCATCTATCAAGTGACAGAGGCACTTCCCAGACAGGGAGGATTTAATGCCATTGCCCAGATGTGCAGGAGGCCTATTGAGAACAGCAAGAAACAGAGAAACCAAGCAACATGATTTAGGAGTAGCGAGCTGCCACCCTGCATTAAGTGCACATGGACAAGATACTGTGCTCCACCCAACACAGGGTGTGGTGAGAGCCAAAGGTTTGGGACAGCTGGGGACATGGTCCATCCACTGAAATGATTAAAAGCTCTGTTAAAATCTATAATTTGCTTTTTCTTATCACTCAATCCTGAAAAGGTCTCAGACTAGGAAAAAGTGCTAAGCAGGTTGCTCCTTTCTCTAGTAAAAGTCAAAATGTAAGTGATGACATTGTTTCCCCAAACAGGCTGCAATCCACATGACGAGTACCACCCCTGCAAGCTGGGGAGAACATCTGCTTGGACCTCCAAACTTGTTTAGACAGCAGTGTTGCATCTCTCGCTCAGCCATCAGAGCCTTGATTGGCACGCAAAATCCATATGATCAGGCGAACGTGCTGCAACTTTCCCCTCAGGCACATACCTTCTGTCTGATGCACCTTGCTGGTAAATGCCTGAGAAGGGTTGAGCATCCCGAGGCTCCCGCTTTGCTCTTCTTTCAAACCCTGGGCCAATCTACCTAGCCACCCACCACTTAGATTGTATGAAAACCTGCCCTAGGCTGATACACCAGCACTGAGTAAAGGCAGAAACGTACCACTGAAGAGCTTTTTTTTTCAGGTAGGAAAATGGTACTGTAACAAGTAAGCTGGGAAAGGGACAAATACCCAGTGAGAAAGTAGCCCAAACACTGTCTTGTCTGAATAGTTACCCAAACAGCTTAAGGCTACAGGCATCTTGATGAGCAGTCCCAGCTGAAGCGCAAGATAGGACTGTGTGAAGTAAGATCATTTTTTTCTGCCTCAGAATGAAAGAATTGAGCAAAAAAAAAATGGATACATGTTGACAAGTAGATGGAGATCATAGATTCTGACCCAGCAAAGACAAAATACACAGCCTCTTTTATAAAATATTAGACATAAGCTATATTTCCAATCGAATGAAATGTACTCAAAACAAACAATTTGTATCCAGGGATCCCTGCAGGCTACAGAAGGCTTGTAATGAAACTAGCTGCTTCAGTGCTAGGCTAATATTTCAGATTCAATAGGATTCAAATCTGAAAGTAAACAGACATTTTATTGTATCTCACCAAAAATCTGCAGCATCCTTTCTCCGGAAATTTTCTCCCAGATACATTTGAAAATCAAGCGTGAACTCTATAGACCCTGTTTACTCCTGTCTTGTCAGCCAGAATGTGCAACAGGACTGTGGCTGCAGAAAATGCACTTCTCTGGCAGGATGGGACCACGTTATTGGTTTCCATTTGCAAGTTCTCACACTGAAAAAGCCCTTTTACTTTCACACAGGGCTTTTCAACTTTTGTTGCCACACATATCACGTGAACATTGTGACAACTGAGATAATGTTTTTTTGTCTTTGCCTGATGGCAGCAACATGGATTTGTGTGATGTTGGCAGTGGCTTCCACAGTTCCATTCTCTTTCCACAGGCTGAGCAGACCTCCCAGGCTCAAGGACACCACCTAGGGCCAGAGCCAGGGCTTCTCATGAGACTCGGGTCTGTCCATTTTTACCATTAATACTGTAATTTTTCTACCTCTTCTCTTTCACCACCTTAGCAAACCCTTTGCCTGTGTCTAAAACAAACCCAATTTTCACTGATGATCTTCCCCATACGAGGCAATGTATTGGGAAAGGGTCTGGATCAGCATGATACATTTTCCACCAGACCAGCAGCTCTTAACTTTGTTTTGAAGCAGTCCTGCTGCTGCAAGACAAACCCTCACCCTCAGTTCATCCCAGCAGCAGCAGGTCCATGCACACCGAAAAACAAGGCCCAGGAGCTGTTCACAAATGCAAGGACATCTTCTGAAAAATGACAGGTATCCTGCCATCTGTGCCTACTACATTCAGCATGATCCTGGATCCCACAGAAGCATTCTGGTTCCCTCAAAATAAACTGTTTGAAATTCAAGGCAAAAGCAATTCATTGCAGCTGTATAAAATCAGGTCACAAAGTACCGCAGCGAATTACTGTCAGCCTCACCTAGAACCAGGCTTGCATATGCTCCTGCAAAGATGTGGGCTCAACAGGGAATTATTTGGCTGGCTGTGTATTTCCACCAGTGTATCTCAAATCTTAACCAAAAGGCCAGATACTGCATCTGGCTCTGCAGATCTTGCCTGAAGAACTAAATGGATTGAATGTCCATGCAGGAGAATTGTCACCATCTGCTGCAGATGTAATATTGATGAGGTTCTCAATTTTGCATAACTATTTCATGATATTATTATATGAAAACCAACCAAACAGAACTAAACACAACCCTTCTGAGTTGATGTCACTTGTTTTAATCAGGAACTCATGACCGTATATGTTTGTTGAAGTGGTACTTTCTCAGCTTCTCCTGATGTGATGCTGTCTGTTGCAGCTGATGTACATCATAGTCCACACAGCATCGTGCTGCTGTTTGGCTTCTCTCTCAGACTATGGCTCCAGAAACTGTCCTGGCTCAGTGGCTGTTTATACAAGCTGTTTCCTGGCTTGTTTTCACCACAGTACAAGAAGGGCCTTTTCTCATTCATCATCCTGTGCTCTGCAAGGACCTGGCAGTGGCTGGTGGGTACAGACTTGGCCCTGTGTAGAAGCAGTCCACTCTGAGCTCCTTGGAAAGGAATCCCAGGCTTTGTGAAGGACATCAATTCCTATCTTATATTCTTCAGCAGAACAGAGGTATTCTGTACAGAACAGGAAGAAGTGGGAAGGAAGATCTGCAGCATGTGAGGAGACACAGCAGAAACTGGGAAGAGAAAGAAACAGTTCAGTTGTCAGTGATGCCACTGCAATACATGAGCCAGCACGGCTGAGAAGATGCATGCTCCTCGGGAGACCATAGCCAGAGCTCTGAACTGGAAAGACCAGATGGCACAGGAGCTGAGGCAGGAATATTGAGTCTCTCTTTCAGGGTCTGTGCCAAAGAGGTGGGATCAAAGGGTAATTAGGCTCATGAACAGTAATATTAAATGTAAGAAATGAGGCTTACAATGTAAGAGAAATCTTAGGAAAAATAAGTTGAAGTGAGAAGCATAACAGAGCAAAACCCAGCACAATTAACCTGTAGGAAAGCAGAAATACAGAACCTGCTCCCGAAAGTAAATCCACACATACAACTGCAGTAATGTTGCCTGTGTAGAAGCAGTCCACTCTGAGCTCCTTGGAAAGGAATCCCAGGCCACCAAATGTTGCCACCAAAACCAAATATGAATTACAGCCATTTATTTGCTTTTAAATAGCAGTGTAACAATGGCATTGAAAGCATATGCTTTGGTTGTAATAAGACCAAATGCATTTGGAATATGCACAGAATTAAAAACGTGCCTCAGTGCTTTGAGCAGCAGTCAGTGTTTGCTGAATGAGAGCCCTTAGCCATGATTTTTAATTACGACAATTCTTAATTCTAAGTTTATGTTGTTACTTCTCACAACTGCTTAGACAGCCAGGGCTCAGAGACCACGTATTGACAGTCAGCAGCACTGAGAGAGTGTTAACTTGGAAACCAGTAAGACCTGCAGAGGTTTTGCTGTGCCAGTGGCATCAGACAAAAGCAACCCAATTTCCTTTTTTTAATTGTTACAATCAAATCCAATGACTCCTTTTACCAAACAATGACATTTTAAGGGAAAAGTTCCCAAGAAACAAAGAATAATTTTCAGGTAAACAGATCATAAAACAAGCCTGCAAATATAATTGTGACATTGATAATCAAAAGCAACATCCCCAAATATACCCACAATCCACTGATAAATGTGGCATCTTCTCATGGCTACATTGCCTATTACCTGAAGACTACTCTGAACTATGAAGTAGCTGTTGACTTCATACTTTGCATTGTGCTGATGTAAGTCCTAAATTCATAAAGTAACATTAATTTTAATAATGCTGAGTAAGTTGTGCCTGACATATCAGCTGCATTAGCTTAAAAAAGATGGATCATCAAACACCATAGTATATACCCACATGTGCAGAAAATCATACCTTCCCCAAAGGGACTGGTGTCAGGTTTTCTAGACAGAAGAGCAAAACAATTCAGCTATGTAATTTTTTAAGTCTCTGAATCTTTGGATACTACAAGCAAAAATTCTGAGAAAGTCCTATCTCTCAATAAAGTCTCAAAGACAGCCATTCTAGTGTTGTAAATCATTCCTCTCCAAAATTTATTTTCAAGTGTCTTGTGAATGTACATAGGAGTTGCCATTCCGACACATTCCTTTCTGTCCTTTCTGCCCTGAAAAAAATCTGGAACAGTTGTGACATAAAACCAAATCCAACTCCAAAACAGCATCCTAGAAACTACCAGGAGTTCTTGTTTTGTTTGGTTATAGCAAGTATATCCACTCCATTGTACAGGTAGAGTGGGTAGATGTGACTGTAACTAAGAACAAGTGCAGCACTTGCATGGGGAGGTGTGGTAAAGTAACATTTCACAGACCACCTTAATGCTGACACTTCCTAACATCTGTTTTCTCTCTGCAATCTTAACTGTCCTTCATCATGTTTCTGTAATATTCTCTACTGTGTTTAACAAAATTAAACCCTGATAGGACCAACAGAATCTGCTGGGAATTACTTATACACAAGTCTGTGGGAACATACACCATCTTCTGGTTCCATTTTCTTCTGGTCTGACAGTTCAGATTAAATAATATAAACTATATGCGTGTCCCAATGTTTCTTTCATTCTGATTTGAAGCACTTACCAGCATCCTCCTAAAATATGGCATAAGCTGGTGACCAGCAGGTCACAGCAGGTTATTCTGCCCCCCTGTTCTTGTGAGACCCCATTTGGAGTATTGTGTTCAGTTCTGGAGTCCTCAACGCAGGAAGGACATGGACCTGCTGGAACGAGTCCAGAGACAGCCATGAAGATGATCCAAGGGCTGGAACACCTCTGCTATGCAGACAGGCTGAGAGAGTTGATGTTGTTCAGCCTGGAGAAGAGAAGGCTCTCGGGACACCCTCCAGTACTGAAAGGGGCTGCAGGATAAGATGGGGAGGAACTATTTATCAGGGAGTGCAGGGATAGGACAAAGGGGAATGGTTTTAAGCTGAAAGAGAGGAGATTTAGATTACATCTTAGGAAGAAATGCTTTCCTGTGAGGGTGGTGAGGCGCTGGCACAGGTTGCCCAGAGAATTTGTGAATGTTCCATCCCTGGAGGTGTACAAGGCCACCTTGGATGAGGCTTTGAGCAGTCTAGTCTATTTGGAGGTGTCCCTCCCCATGGCGGGGGAGTTGGAATTGGAAGATCTTTAAGGCCCTTTCCAACCCAAACCATTCTGTGATTCCATAAGTGTTCCTACAGTACAACTTGCAGAGAAGAAAGGAGAAGAGTGGCTTCCATTGCACTTTTTTTACCAACATTTCTGTGATGTTCTTCCTTGTGAGCAGACCAGGGCATAAGTCAAAGTCTTGGTTGACTAGCAGTGGATTCACTGTAACTCTGGGACCATCCTATTAGTATTATAAGAACAGAAGTTCTATAAGATGTTTGCCAATATATTTTACCTTGAGGAAATTTGAATAGCCACCTGGACAGAAAAGTTGCATTACAGATACAAGAACATTTCCTTGACCAATTGTTTGCTATTCTCTCGTGCAACCCTGTAATATTTTAAGGTTTCCTTACAAGTCAAGTAAGAGAAAAATAAACAAGAAAAAAGGGAAGACTGTTGTCAGTCTTTTTTTGCAATTGATGTGACCGATGGACATTCATGACCTCTTGCACTATTTTAAATCCTAGATTAAACGTGCACAAGGCAAAGGCAGAAAGACAGCCAACCTGCAAGACTGACAAGTGAAACAGAAGTTTCTAAAATTTGTGTTCACTTTTGTAATGACACATTGGCAGCAGAGCATTAGTCAGCCAGCCAGAAAGTTTTCATTTAATATAGGTATATTAGCATGCACTGCCTGGCTACATTTTGATTTGAAGCTGAGCAAGGCAGGCTTATTCTCTCCAGCAAGCCAGACTGATGTGTTCTCCCAAGAATCACGCCTTACAGAAAAATAATCATGAAATATTAATCATTTCCTATTTTGAGCTACAACTGTCACAAATGATGTAGCGCTCTCATGTACAACCTCCTGCTAACAAAGTGCATACGGAACATAGCAAAATTCGACTGCTTCCCAGGCAGAGAGAAAGCCTGTGCTGTACGAGTGTTACAGCCCAGCCACACCGGTGGTTGCCCACGGGAGAAGGGACAGCACCTGAACCCCTGCTGGATGGGGTCAGTTCAACCTGCCTGTGGTGGTACTGGCAAACCCATACCAAGTCATCAATTAACCACTACCACACTGCTTGTACATTAAACCCTGTCTTCCTGCAGTGCCCCTACTAACAATCAAGGAAATGGTGCCAAAAATTACTCACAAAGCTTTGTCTGAAGACAAGCAGCTGATTGCCCTACAGACCAGGCAAGAGCTCCTTTCCTTGTTGGCAATAAACAAACATCGACAAGAATACATAATGGAAGAGGAAAGCACTGCAAATGGGTTTGCATCAGGGTTTATGCTCCATGTGTGCATACAGCCCTATTGAAAGATCATCTTGAAAGGTCCGTGTGAAACTATTCATTCAGGGATCAGACTCAATGCCCCGTGACTTGCAAGGCCTGTCATTCAGCTGAAATAGCAAATAATGAAAAATAATTTCTCTGAATAGTTGATAGGCAATCCGGAGCATGAAACCTATTTGCATGAAATAGTCATTGTCATTTCATACAAGCAAATCTCCCGCAGTCAAAACCTCACAGCAGATCATTCAGGGACTGAGGGAAAGACATTAAATCATTTGTTTGCTACAAATAACTCGTCCAGTTGTACCTAACATGGCACTGCCTCATTATTGGATATTGTCAATACTCCAAGCTGTGACTTATAGCAAAGATCCCAGGACACAAAACCCTGTGCAACATCTTAAGATACACACTTTGCTATTATGTGCTGCTGCAAATGGGCTAGGTAAATCAAATTGATGGCCCACTGGGGAAGAAGCACTCCCAAACTAAAGGCAGTATTTATCAGACAGAATTAGGAGACTCAAACCACAAGAGCACTGAATGTCTCTAAGTGGGACGCTTTTTGTTTCCATGACCATCTTTTTCTCCTATCAAATACACTTTCAGCCATATAACTCTTGAGTGTCTTCTGAACTTGCTCAATAACAATTATATCTTTTATCTGCAGATAGAGCCTTCTTCTCACAATATAGCATTTGTTATATATGTACTTTCCTAGGTTTATGTTATTCCATAGCATTTTCTGTTCCTCTTGATACTACAGATATTATTTTTTAGGCAGAATCAAAACATACAACTGTTACCTCTGTTTACCATTACCAGAAACTTCTTGGGGCCAGAGGGGGAAGCCTTTTCAATGGAGCTGCCTTCGGTATTTGTAAAAAGGTACCTAAGTATCAGTTTGAGTAATGGTTGCAAAACACTCTCTTCAACCATTGCATTGCAATACCACCCAAGTTTACTGGGCTGGGAAACCTTGAAATACTTCCTAGGAAAATTAGCAGTTGTTCTCTAATGTTTGAAGGCAAATGACAGTGTTGCTCTCCATCAACACTCACCCATGTCCCAGCCAAGAAATTCAGATTGGATGGAAACTTTGAAGAAGCTAAACATTGATTGCAGTCTTTCTGTGAGTGTAAGGTCCAACAGACAGTCCTAAATACCTACAACCATCCCTTCACAGTGATCTACATCCCAATGGAAAGAAACTCTGCTAAGACTTGTTTTTACTAGGTATCTGCTAACACTTGGCAGCCTACAATAGGAAGAACCTAGACAGAAAGCATGTTCTCCTTCATAACACAAAATACAGCAATATGTTCACCCAGTCACTGAAAATAAATCAGATGACCAAGATTTCTAGACACAATGACTGCTTGCTATTTCCAAAGTGAGATTATGATGGGCCTCTCAGATCTGCTCCATTTTTTCTGCCTAGGAGAGTGCAGCAGCTGCCTGCCACAATACCGTGTGGGCACCCAGAGATATCTCTGTGTGGAAAAGAGGGTATTCTGTCATTATTACACTGTATCTGAAGGCGTATTTGCCCAGAGTTGTAGGTGCTGCATTTTGCTTAGGGATGGGGCTTGTTCCTAATTATGAAGAACCTTCCTTTCAGGTTAAGGAACGCTTAACTCACCGCCCAAATAGCAAGTTTGTGAGCAAGGCTGGACACTTGAGTTAACCAAGAGCATGTCTTCCTCCATCTTCCATGGATTTCCTGCAGAGACTTCAGCAGTTCAGCAAGCCTCTCCCTGGTTTCTTTCTCTGCAGAGCAGACAAGTTTCCCAGACCATCACAGCATTAAAGTACTCATGACAAGGAGGCCTCTTTAGTATAAAAAAATGTCATAAATTTTTCATTAGGTTTTGAGGGGAGTAGAAAGGGAAGCAACTCACAGGGTAGAAAACTGCTCAAAAAACCCCACAAAAAATGAAAAATGTAACAGAATAACTCCTTGTACTGTCCCTGAAAACAGTTTTCTATGGCTTTGTGTGGAAGCTACCTACAAAAATTTTTGTATTCTATAGCATTGTGGCATTAAGATTTGTTCTAGCTCTGAAGCACGATGAATTGAAAGCAATTTAAAACATGGCAGTTCGCGTTCTAACTAAAGAACTTCTGCTAATCTCATATCACAAGCTTTTACATTTTAAGCTATACCATTAAACTCAAATGGTGAGAACAAAAAGGCCAGGTTCAGCTATTCAAAGCAGTGAATCTTTTTCTCCTGATGTGCCATACAGTTCAAGGCATCAACACCATAACGAATATTAAGAAATCTGTCATTAGCTGTCATGTAGTTGGAAAGAACAAACTCCCTAGGGCTCACTGTTGACAGCACTGAAAGAAACAGCCTCACCTGAATTCACATATTAATTCATCTTGGTGAATGCTTCAGTGTGCAGCCCTTCCACTTCAGCTATGGTCGACAGGCTACTTTCTGCACTAATTAAAGGAAGTTAAAATGAGATCAGCCACTCCTTATTGCCTGTCTCACATTTTGTGTTTGCAGCTGTCTTCAAGTACAGCTAAGGATGGCTGATTATTAACCAAGAAAAGGTAAAAACCAATAAAAATCGATAATTTCTAGATTAGTTGCCTTTTATTTCCCCATTCCATGTGCCATTTTTGAACTCACAATTCACATGGCTGAAGCACCTCTGGATCTAATGAATATCTGTATGTTCATATTTCTTCCCCTAAATTAAAGAACTTATGGGAATTTGATTATCTGATCCCTGTGGGCAAGCACATTAAGTATTTGCTGAGCAGCAGATCCAGCATGATGCTAACACAGCTCTCTGGATGCTGGACCAGAGCTGACTCATCTCCAGCTGACCTGGAGCTCACAGAGATGGGTACAGGCAGGTCCCAGCATGCTTTCAGGTGCTTACATCCCCCATATCCATCACCAGGATACCTGAGCTTTCTCCCCTCCACAGTACTCCTTCCCTGATGCAGGAGAGGAGAGGATGCTACTGGACAAATAGCCATGGCTTTGCAGACAGTCTAACCCTGAGGTATCCGACATGCTCATGTGGGATGTCCGTGGAGGACCCAGACCTGATCCTAGTCTGCCCTAGCCCACAAGAAGCATCTTAGCCCCTGGACCACCCTTCACCCTTCACCATACCTCCCAGGACGTGCCCCTTGCTGCTAGGTTTCAGCATCAAGGTAAGTTGCAGTCTGTCCAAAGTGCAGACTCTCCCACACAGCTCCTCAAAATCCCGAGGCCTTCAGCTGCATACAAAATCTGAAACAGAAGGGTACAAAAAATCCCAAGAATTTCCCCAGTGGCAAACAGATTCCTCCACACATATTACTTTGCGATGGCCCTACCGCCCACAAAAATCCTGCCTTCAGTTTATTTCTGTTAAAAGCAAATCATTAAGTCCCAGCATCTCAAGTCTGTGAAAACTCCCCCCAGAAACACACCTAAGAGAACACAGATATTTAGTGTCTTGCCGAGGAAGGGCACGTGGTGTGACTCCATGCTGCCTCCTGGTGTGCCCATCACTACTAAGCAATGTCAGTGCTCTGATTTTCAACCTCAGTAAGCAGGCAAGGATAAAATGGAGAGGCAGACATTGGCCTCTGACCACGGTTCAGCAGAATGTCTGGGGTACCAGTGCTTCAGCCCCGTCCTTCCTCAGCCCCAGGAGCAGAACTGTGCTGTTGGTTTCTCCTCTGGAGCACACAGAGGACTGGTGGACTTTTTCATCAATGGGCACTTAGGTTACAGTTTCCTAGGCTGGTCTCTCCCCAGAAGCGAAACGGGAAGAACAAGCACGGGATTACTTGCTCATAACCAAACCACCACAACTTGCATGACCAACACATGCCAGGAGTGATACAAAGCTGGGCCAGTAACACGTGCTGTCCTCACTGTGTGGCACACTGGCCAGCTGAAGGGAAGATAAATGGGTGTTTCCTCTGACAGATCATATTTTGGACGAGTCAAATTTATCCATTCTAGTGAAATGCCAAAACATACCAGTTTGCAAGCTTCATCTCCAACAGCAGCGAAATAAACCAGTTCCAGTATCAGTAGGACAAGTATATTTTTGTTAAGAATAGTTAAGAAAGCTGTTCAAAACAGCAGTAAATAATCTACCTAACAATTCAACACTATCTGCAGTGGTTTGTGCCTCTGTTACAGCATTAATCTCCCTTGAGATCTCTCAGTGACGTGGAGACTCACACGAAAAGCAGTGGTGCGAAACACCACATGGCCTGCCGTCAGCTTATCACTCGGGCTGCTCCCTGGAGCCAAAAGTCTTAAATGCATCTGGAGAAGACATTTGGGAAACAAAATCTCCACCAGTTTCTGTATTTGCTCAATAGGAGCACACATTATATTACTGAATAAGGACAGATTAAGAAACATGGGGACTGCATTCAGATTTGTCACAGGAAAGGTTGTGTTCCCAGTAAGTTGTCATCTGGATTGATTCTAATGCCTTACAAGTCTCTGTGAGGATCACGGACTTAAACCACCTGCAAATGAGAGGAGAACACAATCCCAGCACTACTAAATATTTCTAGCTCATAAAGTTTTCTCTACTAACAACAAAGATGCTTGTGATGCTGCTGCACAGCAATTAATGTGTATGCAGCAGCTGTTCTGTGCAGGCAACAGCCCCAGCCTACTCTCATGCTACCAGAATGGAGGGCCAAGAGTTACAGACAGTAATTACTGCTGCTGAAACAGTGCAGGGGGAGAGGTGAAACCCAGACTGTTCCTTGCTTCAGGGGAATTCTTGCCTTTATTGCCAGCTAATTTCACAAAGAGAGGCCAGTGCAATTTAAAATCCTCTATCTCTATGCCTTAACGTCTGGTCCCATGTGAGATTTTTTCCACCGCTGCAATTGAAAACCATGTTGCTCTGTCACTGTTATTGAGCAGCAAACTGAACACTAGAAAGCCATCTTTGTGGAAATAATACTACACAAGGCACCACTAAAACCAGTGGGCCGGGCTCATCTTGTCTAAAATCCACTGTGGGGTGGAATGCAATGGTCTTGCCAGGCTGCTTTCAAAAGATGGCAAACCAGGCCAGAACAAAGGTGTGTTTAAAAGAGATGTAATGAACAACCCATCAGAATTGCTCCTCTCGCACTGACCATAGATGGCCAGACTGACTCCACATCCAATTTTTAAGACAGCTCAAGCTGGATGAGGTGAGCACCATCCAAAGTGATCACATTTGAAAAATATATCAATGTGAGTGCTGGAACATCTTAGTAGCACCGTGTGGAAAATTTCTGCACCATAGTATATGCAAAAGGGCAACACCATGTAAAACCAAGCACACCCACCACACCCACACATTCCTGCTTACCAACTCTTAATGAAATGTAGGCACCTTTCAAAGAGAAAAATGGAAATTTCGCAGCACATCAACCTCAGAGACTAATTCCATTTTTAATTAAAAGGAGCATTTTCAGTCTAGCCTTTATAATTTCCCTGTTGCACTGAAAGGAGATGAGAGGTGAGGAACTTCCCTCAATACTGTTACTACCAAGCTGGTGCTTTAAGGCATCCTGAGCAAGAGCAATGTCAATATACACAGGCTCAGTCTTTAAAAAGAGCAGAAGTTTTAGAAATACTTGAGTTAGTATCGGCAGTAGCATCAACCATCATCACCCCCAAATTATTTTTAACCACTTCTTACTTCATCCTTACTGTAATTATATGATCCCTCCTTTGAAATAATTGCATGTCATGCTATGGAAGAAAGACTTTATTAAGTGATCACGCTCAGTAACTAATGGTAAGATTAAGATGGTCCTTCATTTGACATTAATGATGAATAAATCAATACATCTAGCAGCTAGAGATATTAGAGTAGTTTCCTCATATTCAATAATTGTCCTCAAAGGTGCCTCAGGAGCGCTTCTGCACAAATAGTAGGCAGGGCTTGGAAAGGGTTAATCATCTTCTAAGAGTCGCTAAGCAACAGGACTCTGCTTTTGTGGTTTGTTTTGCTAGCCAGAGCTGTGGCAATGATGTAGCCTTTCTGTATCTTACCCAGAGAGTTGTCTGAAAACTTGCCTGCCAGAACAGCAAACTCCTAGGCTGCTTGCAGACAAATTTAACTCCTCATAGCTATTAGTTTTCAGAGTTTGCTTTAATTTTCTGTTCCAAAACATATATTGTATTTTAATATGAAAATGAGGAATGACTAAAACACAGCTAGAGAACTAAAACCAAATGAAGAAGCCCCAATATTCACCAATATTCAATGCCCCATTGCTAAGTCACTTTGTGAGGGTTCTCAAATTCTGAAATACAACCAATAAAAGCAAACTTAAAAGACTGCAGAAATTCAGACTACAGGGATGGTCCTTCTCCCTCCCAGAGGGGAAGGAGAGCCACAAGGAGGGTACAGATAGCTCCAAGCAGCTGCACTAGAGATACAACCCAAACTACACCAAGACTGCACCAAACATCAGGGAATACCGAGGTCCTGTAACTCATAAATCAGTCTCAGTTATTTGTGCTTATCTGATTATACATATCTCACAAACACCTTAACCAGGAGAGAAGGATGAATCCTATAATGAGCAAAGACAAAACCCAAGGATTTAAATAGCCATGAGATCTGGGGAAATACATTTCCAGACTTTGAAAGTCAGTTTTCAGGGACCCGCTTCTGCAAAGACTTTGGGAACAATTAAACTCACACATGAATATAATATTGTTTTGGACAGACCACACATAAATCAAGCATACACATTAATCCTTGCTCAACTTCAGTCATTTAGTCTCAGCCAATCTCTATGAAACAAGATAAAATCTTTTTGTTGTCAACATTGTCTAGTAAAAACTACTAATCAGATTTTATGGAGCCAGGTTTTGCTTTGTTTTCCCCTAATTTCTTAGCTGTCTCACATAATGAACCTGCTTATGGTAATATTCTGGTCTGCATATTTATTGCAGGGGGAATATATCAATTTACTGGGGTAAATGAAGGTCTCAGCCCAAGCCCCTGGTTGCTGCCACTATCAGTCACAGCCACGCAGTAGGTTAGACACAAGCATCAAGAGTGCAGAACTAGGAAGACAGCAGCTCTGCAGTGGGTCCAACTCCCCTTAGTAACTTTGAATCTGCTAGGTCTTAACAAAGTCAAAAGAAACTATTCTGGATTAACAGTTGCCTAGTAGATGGAGAGGGTCAAGAAGTCTCATGACTGGGATCGCTTTTACTTGGGAGCAGAAAGGACATCTAAGTAAAACAGATCTCTATAACCAGTTTGCCTTCTGGCAGGTTGCTCCAAGTAGGTTGGGAGATCTTCAGAACTACTGGAACTAAATACAAGGTCTGAGTGAAGGAACGTTACATCATATCACAGCATTATGCAGTTATTAAATTAGATAACCAAATAACAAACCTATATTTATTGAAAAATACCTGATGCACATAGCTTCCTTTTAGTATGTTAATGCTTTTTCTGGTATGTCAGTTGTAGAACCACAGAATCATAGAATACTCTGGGTCAGAAAAGACCAGAAAGATCATCCAGTTCCAGCCCCCCTGCCATGGGCAGGGACACCTCCCACTGGATCAGGTTGCTCAAAACCCCATCCAACTTGGCCTCGAACACCTCCAGGGATGGGTCATCCACAGCATCTCTGACAACCTGTGCCAGGGCCTCAGCACCCTCACAAGAAAATATTTCTTCCTAATCTCTTATCTAAATTTGCCCTCTTTCAGCTTAAAACTGTTCCCCTTCTTCCTATCCCTGCACTCCCCGATAAAGAGCCCCTCCCCAGCTTTCCTGTAGCCCCTTTCAGTACTGGAAGGCTGCTCTAAGGTCTCGCCAGAGCCTTGTCTTCTCTAGGCTGAACAACCCTGACTCTTTTAGCATGTCATTTGTTCCCTGTAATTTATGAAGAGATTTAAACAAGGGAGCTATTTTTATCAGCATACTGGGATTTATCGTATTAAATTACTTTCCATCTGAAAAGAGAAAAATCTATATTTCTTAAAACAGAATTACTTCAATACTGATAAAGATAAATAAAAACTTTGAGTGAAGAAAAAAACAAAAATCCAGAAAATAAACAGTAGTGTTTATTTCAGAAATTATCTATTTTATGATTAACTGGGTTTGCTTTTAAAACACCTTGGATCCCTTGCCAGGAGTGGATTGGTTTATGTAGGCCAAAAGGAGAGGCTGAGCAGGCCATGTCAGCTTCTGGGCTTTCAGCTGGATGAGGGAGACCTGTGGGATTCAGCCAGCAACAGTGAAACCCTACAAGAGACAAATCTGTGAGGAGCAGGCAGCATTTCTGGAAGCAGAACCAACCATTAAAAAGAATGGAAAGATGTAGTCAGAGGGAAACCTGTGCAGAGGAAAGCTGAAAAGCTGCCAAACAGGCAGGGTGGAGGTGTTCCAGGTGGATTCTCCTCCTGCACAGATGCACAAGCACAAAGACGTATAAACTATGGCTGGGTGCAGCCGGGAGATCTTGGTGAAGGTCCTTGCTCAACTGTGCATTTGAACTTAGTACTTGGCTTACAAGACTGATGGTATTTATAATCCATATCTGAATTCTGCTCTGGAAACAAGCACAAGCTACAAAACAGAGTTTCAGTTCTAGCTCAGATTTGAACTCCTTCATGGCCATTGCATTTGTGGTCCAGTCCTTTAACACCAATGACCTACTGCCAAAGAAAACCTGTACATTTTTAAGCCAGGCTTTCAAGCACTCTTGCTAAATCTCTACTTTAGCACAGTTCATGGTGCTTTGGAGGGGACAACAAACCCCCATGTCTGTAAGTGCCTCCTTCTACATCTAAAGTTAGATAAAACACCAAGTGCCCAGGAATCCATTCAGACTTTGTGAAGTAGTTTTTAGCAAAAAGTACGGACAGTGACTCAGTGGCTGAGGAAAGGAAATGAGTCACGAAGCAGCATCTCTCGTTACTGAGCTGGAGTGTCCTACACTTGGCCAGGTCTTCTGAACTCCAGAGTGATTGGATTATATTTCTTCTGCATTTTCTGAAAAGAAGTAATGAGATAAATCTGGAGGGGACAGCTCTGACTGTCACCTTTGGAAAGGCAGGCTCTCCACATGCTGCCAGGGCTACCCTTTCCCTCGGGGTGAGGAGCCTACATCAGTGACACTCACTGATGATGCCACCAGTTTTCTTAAAACTATAGAAAACAGAGCTAGAATGGGCCTCAGAAGGTCACGTGTCCTCCTCCCTCCTGTGCAATATCAGAATGATAGAATGGTTTGGGTCAGGAGGGACCTTAAAGCCCATCCAGTTCCACCACCCCTGCCATGGGCAGGGACACCTTCCACTGGATCAGGGTGCTCAAAGCCCCATCCAACCTGGCCTGGAACACCTCCAGGGATGGGGCAGCCACGACTTCTCTGGGCAACCTGTGCCAGTGCCTCCTCATCCTCACAGGAATACATATCTTACTAATATCCAACCTAAATCTACCATTCCCCCTCATTCTATCCCTGTACTCCTTGATAAAAAAAAACCTCCCCAGCTTTCCTGTAGCCCCTTTTAGTACTGGAAGTCTGCTATAAGGTCTCCCTGAAGCCTTCTCTTCCCCAGGCTGAAAAAACCCAATTCTCTCAGCCTATCCTTTTATGGGAGGTGCTCCAGCCCTTGAATCTTCTTTGTGGCTCCCTCTGGACTCACTCTAACAGAACCACAACATTCCTGTGCTTAGGACTCCACAATATTGTTTGAATTAATTAATTAACATAATCTACATTATTTCTCTGGGGCCTGGAAAAGCATGCAGATATCCTGAAAAGCACAGAAAATCTCAAATAATGTTCTATTGCACAAGGTATGTAGGTCACTCCCCCCACCCCGTGCCAAGCGTGTTGTCAGACAGACAGACAAGAATTTGGGGCGCAATAATTTCCTATGTTCTGATAAAAAAAACAAGCAAAACTGAAAACAGCGTGCATTTGCAGGAACAGTGAGTGAGTCTTTCTGTGTCCAGTTAATCCCCCTGTACTCCTTCTAGCCTCATTACCCGTGCTTCACAGTCAGTCTCGTGTTTTAGCATCCAGATCAGATTTGGTTTAGCTCACATTTCCACAGAACCCAACAAAAATTCTCTCCGCTGGGGAACATGGCTCAGAATATATCAGGCTTTTCTTGTGCAGTTGCTTCCAGTCATCTTCCACTGAAAACCTTCCCCAGGAGGAACTGGAATAACCTGTCGCCAGCCAGCTTAGCTTAGTTTAAAGGATGGGTACTGAAGATAAAGAAAACTAGGAACTTAAAATGCTGACTGAAAAAAAAAATGGTCATTTCTTTAGCAGCTCTGAATTCTCCTATCCTTGTACTTTGTTACTATGCTTATAAATCCATGTATAGCTACATTTGGTATTTATGTACAGTCAGGCTCCATTCAGCCAAGGAAATGCCACTACATGGAAGGAAGCCATCTGTTCCAAAACAATCAGGTTGACCTTGTTTTCCAGTAGGCTGGAATCTAAAAGAAAGGCACGTCTTTGTCTCTCTGAGGAGACAAAGTGCCAAGTCTTGAAATGCAAAGCAGCCTCATGGGGACAGTCAGAATCCCTGCTGCCACACATGGAGGGATGGTGCTCATGACAGAAAAGATTAGGCTGCCAGAGTAGGGGCTGCAATAGGTATTACCACCTTTAGGAGCATCGGCTCAAGCCGTAAGTGATTCTGAGGGTACCTGTTGGCCAGTTGTGAGAATCAAGAAATAGTTAATAACTGCACCAAAGTTGGAACTACACTTCCACCTTTGGTACCGTGCCTGTGAGAACAGCTTATAGCTGGTGCCTTGGGAGTCATCTGATATGTTGGTTTACACAGGACACAGAGCCCTTTATAAATCACATGTCGAATCAAGGATGGAAGCTGGAAGAGAAATTTATCCCTGACCTTAGAAGAAATCAAATCTATCCCTCAGGCATGGAGAACAGGCATCTCTTTAAAGTTCCGAGCTTTTTAAATTTAACTTTAGAACCTACTCCTTTTTTTATAAAACAAGCAAAGAACAGAAATATGACAATCCAATCTTTGAGTGCTCTGCCAATAATTAATAATGACAATTCTAACACAGTAGGCTATGGCATTACAAGAACTCCCTAATGCTGTGCCCTGTGAGTAAGACATTGACTGCAGCCCTGGAGAGCCAGCAGGTTTGAGGAGTCTAGATGAGCTCTCCCAAGCACAAACTGGGAGGCTAGAAGTGAAGGAAGAAATCCGATCATTTGACCAGCAACCCATTGTGCTTTTTGCTACCCCTCAACACTGCAATTACCAACGAGTGCCGAGGCACGTAAGCGGGCAGGCTTGGGCTCTGATGAGAGAGCCTAAGGCAGAGAACCCCCACCCTCTAATGTCACAGGGCTGATACCCTCGGGCACTGGCCTGAGACCAAAACGTATGTCGAAATTGACTGGACACTTTATGGTCACTGTTGACCTAGGCTGGTGAAAGCTTCCAGAGCCCATCATTTAATTGTAGATGACTTTGGCGCCTTGTGTTAAATCTTTCTCCAATTATCATTTTTCCAGACGAACTCACCCTTTTTTGCTGGGTACAGAGAGCAAGAGATTAAATGGCTGGCTGAATAAGTTCTTTTTTTTAAAAAAAAAAATACTACTATTCTTGCCTTGCAATTAGAAGAAAAAATGTGGCTGGAAAAAAGGGAAAAATTTCAAACTTGTTTTTAAACCTACCAGCCCTTCCCACAGAGAATGCCTCCAGCTGCAGAAATGCCAGAGCAAAGGCCATCAGCTGTCTTCATCCGCATGGTGAGGCTTACATTGCAGCCTTAGGCTTTGGTGTCCCAGAAGATTTCTTGTTGCTGATGGCGCCTCTGTATCGTAACACACCTTACACAGCCAATTCCTCTGGGTGGCTTTTAATAACCTTTTTGGGCTTTATTACTTTCTTGCATCCACATCTTTCCGGAAATCCTTTTCTTTTTAATTTGGTATTTGGCTACACAATGCAACTGACTTATCAGGGAACAATAACTCTTCAGTAGGATCCTTTTTAATGAGCAATTGAGAAGAAGCATCTTTTGTAGAACCAATATTTGATATAAGGCCTCAGAAACAGTGGTTTTTTTTAGATTTTAAATACTTTCCTCTGTTTGATTTTGTTTTATTCTCATACTTTGTAGTTCCTGTTTGATTCCCTCTGTTTTCACTATGCCTCAAGTTTTCAATAGTGAATCTGCTCTGAAAAATTACCTTAATTATTGTCGTACACCATACAAAATAAGCTCCATCTGCAAGCAACATAATTTGATCTGCTGATACCTTTTCCCCTGCTCGTATAAATATCTGCCCTAAGCTCTGATATTCAAATTGAGCTCTATCCCACTTCCCAGAATTGGTGGCTCATGATGTTGAAGAATTCAAATCTCACAATATCTGGAGCTATTAGTAAAGCTAGGCATACTTTTCCTGTCATTCACTTATTAGAATCACAGCTTTCAATATTTAAATTTCTCCAGGCCTTAAAATCAATAGGAACTTGAATGCAGAAATCTCAAAGGAGCCAAGGAGCCAAAGGAGTCAAATAAGAAATGCTCCAGGAAGGATGTGCCACAACACCAAAGTTACAAATCAGCCATCCCGGGGCATCATTTTTCTCAGGCTGTGATTCCATGGGAAAGACATTTGGTTCATGATCTCTGATTGCTTGGGATAGACAGAACCTCTCTCTGTCAATATCTGTAAATTGGGCTCTATCACTGGCAACATCAATGCAAGCCCCGTTTTCTTCTGATCACACCTTCCATGGATTTACATGGACAACACTACCTTCTGCAGCATGCCAATGATCTGAAAAGCTAGATACAACCTGTTCTCTTACAATTTCTTCCATGTTTCTGTTCTGTCATGTGAAGTCCAAAATTTTCCCTTGCGTGTCCCCTGGTAGATATCAGGTCACACTTGTGAAAACAGCATAGCATTATTGGTTTTCCCATCCTGCTCTCCCAGTTCAGTCCCAGTTTGTTCCCAGTCTTTTCACAGCTGTGCTGTGCAGTGATCCAGGTACACCCGTCATCTCTCATTTCCTTACAGACAGCACAGAAATCTTAACAACCCCAAACTCACCACACTGACACATCAGCTATGCTGGTCCCAGTACCTACTACTACTTGGGCTCATTTCTGGTCCCCTTTGGAAAGAGCCAGTCCAGCCATACTCTGAACTCCTCAGCAGGGACCTCCTGCTTTCTTCATCACCACCAGTTTCTACGGGTCTAAAAAGAATCCTCTCCAGTTGTCCTCTGGCCTTCATTTATCTCTACTTCTGCTGCTCTTCAGAAGAGTTACAGCTCAGCTGCTTATTTAGCCCATCACAATCCCCATCTTTCTGGCTCAGTTTCCCAGCTCAGGACAGTCAGCCTGTTGCTGGCATCCCAGATTTCAACCCCTTCCCATGAATGGCCTGCTCTCCCCGCAAGATTTCACATATTACCTCTGCTGGCCCTTCACTGACATCACTCCCCAAAAATTCTTAATAGCCACTCCACTCTCCTGCCTCACCAGGAGGCATGTACCCACTCAGGGAATGAGGCCAAATCTTCTGAAAGAGCCATTCAATTGGCCATCAAATCCACAGACTGAGAAGTGGGCTCTGGAAATCATCTCATTACAGAAATGGGAGATCATCAGCTATTGCATTTCTACAACAACTCTCCCTTCCACACTGATACTGTCTGATTTCAGCTATCAACATTTTTTTTCCACCTATCAAGACCAGTGTAGCCTATTGAATAAGTGCATTTTACTGCAGTAAGAAGCTTTAGAATTTGGGGCTGATGTGGGTGTGAAGAAGTTGATATGATCAATTTAACTTTTCTACTAGTAAATTCAAGAAAGTAAATCCACAGTAAATTGGCCGCAGTGCTGAAAGAAGAAAAATAAACATTTTCAACCAATTATTTAAAGTTTGCTCTTTCAATGGCTGTATCTAATTAGGTTCTGCCTACACATTGGTGGGACATCATAAATCCATGAAAACAATGCCCGAAGACACAAAAGTTCTTCAGACTCAAATGGTTTCATAGTGTGGGGTTTTTTTCTCATTATTCCTGTCAGCCAGAATAAAACATTTCTACTCAGACCATGTAGGTAATTAAAGAAAACATTTCTAAGCAATCCCACTCCCCTAAAGTCCCAGCACTTCAACCGGGTAGGTGAAGCTAAATCTAACATTTTGTCAAAGCAAGTGACGTGCTTCTCTTCTAAGGGAGGTTCAACTGACCACTTAGGAGTTGGGCTTGCTTTTGAAGTAAAACTGGCCATCTAATTCTGCCCCTGGGTAAGAGGCAGCAGCTCTTGTCTTGTCTAAGATAGCTGAATAACTCAGAAGAGGAAGAACTGTGCAGTGAATAATTCACCATGTAGGAATTTATCCAGTTTGAACCTTTGCTGAAATAACAGTCCTACTCATCCAAAGCAGAAATTAGGAACATTCTGATCACTGTATGTGGGCAACTGAAGTTTAAAGCTCATCACAACAAGGATGAGTGTGACATACTTTGTCAAGATCTGATTCAGCATTAACTCCAAATGATAGAGTCATCCTCACAAGAAAGGTGTTTATGAGCACGAGAACAATCAGTGAACAACCCTGGGCAACTCTGCTTCCTTTGAAAATACATTACTTCAGGACATGATGTATTCCAGACCATCAGCCTTCCACTAAGATGCAGGTCTTGCCCTATTAGGGGCATTTGCTTCCCTAGGAGCCCTCTTCTAGAAAATAAGGGTATGGTTGAAGTAGTTGCAGCAAGTGAGATGTATCTGATGGTCAGATCTATATATTACATAAGCCCTGCATGAAACTGTTAAATCATGTATATGCTTGACTGACACCAATGACTGTCCAAAAGCTATTTACAGTGGTATCAAGAAATCAATGGCATCATTGTCCTCCTCCCTCACTTCCCAATACCTGGCGTCTCACAGATCCAGGTAAATCAACTGAGTCTTCATAATGAAAACAGAAATTTAATTATTCACAAGCATTCCCCTTGAGCTTTCTCTGGGCTTTTTGTGAATGATTAACAGAGCAGCTGCTCCAGACAGCACTCTCAATCCCTGCTTGCTGGCCTGTTAAAAGCAGTGACTCATCAGCACATGACGTCAAACCCTCCTCTCCTCTGAAATGGCAGGAAGAAGGTTTCATTAAAAAGATAAAAAAAGGTATCAACATAACATGCTGAACTTCCTCCCCAACACATGGGGTTTGGCCAGGGGTCATCTCTGCTGCTCCTGCTGAAGAGTTCCACCCTACGTATGGACTGATGGCTCCTTCAAAGGGTAAAATTTTCTATTGAATAATAAAAAAACGTAAACCAGACTTCCTCAGGCAAGCTGAGATATTAGATACTGACTCAAAAATCAAACTAAAATCCCAGCAATAGGCCTTTTGGTAAACCCTGCTTGTGCATTTCACAGGAACGCTTCTCAGCTTGCCAGAGTTGGGCAGGGCCGTGAGCACAGCGTGGTAGCTTCCTCACCTTCATAGCAAGGTGGGAGTACTTTCACAACATGTTTTCACAGCCCAAAGCAGCTGTTAATCAGTCCTTGAAATTGCCCAAATAACACTTCCCAGTAACACCTGATAAGGGTGCCCACACAGACATGCAGAGAAGCTTCAACAAGTCCAGTGCTTCCAGACTCAAGACCCCTCCATGCCTGGCTAATGTTGCGCTGAAATGGGCAGACATGAAAAACCTTTTCCATTAATGCAGCCACGATTTCCTGTCTTTGAGAAGAAACCTGGGCCCAGTGCCGTGGAAGTCAGAAGCGAAAGAAGTAACCTAGAAAGGGGCTGTTTCTCTGTAGCTGCAATTCAGATTTCTATTCCAGACAGCAAGTCCTTCTGTCCCATGGACAACAGTATTGACCCAGAAAATCTGCAAGACAACAGAGAGAACAATGAGCTGGGTAATCTGAGAATTAGCTCTTACATGGGATTAATTACTAACATCTGCAATATTTTATTTTCTCTAGTAGCTTTAAGGTGCAAAGCCAAGCCTCAGCCTCCTCCAAGCCCATCTCCCACGGCAGCGCATCCCAGACAGCAGCCGCTCGCTCTTCAGCTGCGAACGGCAGCAGCAGGGGACAGGAGATATATTTAGCTCCATTCCCGGCTGCCTGGAGGGCAGCATCGCCTACAGCCTGCGACTCCTGACTCCCCGCAGCATGGTGTTGGAAGCAGAAATACTGCTGTTAACTCAATCTCTTCAAAGGCAGTCACTTAGGCAGTAAAGCAGAGGTTCATAAAGAGATCCTGGTCACGTGGGGGCCATCCGCATACACGGGGTTTGTGCCAGAGCTGGAAAATGCTGCTTGAGTACAGCTGTGCTCCCACCTGTTCTCCTTCCCAGATACTTGATCAGGCTATAGATACAACAGAATCATAGAATGTCCTGAGTTGGAAGGGACCCACAAGGACAATCGAGTCCAACACCTGCCCCTACACAGGACAACCCCAACAGTCACACTGGGTGTCTGAGGGCATTGTCCAAATGTTTCTGGAATACTGCCAGGCTTGGTGCTGTGACTGCTTCCCTGGGGAGCTGTTCCAGCGCTCTGAGTGAAGAACCTTTTCCTAATATTCAACCTAAACCTGCCTTGGCACACCTCCCTGACAGATGAAAGTCCAGGGGTGACCGAAATAACTGACCAAACATATACAAGGTGCATTAAAAAAACACTGTTACACACAGGCAGAAAGTTGCCGTGACACAAACCTCTGCCCAATACACTTCTCTCTTAAAAAAAAAAAAAAAAAAAAAAATCAACATTATCTTCATGCGATTTTTCAGATATGGGTTTACTATCTGACGTTTTAGTTCTGTTAGTATTAGCCTTGACTTATTTCGACTGCTTATTTTTCTTTGGGGTCTCCTCTGTCTATCTGCAGTCCGAGTCATAATTTGTTTTCTCATACAGATAAGCAGCAGAGAGATGGAAAGTTCACAGCAAAAATGGCCCCTGGGTGTGTGAGTTAATTCTGGACAACAGAGTGCTCTAAAATAGGAGTGAAAATACTCATTGCTTATCTTTCTACAATTGATTAGCCATGAAGTTTTAACAGACATGAATTTTCCACATGCCTCATAATCTCGAGTTTAGACCCTGAATAACATTTCAGTTTGAAAAAGCACCTAGCTACCATCTTATATGGTGGCAGTGACACACTATGCAAAGCATCACTTATTGCAAAATTCATCTGAGCCAGACCAAGCACTGGCATTAGTTAAGGAAAAGAAATGGGGAATAAAATACAAGAAATGCGGGCATTCCTCAGACAATGCTTCCAGAAGACTGCATTCTTGTCAGAAACAAACTCAGAAGGAAGGAGAGAGGAAAAGGTCACCAAAATGCCAGCAGCAGGAGCAGAGGGCTGAGCAAGGTACAGCTCCTGGGCTCCACTGCTCTGCCTTCCCTGGAGAGCCAGACCCTTTCATTCTCTCTGTGGAAAGTCAGTTAAAAGTGAGTAGAGGAGGGAAGAGACAGGACATGAAAGGGAGAAAAGACCTCCAAGATCATTGGACTTAATGATCTTAGAGGTCTTTTCCAACTTCTATGACTCTATGAGTTTATGCAAGAGCACAGATCAAGAAAAGGAAAGTAAGAAAAAGAAGACTACAGAAAAGAGGGAAGAGTTGTAAAAAAAGTGGTAATGGGTGGGGGGAGAATGGGACAACCCACGCAGAAAGGAGTTGAAAGCTGTGGAGAACACTACTGAATTATTCCTCTCTCTTGCAAAAAGATCTCTCCTGTCCATAGGGTGGCTCCCTCTCTCTTTGCCCTGCTCCTGCTCTCGCAGGGATGTTGGAAGCAGGAGAGGCTGCCATCACTCCCACCGCCAGCTGGCACCAAGGACTTCTCTAATGCTCTTGGCAGCCACCCCTGACTAAGAGATCTCCTGCTTCTCCAAGCTGTGCAACAGGGAAGTTGTGTGCCAGGGTCCTGGAGAACCTCCCTCCTTCTCCTGGCCAGGATTACCTTGGAGCAGAAAAGGAGCAGTAAGCACTTTCCCTCCTGTTTACTTGGGCCACACATACAGCCTTCTGCAGCTCTAAAAAGTCATTTTAAAAATGAATGACAACCCCCCCCCCAATCACATACTTGTCATCAGTACCTTCTTTTAAGCAAATGCAGACCTTGTATTTTCATTAGGAAACACTGCTTTCTTCTTTTTCCATGCAACAGAGTTCACTCACAAAAATGAGATAAGATACAGTGCCTTCTGGGAACACAGTTCCACACCTGCCCCACAAGCTTTTATTCAGAGCTGTCCTCTTTTTTTCCTTTTTTTCATGGGATTATAGCCATTCAGAGAGGATGACATGTGTTGATTAAGTCTACACTACACCTATTCTACACTAACCTTCGTTTAAATAAATAAACACAAGGAAAACTAAGGTTCTCCTACCTCTCCAAACACTCCTTTGCTGTTCTGTTAAATTTCTCCTCTTACCTCATTAATCTGCAAATATTTGAGGTCTCCGATATTTCCCGTTCCTTAGGGGAGAACTGGATGCTCCAACTTGGCTATATTTGGGACAACCTTATTAGCACAGGACACAAAGACTGTTCTGCTTGTTATCCTGTGGCAGGGCAAGCCAACCACAGCAAACCCTTGGGTCTGTCAGCCTGTTCCTGCACTCTTCCCAGTGTCTCAAAGGACTTGGTCTCCTGTTCCCTGCTGACCCCAACAGCACAGCAGAGAAACCAAGCAATACAGAAATCATTCCTTTTGTAATGTCTCTCTTCCCTGTTTGCCTTGGCTTTGAAGCATATCCAGTTTCATATTTTGACTTCCCTCCCCTCCTCCAGAAGAGTTAGAGGCGAACTCTGCTGATGCTTTCCAGCTGGAAAATGATGTGCAGGAACCTCCTACCCACAGCCATCACCTGTTAGAATTTAAAAAAACTTTATTCCTCATTGATATTATTTTAAAGCTCCAGAGTTGTAACAGTGAAGAGAACTCCTGCTTTCTATATTCTAAAAGAAATAGGTTTCCACTGTGCAAAGCCAGCAAGGCAAGGGGATTCCTTTAAAATTCAAAAATGTAGGTGGCCCTGTTAAAGCAGTCTGAGCTTTGTAACAGAGGACACTTCAAAGTACTCTGCTGAATCCAGGCCTCATGCACAGCTGTTAAAAGGAGGTAGAGAGTGTAAGAAAACAGGAGGAAGAGAAAGGAATTATACTTTTGTTTTTCATCAGTTAGTTGTTATTTAAATTTTCTGACCAGCTACTGATGCGCTACAACTGAATAAGGCTCATGCAATAGAATCAAAGTTAAACCCACCTAATATCCCTATACTGAAAGCACAGTGATCCACTGTATTCCATTGCTGCCTAAGCCTTACCTCGGAGTTAGACAGCAAAAGAGAGAGCCCCTTAGAAGATTCATAGAATCCTTAACGCTGGAAAAGACCACTAAGATCAACAAATCCAAACATCGACACAGCACCACTTGCTTACTAAACCTGTCCTGAAGCGCCACATCTACATGTTTTCTGAACACCTCCAGGGATGAAGACCCCACCACTGCCCTGGGCAGCCTCTACCAATGCTTCACCACTCTGATAGTAAAGAGATTTTTCCTAATATCGAATCTAAACCTCCCCTGGTGCAACTTGAGGCCATTTCCTCTTGTCCCATCACTTGCTACTTGGGAGAAGAGACCAACACCCACCTCACTACAAACTCCTCTCAGGTAGTTGCAGGAAACGATGAGGTCTCCCCTCAGCCTCCTCTTCTCCTAAACAGTGCCAATTCCCTCAGCTGGTCCTCATGAGACTTGTTCTCCAGACCCTTCATCAGCCTCTTTGCCTTCCTCTGCACACGCTCCAGCACCTCAATGTCCTTCTTGTACTGAGGGGCCCAAAATTGAAAACAGGAGTCACTGGTGCCAAATATAGGGGCACGATCACTTCCCTGCTCCTCCTGGCCACATAATTTTTGATACAAGCTAGGAAAAGGCTGCAAACAGAAAGGTAATAAAAGGGATTTCTGTATCTATGCTCTATATCACAAGTAGCACTGGGCTTGTGTCACAGTAAAGGAGCTGGCACTAGGAAAAGCATTTCAACTGAGACAAGAAGTTTAGTCTAAAGGCACTCCAAGAGCATTTTGGGGTCTCCACTACAGACTGATTTGAAGCCAGAAAATCACCCAGATACAGTAGAAGGGCAGCTCACCCTGCTTGGGACTGAAAGATGAACAATGTAATTTCTTGAGCTCCTACTTCTTCCACTTTTATGACAGATTTAAACATAAATGTTAAATACACATAACTATGTAACATGTTTTACATACTAATTATTTTCATCATCATTTAGACAGAACTGTAAGGACAAGTGTTGTGGGTTCCCCAACTAGAATGAATCAATGTTTTATAATTGTGTTTAAAATATTTATATTTCATTGCCCTCTGCAGTACCTTTTTTGCCAGCAGAACATTCTTGTCATTGCCAACGTAACACTCTCAGTTCTTGCCAAACAAGAACTGATTGCCCAAGCCAGTTTTCTCTCTGAGAACAAGGACCACCTTGTTACTGACAACAAACACCAGAAAAACTCGTCCTTCACTCCAAATGCAGCAGTCAGGGTACAAACCCAGCCAGTTCTTTGTTCTTTTTCCCAGAATATTCCTTTCTTGCCACAAGCAGATTGTTTTTCAGAGCTGTTATACAGCATAATACCCAACCAGGACCACATCTCAAGCCCTCTTGAGAAACAAAACAGACCATATTTTTTCACCTGGAACTTCAGTGAAAACATTCCTCTGTGATTTGTCATTGTCACCTCTGCTAAGTTAAGGCTGACTTCTGACTGTCAGCTTCCGGAAGATGCCTGAGTTGTGATCTCCACAAGGCAGGGAGACTTACACAGTTGCTGACAATTTATTCATGCAAGATCCCAGTCCAGAAAGCAGCTGGGATCTGCAACAAGATCTAATGAATTTGTCACCCTGGGTAACTAGGGATCCTATATTCAGTATTGTTTTTCCCAACATACACACAAAATTGACCTTCACAGAAAAAAGCCATCAGCATTAAGAAGAAATATAGAAAATTTCTGTTCTCCAGTGTAGAATCTTGTGTGTAATGATGTGTATTGGGTTTGGAGCAAGAAGCTACAGAAAAGGGAGAAACTCTTAGTGGGAATTTTAAACAGAGATGAGAAAAAGGCAAAGTAAACTTTAAGATACCTTCTCCTCACCAAGTTTCCTTTTAGCATCAGAGCGCAGCAATCTACCACACTGATACACAGTAATCAGATTTTTCAATATGGATATGCACACCAGAATCTTCCCAACCTCATATAGAATCATAGAATGGTTTGTGTTGGAAGGGACCTCAAAGCCCATCCAGTTCCAAATCCCCTGCCATGGGCAGGGAGACCTCCCACTGGACCAGGGTGTTCAAAGCCCTATCCAGCCTGGCCTTGACCACCTCTAGGGATGGGCATCCACAACTTCTCTGGGCAACCTGTGCCAGGGCCTCACCACCCCATTACCAAGGACTGTCTTGAAAATGAACAACTACAACCAAGGGCAAAACCCCTCAGCTAAGCTGATAACTACCCCCAGCTTACCGGGGCATTCCGGACCAGCCGTAAGTTTGTTTTTCATGTGTCCTTCTCACAAAAGTTGGGCAAATATTGTAGTGTACTGGAAAAGAGGAATGCAAATCAGATGCTATTTATTTATAGATGGCCAAATGATGAGCTTTGAACTGTTTTACAGCATTCTTTATATTAAAACATCTGGTTGCAAGAGCTGGTCAAAAAGTAAATAAAAAGATAAAGTTAAGTGGACATGGCAATGGAACTTGAAACAATTAAACTTTATGATAACATATATTGCTGGTCCTCCTTAGGGTTCACTGAACAGTAATTTCAAGAATAGCTTCTTCCTTTCCCTTAGCCTGGGTCTCATTAGTCATGTTCCAAGGCAACAGGTTTCCATGACAGCAAACATTAAGGCTCTTGCAGCACAGCCCGTTATTTCTGCTATAAACGCTAAGCTTTCACTATTATACTTCATCCTAGACCAGCTACCTTCATGGAAAAAAATCCCTGAAAAATCCTAACAGACATTTAAATCATCTGCTATATTTTTATCTGTACGATCTTGCTAAGGAACGCACACACTGTTGAATTCAGTAAGAACGTTGTCAAATTCCCCAGAAGGATGCTTTTACTTGTTCTGAGCTCACAAGTTCTTGGCAGCTGTCTAAAGCAAAAATATAATGATGTAAGTGATGACGCAGACCCCAGTCATCAGACAAAGTTAATGAAAATCTTAGCATAGGGATTCACTGCAGAACTGAGACCTTTGGGTTTAGTCATTTTGTGCAGGGTGAGAGCAACGTCCCCCTCACACTAGAGCTGTGCTAACAGAGTTTTAAGGCATTTGCCGTGAGCAGAACGTCATGAACAGACACAGATAGGAGTTTTCTCTCTTTATGAACTGTATTAAGCCTTGTTATTTTGAGGGAACTGTTGACTGAACATCTCTGTCTGTCTTCGAAAGCTTCACTCACTCTGTTGAACTCTTCTAATCCTCCCCTATAAACCAGTCCCTCCTGACCCTTAATGTTCGGTTACTGCATCCTGTACTATTCCAATGCAGCACAGTGCTAAGCAGAAGATAAAAAATGTGTCATCTGTTGGAAAGACTGTAAAATAAATGAAAAAAACCCAGTAATTAATTCTTTCATAAGTATAGCATTACTCTGTCCAGCATAAACTTGGACACAGAATCACACCTAAACTTTACAGTAAGTTTCCCACCTGGGTTTCTGAATTTTGTACGACCAGCTGGGGGGAGGTGTTGAAGATCCATTTTCAGTGGCTTTTCATTAAACAAAGGCTGACGGGGGGTAACCTACATGCCAGTTTTCTTACAGTTACTACAGTAAGAATTGATAACTTTTAATGAGCCGCAACACTCAGAAATGAATAATGAAAAAAGAAACAGAAATGATAGGAATTCATGAATCTTATGAATTCTGCCACTCTTGCTTGCTCATGTCATACTTTTAATATTCCTGTTGCCATTATTACATTTCTTTTTATCCCAGTCTAATGTCTGTCTCTCTCTTTTTAATTGCCATGATATGTTCAAAGATGTCACAACTCACGAGCTGCAAATAGTTGCATGACAGAAAACCAGTCCCATCACAACTGGTAAGCAGTAATATCACAGTAAGAATCCTTCAGGCAGAGATGCTAATAAGAAAAATGAAGCAGCTTTTTGTTAGATGCAGATAGTGAAAGCAAGGAGGGGAATCTAGGCTAGCAACATGACCATGATTAATAGTTATTTTAGTAAACATAATTTTTAAAACTAGGACACATGCTTGAAGCAAGGTGAGAGTTTAGATAACAACAGAAGATGTTTCTGATATGGGGAAAACTGTGAAGGAACCTGCTTTCTAATACTTTTTTTGATAATCATTTCATAAACTAATCTCAGAAAACTTTCAGTGAGCATTTCCTAGAATAGTCATGCAAGCTGGAAAGTGAAACGCCAACGGCAAACACAACTGAAATGGCCAGCGCTTCAGAGAGATTTGTGAGCATATACAAAGATATACGCATTTCCTGCTTTAAGAAAAATCAAACATCTAAGATATAAAGAGAGACACAAATCTTCTGATGAGCTAACAGTGCACCAATCTATATAGTGTCCTGTTGATGACAGCAGAGTTCCACACAGATGGAGGCACAGGAATTTTGACACAGTGACCTAAAGGTAACCTGTCAATAACTGGGTTTCATTTGGGTTTCTTCCCTTTAGGGAAAGAGTTGGGTTGAGCTAAATGCCACTGTAACACCACTTACGTGAGCTACACCTTTCTCAAAGAAGATTGTAAAAAGTATAAAGACAAGTTTTATGTTTCAAACCAATCTGTTCTTAAGTGTACCATACATACAGATTGACACTTGCAAAAGTCACAGTACCACTCACCTGCCTACTCTGTGTAGCCCATCCACAGGCAAAAGCAATAGGAAGCTGTAGATGTTTCTGAGAGCACAAATATAACTGAGCAGTGCTTAACAATCACTTTATAGCACATCCAGCTTTGTAGCATGAAGCAGTTGGCACAACAGGTGTACCCTGCTCCACAGACATTTTGCACTAGGACAAGGAAACTATAATAATTCCTTCACACTTCTCAGGTTGACACTGGATACATCCGTTTGGCACTGCTATTTATTTTAGATGCAATATTGAGATGGCTGCCATAAGTACCCCAAGCTAATGCATTATTTTTTCCATAAGGAATTCTTTATTTGAAGTGAGAAAGAAAGATGTCCTATAGGTCTTAGAATGACTGAAGAGACAGGCTTATAATGTTCCTATTCACACCTAAAAATCTTCTTTTTGGAACTCCTATTTTGATATACTCCAGAATTCAAGCAACACCACGCCTGTAAGAGTCTAAGAATCACAGCGTGGCTCCAAAAAAGAGCAACAGCAAATGAAACTACTGATAATTTCACTGAATAAAAGTCACTTATAAAAGTAAAGAGTGGAAAGAGCCTCTTTACACATTCTGAAGTGGCTTCTTAATCAATTAAGCACTCTACTTTAAAAAACTTCATTTCAAATCATGAGAATATACAACTCATACAATTTCATTAATTTCCTATTAAATTGAATGTCTTCAGAGCTATTAAAAGCCCCTCAGCAATTTCACTGGTTTTTTCAGTGCTGAAAGTATGTCTCTGACATCCATATAGAGAAAACAGATGGATAAAGTAATTACAAAAAGAGCAGCATGAAGCTCTGAATCAGCTTGTCACAGTTTTACTAACAGACTAGATAACACAAGGCAGAAAAGTGGGCTGACAATTAACTAAGTTGTCATGTTGTGTCAAAGCGTTCACACTCTCCAAACAACCCCAAACCCCTCTCCAGGAAGATACAAACAGACTGGGAAGGAAAGAGCAATGAAAAAATTAGAATAAGCACACAGGACATTTAAAGATTAGAAAAAGCCCCGAAGGAAACTACTGACTCTATATCCCAGAAATCAAAGAAAATTCATGTTGAAGGGAAATGCAAATTAATGCTCAGATCATTCTGGCATGTTTGTCCGATACCTGTATAGGATAATACGTGATTTTGCAGAGAGAAAATATCTAGCTGTGAGTTATGGGTCAAGATAAACAGAATGTCTTTGAGCTTTGAATTCTGTCAAAAAAGGAAACAGTCTCTCTAAGGAAGCCAGTTCCATCAATTTATAGAATGCAAATCCCACTGACAGAAAGACAGGCAAGTTAACACACTTGGCTCCACATACACACATACAATATTTTATATCACACAGCAAGATGCACAGCACAGTTGATCCTTCTCCTCTACTATTTGAACATTTTTTCCTTCATGCAGCTTGTAAAGTTATAAAAGGTTGATTAAATTGTCAAACCTTCACAAACACGGGCCATGTTCAACTACCACAAAGCTAACCATCCCAATAGGTGTGTGAATTGGGGACTGGAAAATTTTACTGGGAAAAACAATTATTGGTAGCTACAGAGAGAAAAGATATACGAGATGATCTTCACCCTAAAATGGCACAGGCTAATTTCCTTCCTTCAGGATAACTCCTGCTCTCAAGTTGCACACTTGCAAAGGTTGTAGCCTTTGTCTAGGTCCAGGGGATCTAGAAGGAATAGGAAAATGAGGAGAAAGACAAAAAGAGGTCATGTGTAGGCAGCAGCCAAAAGGATTCATTAAACTTGGGAGGAGCCTACCTCCAGTCAGTACAGTCTTCCAGAATAACTGGTGTGAAGTATGTTCTAATAGCACTTGGAGCAGTCTTATTAGCAGACTAGAGTAGAAAATAGAAGGAAGATGGTGAAAGAAAGGGGCTGGTCCAAAGAGACACATAATTCTTCTTACACTGTCTGTGCCAATCTTTTCAAAACAAGCTTGTGAAATCAAGGCCCACAACAATTTGGCTTTTAGAAAAAAAAATATTATTTGAGTAGGATAATCATTACATTCAAAATAATGGACATTTGTACAAAAGTAGAGTCATACGGTCAGCAGTGGACCAAAACTAGTAAAAAATACCTTTTCAAAGTATTGTCAGAGTAACGTTTTATGATGACAAAACCTGTAGCCAAAAGACATGATACAAAATAAGTGTTTCATCCAGCAAGTAGGAGAAAAATTACATCAAAGGTAATAACAATTCTGAGAAACACCTATGCAGAGCACTGCACGTACAGAATTGTTAGACCCTGTGCTACATTAGCTGACCTTCATCGTCACCATTATACAAACAAACCCCTTTAGTTACTGGTTTTTGGTATATCTCTGAGGATCTGGCACATTGGGAAGCAATTTCACAAACTGCATTTTACAGGTGCACACAGTAGTTCCTCTCCAGGTAGTTTTAACGTTAAAATGCAGGTTTGTTCATGTACTCTTCCACTGTCTGGAGGGAAAAAAAAAAGAAAGAAACAATTGACACATTATGGAGTGGTACAATAATATTCAAAGAAAATCTCTTGTGTTCTTTCAAGACAGTTGTAGTTTTGCATGGAATTAGATAATAGATGTAGCAATATATATATAATTTTATATATAAAATAATAGTTGTAGCGATAATTCTCCTTTAAAAACCTTTAACAACCTTTTAGAATCTAGTCTTCAAATCATAACATACCGCAGTTGTGACTAAACTCATCATGCCTAGCTGGCCTTTGGACACGGCTGGCCTAGTTTCATCTCCAAATGCCAGACCACCTTGAAAAACTGTTTGACTCGCATAGCGTGCCCCTAGCTAGCTCCACCAGCTTGGTGTTTCCTTCAGTATTAGAACAGATCCTTTGCTACCTAGGAAAAAAGGAAGTAAATCCATCACATTCCACTGTTTTTGCCTTTCCTGGCTCAACGGTACAAGTTACAGAAAAGAATTCCTGCAGGGTTCTAAATAAAAGTTACATACCTGTGCCCTGCAGAAAAACTACAGAGGTGTTTGTGAACGGCATTTGCCAGCATACACTCTTTCCAGTTTCAAATGTTAATAGTAGTCATCTGTTTCCAATGTATTAGTGAAACAGAATAGAGTTCTCTGTATTTGTATATCATAGAATCATAGAATGGTTCAGATTGGAAGGGACCTTTACAGGTCATCCACTCCAACCCCCCTGCTGTAAGCAGAGACATTTTTAACTAGATCAAGCTGCTCAGAGCCCCATTCGGCTCACGTCCAGCTTCTCATCCACCAGGACACCCAGGTCCTTCTCTGCAGGGCTGCTCTCAATCTCTTCATCCCCCAGCTCGTATCAATACTGAAGGTTGCCCTGACCCAGGTGGAGGACCTTGCACTTTTCCTTTTTGAACTTCATGAGGTTTTCAAAAGCCCAATTCTCCAGCTTGTCATGGTCCCTCTGGATGGCATCCTGTCCCTCAGGGGTGTCAACCTCACCATCCACAGATTATGTTGTTATATTATATAAATACCTTAGATATGTCTTAAACTGTTTCTTAATATAATATCCAAGAAACTCTAGCAGAGTTGCAAGAGAGCAGCAGCAGAACACATACAGCTTCCAAATGATTCTGCAAGAGGCAACAGAATTTAATTGAAAGCTTATGTAACTGCTGCCTTTACTGTGGTTGTCCCTATTGAAACTGAGCTTCGGACACATTTGGATAGTTAAGAACCAGAAGTGCTTAGCTGTATCTTTAGCAGTGGTCAAACAAGGAAGATGCAGGAGGAGTGATGGTTGCCTTTTCTCTTCCTCTGCCTTACCTCCTGCAACATATCAGAGTCTTCTATGGCTTTCACTGCTGACTTCTTTGAAGTTTCTTGTACTTCTCCACCAATTATAAACTCATCAAGAATAAAATAAGCTTTTTCAAAATTAAAGATAATATCCAGCTCACACACCTGCCAAAACAAAAGGACACCCAACATTTAAAGGATTTTACAGCACTACAAGCACTACTGGGCCAAAAGTTATGATCAATTGTATTCAACATATGTACTCTAGTGGCAGGGAGCAGGGTAAAGAAGGATACTGCATATTACATGTGCATATCACAGCTTCTGCACATATTGTCTCCATATATATAGTACAGACTTACAGCAAAGTTATTCCACTTACTATATTTTATATGATACAGTACTTCTATACTCGTTTTGCAGAGAACAAAACTGACTTCCTAGCCTACTAACCTTATAACAGGTCTTATATAGCACTTGTAATATGGGTTACATATGTTCACACAGTTTCACAAAGCAAGACAAATTCCCTGTCCTAGAGCCCTTAGAGTCACCAACCGCTTTTTGGTTTTGAGGTGGTACGAATGTGAGTCATGGCACAATGATTTAAATAAGAGATGAATTAAGGTAGTGGGGACAACTTCAAAAATATTCATATAAAAGGTGGATCTCTTGTACTCTTTAAAGACTTACTGAAAGGATTATTTGGGCCTTCCTCGGGTATTTTCTTTAAAAAAAGCCCCACTTTATCTTTTGTCTTTTTTATATGTCCTTAATTCTCACACTATATTATGAAACAAACCAACCAGTATATCTGAAGATGTCACGAGGGAGAATTAAAGAACTGTCACCTGGGGTAGGAGTTTAAGTAATTTTCCTGAAGCTTTCCCCTTGAAATCTCTCCTGAGAAAGATACACAAAGCATCAAGACTAATTTTTAAGAGGAAAAAGTATGGAAAAAAATCTTCTGACTGTTTCATCACTATTTTATAAAATATCCTACTAATGAATTTCACTCTGAATTGAGAGCATCTACAGGGAAATAGTGCAGGTGAAAACAAGAAGCAAACCAGCTACAAATAACTGTTTATCAGACAGTCAGGAACGCAGCTCATGGGAGAAAACCTACATTTCCAAAGTATCTGTCCAGAAGCTCTACGTATCGATGAACCACCTCTAGTGTCAGGAGCTCATTATCCTGGTCTTCTATTGCACAACAGAAATACAAACTAGCATACCTAAGGAAACAAAGGCAAAAACACCAGAGTGAACAGCTGAATGCTCAGCACTCCACTTCTCTCTTAGAAGTTATGCAAATGTCAGTTAATGTCTATCTTATCCTTAAAAACAATACTTTTTTGTCATTCTCATAGTGTCCCAGAGAACTTCTTAAATGATTAGATAATTTAAACAAATATTTAGCTTAGTTAGAAAAAAACCCTCCACCCTTGGCATAAAGGAATACCTCCCACAGTGGTCTTAATAAAACAAACAGTAAATCAATATTAACTTCAAAGGTCTCACTCACCTGCTGCAATAGCACTACAGTAAGTGGGGTTAATCAAACTGCATAATCAGTTACTGCTCTTTATTAAAAAATAAAAATAAAGGCAAAAAAAAAGGTGGATGGAGTTACACCTCAGCAAGCCTGCTGGCTATCAAATGAGAGATAGTGTTTTACATAGGGACAGAAAGCATGAAAGTGCTTAGACTAAAGAATATTCATAACTTGCTTACAGCAGTTTATGTTTAAATCATCCCAAGATGGGAGTAACAATCTACTTCAGCTCTCCGGTGCCATTACTGGAGGCCCAGCTTGTCAGGGCATCCGGTCTGATGTTTATAGCCATCACTTCACAGCATGAAACTTCATTTTTTTGCTAAATGGGAGATTCTGCTTAATTTGTGGTACACGATAAAGTTACTTTTGTTTGCTACAACATTCCAGAATTAACAGGCAGTTAATGCTAAGCATCACATAACTGGTGACTAGCGATTTGTTTGGAAAAGGAAATAGGAATTAACACTTTCTGGAGCAATTAGTATTTCAAGGACTAGAATTGACTAAATTTTTCTCATTTGATAGATTGTACAAGTATTTTTCACCCCACAACTGACCCTGTCAATTTGTCCAGGGATGCTGTGTTGTTAGACACTGTTACCAGCGGCAGACTCCTAGTCTACCACTTAGGGGTTTGTTTGGTGAAGTAAGCCTTTGTTTTTCCTCTTCTAGCACGTGTTACTTATATGAATAGTGATTATATGTTCTTATAAAATTACTCACACCTTTTGTAAACAAGCTTGAGGTCTTTCCAGTCAACAAAACTACTTGTTTTTTGATTGCGAGACAAAATAATCTGAACAATTTCTCGAATGATCTTTTTCTTCTCTTTATCAGGTAGAGTTGTATACCATTTCTGAAGCCTTAATTTCCCCTGACGACTGAACAGCAGTATAAAGTGTATCTAGAGTAAACAAAGCAACATGGTTAATGCCAGGGCCACAGACTCAGAAAAAAAGATTCCTGTGCTTGATGCAGGAAACCCACAAGATCTTCATGGTGCTTGGAGGTGGTGTGAGTGAGGTCTGGGGAAGGCTGAGCGTGGGAACAGAGATCCCTCCCCTCTCTTGTTTCTTCCCCCACCAGTTCTCCCCTCTCTGTGGGATCTCTCCCCCAGACATCTCCTTTGCATCTCCTCTCTCCCACGCTGCCCTCCCTTACCTCGTGCAAATGGCTGCTTTGCCTCCTATTCTGCATCTTCCCTGAGGAAGAGGAAGGGCACCTCCACTTCGCAACAGTGAGAAAAGAGCCCCTGCCCCTCCTCCAGCAATATTAGACACCTTATTGAAGGAAACAAAGACTTGTACACAACAGGGCTAGGGAGATGAAGGAAGCATGCCACAAGACAGGAAATATGAATACCTAGATAGTAATCATAATCGCCAACAATTCTGGCATTGTATTGTTCCAGCTCACAAACAAAGCAGCATGTTCCTAGAAGAGGCTGTAAAGAGTAGAAGAGACTTTGGAAAGGGATCTTGACAAGTTTTACTAAAGAAATCACCAGATTATGAAACACAGATGACTGTGATGACAAAGAGCAGACCTTGGCGACTGAGGATATTATGTTAAATAAAGCACAATATGTACACTCTTCTAAACTTTCCATTTTAGAGCCAATCATAATTTCACATGGTTTGATCCATGTTTTTTTTTCATGCTTAGCATTAGCAGTACTATTAAAATACAGAAAAGCTATCTTGGAGATGCCAGAGGGCCTTTGGAAGAAAACAATCAACTCAAATTTACACAAATACTTTTATTAGCAGATTAAAACAACAGACCATACGAAGTCTTTAACCAGTACAGTAAGTGATCTACTCACAGCACGGAAATGGCTTTAAGAACGAAGAAAATCTATGGCATCTATCTCAACAGGATATCCTGAGAAACAGAAACAAACCTAGCAGGGACAGAGATCCTTCCAACGGCTGAAGATAACAGGAATGTCCCTGTTCTTGACAGGCATCCCCATTGCTTTTCTCACCAGTACCAATGCTTAGAGGCCAAGGACTTGCAGGAATTATGTCTAACTGTAGTCACAGCAACGTGCATGATGACAGGCATACTCCCACTTGCCTGTGCAAAGGCTTCTCCTGGTCCTCTGAGGACAAGTGAGAAGGCAAGGCTGGATGGGGCTTTGAGCAACCTGATCCAGCGGAAGGTGTTGCTGCCCATTGCAGGGGGAACTGGATGGGTTTTAAGGTCCCTCCGACCCAAACCATTCTATGATCCTATGATTTTCCTCATTTGCTCCCAATGCTTGCAAGCTCCCAACAGAAGAGCTGGCAGGTCCCCTGCCGTATCCCCACTCACTTATCTTACCTTTCTCTGTAACTTCTCAATCTACATCCTAATCCCTTCTCCCTCTTGTTTTCTATTCAAACTTATTGCTGTGCCTGTATTTCCCCATCACTCCATCTCCCCAGTAAGGACTAAAGTTAGTGTTTAGAATTGCTATGCAGATTACAATGCAGATTTCTGTAAAGCCAAGATCATTCTATTGCTCTGGTGAAGTCCAAGCAGAGAAGTGCACTAGAGAAGAAAAAAACCCAAAGTGTTCATTCATAATTCAGAACCATGCTCTAGTTATTAAGTCACATAGTTGTTGACTTATCTGGAAATAAGAGTTCTGACTATATTGAGAAAGACTTAAGATGTGGGATTGTTTTAGTGAAAGATAGCCTATTTTATTCATATTTGCCTGTGGCAGGAGCTGCTGCTGGAAATATGGCTCTTGCCATCATTAGTCTAATGCGCTTGATAAAATTACATGGATTTTCTAGCTGCCTTATGTTTAGTCCTGCAATACTCTCCAGATGAGCTCGCTAAATAAAAACAATTATCCTGCTGGCAGTACACATGGCCTGATTGCAGTGAAGATCAAAGCACCATGCTCTTGCCTTTCTTTTTTCATACTACCAGTGGGGTTTTGACATGGTAATAGTCCAGCTGCCAGGGTTACCCTTTCCCAGGAGATGAAGGCACAGTACCTCCTGTCCATACACTTGTCCGCTGGATGGATGAAAGAAATGATGAATGAAAATTATTTTGCTTGCCTGCACAGCACATTAACTCTAAAGCCTTTTGAACAGATGAGTGCATTTCAAAAAGCAAAGCTTAGGTTCTGCAGATAAGAGCAGCGGGTCAGCAAGAGTCCATCTAAAAGCAATCAAGCACAGGGAGCAGCAATACGATAAACAAATTTCTAAAACTATGATGAATCAGACAGGAGAGGATGATCTGATTCAATTGAAAATGCACGGAACTAGTCAGTGAATTTGTAGCAAAAGCTGACAGCACTTTCAGCGTAACAAGATTGGCTGCCCGAGACATCCTCAGGAAGAGACAGATTTGCCTGCAGTGCTTCAATAGGGGCAGATAATGCAAGGGTATTCTGGTTTGAGTTCAGCTGTTGGACACAAAGGACCTTAAACCTCGGTGCCTGCGAATAATACATACATCTCCAGCAGAGCAGCTTTACGCCTCTAAAAGGTTAAATACCAGCAAGCCAGGGAATTACTGTGAATATTATTGCTATTTTCTGCTGTTTACTTCAGTAGGTTATGCTTCACCTACAGGAAAGTGAGCTGCTCTCCATGTAAAATTGCTTTGATAGCTCCACTGTTTCTTAAACAGACACAGCTGATGCTTCACTACCATTTTCACGAATAGAGGCTACATTCCATTAATGCTCTTTAATGCATCAAGATTCATTCACAAGCTTCGAAATTCTTATCTTTTGTGTCTTCCATCCCACACTCTATTTCATATGTGGAATATAATTGCATACCTCATAAGGCGATTTTACTACTGTAGGAATACATACAGCTAGAACACAGATAAGAGCCTCTACTGTAGTCCATTTCTAACGTTACAGTCTGTGACAAAATACAGTACCCTGAAGCCTAGGCTGGTATCACCAGCCAACTGAGAGCTCCTGTAACAAAATAACATACTAGAAAGTTGTAGATACTTAGAAAAGAAATTATTGCGAGTTTTTTTCTCCTGATTTTTCATCCTTTTCCTGATTCTAAAGTCTATTCAATCTGAGGAACTCTTTAGGAGGTAAATAACATTGAGGTTAAATGGCTTAATTCCTGGAAATACAAACATCCAGTTGCCACAGACATTGTTTCATTCAGTTCAGCTTTGCTTTGCTCTGCCCTGCCGCCTTGACGTGACACAACATATTCCTCAGTCTCAGAGCCTGTTCATTACAGCTCACTGGCAAGATTTTGATGCACCAATAAACCTAGAAATGTTGAAGTACTGCACAAACACAAATCTACAAGCTCAACTGCTCTTTGCTCTTTGACTGTGAATACCTATTTGCTTTCCTATAGTGCTAATGACAAGATCGATATTGATTAAGGAATTTTTGGATGATTTCCAGCAGTCAAACTAAAAATGAAAGTACATTATCCTGCAATGTTTAACTCCTCTTTAAAAGTTCTAATTCCAGAGGATAACAAAGGTAAATTACTTGCTTCAAGCAAAATACCTTTGAACCAAAGTGCTTGGTTCCCTTTCCTACCATTCCAGGGTCTGCCGGCTGTGACAACCAATCAGCCCACCTCGGGGCTATGCCAGAGGGCATCTGTAGGTCCCAGCCTGAGTGGGAAAAGATGAGGAGTGTAGTTCCTAGGACAGCATCAGCTGCCTTTGTCTGCAGAGTCTGGAGGAGACAAGCCTTGGTCTGGGAGCTGAGTGTAATTGTATTAGCCTGTTTTACTGAACCAGACCCAACCACCCACAGCACTGTGCAAAATGATCTCCATACATGTCAGTAGGCAGTCCAAATGAATGCTTTTTATATTTGTAGGCCATTATTTTCTAGTTGGAAAAAATAGGGGGGCTTTAAATCAAACATGTAAACCAGATTTTAAATGTGAACTCTATCCACTTCTCATGCAACTCTGAAACAATTGCAGCTGTAAGTTGTACAATGGGTCAGAAAGTTATAGAGCCTTCTGTTTTATAAAGATCTGCAAAACTGCAGCAGGATAACAAACAACACCCTGAGTCTCACGACTGTGAAAAAATCAAGTGGTAGACTTTGACGTGAAATAATTTAACAGTAAACAGGGCACTGAAAATACAAAATACAGAAGTTTTACATGTTCACAAACAGCAAATGTGAGTGAAGTCATAGAATTATAGAATCACAGAATGGTTTGGGTTGAAGGGATCGTCAAGATCACCCAGTTCTGACACTCCTGCCATGGCGGCAGGGTACCCTCCCACTGGATCAGGGTGCTCAAAGCCTCATCTAGTCTGGCCTTGGAACACCTCCAGGGATGGTGCAGCCACGACTTCTCTGGGTAACCTGTGCCAGGGCCTCCTCTCCCTCACAGGAAAACATTTCTTCCTAAGATCTCACCTAACTCTCCCCTCTTTCAGCGTAAAACCATTCCGCCTCATCCTAAGCCCTGCCTTCCTTGATAAAGAGCCTTTCCCCAGCTTTCCTGAAGCCCATTTCATTACTGGAAGGCTGCTACAAAACTTCCCCGGAGTCTTCTCTTCATCAGGCTGAACAAACCCAGCTCTCTAGCCTGTCCTGATAGGGGAGGTGCTCCAGCTACATGACCTGCTAAGGAAAAGCTCGCGGACCACATAAAAAGAGAAACGGGATGAAAAAAGCCACACCTTTGGCTGCTGACATGACAACAGCCACAGAAGCCCAAGGAAAACCAGATTGACTGGCTGGACCTGGTGGAGAGGAAGTGACGTTTTATCGTAAAGTTCTCTCTTAACTTGTTCTGACTCTCTTGAAGTCTATTTGATTTTCTGGCACTATTTTAGTCTGGTCGAGTTAATATTCTGCTTAACTTTTACTATTTATTATTCTTCACTCTGACATGAAAGAATGTATTTCCCAACATAGGCAGCTGTCAAGAATTTATTAGTATTTATTTTTACATCACATCTGAAAATAAACACAACCCACTTGCATTAAATTGTTTCTTCCAAAAAGTATGAACATTTAAATTATTCTAGCCATTAGCTGATCTTTTTTTGTTCTCCAAAGCATTTAAAGAATAAAAAATTCCTTTTAGTTTTTCTGCTCTGTGTAGTGTTTTTTGGAGGGAGAGAAGTAAATACTGAAACTTTTCCAAAGAAAATTAACAGCTATACTGCAAACACACAGATGGTTTGGAATGCCATGCATTAAGGCTAAAATGAGAAAAATGTACTGAAGAGACAACTATTGAACTAATGTATTACAATCTCGGCACATCAGAAAAAGGTAGAATAATAACATACTGAAGTAAAGGTATTTTGGTATTCTGCTGCTGCATAAAGCCCCCGTCTGGCTACTGACCTTTAATGGAATCACAGGTTCATAGAATCATAAGCTTGGAAAAGACCTCTAAGATCATCAAGTTCAACCGTACCTGTCCCCTTCCTAAACCATATCCCATACCCACCTTTTAAACACCTCCAGGGATGGTGACTCAAGCACCTCCTTGGGCAGCTGTTCCACGAGTCTTTCAGTGAAAAAACTTTTCCTGACATCGAGTCTAAACCTCCCCTGGCGCAACTTGTGGCCATTTCCTCTTGTCATCATCTGTCACTTGCAAGAAGAGACCAGCTCCCCCCTCGCCACAACCTCCTTTCAGGTAGTTGTAGACAGTGATAAGGTCTCCCCTCAGTCTCGTATTCTCTAAGGTAAACAACACCAGTTCCCTCAGCCGCTCCTCACAGGACTTGTTCTCCAGCCCCTTCTCCAGCCTTGCTGCCCTTCTCTGGATGTGCTCCAGCACCTCAGTGTCCTTCTTGTGCTGAGGGGTCCAAAACTGAACACAGTACTCGAGGTGTGGCCTCACCAGTGCCGAGTGCTGGGGCACAATCACCGCCCCGGTCCTACTTGCCACCCTGTTTGTGATACAGGCCAAGATGCCATTGACTCTCTTAGCAACCTGGGCACTGTGCTGGCTCATATTCAGCCTGTTGTCAACCAAGACCCCCAGGTCCTTCTCTGAATCACAGAATCACTAAGAAAAGGAAAAGACCTGTAAGGTATCCAGTTCAACCACCAATTCAAAGCCACTGTGCCTGCTAAACCATGTTCTAAAGTACCACATCTACATGTTTTCTGAACATCTCCAGGAAAGGAGACTCCACCACTCCCCTGGGCAATCTCTTCCAATGCTTCACCACTCTTTCAGTAAAAAACTTTTCCTAATTCCAATCTAAAGCTGCCCTAGAGCAACTTGAGGCCATTTCCTCTCGCTCTATCACTTTTTACTTTGGAGAAGAAAGCACCAGGTCTGGAGTGTTGCAAGGGTGGGGTTGTTGTGACCAAAGTGCGGGACCCAGCACTTGGCCTTGTCTAACCTCATACAATTGGCTTCATATCTACAGTCTGGGGTTCTACGGATTTTTAAAGCAATTATGTAAAATCAAAACTCGGCTACCTTTTATTAAAAATATTAATTTCCTTATTTATTTTGTCACTAAAACTTTTCTTCACAACAGCACAGAAGCTATCGTAAGTTTGTTAAATACAGAATCTCAGCTTTAAAATTTAAAACATGCATTTAATCTGCATGATGTAAGCAAACAAGAAAAAAGAAAATAAGTGAAAAGAGTGACGCAAAACCACCAAAGTAGCGTATTGCTGCCTAATTGGCACAGAATTCATTCTCACTTAATCACCATTAGGAACATTTCTGAACAATTTCCCCTAAACAATACATCCAAAGTCCATGCAATAAAAGCTGTGCCAGATCATTACAGGCACACGTGACTATAGTTATACATTGATTTTATGCTTTTAATGATGCAGAAGTCACCCTTATCTTATTACTGAAGATTTTAAATTGACAAGCGTACTAGCATTTAAAGGGTATTTACACCATATAGTATTGATCCAGCCAACAATTTTCTTGATAGCCTTGCTAGAGTTAAATAAAACTCTAATCAAAACAATATAGCTGAGCTCAAGCTCTGAACCAAAAATATATTGAAGTTTCCCACGTCTGATCTCTACCTAAGGATGAGAAACAAAACTCAAGGCACCTGTAAGCGCCTCCCAAGCTCCCTCCGGCTCTGCTCCTCCTTATCACTGCCTCTAGCGGGCCTAGTCCTCCGGACCTTGGCTCAGTTCTCATAAACTGGTAGCATTCCTCCAACAATGTCCTCTCCCTACAGTCCAAGAAGGCTCATGCCTCTTCCTCACAGGCTGCTAGGTGTCCCACCAGCAGAGAAGTCAGGCTTTCAGCTCCTCTCTAGAGGAGAGACAGCACAGTTTCCAAGACATAGATTCAAGCAGTGACAGCCATTTTTTACAGAAGATTATTCTCCATTTTCTTAAGTCAGTGCTTCTTTATTCCTGCAAGTGGAATTAACTGCAGTTTCCAGGCAATAAGCAAGAACAAATCCATGCAGGGAGTTTGCATAAGACCTGCCCTGAGGTCTGCAAGGTAAGAGCAGGCCAGTGACCGCACTAGCGCCATGTGAACCAGAGAGAAGGCATTCACACTGTCAGCCTTTGCTCCAGGGTCAGACGGCTGCAGAGATGCTGGCTGACCTTACAGAAAGCAGCATGATTTGAAGACATTTAGAGGTAAACATACCCCTTCTGCCTCCTGGGCTGGGCTCTCAGTGGTGTTTCTATTTGTTTATACATTTTTGGGAGTCAGTGGACATCTTCATTAGGTTACAATAAGAAGGAGGAGGCCAGGAGAAAGGCTGAATGAGTTGCCAGGAGAGCTACCCCTAATTCACTATAGCCCCAGTGTACTCTACAATCACAAGAAGCCATTTTCTCACTCTCTTCCTCAAACATCAGCGAAGAAACAGAGCTAAAATCCAGTCCAGTGGATTCTGGCAGAAGGTGCAGCCTCTTATATTCTCATTTCCAGTTTGTCTTATCAGTTATTTGCAAAACCCTGCTATGTGAAGATTCTGCAGTGCCCTTCCCTTGCCTCTAACCTTTCAAGAAGCAAAGTTAAAAAGCTCCTTTTCAAAAGCTCTCCTCACTACAAGGTGAGGAGAGTCTCCCTAGTTCCTCAGCCAGCTAACAGTGCTTCAACAGGGGATGCCTGTGTCTGGTGGAGCAGGACTACCACACATCTGCAGCAGCCTCACACCCATTCCTCCAGCTCCCAACAAAGATGTTCACGGAAAACCTGAGCCCAGGAAGGATCAAAGTTACATGTGAGTTAGGATCACATTTGTGAATGACTTTGAAAGAGCCCAGGTGTCACTTTCTGGAAACACCAAAACACTTAATTTAGGCATTTTCAAGCAATAAGTTCTCATTTTTCCCCTTTAAAATGGCACTTCTGCATTAAGATGAAAAACCAACATGAATTTAATAACCTAAACACAAAAGAAACAACCATTGTTTACAGAAGGAAGGGCCAGAGCACAGGACCTCATAAAACACTTTATGTTGGCCCAAAATGTAGCCTCCAGAATGAAAACATGAACTAAGAATTAAGTCTGCTATTCATCCAGGTGTTGTCATGAGACTCAGAAGACAGGAAAAGCCTGAGGTACTGCCCCTTCCCACCCCTGTCTCCTGAGCCCAGTGGCTGCTGAGTTCTGACAGTTAAACGTAGCCATTCCTGTGGCTTCATTAGAGCTCAGTGCAGACAGTCAGAAACTCACCAACACGTCATAGGTTCTCCTTCCACCATGCAGCATTGCAAAGCAAGGGCACAACGTGAGAAATTTCAGCATTTTCATCAAACAGAAATTATTCTGTTTCTCATTCCTTTGCAGTCTGTGTCTGTGGCTCACCTCAGGGGACTAAGCAGAGGGTGACGATCACACAGGAGCTCCTGTGCTGGTTCTTGAGCCATCAAGAACTGCAAGTGTCTCCTCAAAACTACTTTCAAGCTCTAAGGGCAAGCCACAAGGCAACAGCAGGCATTACTGGCTGCTAAGGAGGGATTTTAATGCCCCCCTATTCTCTTTGCACGTCTGAACAGAGGATGGCAGATGGATATCCTACACAAATTCAGCAAGTTACAGAAGGAAAAAAAGACTGGTGCATAGAGTACCTGGGGTTATGTCTGTGATATTAAGAAATATAAATCCAGGTCATATCAGGCCAGAAAGTCATGTCTGGCCAGAAAGACACATCATATTTGCCCCCAAACCCACAAATGTAAATTTATTTTCCCATCCCACCCTGCTGACTCTACATGCCATATTCCTACTCACAAATGAAACATCATTTGTGCATGGCTGGACCTTGCACTTCTCTAAACTGCAATATGTACAAAAATGCAAAGGCCGAGGGGTGGCCACTCAAGAAAGCATACACACAAAGCAGCCAAATAAATGCAGATGCCAGCAAGTAGAAATAGGTCAGGAGGGAAATGAATGGGCAGGAATGGTAATTAGTAGCTGTGCATTTGTGACACAGAAAGAATTCTTCTTACAGGAGCAGTACAGTTTTAATTTAGGCATCATTGGTAAGGCTACAACTAGCTCACAGAAATGCCTGAGGCATATGCCAAAGCATAACTCTTGTGAGTACTTTGGGGAGGAGCAGCTCCACCTGCTCTCCCTGACCCATCGGTTTCCTCAGTGCTTTCATCATTTTGTCATTTTGCTGCTCTTGCACATAACTGATGCCTTCAGGAGAAGGCCTACAGAATGGTTTATAAAGCTTGGGATTTTGAAGTAATTAAAGATACAGTAAAACAGCAAACACTTTACATCATCCTCACCCTTGGTAGCATTTTCTTGCCTCCTCATTACCCCAGCTGGCCGTCACCCCTCTAGTCCTCTCCCTGCATTTGTTTACCCCAGATGCCATGGCTTCCTTCAAAGCCCTCCAGGCACTCCATATCCTAGTAACTCCTGGATGAGATATGCCTACAATTTCCTTAGTTGCCAGTGAAAATATAAAAAAAAAAAATGACTTAAGCAAAGAATCAGTAGATTATCTATCATAACATTTCTTTCACTTTCCAGAAATGAGCTTATTACTCAGGGACAGTAAAGCGTGCATCACAATTACTGCAGAGCCAACCAGGCCAGAGCAGTCTCTACGGTAACAGTGAAACCCTGTAAGATAGTGAGTACTCCAGAGAGAGGATCACATCAACAGTCACACATCACAGATATCCTGAAAAGAACCCTAAACCCCATTTTTCCTAGCGAATTCCACAAATGGTATTCAGAAATTCAACTGAATGACAGGGAGTAACTCAATACCAGATTATGGATCACCCTCTGAGCAGTACTCTGATATGAGCACCTTCCAGAAGGAGAGAGTATAAGTAACAGAGGAAGTGTAAAATCATTCTGGTAGTCCTATCTCAAATAATTACTGGGTTCAGAACTTAGGGCCACAACCTGGATCCAAACAAACCACCTGTGAACTTGTCTTCAGTGAACTGCCTACCAACTAGGACACCCACAGTGCCCCTGACAATGGATGAAAAAAACATTCATGTATACCATGTGAGAAAAAAAAGAGTATTCCCTTTTGTTTTCTTTACGTTTAGCACCTAAAAATCTCACAGGATGTACCCTGACGCTTCTTGTAGTGGCCATTCTTAACAGCATTCATGATTTCATGCATTTCTGTCACTTCCCCTACAGCCATCTCTTTCCAAGCTGAGAAGTCTACCTACTCAGTATCTTCTAAAAAGGCTGTCATTCCATTACCATTGTTTGTTCCCACACTAATAGTTCAGCAAGATAAAGAAACAAAGAAATACCACACAGCCTTTTTTTTTTGTCATGTAGAACGCTGCCTCAAACAGCAGGAACCATTGATTTGTAACTTCCTGTCCTTCCCTCATCTATTCTGATCTTCCGCCCTTCTTGTCTTTCAGAGGTCAATGCCTACAGGGAAAGTCCATTGCTTTTGCTAGGCCAACAGCAGTTGTGCTTCAATTTGGAAATTCTGCACAGGACTGAAAACAAATTTTGCAGATCTATGTTTATTTTAACAATTAAGGGTATGAAAAGCCTTGGTGAGGGCAATATTCAGAATAGACGAGGGTTCATTTCCAAACACCAGGCAGGTGTCAGCAGCTGCAGTCACTTCATTTCCACCTAAGCTTCTAGATGAGAGACTGGGATCAAATGTCTTCCTTAGTGGAAACATTGCTTGGCAACTCCTTTTTCATTCAGGCCAAGGACACGTTTAGAGTCCTTGTGCTCAAGGGGAGTTTTGCAAACCTTCTCCAGAGTTTCAGGTCATGCCCACAAGGACTAATTTTTCTCTCTGTACTGATGAGCAGCACAGCTAGGGAGGGAATCAGGCCCTTTACTCTGCAGGCATCAATTCTCCACTGAAAGCTACACAAGCAGAGCCACATACTGTTGTGGAACTAGTATTGGTATCACTAATGTAGTAGTAGGTCAAGGTGTTGCAACATTTACAGGCATGAAAGACTACAGAAACGTGTTCTTGGGGAAAGGCAACCATTTTTCTTTCTCTCTGCGTTCTCCCCGCTCTTCGACTTTGTTGAGACAGCAATCCTCTGAGACATGTTTCTCTGCTACATCCACAGAAGTCAGGGAGCAGGACTTACTCTCTTTTCTAAAAAGGCACTTTTTTTTTTTCCTAACATGTCACAGAGTAGCAGCCAGGTAGAAAAGCTGTTTTCCTCCCCAAGAGGCAAAGTCAGCTTTGCTAAACAGACTCTTTACTGAAACTTGTCTGGAAATCTGCAACGGAGCAAATAACTGAAACAACCCTATTGCTAAGACACAGTACCACTTGCACAAGTACCTTCCATTCAGATCACAGAACATAGAAAAGAAGGTGGCAAGCACAACCATGTCATTCCCAACTGGTGCAAATGATCTATGGAGAACTTAAATGACCTGTTGAAAGTTCTTCCCTTGTGAGCCTGGATAAGGCTTATTCTTGGTTTGTAACCCAGTAACCCTTATTTCTTGAGGCTTAGCCCAGTGTAACAATCCCTTCACGGAGTCCGGATGACAGAGGAATTTTAAGCAAAAGAACACCCTGACAAAAGCACCCTTTCATCAGCACCGGTTCTACAACAGGAGTACGGGGTAAGGGCAATGGCGCTAATTAATGTAATAATGCTGCCAACCATTTGCACTATGAATGCAGAAAAGGGAAACAAAAATTATGAATGGTAAGAATGCACATTCACCTTAGAAAATTATAATAATACAGCAGACAGTCTCCGAATTGTCAATAAGTGCACTATTGTAAGCAGTGCTCCCCTGGGACCATTGTGAGTGCTTTGGAAACCAGCATTTGTGAAGTGCATGCATCAGGGAGAGTTCTGAGATCAGTTTCCCTGAAATCAGCTTCCTTATTTACTGACCTTCAAGGGCAAAGTAGGAACTCCAGTTGTTTACATAAGCTTTACCCAAGGGAAGTGGATATGTAGGGCTGTCTCGGGGTGTAACCAGACAGGTTATATCTATACAGGGACTTAAGGTGTGGAGACTGCATTGCTGTCTGTAAATTCATTAGTGTGCATATTCTATTTGTAAATGTAATGACAGGTACGCCTTTCTAAATACACTACACTAACACATATTTAGCATTCTGGATAAACCACTGAAAAATAACACAGCTCTGCCTTTGAGGATAGAGACAAACAACAAAACTTGGCCTCCAATGAAGGAGGTGAGAGATTTCTCTTTAGCTGCACTGTCGAAAACTGATATTACAGATGCACACAATAGGCAAACTGTGCAAGACAGAAGCTCAGGGCACGCTCACAGAACCTGCCCCAAGTCTGAAGTGTCAAGCAGCAAGACGGTTTCTCAATTAAGAGGCTTCACTAACCATCTCACTGCTCAAGAGCCCAAAGTCCTCCTGGGGAAAATCTAGCCATTATTCTAAGGATATTGGTCATTGTGCCTAACAAACAAGAATAATCGTGGCAACCTTTTTCTAATCCCAGCAAACTACCACCAAGCAGAGCACTGGAGAGCCAAAGGGCTTTCCTCCCGGGATCCTGCCAGTCAGTCTTTTAGCCTGGAGGGCTGCTGCCCTCTTCCAACTAAAACAAGCCACTGCTGCCACCTCTGCCCAGCTGTGGAGCCAGGTCATATGCATAGACCAGATTATTAGGAAGACTATCTCTACTGAAAGGGTGGTCAGGCATTGGAACAGCAGCCCAGGGAGGTGGTGGAGTCACCATCCCTGGAGGTGTTTAAAAAATGGGTATATGATTTTTTGAAGGACATGGTTTAGCAGAAGATGAGTACAGTTGGACTCGATGATCGCGAAGGTCTTTTCCAACCGGAAGATTCTATGATTCTAGACTGGTTGCCAATACACAACACACAAGGAACAGAATCGGGCCCCTGTGCTCTCTCAGACACACTGCTGGATAGAAAGGCAGCGCTGTGAATGAACAAGGCCCCACAATGCCTGTGAAACCTGGCAGTGGAGCAGAGGCACTCGAGTGGGAGGCAAGGCTACCACCCAAGCTCTCCACCTACCTAGTGTAGCCTAGTCAAAAGACACAGATCCATGAAACCACACTCTGTCCTTCTCCAGGCACTGGAGTCAAACCTCAGCTCCTCAAGTTACGGGAAGACTTTATAAAACCTCTCTTTGTAAGAGCCTTATTTTCCTAGTTGGCTAGGAAAGTCTGTCAGCACAACAGGAGTTCACTCCGAAGGTCAGAAAACAGAAAGGAAAAGAATTTAACTTTCATTTCCTCAAAACAGGTGCTAACCTTGTTCAAATCCATTTGCAAACAGCATTTCTGCTCCTCGGAGCCGGTGGCACAGCCCTAACAGGCACCCTGGGCATGTGCTTTCTAAAGAACACACTTTACCTCTATTTAACGCCAACTTGGACTATTCCAGCAGAATTATTTTTTTCTGAAAAATCCAAGATTCTTTTTTCCAAACCCAAGCAAGCTGCTGAGCGCTCTGGGACCCGGCCTCTCCCCAGGCACGCCGGGACAGGGCCACTGGGTGGCCCAGCAATGCCGGGTTTGAGCCCACCTCAGCGGGGACTTTGCCTTTTCGGGCAGTGCGCTCACCTACTGCTGTTTGCTTTGGGCTCCCGGGAAAGCAGCGGCCGGGCTGGCCCTGCCCTCAGCTGAGCCGCGGGACTCGGCTCCGGGGAGCAGCGGGGCTCGGGCAGGGACCCCGCTGGCCAAGGGTCTGGGGAGCTCCGGGGCAGCTCGGCTCGGGCGAGGCAGTCCGTAAGGGCGGGTGCGGGGGGCAGAAGGCGCTCGGGCAGCAGCCGGTGCCTGAGGGTGCAAGGAACCGCGGGGCAGTTCAGCCGGTGCCCGCGGGTGCAAGGAGCCACGGGGCAGCTCAGCCGGTGCCCGCGGGTGCAAGGAGCCGAGAGGCAGTTCAGCTGACTGCCGGGACACCCGGTGCCCAGGCGGCAGCGGGGCAGCCGGTGCCCGCGGGTCCGGGGGGAAAAGGGGCAGCTCGGGCAGGGGCAGCCGGTAACCGCGGATCTGGGGGGCAGGTCAGCACCGGGCAGGGGCAGCCGGTGCCCGCGAGTCCCGGGGGCAGCCCGGCTCCGCCTCCCGCAGCCCGGGGAAGGCGCCCGCGGAGGGCTCCCGCCCCGTCCCACTTACCATGGCGGAGCGGCTGCCGGCTGGGAGCCCGCCCGGGCCCGGCCGCTCCCCGCCCCACGGCAGGTGAGGCCCGGCCGCACCGCGCCCTCCCATAATGCCCCAACGGGAACTCCCCGGTCCCTCCTCCCCGCCGGGGCACGCGGGAGGCGCCCCGGGAGTGTCGGCTGCAGCGGTGCCCGTGCCTTGGGCACAGGGAGGCGCGGGAAAAGGGCAGGGGAGTGGCAGAGACATGGTCACTGCTCCCACGGATTTCGCGTTCCTGTCCCTGCGTGAACCGGGCAACGGGTGCCTTTCTCGCCCCGGCGAAAGCCAGTTCTTCACAGTGAGGGTGGTGAGGTCCCGGCACAGGTTGCCCAGGGAAGGTGTGGATGCCCCATCCCTGGAAGTTTTCAAGGCCAGGTTGGATGGAGCTTTGAGCAGCCTGGTCTAACGGGAGGTGTTCCTGCCCATGGCAGTGGGGTTGGAACTGGATGATCTTTAAGGTCGATTCCAACCAAACCTATTCTATGATTCCATGATTCATGTTCTCCTTTAATCACTCAACAGGTGCATTTCTCGCTTCAGTGTAACCTGAGTGTAATAAAAGCACAGTTTATGCCATCCAGCTCAAGCGACTTCCCTTCCAAGCATCCACACCCTACAGACACTCCAGTAGAGCTACAGGCATGACTACTCTGCAGCCCATCTCCATCGCAATGAAACTCAGATGGTTCAGATTCCTTAAATGGCTGGGCTTTGCAAAGCTGGGCTTTTTGATGGAGCTGGACGAGACAGCCAAGACATAAGCAGCTCTGCCTGTAGATCAGCAAATACCTGTAACCTCTGGCAGGGATTGCTGATAATCATCTGGTGCCAAAAGAACACGCAACATCCACAGACTCAGCACTTGAATCAAAAGCTCTAAATGCAGTCCTAAGGTTTTTCAAGGTCTTACCAGGAGTCTGATCCAGACACCAACTACCACACAATTACAAAATGAGAAGACCCCAGACCCTGAAGACCCATGTTTGTAGTCTAAAGGAGAGACATTCCCCAGCACACAGCGTGCATCCAGACCCAAGCACGGTGTGTTAGGGTTCAGGATCTGGTTCCCATCTGCTCTGGGCAGAGCCATGCCCTGCTTCTGCATGCAGTGCTAGATGCATCTGAGTCATCAGCGAGAAAATGAAAGCAAAATGAGCTGAGGAACTCCAGGAAATACCCTGGTGTCAACGGCTCATACCAGCAGAATACCTCTTCAGCCTCTAGTTTCAGCCAAGGGGGAGAGAACAGTCCCTGGGTCAAAAGCAGTTGTGCGTGCATGGCTGAGCAGGCGACTGGGCTGAAATCCATTCCCAGTTGAAATGCTTGTTTGCAAGAGAAGAAAGCACATGCAGGGCTGTCTCATTTAACAGCGTGTAAGTAATTTGCTAAGCATTCACATTTCCCTAAGCACGCATCCCTACTCCTCTCTGCCCTCTTTAAGCTTCAATTTAATCTATACAGACACACTGTTCACAGAGCCCTTCGCTGCTCCTTGCTCAGTTCTGGTTTCTCTATGTTCCAGTGTCGTCCTGCCAAGCAGCACGATGCACACTGCAATGCTGCTAGCTGCCAAGTGCTCTGGTTTCACTTCTGGAGCACACAACACAAGAAGTATGAGTCTCAGCTGCGGGCAGATCTCACTGATACTTCATCTGCTCGCTTGCCTCTGGCCTCTGTCACTTCCTGAGTACACATCCTGGGCCCATAAAGCAGCACTATCTACAGAGTGCAGGGCCGTGCTCGTGCTTTACCGCCCAGCTGTGGTGCAGCACACACTGCGCCACGCTGCCCGACAGCACTGGCCTCGCTCCTTTTGCTGGGGCACCATCTTGCCCTCAGTGAGCCTGCCAAATACCTGCTTACTGATAAAGCAGTCCAAACCCTTTTGCTAGATTCTCCAAAAGATAGCTAGGATGAGTAAATAAGCCACACAAAGAACCACAGTTTCATGAAAACAACCCTCTTCAGCAGCCTACATCCTAGCTAGCTATGCAATTTATTCCCATGATGGATAGTAACATTTTTTGCTTAACAATCTTTTCCCAATAGTCTTACTTTTCTATGCAAAGACCTTACTTAATTAGGCCCATGAACTCAAAAAGAACTAGCCTGCTGCTTTTGTGTTGTTGCAAGCACATCAAAAAAAAAGCAGCAGCAGCAATCATATCATGCCTACAATGCACATTAACAGTGGTGGCCAACATCAACCCATTGCAGCCAATCTTGCAGGGTAGAAGAGAGAAGAAATTTGCTGCCCTACAGAAACAAGACTACAGATACAGGATCATGCCTAAATTGAATGCTTTCCAGCACAAAAAGCCATGCTGCACTTAATAACTGACTGACTAGAAGCGTTAGGAGAGTTGGAATTCCACTCCCTGCCCCCCCCCAGTGTGCCTGCATAATGCTGTGATAAAGAAGATAGCTCAAACTTCCCAGGTAAGAACTACTGATGGTTATCAGTGTTGAACAGCAAAGGGAGCTGGGGAGGTTGCTGTGGCACTTGGTTGTGCCAGTTAAAGTGGTGGGGTGATCTTCTGCTAGCAAAATTAACATACTATGGACTCCTTCGGGTCCTTCCCTTAGGCCCAGTTAATTAATTTGAACACAAATCTGCAAATTTATGTATATAACCCAAAAGAGGTTGCAAAAAGGCTTTGAGACCCTTCTCTTTTGGCTTCTGTCTGTGCCTGCAGGAAAAGGCTCATATTTCTTTCTCAAGGTTCCTATGGAAAGGCTTTTCAATAAGGTAAGGAGCTTTTTACTACTACTGGATATTGCATCTTCTCTGATCATATTCCATGCTTCTAGCTATCCCATTCAGAAGCAGAAAATGTTCACATCGAGAGTTACAGTGAACTCAGTGAGGCTTGTGTACCCCTCAGCTGCTGGTAAGAGCTACTCTAGCTCCTAGGGATAGGTCTGGGTGAGTTTGAATGTTATTTATTTGACAAGAAGTCATCACTAAAATGTCAGATGGCATGGACTGATGGAGTCCTAAACTTGCAACAAGCTTTATATTAGGAACTCTGAATCTCTGGAAGCTTTACAGGCAAAAGAAGATAATCCTGGACCATGTAAGTAAAGCTATACATTCACTGATTTACAATTGATTGGGAAGTTATAACTGTGTACATTCCCAAGGAAACAAATCCTGAGAGCTCCAATTCAGAGACACAAACTACTGCCTAAAGAACGGCAGGGAGAGAATAGAATATAAAATTCTCACTTCTTTCGGAAAAAACTGCAACAGATTTCCTTCCAAAAAACCCCACCTTTTTACTGACAACAAATGAAGCAGAACACTGCTCAAAGAATCGCAGAATGGTTTTGGTTGGAAAAGACCTTTAAGATCATCAAATTCAACCATCAATCCAGCCCTGCTAAGTCTACCACTAGACCATGTTCCCAGGTACAACATCTACTCACCTTTTTAACACCTCCAGGGACGGTGACTCAACCACCTCCCTGGGCAGCCTGCTCCAATGCTTGACAGCCCTTTCAGTAAACAAATTCCTCCTAATATCCAACCTAAATCTCCCCTGGGAGTCTTGAGGCCATTTTCCCTTGTTCTGTCACTGGCTACCAGGAAGAAGAGACCAACACCTTACCTCGCTACAACCTCCTTTCATGTAGTTGTGGAGTGAAATGGTTTCCTCTCAATCTCCTTTTCTCCAGGCTGAACAACCCCAGTTCCCTCAGCTGCTACTCATAAGGTTTGTGCTCTAGACCCTTCACCAGCTCCATTCCCCTTCTCTGGACAAACTCCAGCCCCTCAATGTCTTTCTTATAGTGAGGGGCCCAAAACTGAGTACAAGGGAAGGATTACTTCCCAAGTCCTGCTGGCCACAGTATTCCTGATGCAGGCCAGGATGCCATTGACTTTCTTGGCCACCCGGGCACACTGCTGGCTCATATTCAGCTGACTATCTATCAACAACCCCAGGTCCCTCTTCTCCAGGCAGCTCTCCAGCCACTCCTCTCCAAGCCTGTAGGGCTGCATGTACAGATTTTAGCCAGCACACACCCTGGTGTTATTTTTCAGCACCTAAACTGAGCTGCTGCCACAGACTACTTCAGGTGAACCAAGGAGTTCAGGTTGATGCACACTTCACTTGGTGATATTACTGATCTGCTGTGCAGGTTTTTTTCCACTTGATACTAAATCTGTAGGGGAAACAAAAAACTCTAAAAGCCCAATCTAAATTCAGCTGCAGGAGGTAGTTTTTAATTGCACTTTAGATCAATAGAGAAGCAACCTAACACTTGTTCCTGGTTACTAGGCAGGGGTTTGTACTTTTCCAGATAATTTTCCCTTGCTTTTTGTATGTTCCCTTTCCCTTATTTGCTCATACAGTCTGGATCCTCCACAACTTAAGTGCAGAACAAACCACTCATATCATAGAGAACATATCAAATTATGTATCTGTGCCACTGATTTTGGTACATTATCAGCAGCAACAGCACATTAAGGAAGCAGAACCAATATTTAAGCAGTTTAAAGTATTAGAAAAGTGTTAAAAATAGCAGTCTCAAATTCATGTATTCTGTACTGAAGTGATACGTGTACCCAAGTACTTAAAGGGTGTCAAGTAGCATATTATTTCACTTCCTGGCTGTATAAAACTAACAACAGGCCAAAAGGCAGACAGACATTAATAAAGATCCATCAGGAGTAAATGTGTTACTGTGGCCCTCTTGTGTTCAGCTGGATTCACAGCTATTAGATCCATAGTGTCCTTCCTTACACCCCTTAAATCAAGGCTTTGCATGCTTTAACCACACTGCCATTCCGTTCTTTCTCCTCTCCATCTTCCCTGTTTCTTTTGTGCTTTTCCTCTTTCCATCCTGGCTGTAAAATCTAAGCATATTCAGACCATGCTCTGAAAGAGAAGAGTGCTCCGTTCATATATCCACACAGTAAAACATGAGAACTGCTGTTTTAGAGTATGAGGACTAAAACATCCCTCGTTGCCTGTAAGCATGCTTTTATTCCCAGCATTTGTTCTCCATAAAAGGACTGTAATTAACACAATTTACAGCCTTGTTTCCCTCTTTTAGAGCTTTGACTGTTCCACGGACACCATTTAGACACATGTACCGCTTCTCTACCCTTACAGAAATCACCATGACATTCTCCAAAACCTGCCAGTACTATTGACACTTCCATTGATTTCAGACCTTCCCTACCAATCACTAAGATTAAAAACTCTCATGTCCACCACTTAGCTGGGACACCACATAGTCAAGGTTGAAAGAGGCAGTGGCTTTTAGAGGATTCTTTGCCAACCTGTCAAGGCTGTAGCAAACACAAGTTACAACTGCATTGCTATGGGTGCTTAATAGGATGGAGTCCTGTAACTGAGGAGGAAGTAATGGGTTGTTTCCTAAAAGGCACTCACCTTCCACGTCTGCTGCCTCAGTCACTGCAAGACCAGCTTGCTCTCACAGATCAGAAGGCTCAAGGTAAGCAGTTCAGTTGTGTTTTGAGAGCTGCTATTGCCCGCCTCAAGGAGCCGAACTCCAACATGGACATGCTGCTGCAGAGGAACCCTGGAGAAGGAGCCATAAACTAAGAGAGAAAGGAGGAAAAATTGATGAGAACAGAGAAAAGACAAAGGACAGTACAAGAACAGAAAACAGCTATGGCTTAGCAGCAACAACATCAAGGAATATTAGCAAGCCGAGCCCACTCTTGATTAGCAACAGCGGGATGCACTGCAGCTCATGAAAACTTAAAGAGTTTTCACAGATAGAAGCAATTGATTTTGAGAGCTGAAACCATAAGGAAAACAGGCTTCAGAAATAAAAATCCAACTAAACAGTGAGACATGGCATCTTCTTTTTTTTTTTTTAAAGACAGCTGTAGTAGCAAAGGTAGGAGCAAGTTAAGCTCTATTCTGTATCTTTCCCTATAAACAAGGTAAAGGGGAGAAAAGCACACACTTCCATGTCATTTGTTCCTGCAAGGCAGTTACCTGAAGAACAGGGTAATATAAAACATTTCAGAGGAAAAATGGAAAGACCATGTATGAAATTACAGACAGGAAATCCTACTGTCAGCCTGTACATAAATTTACATAAATTTATCTTGGTTTTAATCTGGATAAAAAGATACCTCAGCCTCTGGGTGTCTCAAAAAGCACGATTGATAGCAGCCAGGGCCTTTGTAAACCAAACTGACAGGACTTACCTAGAAACTCAGTTATATCAGCTCTGCAACCCATGAAATCTTCGTGACAAAAAGCAATTTAGGAATAGATGTACCAAATATTCTGCAGACAAACCAGTCACTCCCACCCAAAATACTATGACACATCAAGAGTAAGTCAAAAATATGGTTCAGTTTCTCTGCATGAGCACAGCTTATATAGTAAAACTAGTAAAAGACTCTGGGTACACAAGTTGGACAGCAATTAGTTAAGGCAACACTGAGCTAAGGCTCACGCTATAGAAGCGGAAAACAAAGTTTCTAATGACCTCGCATCTTCCAGTTTATTATTTGATAAAATATTTAACTTTATGAAAAAGAAATTGTATAGATTTTATTACCAGTATTATTTGCTTTCCTCCATTGGCAAAGTGATAAAACCAGTAACACTGTCCCTGAATCTGCTTGAGTGTTAGCTTTTACATATTAATAGAGTTCAGTAGGCCACACGCAGCACCTTGGGCCATGCCATTACTTCCTCCAAAGGGGTAAAAAGCTTTGTGGGATCATTCGGTAGCAGTCTCTTAAGAGACTGTTGAGAAGCCTTGCCTTACATCCATGAGTAGCAGTGAAAGCCTTCAAAGGCCACATTGCAACTCACTAAAAGATGATTAGTTGATGTCAAAAAAGTCTTTTTAAGGGTTAGGCTGGCAAAAATTCATTTTCAGTAGAGTCTGATCATGTTATTTCACTGCTAGCCAGGTCACTCAGAATCGAGGACTTTGTCTATATAGACAAAAAGCCTTAGAGAGCTTTCCTCCTGATGTAATAATAAATCTTATAAACACAAAAACGTGTCCCTTTCCTGCACCTAGTGTATTATAAATGTCTCCAGTGAATAAAGTCAACACCACACCAAACAACTCGTCGCTGAGACCTGACACACAGCTCATCTGAAACTTAAATGAAGTTTGCAACATAAGGAATGTTAGAAGTGATCAACTATGCACTCTCATTTAGAAACCAAATACACATATTTTAGTGCTTTCACTACAGGACACCATTTGCAGTTCTCAGACACTTTCAGACTTAACTAATCTAGACTTCACATGTGTTTTTTAAAACATTCTGCAAGATGGCCTATGCAGATGTCTAAATAGGCTTTTCTGCCTACAGATCAGTAATGGTTTCATTGTTTTCAGTCGGTTTTTCTTGGAAATAAATAACAGAGTATTTTGCCTTGGGAAAGGCGAGAGGTTTAAAGTGATCCAAATGATATGTCACTTGTTAAAAAAACATAAAATTTCAATATTATGTACCGCCATAGGCTACTCAACCACCCTTCAGAGGTGCAAAAAGGTGGTCAAACCCTCTCAGATTCCATTGCTTCTGAATACTCTAGGGAGCAGCGAACTACAAGCTCTTAAAACGACAACATTCAGGCATTCCAAGTGTTACAAAGCCAGCCAGTGCTGTATTTGAGCCCATGAAGGCTGTAACTGAGAGGGATTAGGATGTTTCCCAGCTTGTTCTCATCCTTCCTCTGTACATATCATATTGTAAACTCTGCTCATCCCATCCAGCACAAATTAGTACTCCTATAATATCTCAGACAGGTCCAAGGGATCTTGGGGAAGGAGGTCATTCTGACGCTCTTTGTTTCAACAACCTTTGCAGACCTCTGAAAGGGACCTAGACGAACCAGAGAAAAGGTCTACATGAGTTGGCAAGCAGGACACAGGATAGGGTTACACATCCTTAGCTGGGACCTAGTAACAGTTGTCTCTCAACTCACTGGTTCATCACGGGCTTTAACCCAACTGCTCCAGTTCATTCAGCTCCAAGACAACACATCTGACAAGCTCTTCCTCCAACCTAGAATTTGGACATGGACAATATAAAGGAGGAGCCAGAGCATACAATGGGGGGTGCACGTTCACAGAATGGAAGAAAAGATGGATCATCCAAAATAGACTAAATGAATATCAAGAAATATTTTATTGTACATGTAATCAAAATTTAAAAAACAGACAAGAAGGAGCAAGGGACATATTTATCTAGCATCTCTTAACTATGCAGGGTACAGAAATACAACCAGTAAAGAATTAGCACATATTAGTACCCTTTGCTCCCCTTTCCTGGCCCCATGAAGGAGGTTATATAAGCGAGATTAGTAATGCTTCAAATCAAGCCTTCTCAGTAATTGCACGCTTGAGCTCACAAAGTTGGAAGTATGTTCAGTGTCATGAGAGATTATGGGCCTTCAAAATAGTTGTTCATAAACAAAAACACTATCTCTTTAGTGGTTTGTAAGCATTACTCACTCAACACCAAGAGTACACTTAAACGACTAATGATTTAGCAGCCATAATTGTCTTGTTATATTTGAATTGACACTATCTTTAAGTATATCAATTATAGAAAATAGATTTCTTAGGTTTAACAATACGTAGTAGAGAATATATTATCTAGTGGCAAAACCATAATGTAAAGTAAGTGGCTGTCAAGAAGCAGAGGAAGTATTCACAGGAAGAGGGGGAGCTGCATGCTGAGAGCTGGGGGCATATTGACTAGTCAGAACTAAAATAGCTGAAGCTCAGGAGTGCTAGCTGCAAAGGAGTTACACCTCAGTATCACTGGTGTAAGTTTCAGAACGTCTGGTTTGAAAAATATGCTATTCATCCCACATCTATGTCAATCTCCCAGCCTAACTCATGACCCTAGAGCCTCCTTACCACAGCACAGTAGGATCTTAAATGGTTCTAGCAACTTAGCTCGTGTTCTGCCCTACATGTTTCAAGGAAGAAGGCTTCCATTCTCTTCCACAGCCAGCTAGGAAGAAGTCTGAAAGTGAATGCAGAGCGTTATCAGGGCTTATCTACCCCTTCAACCACTCAGCTTCCTTCCTAATTTACAAGGGTGAAGGCCTTTAGAGCAAAAAGCTGCAACTTTTTTCCAGTACAAGCTGATATTCTCTCAATAGCTTAGAAAAAAGACTTCACAAAAAATGTAAGCTATACAGCTTGTAGCAAGGGATGAATAAAATCAGTTTCACAACCGCTAAATCCCAAATTGAAGGCAAGTTTTGAGATGATAGCCACAAAAGTGGGATTTGTTTATTTTACAGTGGCCCAATAAGCCTAGCAAATTAACAGACTCTTCACAAAACTTTCAGAGAACGCCCATGGAAAGGCAGACAAAGCCAAGATTCAAAATAGCAGTAATGAACTTTCTGGCTTCTAACGCCCTTTGGAGACTGTATCGTGTTTTTGGCTAAATGCAGGTGAATCATGATGTGTAACAATACCATGATCTCCATCTATTTCAGCCTACAGCATGGTCCAATGCAGATTGTTAGTGTCAAGTTACATACCTAGGACTTGAATTCACTAACGCTCATAGCACCACTTGATTGTTGCTGTAAACAAAGACAGTCTAACCCTTAAGTCGTCTGCCAGAAAGAGCCCATTAACTTTGATACTTGCACAACACCACCCATTCTGGGCCAGCTGACCTACCCACATTTTTTGCCCTCACACATATGCATCTGTTTTCAGAAAAACCTAAATAGTTCCAAGCTTTAACTCTGTGACATATTAGCTTGCTCTCCAAAGTTTCAAAATCAGCTTCCCTTACAATGCAAGGTCTCACAACAGACAGATCAATTTATCAACAACTTCTCACTAGTTATTTCCTGTACTTGCCAACTGCACAGTCATAAAAGCCTCCCAGCTCTTATTCATACTTCTCAGCTTTGAAACAGGAAGGGATCAATAAGGATATCTCAGGATTAACAGACCTAGGTGCAGGGAAAAAAACAGCTATTCTGTACCTCAGTAATTATTGCTCAGTATTTATCTGTTTTAAGCAACACCAAGGCAGTATTCAAATTTATGCTGCACTTTAGCAGAGACAGGTTCCCTACTGTTAAAGAAACATCAACCTTTCCACAGGAAAAAGTCTCTAAAATTTAGCTGGCCATTTTTTAATTAGCCATTACATTTAACAAGGCAGATTTGCTTAGCTTCCCATTCTAACGGCATTATAGAATTATCAGAGAATATGGCACATACCTACAGACTGTCTTTAGAGTAGAGTAGCTGGGCTGCATGGTTTTGTAAGAACTACAGAAGTTTATTAGCTATGCTGAACACCACTTGACGAGCCTAGAATTGTTTGAAGACTCACCAGCTACCCAAACAGAACAGTTGTCCCACAAAAGTGATTTCACTAATAACTGAACTTGAAGACAAACACTACAAGAAAGCCAATAAAGGAAATCTTGAGTGATCAAAGGTTCTCATCTGGAAGAAGCTACCTGCCACTTTAAAGTTATCTCCTCCTTCCATAGGAATAACCAACATACCATTTGGAGGCAGTTTAGACAGTGACTGCTCAAGTGTTCCTACGAACTGCTTTTTGGAAGAGAAAATAAGTTATTTTACTATTTGCACAAATTGAAATTACTACACTGGTTTCACTCTGATAATGGTTTAGCTACAAGGTATCTGTACAAGATATATCAGCAGAGATAGCACATTGTTAACACTACATATGTAAACCAAGAAACAACAGGTCCTTCCATCAAGGTGTCACATTGCAGGTAAGCCATTTTACATTAGTCCAAGAGGCTGTGAAACCACACTTCTGCACCAAGGAGAGTCCTGGTGAGCTCAATAGAAAAAGCTGTGTTCTACAAAGGTGACTGTCCATCCTGGAACAGCAGCAGGAGAACCAGTGTTTGCAGTAATATTCTTACGGAGGATTCCATTCATTCGGTGTATATTGCTGTACATAAGGTGCATAAACCTGTCAGGTATGAGATCAGCGTGAAGAGAAGCCAGTTGCAAGGCTGCAACCAACTACTGGCGTCATGTCCCAGATCTGGAAGAAAATATTGCGGAGAATTAAATGGCATTGCAATAAGACCCAAGACCTACTTTGTAAGAGCCACAGACCTCCCTGGACACAAAGTAACAAATCCTGTTTAAACTATGCTTTAGGAAAACCTCCAAGATTTATAACACCCCTTACAAATTCAAAGCCAAACTTTGGCTGAAGAGTCTTCTAGCAGTTCTCTGTATGCCTGTTTTTAAAGTGCTATGCAGTTTGTTATAAACTTGCTTATACAAAACCACGGACAGACTTGAACAGTCTCAGTACTGACACCCATGGAGGAGGTATAGCATAAGCACAGCAAGATTTTACATCAGTTTGATTTCCATGTCACTGTCATAACCAGGGCTTTCATTGACAGTGCTCCAAGAAGCCTAGGAGCTCAGAGTAACGGAAGCCTGCACACTTCATCACATCTGCATCTTTAACGCCACTGGCAGATTCTTCTACTGTTGATGTCTGCTTTGTTTGTCCAGAGGACACCAAACAGGACCCAGTTTTGACAGCTAGACGGAATATAGTGCAGTTACAAGTCACTTCCTCCTTCAGTTGCAGGAAGAACAGTCTGCAAAAAATACAACCCTTACTGCTCACAACAGTTAGCTTTGTAGAACAATTGTCAGAAAGAAAAAACTATATACAAACATTAGTTGTCTATTAAACATTTCTAATATATGCAGGAAAGAGGTACATGAATACCTTCACAACCCGGTCGTTCCCACAAGTCACCATTAGCCCTCTGGAGATGTCCATGGACATGTGTGAAATGTTGTGTTTTCCTTCATGAAAGGTTGCCAAGGAAGTTCGGCTGCAAGAGAACAATTCAAATGAAAGCCAGCCATCAGATGAAGCTTGCTGGCATCACTATAGCAGTGCAAAATAAACTTAGAAGAAAATTAAGTTGGTCAAGTACCAATAAATCCACCCTGAGAACTTCAGTGCCATATTAAAGGGAACAGAATTAAATTAGCAAGTCATGCTAAGGCATTGCTTGTGTATTTATACAAATGTGATATTTCCCGGCCTTCTGCAGCCTGACTGTTAATAATACCAGAGCAGAAGTGGGACACTGCATTAGTAAATAATTCTGCTCTCAGTTTTGAAGTAAAGCTCAGCCACATTTTTTCTTGCTAGCTCTCATGAGTCAGCTAGAACATAGCACCTCCCTTTCTCAAAAAAGACCAAACGAACCACCCACCAACAAAAATAAATCCCCAACAAACAACAGCAAAACAGAAAAAAACCCAAATCACCCCAAAAATTGGCATCTGATTACTTTAGCCCTCTAGCACTCCAGGTGTCCAAGGAGGTGAAAAGACAGTGAATAGTGAAGATAAAGAGGGTGTTCCTTCATAAGGACGTTTAACCTGATTTGCTTGCATGGGGAAAACAATGCTGGGCTGTGAGTAATTTTCCCACAGAAATAGTTTTCTGTAAGTGTACATTAACGCATATACATCCTGGCAGCTGTGAGGCAGTCATGCACCCATTTAGCAATTTTAAGTACAATCAATAGCCTTTACTTAAACAGGAATCTTGAGAAAAGATTTTCAACTCTAAATCTAGGCTCATGGAAAAGAAGAAATAAATTGGACAAAGAAGGTGTAATACAACACCTAATCCAAATCAGCTTGTAGAGCCAGCTGAGAGATCTCTGTCATTGAAGTGGCCAAGGCAAAGAAAGCTGGCCTATTAGCAGAGAGTCAGCTTTGCATGTTTGTGTAGCATTGTGTGTGAATGTGGAACAAGTACAAGTGTTCCTGCCCTCAGCAGCATTACTTTAATTTATTATTCTTTAATACTCACTCCTCATCCTTGATTGACTCAAAACAGGAATCACAGACGCGAACCTGGAATTCAAATCCCATGATGGGGTAACTTGACCGTTTGGTACTGCACTTGCCACACACTGCTTGCCCACATTTTCTGCAATGATGCTTCATGGAGGAAGAAGAAAACAAACAAACCAAAGAATCACTGTATTGCACCACTTGACCACCTTATCAAGTGTTCACTGAACATCAACAACAAAGCTTCTGGTTTTCAACCTTCTGTTACTTCAAGAAAAGACCAACGACTCTTGAGTTCTGAACAGTTGTCTTGGCCATTAGTGGGTTTACCTCAACACTCTCCCTGACCATCCTCTTCTGCTTTTGCAAGCTCCTTGCGGGAGCAGGGGAAAAGAGGGCAAACAAGCAGCCAATGAAATAACAGTCTAAGAGTGCCAGAAACAGATGAGTGTTTTGATGCCTGTCCAAAAACAAAGTTATCTGGAAAGCTTTCACATTCCAGCCCAGTAAGAGCAGGGCCATCACTGCTTCACTGAACCGAGTACCTCACAAGTCATTAGGCTGCAATTTGTTCAGTTATGGGGCATTGTGTGCTACTTCACACAACACTGGAGGATTAGTCCACGGCTCCAGTGTATAGAAACACTCTGAGGAACCCAACAGAGCACTCCCAGCACAGTCTGCTTTGCCCTATAACAGAAGTTTGATGCAACACTTTCCACACAATTTGGAAATTCCTTAGTATTGCCTAGAAGGCGTGACCTCTCAATAGACCCTCACTTCAAAGCAGCAAGAAATGCCAACAGTTTAAAAGATCTAACAGTTTTAGTGGTTTTCTGTTTGCATTTTGCTTAAGTGCTGAAGTAGAGCTAAGCACTCGAACCAGCGATCTCACCTGTCTCAACCCTAATGTCTTTGTGTCCCACATTTGCTTTATATTCCAGAAGAAAGGTTGTTCACACTTCTGACAGGAATCACTTTCTAGCCATTGAGGAGCCTACAAAAGAGCAAGAGATGCAAGGAATCAGAACTATTTTTCATACAACGACCAAGGAAGTTATGTTTTAAGAACCCAAAGCAAAATTTTACTTGGAAAGACGGTCTGTCTCAGCTCTGGACATTACAACAATAGATTGCTCACACTAAACCACACAGGAGGTTTAGTAAGAAAAACCCAAACCAAGACAGTTATTTGTTACCTGCACGCCTCCTACACTTTTTAAGCCCACGGCACTATGTTATATTACTGCCTTAATAAGAAAACTAATTCAAACATCTGAGTTATTAAAACTTGCTGCAGGCATTCAAAGACTGTTGCTGTGGTTACTTAGATGATTTTTAAGGGCTAGTGGAATCCAAGTTGTAGAAACTGAGGTAGTCATCTCCTACAGGAGAGGGGAGTCCAGAAGTAAATTCTGAAGTTATTTTTTTTTCTGCTTTTGGACTGCAGTTTTAAATAACTAAGAACTCATCTGCATTATCCATCCTGCCCACAGCTCCATTAAGCATCCCTTCTCCTACCCACACATTTTTCCTGCCACAAATGGACTAGGCTAAATGAAAATAGTTAGAGCTTTCACACATTTCCACACTCTCATATTATTTCAACTGGGCATCTTTGTCAGGGATAGAAAGAAAGGCATAATATTTTCAGTACACAGGCTTGAATTAGAACGTGTATGTTCTATACAACTTTATACATCTGATGTAGAAGGCTTCCTGAAACCCAATAGAAGAAAAGGTGGAACAATTAAGAGGCTTGTCTTCTCATATCACTTGCATTCATTTTGATAGTAATAAAACAATAGGATTGTCAGTCGCACCTACATCTCACCATGAATATTTATTAATACCAGATGTCCAGTTCCTACATCTTCAACCTTGGTTGAATCCCGTTCCTTCCCCCACGCTAGTGAAAAATACTGTAAAGGGTAGCAAAAAGTCCAGTGTGGAAGATGGGAGGAGAGTAGCAGAAATGAGCTGCCTCTCCAAGTGAGAAGTTCCGTATTGCTTCTTTCAGTTACTGACAATAGCAGTTTTCGATTAATATAATTTTTGAGAGGACAATCCACTTTCTGGCTCTCTAACAGAGAACCAGGATATCTTCTTATTCTTATAATGTTAATTTCACTACCAATACTATTAGCAACATACAGCTGGATCTGCCCAAGATCAATAGTATGGCTGCTAGTGGAGTTACCATTCCTTTTACTCAAAAATGCTTGTCTTCTATTCTTATGTGCATCAGTGAATATTTGAAGATACCCTATAACATGACTCGCTATCTAATGCTTCAGAGGCAGCATGTTCACCATTCTTCAAACATTCAGGTTTTCTGCTTTTGCATTGGGCTTGATTATGTTTTTCAAATGAGTTCTGAGATATCATGACTGTTCTAAGTTAACCATTTGATTTCAATTGTATTGAAACTGTCAATTATTTAGAAGATCTCTTAATTACTGTGTGCATATCCAGAAGAGAAACAGCCATACCTTAATTTCCCAACTGTATTATAAGTCAATTCCTTGCAACTACAAAGATTCATAATACCACAGAAGTTTTGAAGAGAGATCATCATGCTGAAAATGTTAGCAGTCACCTGCAGCATTCAGAGTGTTTAGGCTGACAGCTCAACGCATGTCAGAAAACAGTTAAACATGACATTTGCATTTAAGGAAACTCAACAGGGCAAGAAAGGCTGACCCCTAAGTACTGCTTTACGGAGCAACCACAATTAATTCCTGTAATTATGGTTTAACCAACAACAGTAGCAACATACAACTTTTCAGCTCCTATGATAGATACGAACCAATGCAGAAAGAATGCGCTTGGGAGGCTCAGTTGTTGCATACTGAGATCTTTTAAAAAACATGGTCTGGGCACCAAATCTCTACATTCTGAACTGCATCTCAAAAACAGCATCTCACTTCTTTACCTGCTTTGACACCAGTTGAGAACTTACTTCAAGACTGCTGAAGCACAGGCTGTTGGTTCCTATACTGGAAAGGCTTGGCTGCTTTAGTGTTCTAGCAGGAAGGGCTGTAGCCATTCCACTGAACACGTCTCATTGAGGTAAGACTCTAAGCAGTACCAAGCCTTTCCTACACTTCTCCTGTCCTGGGAATCTACCTGCTACAATGCAGTATGGACAGCCACTAGAACAGAGTAGGTTTCAATAACATCATTCAGCCTTAGTTTCAGGTAGTATGAAGAAAATGGCCTGCAGAACTCTTTGACCTAGGGCCATGATCTTACCTCTTCTCGGCTGATATCCATGTTCCAAACAGCAATTCCCCCATCGGCTGAACAAGATACCAGCTGCCGTGTCAGCTGGATGTAACAGATAGCCTGCACCTTGTCACTGCAAACAAAGCAGATGCTATTTACCCATAGGTATTTAAACAAGGCTTAGTTTCCAAGCAAACTACGATTTACCCTTGTAAAGCTACCTAGGAAGCCAAAACTGATCTTCCAACAGTTTGCTAAGTCTACTAAGTAAAGCTATGAAGATGAGTGAACAGATGCTGTCACTTAAGCACTATTCTAACATCACGTTGCCTAGAACAGTGTTCCTACAGGCTTGACCAGAATACCAAACGTGCAGTTCCATGCTAACATTTGCAGTCTGTAAGCAATGACAGTGAGCTGAGTGTCAACTGGCTCAGAGTGTGCATGCAAATACTCTTCTGTGTTACCAAGGACAGCCAGTTATCAAAACAGACAACTGGACAAATAAAGAGAAAAATGTGTTTCCAGCTATAGCTGGAAAGCAGATCGAGTTCCACTTTTGCTAACAAACCACAGTAGGTTTGTAGCTGTAATGCAAAGAATGTATTGACCAATAAGATAGTTTAATCCTTAGCAGTCATGGCAAAATAAGTCTAAGAAATTAAACAAACGATCTCAAGAGTATTAGACTACTTTTCAAGATCTAAGTTGAATTTAAAAAAGCCATTAATTCTGCTTCTCAGAAGAACTTAATTGCCCACTCAGTATGAAGTTTGATGCTAAGTGTGATGTCAGAGAAACTACAGTGTTGTAAGTCTTCACCAGGACACAAGGTAGAAGTAACAGTAATACAACATTCTCCAGTCACTGACAGTTACATTTTTGTAAGCAGTACTCTACTATTAGTTCTTTAGCCGTAAAACTAAATCCTCAAGATGTAACAAGAGTTCTAGGGCTAAGGCTATCAATCTTGATCAAAGGTGGATGGAGGCATTTATGGAATTACACAGAAGAAGAATGCACTATACAAATACATATTTAAAAATAAACAAGATCTTTACTCCCTCTGCCTTTCTAAGTAGAATACATCTTCAGCGGCAAGCTGCCTGTCCGACTGAATTAAGGCTCTAGGTTTAAAAATGGCAGCTAGCATTGTGTCTCTGTAAAAATAGTTGATTAAATACAGACAACTAACTACCTAATCCACAGAGCAGGAGATGTGACATAGTCTTCTGAAGTCTAGAGACCCATCCCTGTAATTTAGCCAATTAGCTTATCACCTCACTGATAGAGGCAGAGAACAGGAACATACCGAGTCTTATTCTACACAGATACAGAACGTGCTTATACATGAAGTATTTAGCCCCACCCTCACAGGCAGCTCAGTGAAGTATTTACAATACAGAAGCATGCAACTTTTACATAAAGTCCAAGCAAGATGACTTAGGATTTTTACCCACCTCTATCTATAACTACTTTTATATTATAGTCTGGTTACCCACAATTCAGAAGTATCAAACATGAGCACAAAAAAAAAGATTTATCAGTAAGGCTTTTCTAGTACTGATTATCTTCCTGTCCCCTCAAAGTCTTAAGAGTTCTCCAAAAGTTATTTTCTCCATTATTCACAAAGATGCAAATATCTTGCCATGCTATTTAGTTTTCCTGGGTCTCTGTATTCATTATAGAACATGTAGGAAAAATGACACCACTACATACTGATGTCCCTGGAGCAGCAGTGTTCGCCCCTTCCTTCCACCAATATCCCACATGATAATGCTGTGATCAGAGGCACCTGAGAAGAGCAGTCGTTGAACAGGATCCCACCACAGAGAAGTAATACTTCCTAGGAAAGAACATTCTGTAGTTAGGTCTAAGGGAATCACTCCCCAACAAAATTATACTCTTCCAGGCTACTAAAGTGAAAACTAAGGTAGTCTTTTTCTACAGTAAGAGATATGGAAAGCCCAAAGGACAGCATGCAATAGCAAGATACAGCCCTGCTAGAGAGGCCAAGAACATTTGACAACAGAACAAAACATCTCCATGATGACAGCTGGATGCAAAGAATAAGCCAGAAAGTTGGAGTTACTAACTTTCTGCTCTTTGAGTTGAGGTATTTGTTAAGAGTAGGCAAACTGCTATGCAATCTTTGGAAGATAAAAAGTACTAAAACTTGAGGAGCACTAAAACTAGTGTCTGCAATACAGTAAGGTGCTTGGTCAGTTGTTGCAGGACAGCACACAGTGGTCACAGGTAAATCAACTCCCTTACATAACCATTTACAAAACAGTTGGAATAAGTAACTAAGTGACAGTTTCACTGCTGTTAACAAATCTGGCCACTACATACTAAATTACAACACTAGATTTCAGAAGGCCCAACCTGTCTGTGTACATCATTAGTCAGGAATAGAAAGAAATGAGTCACCTGACAGCAGCAGTCTTAAACTAAACCTGTATGCATGGTAATGTAAACAGAAGACTAAAGAAGTAATTTTGCCACTCATGTTGCAGGAATATTTTATTCCCTTACAGGCATCCTTCCCTTTAGAGCATCCTTCCACTGCTCAGTTGTCATCAAAAGGCTTGTCAGTTTGAAAGCAAGAGGAATCTTAGTTATGGCCCAAATCACTCGTTCCCAGCTCTCTGGATTTTTCTTGTCTCCTTTAGGGCTATACTGTTTTCACACTGACCCATTTGGGTATAGCTGTTTCCAAGAGAACAGTGATTATCCACACCATAAAAGGCAGTTTGAACATTATCTCAGCATTGCACAAAGCAGGCTGTTAAATATGGAGAATTCTGGAAGTGTGACTGTTGAAGGACAAGTTCTAAAAGTATTTAAACTGTGAGGCAAACACTGCTTGCTTATGAAGTCACAGTTAGGCAAGAGCTACAAAGGAAACAAGATGAAGTCAGACTTTTAAAGTCTGGTAAACACAGTTGCATTTAGAAAAGAAATCGATGTCACTGAAGTTTAGAATTACCAGGCCTTCAGAATATTATACAAGTACTGTAGAGGAAAAAAAAGTTACATGGGATGTGGTGTGCTTTAAAAAAAAAGGAAAAAAACCATGAAGGAGCTACTATTACACCAATTGAAGAAAAATTGGTTTCTGCCTCTCAAATTAAATCAACGTCTATACTAGATAAGCTCTTTTTTTGAGGATCACAATCACCTTGTAGAACTTTATGTATAAGTCAAAGTTGTCTGCTCTGTGGACAGCAGTGTTGTCATCAGTGCTTGGAAGCCCACCACAACTCAACAGATAGTGCCATGTCAAGATGTACTGCTTGCAGACTAACAATAAATATCTATCAAGGAGTTGCATTTTAACATAGCGCAAAAGCATAGAGAGTTAAAGAAGTCTCTAGGGCCAGAAGAATTAATTTGCTCTTAACTGAAGCAATCTGAAATTCTGCATGAAAGCAGAAGAGGAGCTTATCATTTGAAAATCTCAACTTGCCTCCCTCATTCAAAGCCAGCTTTATCATTCTACAGCTATCTGTAAATTAGAAGCCTACCCAGCTCTAACAAAGGTTACTCTGTAGCCACAGCTATTAAACAAGGCAGCCTTTTCCAGAGAGTCAGACTTATGCCCCAGTAATTCTCCCCAACCCAAATGCAAACTAGTCAGATGATTTGAACATTGCCAGTATCACATGGGAAGAGTCATTAAGTCTTGTTTATCTCTCTCAGCGTATTATTGAATTAAATGTTCTTCCATGATTTACATTCTTGCCTTACTCATTACAGCAGATGGTGGCTCCACATCGTGTCATAGACTATTTAGTTCTTCGTCTGATATAAGGACTCCAGCTACATGGGATGAGACATTTGCCTTTGACTAGACAGTTTTTATTCAAAAAGGCTCTCTAGACTTCTTGCATGTAGCATAGTTTCAGCTAAACAAAGGAAACTGAACTAGAGTCTCGTAAAGACTGATCAGAACATCACAGTCTGCATTGGGAAGAATTAAATGCTTTTTTAGAATCTAGCCTCAGGGTTGCTGAAGCTGCTTTAGGGCTTAGTATAGTACTACAAGATCTCCAGAAAAAAAAAAGTAGTAACACATTCTGGTCCTTCCTCATCAACCTAAGGAGACTAAAGTTTTTAAAGGTGGCCATCTAGTGGACAACTTGAACGCAACTCATTTTTCATCTACAACAAAAAAATCCTTGTCAGTATTCACACAGCTCACATTTCCCTTCAGCAATAATGTGTCTGCTATTTTAAGAGACAGCCATATGTACAGCTTTGAACAGCTTTTGACAACTACCCTGCACGAGTTGTTTATCCAATATCTATCTGTAAGTGTTAAATAGTCAACTGAACATCTCATTCCAATCTACAAAGAGGCACTACAACCTGGATCAAGTGTGAATTAAGAGGAAGAGTTACTTTACCTTCATGCCCTTTGAGAGTGGTGATAACCGAGCACGTATTCTGTTCAAGCTTCAGGAGTGTGATCTGTCCAGAATAATCACCAACAAACGCATGTCTAGTTTCATAATCGTATCTGAACACCAGTCAAGGAGCAGCCTCATTTGCTCGTAACAGTATTTTATGGGACTGTAACAGATAGCACAGCTGTCAGCTACACAGTCTAAAACCGGAACAGAACATTTTAAGTTATCAGATAAATATTTACACAGCTACTTCTAAAGGGATTGGAGACTGCAGCATTATAGTTAACTCTTTTTCATTCCTCTCTTCTCTTACCATTCCCCACATCTGCAAGTAAGACACTACGGAAAGAAGCAAGAGCTCTTTTAGAAAGCCACCGGAGAAGCCATGAGATAATCCATCCCCTAGTTTAAGGCAAGCCAAGGAGCTTTAGACTTTTCTGGAAGATATTTATGGAACACACTCATGATCCTCTACAAGACATGCCAGAACTCAAGCTACCTGTTGCAGTGCAAAGCTACCATTACAAGCACCTCACTGGACGTTGGGTGGCATTCAGTCTTACCCAGTATCTGCTCCTATAAACTCTTAGTTTTCTAGCATGATATTCTAGTTGATACCCCCAGGATAGGATAACTGAGATAACAAGGGTGTTGACCCTCCATAGCTAGTTTATCTTACAGTGGAAGCATACTCCCTATGTTCTAGCTTCTGAGAAGGTGAGACCATCACATTTCTTGTTCTGTTTGCTCTTTCCAGGTTACCAATAGAGGTCCCTGAGCACTGTATCGAAGAACGAACAGTGGTTCAGAAAGAGTTCTGTCATTTAATGCCGGCATAAAAGCCATAGCACTTCATAGCATGGGATCTATTAGCAAGGTGGTGTGTTTGGCAAAAGCATTATACACTACAACAATCTTCTGATACTCAGTTTTTGTCACTCTGTAACTATTGTCTCCAGAAACTAAAGCATAGCAACCCGGATGGGACCAGATCATTTATCATCTTTAGAAGGCTTTTTGTTATTCAGGGTATAAGCAAGAGCTACGAAAACCCCACAGAGATGATAGTGCATAAGCCAAGAGTTGCTTCAACTCACCTGTCCTCCTGGAGCAACACAAAAGCACAGGCAGCAGCTAGCAAAGTAGCCTGTTCTATGCAACAGAAAAGACTAAATTTAAAAAGTCATTGTACCAAAAATTTTACTCCCATAAGTGAAAAAGCAGAGGTTTTGCCATCTGATGACATTCTGAAATCTCTTAAGCCTTCAAAATCTTGAGATAAACAATTTGCTTTCAACAAGTCCACTAAGTCCCTGAACACGTGATCCTATCTTCATCTTGGAAGCGCAGACTAGCATTATCCCCACTAATCCAGTAAAGAACAGGCACTCTGCTGTGTTTTTCAGAAGCTTACACGTAGGATCATCAACAAACAACTCCTAAGGGATCTCCTGATAGGGAGGACCAAGCACCTCGTATACACGCCAGAAAGCTAGCTCTTCCAAACCAAGGCAGGATCAATTACGCTGCATTTTCAAATGCCAAGATCTTCAGTGGAAATTTATTTTTGTGTTGATAGAAAAGGTCATATTCTTTTCTCCATTTTCATAATAAACTGTTTCATTATTTGCAATAGTATTAGATATATAACCCATTGAATTCAAATAGGGTGAAGCATCCAGCTGCTCTGTGAGCTAGTCTCCTAACACACTCGCTCCCCAGAATTAACCCAGTTCTGTGCTGCACTCAGCTGAGGCGAGCTGTACATAGAATATTTAGTGGGACACAAAGCCCCTGAACTCTAAAACAAGGACAGCAAAAAAGAGCAACAGTACAACAATACCAACCTGCCAGCTCTTCAGACAGCAAGGCAGTGTCTGCACAGGCAGAAGACCTCAGAAGACCAGACATGCTGCTGATATCTGAGCAGTTACCTTGGTGAGTTTCTTAGCACTACACGGGCATCTAGCAATTCTAGAGAGGTCTTTATTTTTTTCAAGAGATGCAGTTGACCTCTTTCAGCTTTCAAATCATGCCACTTCTACAACATTACTACCATTAATTCTCATACACCAACCAGGTCCTCCAGTTACTGTCGGGCCACATAACTGCCACGATTAGACAAAGACAAAAAAAAAATCAAAGCAGTCCAAATGGTTTTCATGATATTTTGTGCTCTAGGAGGACTCAAATGCACACTGGCCTCTGTTGAACAAAGTGACTTGCCTAGGAAGTACACAGGCCAGGCAGATATAGTTAGGAGTCACTTAGACAAACATCTCAAAATCAGGACCTAGTACACACAGCAGTTTCTGGAACTCAGGGTCACAAAACTTTCTATCTCATAACAGCTTACAGAAGTAAAGGTATTAAACATCTAATCAGAATAAGAGTTTACAGACTTCCCAGAGATTTCACTCTAGCTTTTTACATGAAAAGGAGGGAACAAATTATACTAAAGAAATAAAAGTACTCCTGTAGTTTCAGGTTAGCAATAATTTTTCAAAGGATACTGCAGACATGAAGCCCAAGAGGTGAAGTAATGTCTCCCCAGCATACTCCCACTCCTGGTGCACATCCAGCTGATACACTTGTCATGGCCAGTGCTGATAACCCACTCTGATGTCAGGCAGAAAGTAATAGCAGACACTCGATTCTGATGAGCTACGGGAAGAAAAAGATTCTGGCTACTTTTTCCTAAAAATAAAAGTTATGTGTTCTTCTGTTCCAATTCAGAGAGACATAGATTGAAGATGATATCTAAGCAATGCCCCAGGGAGATTTTTTAACATCATGTTATACTTATCTCTAGGCTGCACTAAAAGGTTAGCATTGGTCTCTTTGGTATTTGCCTTCTGAATAGCTTAACTGAACCAACCATGTCAGTCAGCTTATTTAAGCCTTACTCCCACAGAGAGAGAAGCTGAGTTCAGCCCAGATACCCAAGATGCTTGGTTAAGAAGCAGGCAAACCCTCAGCTTCCTCTAGTTAGGCAAGGACTTCTGGGGACAACATAATGCTTCTAAAAACCTTAACTGCTTTCTTTAAGTCGCTCTTTTCCTGACTTCAGGGGAGCTACGTTCAGAATCATGCTTTTAAGCATCTGGAAGTGTATCTAGGCCAGTATTCAAACTGCTCCCAGAGACAGCAACCAAATCTCACCCAGATTTGTTTAGAATGGCTGCCACCAAGCAGGACTTACATCAGCATTAGAAAGAAGCCTCTTCCCCCCCAGGATGCCAGTACTTTCCTTGACTGAGTTGTCAAGTCATCTTCCTTAGGATAAAGGGTAGGTTCTGTTGCTTTAAGAACAAGGTATTTTCTCCTTAGCAGGAGCATTGCTACTATTGGTGTCAGGGAGTCATAAGACAAACCACACTGTGCTTCACTACATAATCCGCGATCTTTAAGTCTCCTTCAGGCCTTTCACATTAATACTCCAATTTTCATCAGCAATCAAGTTTTTTATTTCTTTTAAAGATGTGCAGACAAATGCTGAAATTAGCATCTCCATAAATCTTAGAACAATCCCTATTCCCTATGTACCAGAAAAATAAGACTTTTCTCATGCCTATTGTTCTCTTACGATGAGAGAGAAGGTAAAGATTCTTATCTTCAGCTAGAAGAAATTAATCCCAATGATTACAGAAAATGAGGATGGAAATTGCAAATACCAAAATGCACTTTTAGAAAGCTTTTACCCTAACATTTATGCAGTATAACTACTCCACTTGAAGAGCAAAACCTGAACTCACTAGTTCTGGCTAATTACACTTAGAGCCTAGTGATGCACTGAACTTAATGACAATGACTGCAACTCAGACTCAGCTGACTCAGGATTACTCAATAAAAGAACACTTGTCTTAAAGCAATTACCCCAACTAAGCGACAACGAGAATGTCAGTGAGATTTTCAAAGCATATATGGACTTACTTAATCTGTGACGATGTCCAGTTTCCCAAGCATTTTAAATGCCTCCCCTTCAAACAAATGTTAGTGTAGACACTGGTTAACAGTTTACCTGGATAGGTCTTCACAAAGTTCATCTTATTGAAGTCCTCTGAAATATGAAACTCCTAAAAGCAAAGCAGAACTGTTAGAAAAGATGCCACAGTGACATCAACAACATTGATACCCAAAAAAGAGCAGTAACCTCACAGGCCCAAATCTACACAGCAGCAACAGATCTCACTAAAAACTAGCAGTTTCGTAGGCTGAAGCAGAGCACAATGAGACACCAATGGTAAATTAAGGTTATTAGTGAACTACATTTTCAACAGGGAGCATCCTTTCAGAACCAAGTTTGCTGAACAGAGATTCTAGGAAGAGATACAATCTCATTTGTCTCCAGTAGGAAGAAATAAAACTGTATCTTGAAGAATTTAGGATTTAATTATCCGAGACTCCATAAGGGACAGATTTAAGCGAGAGTATTCTCTATTTGATCCATTAGGCTTACTGAAATTTCAAGTCTATCTTAACAGTTTCAAGCAGTTACTGCCTGAATCACTATTGTATGTAGTTCTGTGTAAGCTATTCACAGTAGTTATCAGTAGAATCGCTATTTATGACACTCATGCAGTAACCTGATTCCTCATAGGACAATTATTATTTTGACCTTATCTTCATAGAGAAAGGAAACCATTAAAGCATCTGAGAGTCACAAGATTCCCCCTCCTTTGCAAAGAAAAGAAGGGAAGAATACAGACCCACTTTCTGTTCTGCCATATGCACCCACTCTCCAGGAGTGGGAAAGCTATTTCAGCAAGAGTATAGAAAGACAGCAGGAAGACCTCCCAGAAAGAAAACAACGCTTTCTCTTGTAATTTTAGAATTAGTGTTTTAATTTGCACACCATAAAAAGATCTACAAGAAGAAAATCCAGAGACGCATGCATGGCAAGATACAGGCAGATGCATACTTCTTGTCAGCTATAAGCTAGCTGCAGTTCACAGCCCCTCTTAGCGCACCACCATGCCACTCTGCCCAGCTTAATGTACTCCTCAAAATGACTCCTTGAGGAAGTGTAATGTTTTGGGTCCACTGCTACACTAATGACTCAAGGACTTCTTCAGGCTAGCTGGCTTGCATCTAGCTAAAAGAACCCTTGTTTATTTGCAGTCCTCCCATGTACATCTCAGGTGAACTGATAAGAAATTAAACCATTTAGTAGTAGCTGCATTCCAAAAAGAAGGGAAAGAAAACAAATTAGCAGCTGCCAGCAACACCTGGTGCTCACAATCAACCTAGGAATTCCACTCTGGATTCTGAAGAAAAGTCACAGCAACTTACCATGATAGCTCCATTATCCTGGCCTACAAATATCCGTCTGCTGTCATGATGATAAGCCATGGCTGAACATGGCGCTGTCAAAAAATGCAAGAACATTCCAGTTATTTCTATATAGAGGTACTAGGACACACGATTTATTAAAATCACTTCTTTCACTCAGGACAAAATTTGTTTTAGATCAAGCAGGTTGACAGAAATTAGTCTGCATTGATAATATCCCTTCGTAAGACAGTTAAAATCCCACTGTGTAGCTGAGGAAACTACAGTAACTCAGATATACTGCTAGAAATCACATGCAAACATGATCTCCTGCCACGCAGTGCACCTTACGAACTTCAGCCCATTAAAATTAACTCAAATGGAGCCATGAGTTGCATACAAGAACGATATTCTGTTCTGTACATTTGAGGACTGTACCATTAGAGAGAGTGAAGTGCTGGACCAAAACATGTAATTGTATGTCAGCTTCATATAGAATCACATCTCAACATCTGCATCTTCAAGGAGATTCGTTTTTGAGATAACGTACCACCTCCTTAGCAAAAAGCCTCTACAGACCTATTTCCCTGTTTGAAATTAAGAGCTAAAAATAGATGTGAAAAGTAATGACAACAAAATTCCAATAAAGTGTCCTACCAAAAATTTTGCAAAAAACTTTCACTGAATAATGTCCTTGTTAAACCTGCAATTTACAAGGATGAGAAGGATACAGTATTCTAAACTAATATTTTCTTCTCCAAGACCCCAAAAAAGCCTTGAAGGTGGTTTTAGAAATCTAAAGTCAGACAGGACAGTCTGGAATATTACAGTGGTCATACTGCATAAGGACAAGTCCATCCCTTGGAACTACCTACAGGTGCACTTTATTTTGCATAAACCTTTTCAGAGCACAATCTGAATAGTCTATTCAGAAACTGATAAATGGAGCAACTGCTGTAATTTAGACCAAATACTACTAGTACAAAAAAGTTACAGTTGGTGTTTCTAATCTAGAGTTTATTCTAGGTCCAATTCTTCAGCCTTTATTTAACATTTGTACACAGATTACTTCAGGAATTGTCATTCTAAAGATTACCTTTTGTTTGCATGACATTTCATTTTGTCATTGTATACCCTCTTTTTAGATGTGGTATGTGTCTAGGCAGCAACTTAAGTTGCTTTCTTAATCATCTAAATGCATAAAAATATTAAGATGACACTTTGGAAAGCAGAGAATATTCTTACATCTGAACTTTCAGCTGGTGGTCTGACAGGCTCGCTTATTCAGCACATGAGTTGTTTGCCAGCTTTGGAGACCTCTCCAGCTGCATATCCACAGAGTGATTTAACTGGTGAAGGATGTGGTTCTGGCAGAATGCTGCCTTAGATCTCACCAGCTAGCTTCAAACTCAAATCTGACCCAGAGTTGCTGCAGTTCCCAAATTCCAGATCATCAAGTGAATCCAGCACTTGGGGAAATGGGAAGCAGGTATTCCCACACACAGCACATGTACAAAACCCATGCTATGCTTCGTAATCACTTACCATCTCCATCACTGTACTTACATGACATGGTGTGATAGATGCTGGGCCAGTATTGTCCACTGTCTCGCTTCAGCCATACCCGTATTGTTCTATGTTGCAGGAAGAGCATGAAGAAGGTAGTGGTAAGTGCGTGCATGAGCCCTTGCATCTGAACCAGTTCGTTACCAATCTATCAACTCCAACCCTCTTAGCTTTCATGCTTCTCAAATGCAACAGAGGAACAACATAATAGAAATAATAATACTCCAATAGTACACTATCATAACAAGAACAGTAGTACTAAGAATAGCCACCCTTGGATTCTGAAGAGTTTTCTTCAAAACTATTTATATATTGAGTTTCAGTAAGTATGAAATGGAAATACTACTGCAGATCACCTCAGAAATTGCTACATATTGCATCCCTTTAATTCCTTCCCCTTGGCTCTGGCTGATGTAAGCCAAATTCAAGTTGTAGGAACTTTCAGCTTCAGTAGAGCAAGCCACAGTTTGTTTTATAGCAGATTAAGTGTTTGATATATTTAAAAAAACTCACAAATCACTCTATTTTGGAAGTCTGAATTCTTGAATTTTTACAGCTTCTTTGTGCAACTCATCCTTCAGTAAGCCAGACGCTGAGTATTACTAACAGAAGCACCTCATCCTCCAGACCAGCACACTACAGACACCTCCAATCCCCAAATACTGATGTATAGATCCATAGAGGACATCATACCTAGTTCAGTATTGTTTCCTCTACTCCCTCATGTATAAATGTGAAGGACAAACAATGTTAGTACCACTGTTCCCCAGCTTAAGTAAGAACATGATTGATCAGCCAGTCAAATGGGAATTGAAAGAGGTTGACAAAACAATCTGGATAGCATGCTACGGTTCTTTAGAAAACTGTTTTTATTTTTAACCTTTCAGAATCAGGCCTTGGAAAGAAAGGAAATAAACGATCTTAAGAACATTTACATTGCTCTCATGACTGTCAAATCCTGGGAGAGGGATGTAAGTGAATCAGCAAGGAAGTGGAAAGTTATTGTCAATTAAAAACATTCCTGCAATAGGCACATTTGAAGGCAATCTACATCAAGAAGTTGAAAGCATGCAAGTAGAGAGTCTTATGGTTATTTTAAAACTACATGAAATTTCCTCTCCAAGCCATTGTTTACCTTCTTGTTATTGTTTAACTCCAACTTCCTCATTCCTAAATGGAAATTTAAGTGATCTGTAAAAATGTGTACCTGGAAAAACTGTCAAGAGACTTCATTGAGATGAGTTGTTCTATTTACTTTTGGTTAAAAAAACCCAAAACCTTATATTTAAGAATTTTTAGAAATAAACCAGGAGACAGACTTGCTAAATATCATACAGGATTGCCAGTAACAGTTTAACAAAGAGCACAGAAGGGTACTGGTATCTTGCATCAGGACTAGAGCTCTTCAGGGAGAAGATATAAAGGTAGCATTATTCTAATTTGGTAATATATTTAAGGGCTTTTCTTTAAAACGCCACTCAAAAAGAAAGCAACCAACGCCCACCCTTCATGTACTACTATTCTTCTCTAAAACTTGAAATCAGTACAGCCAAGTACACACTGTCTCAAAACAATGATTTTCAGCTTTTGATTCAAGTCACTTTTCCACCAATTCAGTGACAAATGTACATTACTCTATTCCATTAAATATTTTGCATTAAGACTCTCTTTTCAAAGCTACCACTTCCTCTTTACAAAAATCCACACTCTGCCTCATGGCCAGAAAGTTAATGCTTCAGGAGAGCAGGTGCTATTTCTTAGTAACAGGAGAAAAGTAAAAAGCCCAATACTTCCCAGTATGGTGCAAATGTCAGCAGTAACACGGGTTACCACCTAGGCATTTTATCAGCTCTTTAATCTGCTTTTTAGAGCAGCTCTATCATAATCTTCTGAGCACTCAGACGGTAGCTTCTACCTTTACTAATTCAAATCTTTCACTTCTAGCCAAAATCATGTAATTATTTTTGATATAAAAAGACCAGGAGCTGTCGTAGCGATTAAGATCATGCATTGTTGATTTTCACAAAGCAGACTTTGCTTCTTCCCAGTATTCTGGGTGATTATACTAAACTAGGGATTAATATAAAGGAAGCAAGGATTTGCGTTTTCCAAGCAAGTAATTTTCTGGAAGTATAACTCATGCACCAATCAACACCACAGTGCCTGACTACTATTGAGAGCCTAGGCAAATAGCTGCACGAGTTAGCAAAATTAACTTCCAAAAGCTTCTTATTTTGGCTAAGCAAGATTTAGACTTCTCTAGCCTCACGCTTGCAAAGATAAGCTGTCAGACAGCTTTATATCTAATTATACAAAGCTCTGACTGAGCAAAATTTGAAGAGATTGTTTCACAGTGGTCAGCAAATAAACTATTCCAAAAATCCCACTTCTTGGTTCTGTCTCCTACAGACCTGTTTGTAGTGGATCTCCTTTTGTTAGGACAAATTAATTTGGGAATAACAGTTCTATCTTAAAAGACTACAATCCTCCAATAATGATACTTCCAGTCTCCTCCCATCAAACTGTTTCATTATGAGAACCACCATATCAACCCTACAGTCCTTAGCACTCTTCTCAAAACTTGCTTTTTATTTAATGAAGAGGTCTGTACTCAGTACCTGAGAAGAGCTGGCTCCCACTTACTTTTCTTTAAGCATTCCCTGATAAGGGCCTAGACACAGGTTCGCTTGACAGTCTCAGTTCAGTAAGGAAGTAAAAATGTTAAAACTCCTACAGGAGCACTCAGAGATAGACACAGTTTAAATTACAGTAGACTCGGGTAACTGAGAGTGGCAGGAGGAAGTAAAATAACATTTAGAAAGTCCTCCAAACTTTCCTGACATCAAGTATTGAACCAGAAGCTGCTTTCAGGTGGAAAGCATGCACATTTATAGAAGAGTAACTCAAAGGGTTAAAACACACACAAGCCATCTTTAAGCAACACGGAGCAGGGCCTTAACAGCTTGTAAGAATTTCCTCAATTTTCATTTGCTTTACAGAGTGAGCAAACACTCAATAGTGCTGGAGAAAAAAAAAGGGGGGGGGGTTGAGAGGACAGAAAAGCCTTCAGCGTTCTAACAAAATTTGTGCCCATGCCACATAAGGTGTTCCCTAAAAGCCAAACGCATGTGTGTCAGGGAGAAAAAACAGGTAAACCCAAACTTGTTACACTACAAGTACCGCTGCAAGTACTACACTACTTCACTAGCCCTGATCCAAGCACTGCATCTTCAAATCACTAACAATTGCTTTCCTATCTGAGATCAATCACTGAAAGCTGTTTTCCAAGCAAGAACAGAAGACTGCATTTCTCTGGTAGTCAAAATAAATCAGAATATTTAGACTGCTATTGAGCACGTTCCCAAAACAGTATTAGGAATCTGGTTTAATCACAATGTAATGCAAGCTCAAGGACACAGCTTGCTGTTGATGCTTTTCACCGAATTTCTGCTCACTAAAACATTAGTTTTGACAAATACTTAAGTTACATAACTGAAAGAAAACAAATACCACAATCTAAGCAGCAGTTCCAATGCAATAACAGTGGCTGACGGTCACAGAACACCAGCCCTTAGATGTGCCACTGATTTAAGGATCCTGTTAGCCTGTGGTAAATCTACCACCATCTCTCATTCAGGGTCTTGTACACTAGACCATCATCCCTCAGCATCCCCAACTACAGCTGGGAAACACTTCCCTCAGTTATTTGTCTGCTGAGAACTAGGATAAAAAGGCTAAGCCCAGAGATTTGACTGTATCAGAGATCTGCCCAGCCCACGCTGGCCTATCTCAGCCCTGAGGAAACATTAGCCAGCCTGGAGCAGATGGATCTGACTCACAGCTGGTACTGGAGACAGCTGCCCAGCCTGAGGGACACACTGCAGTAATTCCAAACACTGTCTTGGAGCCAGGGTCAGGCAAGATGCCCACAGGGTCACAAAGAGAGTTATCCTTTCTAGGTAACTTCTGAGAAAGCTTCAGAGATGGCAACTATCCTGTCAAAAATCTAGATTAGGAAAATCAACTGATTAACTTCTGCAGGAATTCTTGCTTCCTTTTTTTGGCTTCAAACTTTAAAAGAGCAGCTATACTTTTGTTGGATGCCACATATCCACTGTGGCACCTTTTGTACCCTCAAAAAAAAAAACATTCCTGGAGAAAGTCTGTGAACCACTGTTTTTCTCACTCCTTAACTTGTAAACACATTCCTCCGACTGGTTATTATGAAATACCTGACAGCTTTAGCTGTATTAAGATTTAATCAAAAATACTTTGGCCCTCCTCTTTCAGTATATTGCTCAAAGGGGTTGTACACAGCAGCTCTTTCACTTGTACTCCATACTTTGCTTGCTGCTAGCAGCAGAATCAGCCCTGCAGTATTAACACCTACAAACATTTTTTAGTGAACAAACAGGAGAGCAAGAAGTTTGTTAACACGTTAAACTGTAGTTATTGGATATGTGAGTGTGAAGGCTTTGATCTAATGTGGGAGGTATCCCAGATCCAGCATGTACTACAGAAAGTCATTTCTACAGGAAAAGAAGACACTAACCAGGACCATCTTTCAATCAAAGCTAGAAAGCATACGTAGCACATTCAAGTGTCACTGCTCGCAGCAAGCCAGGTACAATTACTGCCACAGCTCAACAAGAAGCAGTACATGCTACTGCTTTAATGGGTCAAGATTTAAATTCTGCAGCTTTTACAAAGGCCTTACAACAGCAAAGGAAGCCGTTTACCTCTTTACCAGGCAGGAAACTGTATTTTAAACTCTAGAAGTCCAACTAATTTGCAAAATCAAGCTCTGAAGAGGCAGGTGTGGAGTCACAAAACTTAAATACCCACCCTTTAGAGCACACATTTCACAGTGTGATCTCTGGCAGTATAAGAACATGAAAATATTTAATATGTCAATATCTAATTGTAAAGTTTGAGAAGCACATAAACTTTTTATCCTCTGATCTCTAACGTTGTGCTAAATGCTTCCAGCACTCCTAAACTCCAGCATTCCAGAAGATTGGGAAAGATGACTGGGATATCTACCACATGCTAGAAGTAGTGGTAAAAGCCTAACGAACATTAATGCACTTAAAAGCACTTCTCTGATAGTCTGTTACAACAGGTAACCAATCTGATGGCTGAAAACAATATTTTTGAGGAACAGAAGTCTGACTACAAGTGCTTCTGAAAAATATTTTCAAGTAGACTTTAAACAACATAAGGAAATATTTGGCATCAGTTACCCCAAACTTATAGCATTTGTACTTCAGGGTTTTAGATTTCAGCGATGAGTTTTTAATCCAGCCCTGACAGCTCATCTAAGAATGAAGTGGGCTAATCTGCAGGGAAATAAACCAAGGGAGCATGCAATTAGCCACTTTAAAGAACTATTTATCAAGTCTTCCTTTTCCAAATTCAACTACTTCTACTGCCTGTTTTCTAAAGAGTTCAGCTGGCACTTGAAAACAATTCTTAGCATGCCAATGAAAAATAAATTCTTGACACCCCCCCACAGAACGTGAAGATAGCCTTGCACTTTCTGATCTCTCAGAAGTGCTGGTAATGAACTTCAACAAGCATGACTATAGCTTTACACTTTTAGTGTCAGATTTACATTGCCAGGTCACTGAAAAGTATGACAAATTTGACAATGTTTCTATGTGATCTGCACAAAAGCACCATGACACAGCCCATACAAGTAGTGTTGCTTTAATGTCAGCTAATTAAAAATGACAATATCTGGTAAACTTAACTTAAACCAGGACAACTTTACATCCTTTGCACTTGATCTGTTTCTTTCCCACCCAGATCCTGAATGCCTTGGCTAACACCGAGCTTATAAAGTCAGCATGTGTTGTTGCTAGCCGGTCTGTTTGCTCTTTTTGACCTAATAATAAACGCTAAATAAAATAGTTCCCCCAATTCAGATAACATCATGGTTCTGCTGACTTTCAGCACTCACGATGTACTGTTTCTCACAAAGTGAGGTTTTTCAAATGAGAATTCCTTCAAAAACTGACACAAAATCAGTTTTATAAGTTTAAATATTACAACAGTAAAATTACCCTGCTCCCTCTCAAAGAAGCACTTTCATGATTCAATATGCTCCTTTCAAACACTGCCACAGCTTCTGGACAGGGGCTCTTAGGCAATATCTCCCACCCCTCTTCACATTTAAAAGTCACTTTCTACGTAGCACAGGGGAAATTTGTCACTACAGTGCAGACCCCTCTCCTCTTTCTTTGCCAGCGACCCTCTGCGCTACCTGCTTCATTTCCACTTTCCCTTGGTCTGAAAAAATGCTTCATGACGTTATCAGCTTTTGTGATAAGTGTTTCACATGCTGCGTGAGCCAGGTTCAAGGATCAGGACCAGACCCTGAACACATTTTCCTCTCCAGCCAGAAACCCTTGTCTGCAGCAGCCCAACACCACCACTTCTTCCTCAGATCTGCCAACTCACTCCCTGAACTGCTTCAGCCAGAAAGAAGCAAATTTGAGACCAAAGCTATTGGAATGGGCTTGTTTCCACGGAAGCAGCTCGGGGAGCTCCAGGGGGTAGACAGGGAAAGCAGTACCATCCCTGCGGGCAATCACAGAATGGTTTGGGTTGGAAGGGACCTTAAAGCCCATACAGGATCCAGCCGCTGGATCAGGTGGCTCGGGGATGGGGCTATCCAGCCAGCACAGCTGAAGGTAGAGGAAAACACGTTCCCACATCTCTGGTTCTACTCCCAACCTGTGCAGAGCCCTTTTGCACACACAAGCTAAGGTGTACTTGCCCTGGTCTGCTTCCAGAGGTTCGGATGCGGTCAGGAAGCCATGCCCATGCCGCCTGCTTCCAGTGGCTGACATGCGGTTGTTTCCTGCCTCCCCCCAGCCGCAGCTGCGGCTCCAGGCACGGCCCTGCCTGCATCCCAGAACCCGATCCCCACCCCGGCCGGTCGCCGCCCCCCCCCCCGCTCAGCGCGGAGCGACCCCGAGAGGCGCCGCTGTACCTGTCCTCGCTGGCCGTGATGACGCCGTCCTCCTTGGGGATGAGGAGCGCGGCGCTCACCACGTCCTGGTGCCCCTCGACCTTGCTGAGAAGCACGGGCCGGCTGCTCTGCGGCCGGGAGTGGATCTCCGCCGCCATCTTGGCGCGGCCCGGCGCCGTAACGCTGCGAGTAGCGGCGCGCGCAGCGCCCGCCGGCACCGCCCGAGCGCGGCCTGTGGCGGCCCCGCCCCGCCCCGAGTAGCGGCGCGCGCCGCACAGCGGCCGTATGGTCTGGAATAGGAGCGCCACTGCTAGCGAGTTACCGAATGGGTTGGGTTGGGAGGGACTCAAAAGCCCATCCAGTTCCAAACCCCTGCCATGGGAAGACCCATCTCCCACCAGACCAGGTTGCTCGAGGCCCCATCCAACCTGGTCTTGAACACCTCCAGGCAGGGGTCATCTGCTGTGGGCAACCTGTGCCAGGGACTCACTATCCTCACCGTAAATAATTTCTTCCTAATGTCTAATCTAAATCCCCTCCCTTCCAATTCAAAGCCATTCCCCCGTGTCCTGTTACTACAGGGCCTTGTAAAAAGTCCCTCCCAGCTTTTCTGCAGCCACTTCAGGTACTGGAAGGTTGCTCTAAGGGTCTCCCCAGAGCCTCCTTTTCTCCAGATTGAAGAACCCCAGGTCCCTCAGCCGATCCTCATCAACCCTGGGCTCCAGCCCCTTCACCAGTTTCATCACTCCAGCTCCTAAATGTCCTTCTTGTAGTGAGAGTCCCAAAACACAAGATTCGAGGTGCAGCCAATGCTGAGTACAGGGGCACAACCGCTTCTTATAGAAGCCAGGATACTGTTGGCCTTCTTGGCCACCTAAGCACACTTCAAGCTCACCATCAGCTGGCTGTCAAACAATACCCCCAAGTGCTTTTCCAGCCACATTTCCCCAAGCCTGGGACGCTGTTGTTCTGACCGAAGTGCAGGACCTGACACTTGGCATTGTTGAACCTCAAGAAGGTGGTCTTGGTCTCAAACATCTATTCTTGTGGCTTGGGCTGTGGGTCTGGCTGTGCTCTTGTGCATGCAAACCACAGAGCTCTGCTCAGAAAAAGTGCTGCTGTTAAATGCAGTCATTCCTGTTATCCTGGGGGGCTAAGGAGCCCACTGCTCACTGTCCTGGCTGGCCCAGGGACGCAGTCAGGCAGCAAAGGAAAGAATATTCCCCTCTGGAGTAACTAATAGAGGAATATGGACTGACGAAGGATGTGCAGTCACAGAAAATATATTAACCCATTTCTTTGCCTTTTAAACCAGAAGCAGCTGTAAGCCTTTATCCTGTAAGTTCCTGAGCAGGTAGATTGTGCTGATTATAGTCTTTGTGTCCAGTGCATGTAAATACAGTCTACATACTTGGTTAATCAACAGCAGAATTTCTCCCCTCAGTGCTGACTGCTGAGCACAACCAATGCCACAGCCATGAACCCTGTCTTGAAACAGAGCTCCTGAATGTCAGGACCAACCTGGGGCTGGTGGAGAGGCTAGTGGGGCTGGTCAGGAGCCTTCTCTGTAAGTAGAGATGCAGTTGTAATCCCACCTCTAGCAAATATGTAAATATTTGAAAAACAGTGTGCCTGGATATAACCAACACACACAAATTCTAGCTGTGAGCTGGGGGAACGCATTTCTGCTCAGGAGGTCCCAGACAGAACTGCCCAAAGACATGATCTACAAGACAATGTGAGGACAAACTTCCTGCAGCACGGTGGGGAGCAAGCCATTTGATAAGCCATCCCAGGCATCATCCCATGCTGCAACTCAGAAGGCTGAACCAGGCCCCCCTAGGCTCCTGGAGGAGGGCAGCAGACAGCAATTCTCTTTCCCCTGCTCTGCTCCAAGAAAGGAATTTTATCTGCCTTACTGGGTTTCCCAGCTATTTCCTAGACAGCAAAGGAAACAGACTCGTGAAGACTGGGTCCAACTTGAAGTTTTTGAAATATTTCTGGTTAAATACACTTTGCTTTGCTTTGTTTCCAGATTTTCCCTGTTTCCTAATCTTTCCTCTGTAATCCAGAGTCACCTTTTTCTACCCTTTTTATCTCCTGAATCCTGCCCACTCCCCACTCATTCAGCTCAGGCCTGTGTCACAGTGCTTTTCTTTCTCTGGTATTCCTCTTTTGGTTCAGTTCCTAAACTTATAACCTGCTTTTCCTCTCCATTTCTTATCTTTCCACAGCCTACTTTTTCCATCACCACCACAATGAAACCAAGCAGCAAGTCAATCCAGCCCTGCACAACCTCCCATCTTCCATGAGGAGACCTCATCTCTGTCACAATTCTGAAGAGGCTCAGCTATAAGATTAAGTAGCAAGGTTACAGTCCCTGTAACAAGGGACTGACTGCGTTCACCTCACCCAGGCTTTGCAGTAAGATGTCACAGGAGGACTTGTGGAGGAAATAGGTCTTTCCAAAAGGTAACTCTGTGCAGAGCTACCCCAAGAACCGAGCCCAGAGCCTCAGAGGGATGCAGATACCTGAATCCCCCTTGAATCTAGCAGAGTTAAACATCTGTCTCCTTTCAAGGTTCACAGTCTCCACATCAACAGACCTTACACTTGCTGTACCCTACAGGGAACTTTAGGGTTTCTTCTGCTGCTTTAAAGCTCAATACTTGCTCCAGAGCTGAGGCTCAGCAGACAGCAGAGTTACTCACTCAGCCCACTGCACTCATTTACCAGTTCTTTGTACCAGGATTACCTTTACCTGAATCTCCACAGGTAAATTTAATAGTTTGTTGGGTAATGTGCTGGTCTGTAATGCCACAGAATCTGGTCTGAATCCGGTTTGGAATGGGAGACCTGTTGCATTGCAGGCTGACTTGGTCACTGAAGATAAGAATATTTCTCCAGGTCCGGTCTAACACATTGACCCAGTACAGAAAAAAGGCAATGACCATATAAGTTAAATGTATGGCACAGCTTGATCTAAAATCCTTCAAATATAATATTTCAGCTTCTGACCATGTTTGCTGTGGAAGGTTTCCCAGTGCTTGCCAACAGCAGCACAATGCTTAGCCCAGTGGGCATAGCTATGATCAGAACTAATGATTCTCTCATAATCCAAACAGCCACCAAAAGGCACCTTGTTGCCCAATACTCTTTTCCATTTTTTTGCACAGTCTCATACATATTTATGCCTCTGCATTTTAAACCTGACTTACTTGTCTCATGCCAATTGTTGGAAGTGAGATTCTGGCTCTCTGCCAAAAGGAAAGGGATGGCAGTGCTCTCCCCCTACAGAGACTTCACCGCAGGGACTCTGTATGAATGTGCAGTTATAGGATGGCATATCTACAAGAAAATGTTTTCCAGAACAGCTATCTGAAGAATTTATTTGATGACTAGTGGTTATAAACTTTTTCAAGTCTTCCTTTTTTAAATCTTTCTTTCTTATTACGTAAGACGTTTCCTCTGGCCTCATCGTCTCGTGTTCATCATCCTGCTGACCTTGACTTGGGATTGTACTGGAATGCATTTTGGCTCAGTGGTACGTTCTTACAACAGCTCTTCCATCTCCCTCTGAGTCCTTTGCAGGAGCAGGGAATGTGAAAATACCTTGTTTTCTGCCTCCAGAATCACAGCCTTGCTAAACCCTTCCTTCTGCCTTTCTCCAACTTGCCTCCTATTGCCCCCCATGCAGTCACAAAATACAGCACCATCATTTCTCTTCTGCCTATTGTGCTCCCACAAATCACTCATCCCATAGCATGTCAAGATGCTCGGTTTGGTTCTATGGCATATTATTCCAGGTAAATAAGACCATAGCCAAGTGGCACCTTCCTGAAGCAGCAAGATTCCCATTTCTATTCACAACACTTGGAAAGGTGCTGTGCAGACCTTTTTCTTAGGCTAGATCATGTCAGCTCTTCTCCCATAGCAGAAATCCATCAAAAACAGTGCTTTTGTCAAGAAAAGCCATTCCCTGAACAGACTGCATTTGTATTACTCCTTACCTGTGTGGGGCCTTGCTTCTCCTGGTTCTGTCTCTCTCCAGAGGAACACAGCACAGGAGATTTCATCTGCTTTGCCATTAGCAGAGGCACTCATTACGCAGGAAATACTTTGCCAGCAGATCCTCTGTTTCAGCCTCCTTTGCGAGGAAGGGAAAACTTTACTTTCCATCCCATTTTAACAGGCAAAGAGCCATCAGCAAGGTGGCTGCTCCACAGCTTTCCTGGTTAAATCAGGCCTAATTAGTCCAGTGTCAGCAATCAGACATTCCTGAAAATGAGATTGGAAGGAGAAGGGAGCCCCCAAATTCAACAGCCATTCTCCCCCATCACTAGACTCTCAGAGGGGACCAATGTGTGTGTCAAGGCAATGACAGGAGGCACATGCACCTGTGAAGACATTGCTGCCCAGTGCTAGTGCTTTGGCATGCAGAAATGGGGAGAATAAGCAGGCAAGACATTTCCCAGGGCATCTTGGCCACTGGCAGTCTGCTGCAGGCCATGTTGTTCAAGCTGCATGCCCTGGAATGATGGAAGAGGAGGAAGAAGCCTTCCCGAAATAACTGGGAAGCTGGGAAGAACAGGAGTTGAAGGAAGAAGTGTGGCCAGCAGGTAGAGGGAGGTGGGTCTTCCCGTCTACTCCTCTTTCATGAGGCTCCACATAGAACACTATGACCAGTTCTGGAATCCCCAACATAAGAAGGATATGGAACTGTTGGAACACATCTAGAGGAGGCCATGAAGATGATCTGAGGGCTGTAACACCTCTACTACAAGGACAGGCTGAGAGAGTTGGGGTTGTTCAGCCTGGAGAACAGAAGGCTCTGGGGAGACCTGAGTGCAGCCTTCCAGTACCTGAAGGGGCTACAAGAAAACAGGGGAGGGACTTTCTACAAAGGCAAGTAGTAATAGGATGAGGGGAAACAGCTTTAAATTGGAAGGGAAGGTTTAGATTAGACATTAGGAAGAAATTCTTCATAATGAGGGGTTGAGGTCCTGGCACAGGCTGCCCAGGGAAGTTGTGGATGCCTCATCCCTGGAAGCGTTCAAGGCCAGGCTGGATGGAGCCTTGAGCCTGGTCTGGTGGGAGGTGTCCCTGCCCAAGGCAGGGGGTTGGAGTTGGATGATCTTTAAGGTCCCTTCCAACTCAAACCATTCCATGATTCTGTAAACATGTGGGAGCATCGCCCCCCCGCTCCTGCAGGCGGGCTCAGCCCCCGGTCCGAGCCAATCGCCGCCTGTCCGAGGCGCGGCCACCAGGGGGCGCTGAGGCACCGCGGCGCGGCCGGCAGAGGAGGAGAGGGGGAGGCTCCTGGGGCAACAGCGCCCAGGGGGAGACGACAACGGGGCAGGACAGGCCTGGTTCCTCCAGGACATCCCCAAGAGTTCACAACAGAAGAAATAGAGAGAAAAAACTGAAAGGGCACTTGGGGCTGCAGCGTGTCCAGAGGAGGGGAAGGAAGATGGGGAACCGTCTGGAGCACAGGATTATGAGGAGCTGCTGAGGGACCTGGGGCTGTTTAACCTGGAGAAGGCTGAATGGAGCACTCATCGCTCTCTGCGGCTCCCTCAAATGAGTTCGTAGTGAGCTGTGTTGGTCTCTTCTCCCAAGTAAGAAGTGACAGGATGAGAGGAAACGGCCTCAAGTTGCACTGGGGGGGGGGGGGGGGGGGGGCGTGTGTGTTGAATTAGGCTGGGTATCAGGAAAAAATCCTTTACCAAAAAAGACTAGTGAAGCACTGGCAGAGGCTGCCTGGGGTAGTGGTAGAATCACACTCCCTGGAGGCATTAAAAAAATAAATGTGTAAACATGGCACTTCAGGACATGGTTTACCAGGCACAGTGATAGAGGAGCCAGATTCTATGAAAATTACTCAAAGTCCATCTTTTTCTCAGAATTTTTTAAGTTATTTGGTTGTTTATTGTTTAGGGTTTCTTTTGTTTATTAAATACAGACAAGAGCATTGAACACAATACTGCTTCTCAAAGGGACCCACATCAACTCCAACCCACTAGAAGCCCCATGATGCCTGCCAAGGATTGCAGCCAGGCTAATCCAGTGCAAGGGGCAGTTCTGACAAGAAGGGCCAGAGGTGACATAGATCTGTGCTTCTCACAGGTGTAAGCCTACCCACAAGGCCTTGAACACGCTGATAGCAGCAGTGTTCCCACCTCAGCCATTTCAGGAAGGTGGAAGAGCCCCAGCTGGGAAGATATAACAAAAGATACAGCAGTGTCTTCCCCACTCTCCAGCACCAGTTTGGTTCCTAAACCAGCCTCCATTAATTAGTGTGGAAGCAAAATATGCTGCCTGTGAACCAAGGAGACATCACCAGCCCTTTGGTCCAGGGAAGGGCCAGTATGATTAACAGATGCCCACAGGCTCCAGGTGGTTGGTGCGCCAAAGGAAAAACAGGAGCTGGTACACTTAATTACAGGGAACTTGGTGCATTAGAAGTCCAGATCTAATATTCAAAGGAGATGTCATGGGCTTAATATCCAGTGAAGGCTGGGGGCAGCCATTGCTTGGCTCAGGGCTAATTGTACATTGGAATGGAAATGTCAGCATGTTAATGCACATACATGTTGCATACATCCCAGATACGGTCCAGCCTTCCAGACTGTAACAGTTACCCCACTGTGGCCTTGAAAGCAAGACCAGCATCCCTGGGAACCTGAGCATGTTCTGAAGGACAGAGAGAAGCGAATGCAGTGCAGCACCGAGATGGCTGTGTTACTGTGAGCTAATAGTAGCCACCCAACATGACTCCACATCCCTGGAGTACACAAAAAGTGTCATTAGCCAAGAGCTCATGAAAATTGTCATCTGGTACGTGAATGGTGCTCATTTAGCCATAGCAGCAAGCCTAGCAAACCAAGAGTGAGGAGATCTGTATGCATTATCAGCTTCAGCACCATCCTCCCCAGGCAGGCCACCTCACCCTCTGGAGCTTCCACCTTCAGGTTCCCCTACTGCCTTTGGTAGGGGCTTCTCCTCCTGGATGCCACATTCAGCACAAAAGGCTATCACAGCCTCCTGGCACCACAGAACTAAAAGAAATCATTAGTGTTAGACAGGTTTCTATTAACAAATACATGCAGTTTAAAATTGACGAGGCTAAGCTAAAGGGCTTTTTCTTTGAAGCAGAAGGAAGAGTTTTTTTGAACATTGCTTACAAAGAGGCATTTGAATTTCTCTCTTTTTCATCATTATTAACCTGCTCTACTGCTGGGGGGCAATGCAGCTGTATTTTTAAAGGAAGGGCTGCTGGCAGGGAAAATCCAGGGTGATGCCAAGGGATGAACAGCAGTTATGCCTTTACAAGGGCTGAGGATCTGGCCCCTTCCTACTCTTCCCTATTTGGCCCAGCAAACTGATCTGAAAACTACAAATTGTTAATGAAATGTGGAACTTGTAAAAGAAAAGCAGCCTTTTTAGAGCTCTCCGAAGTTAAGAAAACAAAGTTGAGACACAGTTTAGCCGATTAATAAGCCTGTTTTTCCTCTTGATTATTTCATGAATAACCACTTTCTTCATTACAAATCTGATTTAGGACACATTGGAAGTTTTTACCAAACTCTTATTCTCACTTAGTCTCTCGGCTAAAGCAATTGTAACCACAAGCATTTTTCATGATCATTCTATTCTCAGGGCTCCAGTCTCACATTACTGAAGAGCTAACAGTCTATCTGGGCTTTCCGCTTCAGAAAAGTTGACAAAGGATGTGTTACCTCTACTTCTAAAGATGGAGAAACTGAGGCATACCTAGGGAAAGCAGCTAGCAACAGCAGGCAGGCCAACAAGATCTGAGCTGTAATTCTGCATAGAGTTACACTCCTGCTTGAAGTTACCAATCCATCATTAAATCGAGCTTCACACAGTCTCACCATCTCTGTTCCTCCATGAGGAGGATTCCTTCCCAGCCCTCCTCCTGTCCTCAAACATGGTGCAGGGCTGCTGCATCACAGGGCCCAGGACCCAAAACCACCTCCACTTTTCTGTAGAGTGAAGACAAAGTTCAGCTGCAAAGCAGTTAGGAGTAAAGGAGGAATATATGGAAGCAGACCCAGGCAGCACAAGTGTTCACCTTAGATTTGCTATTCCTGGAGAAAAAAAAGAATTTTAAAAAAACATCAACAGACAACCTCTGCAGATTGCAGGCAGATTTCCCAAAACCTTTCAAGAGCAGCTAACAGACTCCTATAGTAAGGGTTAACAAGACTACCATAAACACAGGCCCAACATTAAAACATCACAATGAATTCCTTACTCTGTCAAGCAGGACTGGAAATTTGATATGAATCAACTCCCAGACAGTGTTTTTGCAGCATTACTAAAAAGGAAGTTTCAGCAGCTAACCTAACCCTCTCCTTTCCAGGTTCTTATTTCACTTCTCAGTTCTGACCTCCTTACTCAGCTCATAGCAAATACCACCAACATCTTAGTTCAAACCTCCTTTTGTTAAACTTTTCTTTCCCAGCACTAAAAAAAAAAACCAAAACCAAACATACTGCTTAGGAGTGTCAGAAGTAGCAGAGCTGAAAAAGCCTTTTTCTGAATGATGATGTATTTCACCCATGTCCTGCAGAAATTTGAAGCTCCCAAGTAGCTGCTATGTGTGACATTCCCCAAGGGTTTGCTCAGAGCTCATCTTGGGCAGGTAGTCCCAGCCCCATCAGGCTGAAAAAGCCCATTCATGTGTGCCAGGTCATGCTCTTCATGGTCCAGCTTTGGCCTGGGTGGAGAAAAACAGAAAACACCCCCAGTTACTCCTTGCTCAGTGCTCTAAGCAATCATCTTATTTTGCAAATTATTTTATCACTAGGAGAAGGGATAACAAGTTGTTTACAGAGAAACTGGGCTAAGGCAAACCTGAAAACTTATGTCACTGCATATTGTCCTTGCCCAGATCTAATCCCAAAGCCTGCACGCTGCACAGAGCACACGCTGCTGCTGCGTGCAAGCCCTGTGGGAGTTCAGTTTGAGTGCAAACTCATTAATAGTTGAATTTTTACCACAAGCAAATAGAATTAACTGGAAAATTAATTCTCATATTTCAATTTAGTTTTTCTATTTTGATATCAATACTGTTACTCTGAAATACAATCCCCACACTGCTCCAGAGCCCAAAGAAGGTGCCTCGCACCCCAGCAGTCAGTTCTCACATACATGATGCCTTCTGAAGTCCAATCAGGTCCTAACTATACAGTTTTTGTGAAGCACCATTTCTCTATTTTTGCAGGAGAAACCATACCCAAGAAAGACACAAAACATAGCAATGCAAATACCATTAACTGAATAAAGGTAACAACTCTGATATTACTGTTGGTTCTTACCTCCATGAAATGCAAGGAGTGGAAGGTACACCTGGCTAGGCAAGCCAGAAGCGCTCTCCTGCTCAGCACTAGAATCTCGTTAAATCAGTCATATCCTTAGAGGGTTTTTTTTGTCTGCCTGCACGGCTCACTTTCTCTTCAATTAGACCAGAGAAGACTTAGTCTATCACCTCTCTGGAGTGAGGAGCGCAGGAGAACCAGCACCACAAGAAAGCGTGTAGCCGGAGCACTTCCAGCTAATGACGATTTGGTGATAAGCAGCTAATACATCCCATAGTAGATGGCTAGCCATGTTCCTTCATGTTTCCAGTAATCAACTTGAGCAGGAAGAGGTCAGCAGTTAGAGCCAGACATTCTTCCTACAAAGCCATTTTGTTACTTAGCTCCCTCTAGGAGGGTAGCACCTGTACAGTATCTGTGCCAGTGTATTATGAAAACTTTCCCTGGGTTTTGCACTGGATTAGGACTGCCATCCTTGACACATTCAGGTATTTTCTGCTGGAAGCATTTTCACTTCATCTTGTATTTACCTGACAAGGAGATTCAATGCTCATTCACTCTCCAGCTTTTCGATACATGCAACAGTCATCTACCTCCACCAGGGCTGAGTATCAAACACAGCAGGAATTCCTCCCCACAGACCACCATTAGCCAGCCTCCTCTCACTGTTAGTGTGCCCTTAAGAGAAGCAAAGATTTACCTTCCCCATCCAAATCCCTTAGTTGCCACAGAAGTAATACAACATGCTTGCAAACAAAGAACCATCTGTGACAAGGCAAAGGGATTTACTGCTTATGTTTTGAAGAGTTTTTGCTCAGGAGAGTCCCGCAAGGGGCTGAAGACATGCAAATGTGGATAAAACCTACACCATAGGGAGCAGGAAAGGCCCCAAAGGGGGCACTGAGATGGCCTCACACAGTTTTAGCAGTAACGTGGGCATAGCAAATACAGAGGGTTTGCCCTTCAGATACTGAATCTGTGGATAATTTATACACAGATGTATGACTTAAGCAGAAAAAGTAAACAGCAGCAGGCCGTAAAAAAACATAAAACCCAACACCTCCACAAAACACCCCTCAACACAACAAAAAGAATCTCACTAAAACACCCTTCTTTTACCTTCTTAGAAAGAAGTCTCAAACAAGTAAATCACAGAGCTCTGGACCCAAATACCCATCAGCACATCCATTATCCACAACACTGACTGTTCATAATGCAGTTTTATTTTTTCCTTTGTACAAAAACAAATATAAAATTTAAATCCAATAGAAAGTGTATACTAGCAATGACAAGTTTACATTACACCAAGACAGGACAATGCGATGTGAATTTAACACCACATTAGTTGTTAAAACTCTCAGCAATACATGCACTATATAAAATAAAAATTGCAGGAACTTTTAATCTATTTCTACCAAGAACATCCGGGTATCAAGATACTCAAGAACCAAAAGTAATCTTGATAGGCAGTATCTACAAAATTATACCTTTTCCACACACAAGAAGAAATCAACATTAGTAGAAATGCATCATTCTTTAAAATCCTCTCACAAAAGCCATACATAAAATTCTTAGTAGATACAGAAAAAGCTCAAAAGTTTATTAGCATAGGTAACCATTCAGTAGTTTAGAGAATTTTAGACATTTTGAAGAGATACTGTAGTTTTCCATCTGTACTTTTCCCCACAAAGCCAGAACTACGCTGACTCCTGTTTCAAAACCTAGCCAGTGGTTAAAACTAGCTCTTGAGTAAAGTCAGAGTCATGTATAAAATATTTAACAGAACAGGAGTGTGTCACAACAGTCCATTTACTTCTTGAAGAAAGTCTTTTCCAAATTCAAGGTTTGTTTATTTGTCCCATAAACAAGATTGTACCTGAAGGAAGAAATGAAAACAAGGATTACCATAGTTTGCAAATAAGAGTTACACTTTTTCCATGAAAGCCTGAAGTCCACAGAGCACAGCTGAGCTACCTCATCAGCTTTGTGTAGCTTCCCTCAAGTTTGTGAGCCCAGCACCTGTTTGGACAGGTGGCCAGCTCTTATTTCTAGAGACACACAGTTCTGTTGATGTTCTGTGGAGTCTCAGAATGGGGGTTGCTGTCAGGAGCCTACTCCTCCCCCAGTGCTGGCAGCTATATCTTGTTCCCCATTAACTAGCCATCATCTACTAACTATCATCCACATGCCACTGCAAGAAGCAGATGAGTTATTCCAAGTGCGAGGGCAGCTCTGCTCTAGGGGAGTCAACCCATACTGCAAAGAAACCAGGATCGCTCTGTTTGAACACTCACTTCTGTTCACAGGTGGTGGGACAACACCCTATCTCTGAAGCTCCTATTCTAGCTTTTGCCCTAGCACTATGTGACCGTCCATCAGAAAGCTGGGTCCTATTCACCAACACATAACCAGTTTCTCCAGTCAGGGTAACTATGAGTATTAAGGACTGTTCTTTAGTCCCCATGAACCTGCCATGCTTGTTTCTGTTACCTTGGCAGCCAGTACTTATATTTTTTCCTGTTCTGAGTTGTATTCCATATAAAATAATCTCATATTAAAGGCATAAAAATGTATTTGCTGTGGGTTTTTTTTTTAATAGTTATTCAGTAGCTCCAAACTTCTTTTGTCTCTCTTGCATAGCTGATACTCAACTTCAAAGCAAAACTGTACATAAAAATGCTGCTTACCTGTAGGATTGTGCCGGATGAAAAATACAAATGGCCTGTCTACTATGAACCAAGGAGGGGATGACCTGGCTATTAAAATTGCAGCTTGCAAGAAAGATAAGGTTTTAAGTTAGACAAAGCAAGTACCACAACACATTATATACTCTATCAAAACAAAATTTCCCAGTGTATGCTAGAAGCCTGCGAAGGAAGAGATAAATGCCTAAAACCTTCTAACACGGACAGCCACACAGGTCACATTACTGTGGTATAGGAACCACATTAAAAGGATAACATAAGACTCAGAAAGCTGGAAGGAAGTCTTGGGCTGTCACACAAAGGATGTAGTAGCTCAGTCCTCTCTGCCACCTGGATAGCTAGGAATATTACAGTGGTGGCCAAAGTGTTGGCTATCAGAAGTCACTTCTCTAGAATTAAGTCTGGTTTCGATTTCTTGGTGTATACCAATGCTCTGGTCAGTATAGGCAAGTTGGGATTTTCTTAAGAAGTTATATAAAATCTATCAACTCATCTGAAGTCAGAGCACATTCCTGCATAGGTCTCAAAGCAGGCTCTCTTTGCTAATCTAGTCTTCCCAAGTATCACACAGTTATCAGTACAGTTGCTTACTTGTTGCTGCAGAAGCTTTGGTTCCATCTTCACTAACTTCGATTTTTGTCTTTTGCAGAATATGAGATACATGAAGACCTTCTGTTCCTGAAAAGCCCAAGGAGAACAGCACTTCCAGTAAAACTGACTGCAAGTTTTAATTAACAAAAAGATGTTATCTGAATTTAAGCTACATTCCCATTTATCTCCATGTCAGGGAAAAAAAAAAGCACTTAGCAAACCACCTTGCTTTCAATGAAACACAGGAATTTGTTTCCAAATTAAGCCAGCATAAGGCAGGTTTTTTGTTAGAGCTCTCTGTAGAAGTTAATCAGGGGTGTAATGGAAGCAGAGAACAGAAATAAAATCACATTTTAGAGCCTTGAGTTTAAAGATGCCTATGCCACACTTCCAGATAGTAACATTTACAGCTTGGTTTGGTCCAGTTCCTGGGAATTTAGTCCTTGAGCTTTCCTAGAGCTCAAGAAAATTTAAGATATTAAACACATGTTTCAGGGAAAAGTTAAATACTGCAGTTGCAATATTTGTCAGTCTACAGCATGATATTGTTAGAAGTCCTGCTGTAGATTTTAGACAATGCTTGAATCTCTCAGGTTGTAGTTTCAAATCTTAAGAAGCCGACCAACATGATTTAGTGCTGTAATGCAAGACAAGGGACAAAAAGCCTCTGCTGCATTTGGCAGAAGCAAACAGTCATGCTTGGCTGGCTAAAGAATAGAACTTTGCTCCAATGTCATGGTAACACTTTTTCAAGATACAACAGACAACCATATTAGTAAAACAAAGCTTTATTCAGTGCCATAAACTATGAATAAGGACCACCATGAATTTTAAAGTAATAACTTACTTGTTATTTTTGCAAAGTTTGCCTTTGACTCATCAAACATATCTGTAATCCCAAGTGCTTGCAGAGGGTCCTTTAAGTCTGTCTCTACTACTGCTGTAAATCTAGTTGGAATAAACAAAAAAAGAAGGTATCAGTATTACACAGGGAACATGCCTTAAGTGCTCTTTTTCTCCTGTATCAGAAGAGATACACACACAACTCTGAAAACATTCTCTGAAGAAAAAATGGATTATTTTTATTATATAAATGGAATATATTATTATAAAATTATATATTAGTACTTACTTAGGTAAAATAACCTGCACTCTTCTTGCTACCATGGTTGTCATCCAGCTTCCTATTGTTTTTGTGCTGATGTGGGGAATGATAGCAGAGAGCGGCGTTGTGCTTTCCGTAGGCAGAGCAATCAACATGCTTATCATTTCCCCATGGTACGGCAACTCAATGATGTTATACCACAGCTCATTTGGGGTACTTGCAGTGCCTAAAGAATAAGCAAAGCAAATAAGCCATAGTTCTTACAGCCTTAAATCTCTATTTTACCTTTAGACACCTATTGCTAGAAAAGTCTCTCAAGACGCCTTTTGCCCACATCTTAGAACTGACTCTAAAGAGTCACAGACTGCCTGCCTTCCTGCTGGGCAACCTTCAGAAGTGGCATGGGGGCCTGGTCAGATGCTAGTTTGACAAAAAACACAGACAGGATGATACAATGAGGTAAATGCTTATTTGACTTTGATAGGCATACTGTTTCCCAAATGTCATCAGCCTGGTTTGATAAGCCAGCTATCTTAGAAATCACCAGATCTGTGAATCAGCTGCATCTCAGCTGTACCAGAGCTGACCAAGTAGAGAAACAAAAAGCAAGAAAAAGCAGCAGACCAGCTTTCCAAACTGAAGAGATTTGGTAGACAAGCTCTTTTTCCTCCAAGAGTTATTGGAAGAGCTCCTGTTTGAATTAGTCTTTTGCATTTACTGCATTTTCTTGTTTAATAAGACTGCTTCCTAACAAGACACTTAAGTCCTTGGAGGTAGTGGAGAAGAGCCATTTTGAGGCAGTGCAGGAGGCCAATTAGATGAGGAGTGAGATAGCAACGCCTCTGTGAGTTACAGCAAGTGCTAAAAAAAACTGTCTTTGAGCAACTCTCTCCAAGTTCTCTTTGGCTACTGTGGAATTTCTTGCATGTAACTGGGAAGCAAATGCTTTTTCTAGGAGTTTCAAGTGAAAACTTGTCAGTTTAAATACAGACAGGGTTTCTGGGAAGTTTCCGAATAGGAATAAGATCTTATTATCTTTTCCCTTTATTCATGTAAGTCTGCACTTGTCAGCCCAAGCTGAAAATCTGCGTCTTCATTTAGAAATTTCATCTTGTTGCAAGGATCATGCAACCTTAACTGAGCTCAGACCGCCAGAAATCTGGCAGTATCACACTTATTCTGCAGAAATTGTTTCAAGCTTGGCAGTTTGATTATTTCCTTTTATTATAGCAGTGATTCTCAGACTATGGCATACAATTCAATACTGGCTGCATGCATCAGACCAGTAACAACAGACAAACTGTCCAGCAGTGAAACACTACTTTCCTGATCTGTTTGGTGCTATTATCGTTACTACTGAGGCATATCAAACAGGAAGAGAATTCACCTTCACAATTACAGAATCATTGAACCATAGAGTGGTATGTGTTGGAAGAAATCTTAAAGCTTACGAAATTCAAACCCCTCTGCCATGGGCAGGGACACTTCCCACTGGTTCAGGCTGCTCAAAGCCCCATCCAACTTGGCCTTGAACACCTCCAGCGATGGGACAGCCACGACTTCTCTGGGCAACCTGTGCCAGAGCCTCTCCAACCTCACAGAAAAACATTTCTTCCTAATATCTCATTTAAATCTCCCCTCTTTCAGCTTAAAACCATTCTCCCTTGAACTGTCCCTGCACTCCCCAGCTTTTTCTGTAGCCCCCTTTAAGTATGGGAAGGCCACAATCCTGACTCTCTCAGCCTGTCCTCACATGGGAATCAACTGATGGGATGAGATGCTTAACAGATATAAATTTTTAAAGACCCCTTTGCAAGTATAAATAAGATAGAAGCTTTGTATAAGGTTATGCAAATATACCTAACCTACAGTAAGTCCTCACTCAGCAAGATTTCCCTTTTTCCTTTCTAACCTCAACATCTTTTCTAGCTTAAACATACGACAACATAATAGTTTTTAACCACCATCAGAAGTCAAAAGCCTTTAAGATAACTTAAGATGGGTTTTAGCAAGACTGTTATTAACTTCTTTCAAACTCCACAGGTAAGTAGTATACACTGCAGTAGGCTTCCATACCTCCCCTAGCTCACACTTTCAGGAGCTATCTCAAAGTACTAAATTACATCTACTGTAATGCATACATGGGTTTGGGACAGATGGTTACAGCTTTTCACTTTAACACAAATCTACTAATATTAGTTGAGCACTACTGACAGTAAACTCAGGCATCTAAAAGCCCAGTGGGTCTTGTTTTTTAGATTTTTAGCAAACTGTATTCCCAGGCCTATTTCTCAGACTGTATTTAGCACACATGGAAGTGAGTTCCAGACAGCAGTACTCTCTTCTTGAAAGGAAGAAGAGCTTCAGTCTCACTTTGACCAATAAAATCCCCACAGGGCTGCAACACCAAAGCTCTAAAATACATAGTGAATCACATGAGCTGCCTATGTCAGCTCTGAGAGTCTCCAATGGGAGTCTGGCTGAACCTGCTGAACTTCTTCTCACTTGTGACTCAATTTGAATTTGAAAAGCAGCTTCACACCTTGAAAAATACAGCCAACATACTAAACCTGTGCTCCTCCAGCTCCCACAGGATTGGGGCTGTGCAAGTCCCCTTTCTTCGATATATAGTAAAACATGGATTGATCCTACTCCAGTCTCTTTTCATACACAGCTCATCACCGGATGAACCTCAGGGTTCTGTTTCTGTTGGCAGTTTTCCTTTATTCTCACCTCTTAAAAAAAAATAAGGATTTCTTCTTATTGCAAAGTGACATGCAAAGTTCTCAGTTTGAGTACTTCAGATTTTCCTTTTTGAAGGCAACAGGATAAGGCAAACACTCTGACAGAGTACTCAGCCTTAAACAACTGTTAAATACCTTGCACAGCAAGCTCATCCATACCTCAGCAGAATGAGACACCTCTGTAACTCAGCCTCCCACATGAGCTACAATAAGCAATACCATTTAAACACCACAGGTACAGCAATCTTTTGTTCAGTTTGAAGGAAAAGACCAAATGTTACAACCATTGTTGGTGGTAGTCGGAGTTACTGAACTTACCACAGCGGAAGATAGATAACTGGGACAGCATAGGAACTTGGTAGGTCTTCCCATCAGCTCCATAAAATGGGCGTTTCTTTGTATTTTGAGGTCGAAATCGTGATTTCCACAAGCCCTTGAAATACACAGCATTTACTAGAACCAGCCTGGTCAAACTGCCACCAATATCATCTGGAGCTACAACCTGATCGATCATACCTAGAAGAAATAAAGAATGTCTGAGTATTTGCTGTCAGAATACTGACCAACTGTTCATTAAGAACCTAAAGGACACATTACTTTAGGCCTCGATCTGTGAGCGTGCCAACTCCTCACGGGGCAATACATTTGAGGTTCATAAAGCCTCATATTCTTTGTCAAAAAGTAAACCTTTGTGACAAATAGAAAGCAAATATATCTTGCTTATAGATAGACTGATGTTATATCTAACAGTGCCTTACCCTTTCCAGCATGTGAGCAAATCTAGGCATGTTAAAGTGGTAATAGTTTCAGATGAAGCACTTTCCATTCACACACTGCTTGCAACATCGCTATGCAAAGCTAGTGATGTGGTAGAGAAAGAATTTGACAGCCTCATTTCACAAATACCACATCCAACATTGTTAACACACTCGCACATCGAGGAGGCACTGGTTTTAACTCCAGGAGATACAAAACACATAGTTCACCCAGTCTACGAATATGTTGTAGAGCATTATCTCTGGCTTTAGCATACGTAAGCTCGAACCATGAATAGTTCTGTCAAGACAAGGATTAGTTAAGAATTCTCCACTAAACATGATTTCTAAGAACATTGCTGTATCTTGCAATAGTTTAGGACAGTAAAACCAAAAGCTGAACTGCTCTATAGCTTTCCACAAGTTTGTTTTACTGAGTCAAATGTGTGAGTTGCTTGAAAGCATCTGTTATGTTTGAGAAAGCATAGCTCCAAGAGAACTCTGCTTGGATTTCTCATCAGTTGTATGAAGGCAGAGAACAGTAGACGCTCCCCTGACCCCATGGGCAGATAGACACAGACACTATACCCATCTCTCAATGCCACGACACAGGTACATCTGCTGGGGCAGTGGGCCTGCAAGTCCCTGGCCCATCAGCTCTAAAATATACCAGCTTAAAGACAGTTTTCAGCTAAAAGACACAGCTTTTTCTCCCTCTCTATCCTTCCCCAGTATCTCCATCTGAATCAGAGATGTTTCAGACACCACCCTCCCATGCACAAAAAGCACTTGCTAATACTCACCCCTTGTTTCATTTTTCACCCACTGGTTGATGGAATCACATGCTGCCTTTGGGTCATCAAAGTCCACACTGTTGACACTGCACTGAAACACCTCTTTGTTCCTTGTAACAAAAGGCACTTCCATTTTAAAGCCACTCTTTGCAAACACTGCATTAGCAATTGTAACAATGTCTTTATTCTTTTTTGAGACTATGAGCTTGTTTATCTTCTTTAAGGCTTTACCAACTCCTAGTCGGAAAGAACAGCAAGTTTAATTTAGAGTAAGATGATGAACAGTTTCTTTATATGCAACTATTAATGACATTTTAAGTGGACTAGAAAAAGAGACCAAAGCAGGCATTTCAAGAGGTCTTCCAAAACATCCATTTCTGATCTCTCATCTGAAGAACGCTACTGCTTTCCAAGAAAAACATGGCCTTTGCTCTGATGTCCATTGTCCTTTTAGCTGTCTGCTCAGAATACTATGGACAGTGCTGGGGATAATAGTGAGGTTCAAGTCTTCGTGTGGAGTTACTAACCACACTCTTCCACAGAATAGGCTGTTCCAAAGTGTATTTTACATCATACAATCCCAAGTCACCTGTCAGTGCCGTGACAGTGACAAAGTTTAGGGCTCAGCCTGCTCACTTGGAGCCAACAGGTCTGCAGGATTACGCAGGTGGTCTTGAGCCTCAGAGTGCAAAGGAAAAGTTGTTTTGCCACCATCCTTTGTTTCCATTTACTGGATAATAAAGGAAGCTATCAAGATTTCTGTAACAAGGTTCCAACCAAGTCTTAGTTTCCTTAAAGACTAGATCCTAGCATAAGTCAGCTATAAGCATGAGTCAATCCTCTCACACATAAACTTGCCTTAAAAAAACAAAAAGGGAAAGCAGTAGGTTCCAGTGCTTACAGTCAAGATCCTTAGGACCTGAAAGCAGCTCCTATCAAGTGCTTGCTAGCTCCTTTGCTGTGTATGAGAGAAGGCATATGGCAGCACAGAAGAACTGCTATGTTCACCATAGCCAGTTCTCCCTGTTGTTATGACTTATGAAGGGCTGCTTGTCTACACAGGGAAGCTACTGCCAGGCAAGAAACTTCATGTTAACCATTACATTGAACGAGATCCTCATGTGGCTGTCTTTACAGCAGTTATTAATGGGCTCCCTCTGTTTCCCAATAGAATTTAGACAGAAACCCTTCCAGACTGCTTCCTTATGTAGACAAACGTGCGATAAGAGATATGAAGGGAATAAATTAGTTCAGAGTTATTCTCTTAGCTGCATATAAGAAAAAGCCTCAGATGGCTTTGCTGTTTCATGAGTGCTTTAGCAGTTCCATTTGTATGAATTTCTACATGTTCACTCTCCAACACTATGGGCAAATTCTTTTGGAGAACATACCATAACAGAGGTTCTCAAACTGTATCCTGTGGACCACTGGTGGTCCACGGAGCACTTGCTGGTGGTCCGGGGAGAGCTGGCTGGTGTCATGACGCTGGCTCTCCTCATTGCTTCCAGCTGCTAAATTGCATTAAAAGACAGCTAAAGATAAATTAAATACTTTCCAACTATTACCTTTCCAAAGAAGCAGTTGTTGTAGTTGCCAGAGGACTGTATGTAAGGCAATCGTAAACAAAAGCAGAGGAGATCCGTGCAAAGAGATAGGTAGCACCCCATACCAAGTCTCCAACAAGGTACTGCCTACATTCTAATGCAGGGGTGTCAAACTCACGGCCCGTGGGCCAAATCTGTCCTTCCACCTTATTTTAGCCAGCCCAGCTCCTTGTTTCTCCCTGTGGGCAGCGCCGAGCTCCTTGTCCCTGTGCTCCTGCCAGTGCTGGGCAAGTGTGCAGCGAGTGACGCGCGTTACGCTGCAGGAGCAGGAGAACAGCAGGAGCAGGGAGTTTAACACCCCTGTTCTAAGGAGTTTGAGAACCTCTGTGTCTTGCAATTGGGATTGGGATTAGAAAGTCTCAGGTCAAGTAAAATCAGTTGATATAATGCTTTAAAATTTTTGCAAGTACTTATACTTTTGAGCATTTGAATGTTCATAAAGTTGATTATCCCACAAAGAGATCTTAATCTACAATATTCAGATGGTAAGCTGACAAATCATTTTGCTGTACTTTAAACCCAGAACCAAAACAGCAAAGCAAATGAAGACAGGACAACGCATTATATGACAATACTGCTCAAGATTTAAATGCACACTTACCTCTTGGAGGGCTTCCTATTCCCAGAAGGAAGGCAGAATGCTAGCACTAAAATATTAAGACTTGCTGGCAAACTCTCACAAAAATACTCAGCATGCAAAGTAAAAAGCAGCAAGAACCTTCAGCCTACACCCTCTTGAGGGGCAGACGTTGGCAGAGGAATATAAACAGATGCATGCAGTGTCAGGCACACAGACAAGCAGAAATGGCTGCTTCAAGAAGAGGGCACTACAAGAACTACAGATTCAGGGATCCTGATAGCAGAAACACAGATCAACAAAGCTGAAGAACATCAATGGGAAACTATCAAGTGTATAGTTAGAGTTTGCATTGCTTTCAATGTGATGACAAGAAATATTCTCTTGCTCCGTTACCTAAGGAGTGGCGCATTTAGAGCTGTTCAGTACAGCCTCAAATGGGGTACTGAGCCTTCCTGCCTGGCACTGGACCTCTGTCCACACTGCTCTGGAAAACCAATTTTGCAAGGATGAATGCAGCTCTAGCCAGGACAAAGCTGCTTATAAGCCAGCTCAAGTACATGTACATGTCCATACTCAAATTGCCAATTAGTTTCAAAGCATGTCCAGTTTGTGCTTTGGTAAACAGAGTTAATTGGTGCATGATGCAATCTACCACGCTTTGAAAGCCATCTCAAACCAACATGAGGATTCTGACAAAACATCAAAAAACACCTTAGGAATCACTGACCATTTACGCTGTATCTCATCATAGTTGTCAGTTGCTTCTTTGTCTTGCCATCAGCACCCAGCTGTAACACCCCCAGCACCGACGCAATCCCATGAGGAGAAACAACAACATTGTCCTGAGGCTTAGCTTTCACTATCTGATTGAAGACCTGAATTCCAACATCAGAGCTAAGCTCCTCCAGAGGGTAAAAGCTGAACTGGGAACACACAGATGTTAAAGTCCCAAGAATAAAGATGAGTGGGAAGTGCCAGTTCATGATTTCTGGCTGGAGATACCTGTAGGAGAACAAGATGGGAAAATTAAGGCAGATTTCACAACACAGCATTTTTATTTTCAACATAAATTCTTATTTACCTAAAGAGCAGGCAAGTCTTGCACATGATTGACACACCTTTCACAGAGCTTTGGCAATGAAACTCATACCTACACTGAGGACAGACTGAGAGATTCAGGGTTCTTCAGTCTGGAGAAGAAAAGAAGCCTCAGGAAAGACCTTACAGCAGTCTTCCAGTATTAAAGGGGACTACAGGAAAGCTGAGGAGGGGTTCTTTATCAGGGAGTGCAGCGACAGGAAGGAGGACAGTTTTAAGCTGAAAAAACAGAGACTTAGATGAGATCTTAGGAAGAAATGAGGTCGGTGAGGCCCTGGCACAGGTTGCCCAGAGAAGTCATGGATTCCCCATCGCTTAGAGGTGTTCAAGGCCACGCTGGGGCTTTGAGCAGCCTGATCCAGTGGAAGGTATCCCTGCCCATGGCAGAGTGGTCAGAATTGGATAGGCTTTAAGGCCCCTTCCAACCCAACCCATTCTGTGATTTTACTGCTACCAGTGTTCTAGGTCTAAGAGTTTCCAGAAGCAGAGATAACCATGAAACAGGTAGCTGTCAGTGACTGTAACAGGACAAAAGTCACTAAGTTGGCAGATCACTGTCCCACCACACACAAATTCAGTTAGTTTTACGTTTCAGTAAAACAGCCTTGTCATTCTATTCAAACTGCCCTTCAGGATAAATTAGTGCAAAGAAGCCTTGTGGTATGGTCCTCGCCCACTAAGATGTGATGCACGGTACATTTTATGGATCATTTTCTGCAGAGAACAGAAGTACATATATATATGCAAACAGACCTTCTGGTGAGGGAATTTACACCTGCCTAGAATAATAAGTTAGCTGCATAACTGGCATTTTCTATGATGGGAATGTAGCAAAAGACTTTGATTTTAAAATACAAGGTTAAGTTTGTATTTCAGCCTGTACTTTTCCATTGAAGAAAATTCAGCAGCTAATGAGTACAGAAGGATATTCAGATTCAAAATGGGCTACTCTTCATCTGCAGATCTAACAGAAGTCAGAATCATTACAGCCATGACCTCTGAGGAACTGAGGCACAAGAAGCAGCAGCAACAGCTTGTTTAGGACCTCTCAGCAATTGATTAGGGAGCCAAGCCCAAATCTTAAACACTCAGTATTGTAACAACTAGGCTATTACTTTATCCTCACGGAAGCGTATTCAATCCAGGGCAGATTTAGGCTGGTTATTAGGATAAGGTTCTTCACCCAGAGGGTGGTGGAGCACTTGAACAGCTCCCCAGGGAAGCAGTCACAGCACCAAGCCTGACAATATGCAAGTAGCATTTGAACAATGCCCTCAGACACACAGTGTGAATGCTGGGGTTGTCCTATGCAAGGACAGGATTTGGACTCTATGATCCTTGTGGCTCCCTTCAGATTCAGGACAGTCTATGACTATGTCCCTTTTTTGTTAGGGCAAACAGGTACTTAGACGAATAGTCATGCAATAATCTATTTTGTGAAATTAGACTCCCTGCTCATCTTTGAGAGGTTCAATCATGAGATTTTTATTTTAGACATCTCAGTTGCACAGTTCAGGAGTCCCAACTTCCATTTTCAGACCAGCAAGCAAGCCTGTTCCCCCACTGCACTGACTTTCGTGGTCTAAGAGCATGCTTCAGTGTTAGTCTCAAACATGCTAAAGAGTCACCTCATTCCATAGTTCACCAATGGCTAATCAGGCTGTAGAAGGTATCCAGCTGATTAAAATGTAATTTGCATACCACATGCAAAAAACCCCCAAAAGTAGGTCTCACCTCCCTCCCCTTGAGCCCTCTGCTCAGCACTGCATACTTGCTCTTCTGGCTCTGGCACCCCAGAGCTGGAGGCCAGCAGAGATGCCGCATTGAGGCAGGGCAAGCATTTTGGCTGAGGTGTTATTTGCAGCGCCTCCCACTCACACGAAAGGGCGTACAGCACCAAGGAGCTCTGCCATCGCACAGCCTACCTACGCTGCCAAGTTCAAACCATGCTGGAGCACTTGATTACCAGAAAACCAGCTGGTGTTTGTACAGATTCATTTAATCATCTTTTAATAGCATGTACTTTAACTGTGCTAACACACTTGAAAGTAACAAATACAGCATTTCCACTTTCTTCTATACCATTTCAGGGGACAGAATTGGCTTCAAAGTTTGCGGTTGCAGCACAAAACAACCAAATGCTGAACATAAAGTAATGCAGGAGTTGAGACATCTTTCTCCCCCAACCCAACTGTTGATATAGCTGTGACCAGAGGAACCTGTTAGACTGTTTTAAGTTATGCAAGAAAAAGTGAAAAGAGTGTCCTACAAACCAGGTTAACAGCCCACCCACTAATTAAGTCTTTCCCATCAACTTACTAATCACCTAAGCAGTTTTGGAGTCACTGAAGTGCAATTCCTTCCAGAGGAGCTTCATACCAGCCATCAACTGGCATTTCCTCAAGCTTACTCTGAACACTAGATGGCTATGGGTGACTGCAGCTGAGACCTGCAGGAGGTAAACCCAAACACCATCTGCCCACCCCAAGCAGGTTACGTGGATCACATTTGTCCTGTACCCCACACCACTGGCTGCAGCAGGAAGCAGTTGTGGGAAGGATCAACGGCCTGACAAGGAAAGCAAACTTGTATTACTTTTTAAATATTAATGATTTTTTTAAAAATTTCTTTGATACCAGCACAAACCAACCACCTGAAATGTCCAGGCTTGTTCTCCATAGAGTAATAGAATGGTTTGGGTTGGACCTTAAAGCCTGTCCAGTTCCAAACCCCCTGCCATCGGCAGGGACACCTTCCACTGGATCAGGCTGCTCAAAGCCCCATCCAACCTCACCTTGAAAACCTCCAGGGGTGGGGCAGCCACAACTGCTCTGGACAACCTGGTGCCAGGGCCTCATCACTCTCATAGAAAAACATTTCTTCCTCATAGCTAATCTGAATCTCCCCTCTTTCAGCTTAAAACCATTCACCCCCATACTATCCCTGTACTCCCCGATAGAGAGCCCCTTCCCAGCTTTCCTGTAGGCTCTCTTTTAAGTACTGGAAGGCTGCTATAAGGTCTCCCCAGAGCTTTATCTTCTTCAGGCTGAACAACCCCAATTCTCTCAGCCTGTCCTCATACGGAAGGTGCTCCAGCTTTCCGATCATCTTTCTCTGGATTTGCTCTAACAGATTCATATCCTTCCTGCATTCTTAGGGGGAAGGCTTCACTCTCTCCCATGCAGCAGCTCTACACTGATGGCAATGCTGCTTTGCAGGAGGCAAGCGTGGCACCACTCCAGAAGGCAAGATTGTTTTAAGCGTTTTACTTGGTGCTTTGGTGACCATTTCGTCTCCCTACCAGGGGATCCAAGAAGCAATTTAAAAAAAATTCTTAATGCCAATATTAACCAAACTTTCACCTTTATCTACTAGCTTGACAAAAAAAAAAAAAACAAGCACAAAACCCACAGCTATTAGAGATTTTTAGTATATGTACTAAGAAGCAAGCAACCAGTTAATATTGGTGCAATAAAGCCTGTCCCATGTAGTGATGGAGACTGGAGACAGCAACAGACAACGCAGTCAGAGCGCAGTTTGAGCTGTAATTTGAAAATACCGTGCTTTGGATTGAGGCAGCTCCACCTGATCCAGCTGGCAAACCAGGAGAGATTGGGCTATTTTGAGCGTATCTACCCTTGACACATTACATTGCCAGAAGTATAATTACGAGGGCAAAGACTGGAGTGATACTTCTATGAAATGAAATAAAGCAATGTTTCATTGTCTTTTAGGTACAGCATCTGCACAAGCATCACTCAAGTCAGGCATTGCTCTCCTCCTTGCCTTTACCAGGAAATATTGCAGGTCCCAAGTTTTCTCCTTCACAGCTGACAGCCCCTACCAGGCTCAGTGTGACAGCTCCCAACAGCTTTGCACTTTCCCCATGACACATGGGTGAAGCCTTGTCAAAACAACCCAAACTCTGCTCCCAATGCCACAGCCAAAGGATTTTATTTTTGCTTTTATTTGTTTCAGGAAGAGAACTTTTACCTTCTGCATCTGGTTTCCCCAGAGGTCTCTGTGCTTGCCCAGCCTCTCCCTCCCGCTATACTATAAGGTACATTGGTATCCATTTTGGAGCACAAACTCTAGCAAATACCTACTCTCTAAGTGAAACAAGTTGTGCAGAGCTCTGAGCACAGGAAAAGAGCAAACCAGCTCATCAGCACTAATTACAGAGAGCCACTTCTTGGCCCCACCATGCCCACTGTGTAACTTCACCAGCAAAGTGAGGAACTAATTTAATCTCCAAGCAGAAGTTGCATTCCTATTATTAATACTTCTGGCATGGATTTCAGTATATTCAACTTCCATGGAGTTCAGTAACAAGAACTGTATTTGCATATCCTGAAAGAAAGAAGCAGCTTAAGTACAGTGCAAGGCAAACAAAATCCAAAAGGATGTAGGATGCGTAGGATGGAAAGCAGTTGACCTGCTACACAGAATACCAACAAGCTTTCAACAAGCTTTCATAACTTTGAAGCCTAAAACTTAGTGGTAGTTAAATTTGAATCCAATGTTTCAGAAAGCCAAGCAAAAATACAACCTAGGCATTTCTTTGCCTATGACCTTTATATCTTTGTAAAGTTAACTGATGAGGAGGAAGATGTATAGGCAAACTCATTTACATAAATGTGGGCTTTTGAAAGATGCTGGACTAAAAAAGATCCCTCTCAAAGGTAGGCTGCCCACTTCTTAGATTGAGAACATCTAGGAAGAACAACATTCCACAACTTAAACTCCTAAACAGACAACAGACATACTGACACAAAAAAAACGCATCTAGAGAATAATAAAAAACAACTCCCAAATTTTACTTGTTATGTAAATCCAGTTCATAACCCTAACATTAAATTTTCTGAACAAAACAAATGAGTGTCATGCACTGAGCTGTATTTTGAGCATATCTACCATTGACATATGCACACATCTTGTCCACAGCAAGCATACCAAGAACTCCATTACTCCACCTGCCTCATCAAACAGCACCCAGTCCTGCACACCAGGCTAAATTAGTAGTTACTACCCATATCTAACTGCAAAGCTTAGTTTAAGCCACTGTGCATTTATGGGCAAATAGTCCAATGAGGTACAGAGCTCTGGAAAAGGCAGGAGAGAACACCGCAGTGTGTCATATCTGCACTGGTAGATTTGTGTTCTTCCACAGCAGATGATGAAATGTCTTCAGGCTACCAATCTCTGGGTGACCTCAGCCTCCAGCGGTGTCGCAAACACTAATCCTCATACGTAGTAGGCAGTGTCCTCAACTCTCACTAGGCTCAGCTATTTGGATGACCCACATAATGCATAGTTTAAGCTTTTGGCTGAAGCCATTATGGAAGTATTTATGTCAAAGAAGACACAATGCTTTTGGCCTGCATTTACAGAACACTTGGTACAAAAGCAAAGTTACATTAATACAGAATTTTTGATCTGGATATAGAAAGGCATTTGGCAGAGCAGAAGTCATGTCTTCAGCTGCACGTAAAGCTGCTGAGCATGGAGATCCTCCTACAGGAAACGACTAGCTTAGGAAGGACTTCATCTTCAGAGAGCCAGACAGAGCTGCTGCACTCTTCCCGAGAGGAAATGGAGAAGTTAGTTTGGTTCAAGATCAGAGGCAGAAACATGAGCTGGAAAAATTCGCAGATTTAAAATGCAAGTTTGAGAAAAGACCTGTCCCAGAGAGCCTGAAGAACACTTTGAAGTAAATCTAGTAAGAAAGTGAATTGTACATAGATTTAGTTATCTGTACTGACTGCACTAAGTACTGTATGGATGTTAGTATCCTACGAGACACCCCTAAGTTCTTTATTTTGGAGCTCTATTTCAGCAGCAATAACGTACAACCCACAAGGCTCATTCTTGAGGCTGCGAGATGGATTTTGCAGTTTCTTTGAAGACATATCAAGTATGAGGAAGTTTAGACACTGGACTTCACTTCTGTGAATAGCAGTAACCACAACAGCAGCAAGTGCAGCTAAACAGAGCGAAACCAAAAGCAGAGCCTTGCAGCATTGCCGGTCTCACCATATCAGACCCAAAAAGCTCAGAGCTCCTGCACCCACATGGCAGGCACTGGGCAGCCTGTGTGCCCAGAGAAACCCAGCCTGGGATAAACATTTGGGGACTTCGATGTTTTCTTCTCAGTGCCATCTGTGCTACTAATTTAAAAGTCATTTCAACTGGCATGTGAGCTCAGAGAAAGAAGTTTCACTTCAGGCATTTAACTAACTCACTCCAGCAAAACTGAATAAGTACTCAACCAAACTTGTTAACAGTATTTAAGGAGCTGGCTGAGCACACAGCAAGTGTTTCTCCAAAGAAATGAGACAACTCTGGTTGCAACGGGAAGGTCACATGCTGTGTCTTGTTTTCCAGATGATGCACGCTTGGCAGTAGATTAAAATACTCAAGCCTGTCAGCAGGCTTCTCCTCTTCCACCCTCACACGTGTTCACAACTCACCTAAACCTCTTGTATACCAAAGCCTTCAGCTTCAGTGTCCTCTCCTTGGCCTCACCCTACTCTATGCTATCCTGCTTGGCCTTTACTACATCTAACCATGCTTTTGGATTTGGAGCAGCGGGACCCACACTCTGAATGCAGGAGAATTCAGAAGTGGCTTCTTCCATACAACAGAACTGATATGTTTAGTGTTCCTCCGGCGTTTTTTTTTTTCGTTTTGTTTTTTTCACACAGCTTGAATGCTGGCTCTTCCCTTTTGTCTAACAACTCTTTCCAGTGCTTCCCGCTTTAAAGTAGTGACAAGAAACCTCACAGACTTCCCCACAGATAGAAAAATAAAAGCCACGTTATATCAACATGTCAGGTCACGCAAAAAACATTTAAAAAACCAAAGCAGACTTTGCTTACTCAACACCTGAAAAGTGCAGTATCTGCAAAGCATTACTAAAGAAAGGACAACTGCTAGCTTTTAAACACTTTAAACAGCTCAGGACTTACATTGCTCTGAAGAGGAGTAAGTCACTGTCAACATGAGATAAACATGAATTGTATACAGAGATAAGCTGGAAGGCATTTTAAAAAAACCACTTTGTATGTTAAGACATTGGATTGACTTCAGGCACTACAGTCAACACTGCATAGAACTACAAAGAACACGGCACTGGTTCTCGAGCTTTCCTCTCTCTACCTTATACCTTTCTGACTTTTCTAATTCTGCTCTCAGTTTGACAGACCATTTGGATTTGTTTCAGGATGGACCACCTCCACCCTTTTCAGCTGTGTCCAGCCAGCCTCCCCTGCCAAGGGGGAAGTTCCCAGCAGAGTGCCAGCTTGTAGAACTGGCTGTTCCCCGACATCAACATCATGTCTGAGCACACCTCCCACATGAGCAGAAAGATAAGAGTTTATTGCTTCTTTATGAAGACTCCTGGCCATCACTTCTTGGGACTTTCAATTTTGACAAGCTGAGAGATTTGGGGTTGTTCAGCCTGAAGAGGAGGCAGCTCTAGGGGAGACCCTTAGAGCAGCCTTCCAGTACCTGAAGGGGGCTACAAGAAAGCTGGGGAGGGACTTTTTATAGGGGCCTGTAGTAACAGGACAAGGGGGAATGGCTTTAACTTGGAAGGGGGAAGATTTACATCAGACATTAGGAAGAAATTCTTCACGATGAGGGTGGTGAGACACTGGCACAGGTTGCCCAGGGAAGTTATGGATGCCCCCTGCCTGGAGGTGTTCAAGGCCAAGTTGGATGGGGACTCTAGCAGCCTGGTCTGGTGCGGAGTTGGAACTGAATGGGCTTTAAGGTCCCTTCCAAGCCAAACCATTGTATGATTTAGCGTGAACAGACAGACAAGCTCCACTTAAACTCTAGGTAGCCTCATGACTAGAGTCTCCTGTTCATAAGGCAGACTGATTTTCTCACCAGTATGTCTTCAACAACATTTGGTGGTGGGGCATGGTAGTATACTGGATGGTGTGAAACACATCTTTGTAAAGTTGACTAGAGACAGCTTTTGATTTCACCACTCTGCTGTAACCATACTACAAATACACAGACACTATCCAGAGTTTCAAGGACACAGATAGGCATTTATGCATCATGTGCTTTTCCTTCCATCTCACACATAATTCCAAAAGCCAACTTGAGCTCTGCTTCATGAAACAAATACACAGTTTGCTGATACCAGAGGGCAGGGGGCTCATCAAGACGATTCTGGGACTTCAGACTTCTACCACCATTTTCAAGGTTCATCTGTGTTCTCTCATTATAGAAGGCTCAACAATTATGTTAAAGTTTCTATGTGTTATTTATTCTGGTGTTTAAAGCAGTTTCCACAGCCTTCTCTAAGATCTATTAGCAAGTCTTACAGTATCGGGAAGATTAAACAGAATTATGCTTTTAATTTACTGGTGTCTCTTTACGAAAGAAGTGGTTTTGTTGCTCTTAAGTTCTTTATGCAATGTGGTTATTTTAACATAATGAAGAAACAGCATGGGACAGTCAGCCCATCATGACTAATGCTGCAGAACCAGTTTCCCAAAACGACACAGCACACTAGTGTTTCACAACAAGGCAGTGAGGCTATACTCTCTTGCTCTGGATTCACCCCAGTAGAGGGAATGATTGTTCAATGACTGAAGCATTTGCCTAAAACTTAGCAGGTTCATATCCCAGGCTCCTATTTTAAGTTTTTGTGGAAGAAAAGCTTCATGGAACCACAGTTCCCACATTTACTGTACATTAACAATGCTCACTATGCAAGTACAGGCTCATTAAGGACCAAAGGCAAGCCTACAGGATTGTAAGCTCCCATTAATAAGGTATAGGATATTAACTCTTTGGTAACTGGCTGCATAAGGACAGGCTTATGAAGTAACTCCACAAGGTGCTAGACTAAAAGCAGCTGGTATGTTACTTGCTCAGGTCCTTCACCAAAACCTTAACCTGAACCTCCCCTTCTGCTGTAGTATTTAACCTTTTTTTCTTTCTTAAAGGATACTAAAGGCAAATCCAGCACCTTTATTCATTTCCACTTGTTGCAAGACTCACCTGACACCAGGACTCTTGCACCTCTACACCCCCGCAGAGCAAACTGAAGCTTGCCCCTTCTCTCCCAAGGGAATTTCCATCTGCTGGCCAGTGACATGTGCTGTCTCCTGCACATATCAGGCTGAGATAGCAGAGAAAGCCTTAAGGAGATGGCTCCACGGCCACTTTGAGACTGCATGGAGAGCTCTGATTGGAGCAGACTGGACACTGAGAACTTCCCAGTACACATCTTTCTTCCAAAGGATTAAGATACCAGTATTTGTAACATGCAGCCCTAGAGAATTGAACTGTCAAGCAAAAAATGAAATATTTGTAATAAATAATGAAAGGTAAAGACAGAATCAAGCCCTCAAACTAGCACTCAAAATTTCAGTGGAGCTTTGACAAGGCATGCGAGTTGCTGCAGACTAGATGACAGATGACTGTTTGCCTTCAGATTCTATACACTTCAAGTTTAGTTTACTCTACAAAAGTACTTGTTTCTCCTATTAAGCAACACCCTTTGAAGCTCATCTCTTATCATTCCTTATGGTTTAGTCTGGGTTTACAGCACCCCTGAAAATGAAGTTTTCTATGTAGCAATAATATTTTTATACTCCTGGGAAGCTAAGAGAATTGGCAGGATGTACCAGCCACATGATACCTAACCAAAGCTTATACATGCTTTTGTTAGGGATGCTCCACTGGTAACAAGTAAGAGATGGGCTTTCAATCTTCCAAGTGGCCTTTAAGAAACCCCACATAAAATAAGTAATTAAATATTACTAAGTCTTTACTTATTCTTTCTTCTACAAGAGGCAAGGCTATGGCACTAACAGCATGGACAGTTCTGTAAAGTTATACAGTTCCATTTGATACACATTTCACCATACTAATAAATAGGAACAATTCCTGTGTTCTCTGTTCATAATAAGAGCTTTTAGAAGACCTTGTACTTACACAAACTCACTGATAATCCAAGACCTGAATCTGAAAGCATTTGTATCTAGGGAACACTACTACCATCTGACAAAATACTTGGAGAAACCAGGAACACTGTTCTAACCACTCACTTGCACTTGCGGATGGAGATCTGCAGTGATAGGTGACTAGCCTTTTATTTATTGATTAATCATGCTGTACAACATTTACAGTCAACAGCTTCCTATTTGCAAGTTGCAAGTGATTTTCAAAACCCCATTCTCATCTGAAATACCAGATAACAAACGTAACTCTTGAAACGTAATGTAGCCAAGAATTAAAGTTATTAAATATTTAAGATAAAAAACCCACACTAATTTCCTATGTCTAGGACATCATCAGTGAAACTTAAGACATCAGATACTTAAGAAACTTAAGAAACATCAGATACTAGTTTCCTAGCAGCTTTTTCTCAACCATTGCAGAAGTAGCTTAAAGATTACCCAAACAGGATAGGGATATTTACATTTTTCTTTACACTAGAATAGTCATTTACTTACATTCATCTCCTCCCCCTCCTCCAGCTTCAGAAGCAGAGCAAGCCAACCACAAAAGCATCAGAAGTCACAGATGCTGTAAGGATGCAGGAATCGCACCCAATAAGGATACAAGAATGAAGCACTGTACCAGTAAGCGTATATTCAGACAGACATCTCCTCAGTCATCTGCAAGACTTACATTAAACAATTAATAACAGAATTAACAGCTATTTAGAAGACCTATACTTAAGAAAACATACACTTTTCAGTAACTGGCCTCTGGAAAGGCAAGATCTAAACTTCAATAGGAAAAAAAGGGACAATTGAATTTGAACTATGCACAAGAATCCTCAAAGAGGAGGTCATGACCTGGTATATTAAACCATCTGAGTCAGTTCAGCTTGTAAGTATGTAGGCTGAGTTGTGAGCTGTGTTGGCTGAGAAGCCTCCACACAGTTCGTCACTATTTCTGTAACGCAGATGATGAACCTCAGCAGAGGAAGCAGGCAATTAGCTGGGAAAGCAGCCTCTTAAATTGAGCTGCCAGAGCAGCTGGAGGCCTCAAGCTTGCTTCGTTGCTGAGAAAGCTACGTGAACTGCTCCTTCTGGAAGAGGAAGGTATAGAGCAAAATGGAGCCATACAGTTAACAGATAAATCTATCAACTTCTACACGATTTCTTAAATTGCTTACAGATGTAAAATCATCAGATAATAGAGTGAAAGAAGAAAAGTTAGAGATATGTCCAGTCCTCCTCTTGTTTTTTGTACCTTTAACCTATCAGAGCCAATGACAAGAGACTGCCCCTCTCCTATTAAAACCAAACAAGGAACCTCAAAACCCAACAGAAGCTTGCTGTTCAGAGCAAATGACATGGCCATCTCAGAAGCACTGAGGACCATCACTAAACACCACAACATGCCCTTCTGCTGGAACAGATGTTTAAAAGTTCAAGTTTCTAAATGATAAGAAAAGTGCTTAAGAAAACAAAGCTTTGTCAAAGCTACATAGCTGATGCACATGAATTCATACAACCTGCACAGCAGCCAAACTAAAAGAACTAGAATGTACCAACATTTTTCAATACTGCTGCTGAACACAGAGTGATTTACAACTGTAGCTTACAGTCTGTTGGCACCTAATATTTCTCCCAACCAGTTTCTACCTGCGTTCTAAGGCCACTACAGATACACAGCCTTGAGCAGAAATCTTCAGTTCAGAACTCAGGTAATCAGTCTTCATGCCTTCCATTATTGCTTTCCTGCTCCCAAGACTAAAGCCCAGAAACAGAACAGGACGCTGCCTGAAACACATGGCTTACATCATGTTGCTGAGTATGGTCAGCAAGACGTATTCCCACCATGGGAAGATCAATCCATAAGATGAATATGTTTTCATATTTAAACTGCTTTTTGGCATATTAATCAGACTCAAACATGAGTCACCTCCTGATTTCAGACAGGAAATACAAGCAAAAGCCTCTTTCTGGCTATTAAAGGTGTCACCAGACCAAAGACAAGATACAGCAGCTGCCACAATGCACATTTCCACAGACCCTGCTCAAGAAGGGGTACGAAAGGATAAATAAAGCATTTTAGTTAGCACTTAAGTGTATTTCAAGGCTATGACAAACACCTCTGGAAACTATAGCTCACTCTAGCATCGCCACTAGAATTGCCCAGTCCTCTTCCTGTCCATGATCATTGGCTCCAGCTTCAGCAGTGATGGTGCTTGCAGAAGTTTCCACGTAATTGAGTGGTGAACTAGGTTCTAGTACTAAAGAGGAGACAGGGAAAAAGCAGAACACAGAACAGCTTTTTTTCATAGCATGCCAGCCTAAACATAGCTACAGCTGTAGAATGCAGCCACCTTCATACGTAGCTTTCTGGTTTCCTCTCACCCTATCATTTTTACCATTGCAGAGAAGACACCTGAACACGTGCATGGTTGCATATATTCAGCTTTTCATTTTCACAGAGAGATACCATTTACTTTAATAAAAACCCACATATTTTCAAATTTTCTAATTTATGCTGTTGACTGTAAATTCATATGTAGGTGATAGGCTACTCCATGCTACCTGCACTCCAAAGCTTAAAAAAGGCAATTCTTTATATCACTCTACTTATTCAAAAGTTGTTTATGGTTAGTATAGGTGCACTGAATTACATGGCACTTACAGCCTAGTATTTTGCTGTAAAACATGATTCGTAAGTTATGTCATGGGCGATTGGGAGGATGCCCGGAGGCACGTAAAGATGACTGCATCCAGCAACACTTCACAGACTAGTGATGATTAATCCATCTTTTCCCTGTCTGTCCATGTATAAAACCTTTGGCCTTAAAGAACAGTAGAATCCAGTTAACAGACCAACTAACTGGAAGTGTTTTGATGATTGGGCTGGATTTCCCCCTAATTAATATTACAAAAGCATGCTCTCTCATGCGTGTTTGTGGTTAAGCAATCCAAGTGGTCCAGACAACCCTAATCCCAACTTCCAAGAAAAACCTTCCACCGAGCCTCAGCTTTTTCAAATACCAGCATGGCAGTTACCTAGCAAGAAACAAAAGCCACAAGCAGCTGCACAAGCCAGGTAGATGCTGAGCACATCACCACCAAAACAACACAAATCTCTAGCCAGAGCTTCCTCTGAACTGTTCCCTTACTGTAGAGGCACACATGCCTGTTTTAATTCCTAGCAATAAAGTGAGGTGGTTATTTTTATATATTTACATAGTCTAAAAATGTCTACTGCAACTCACTGGGCTCACTGCTTGACATTTCTCTGCCTAACAGTACGCTGTTAAGAAGCTTTAGGACTGGAACACATTTCTGGCTGTGCAATTTGGAGATCCACACTAAAAGTCTCCACATGCCACTAAGACACACTGTTCTCCTGGTTGTCAATGACAACACCAAACACAAGCTTCACCACTTCTGTATACACCTTGAGACAAAAGCCACTGCAGATTTCTGCTGTTTTCTTTCCTGCACTGGCATGAGTTCGTATCTACACCTCACATGGAAGGGGGGTACAGCTATATTTAGACAGTTGGCTGTAGAAATAGTCACATCACCATTGGAAGCAGAGAGGAGTTTTTATAACATTCTGATACCTAAAGTAGAAGACGCAAAGGTAACGTCCAGATAAGCACCCTTTCCGCATCTTAAGAGCACTGACAAAATTTGCTGACAGTTTGTCCAACATAAAACCTGTTCATAATTTTAAAGAAGCTATAGACCAGCTCAAAGTTTACTTCTGTGTAACAGCTGCTATTCTTACAGGTTTAATGACACTCCATTAAATACAATTCCAAGCTAGCACATTTTACACCTATTTGAAACAATCTACTCAAATCATCCAGCCTTTTTATTTGTGTTCACTTCCACCTCGCATGCTTTAAAGGCTCATCTTATCTCATCACTCAGCAGGCATACAGCTGCTTTTCACTTTGCTCGTGGGTTTCTGCAGCTTCTCCCCTTTTCCAAAGCTCCACCACAGTACAGCTGCTTACACCTACATACATTTTGTGAACTGTCCCAAGAAATCCAGGTTTCTAATGAATTCCTACAGAGAGCAGGGAGCGAGATATTACTAAGTGTTCCCAGAAAAGAAAGTGAAGGGAGAAGAGGAAGTCATTTTTCAGCGCAGTGAAAAAAATAATCAGGCTACCAGGTTTTTCTTTCAGGAAGTTGCCCAAGAATGCAATTAAAACCACAAAAAACAAACCGCGTTTCAGAATCGTATGCAGGCATGAGAAAGGGGGAGAGAACCAAGTAACACTGGGGCCTCTCACCTATATGCAGATATTCTCAAGTTTTAAGGGAAATCTGGCACTTTAACACTATTTGCTAGCACACTGGTGTCTCCAAAGATTTTTCTCTGTGAAGATCCTCCCGCACTGCACAACACTGACCCAAAATATCAAACACCATTTGAACCAGGAGATAAAAGACTCTCTCCTGGAGTGTACAGAGGATTCCCAAATCCTCCCAGAACTCCGTACATGAAACACGCTCCTACGGAGCCAAGATAAGGGTTTTACCTAAGCAGTTCCTTGCTTCAACACACATTTGGTATCATCAGCGCTAACCAAATCCTGTTTCAAACCGAGAAAACACACACCCTGTCCTCGGCAGCCTGCAACGGCTGTAAATACATATCAAGTGATAGAGAAACAGAAGGAAAATAAGGAATGTCTCAGTTGCTGAAATACGATTTACATTTTTTTAATATAAGAGGTACCTTTCTTACAGCATACACTGATGAAGCTACCAACTTCTAGTTTGAGACTGGGGAAAGGACCCCCGCGGCACCGAGTGCAGAGGGCACTTGGGATGGAGCCCTGGCAGCGGGAGAGGCGCTCCTCACCCGGCAAAGGGGCATCAGCCTGCAAACCCACTTCTGCCGGGGAAGGAAACAGCGAGAGGAAACCAGCGCGCCAGGAGCATCCGCTCCCGCCCCGGCGACCACGCAGCCGGCGCTGGGAAACTTGTGGGAGCGGGAAAGAGGCACCGGGATAACCGTGTGCGGCCAGAGTGGAAACACTGCTGCCCCCGGCGCCGTGCCCGTTCGCCGACCCGGCCTCGGCCTCCTCCGGGTGGCTGCCCGGCTACCCTCCCGCTGCCCAGGGACCGCCCGGCTCCGCTCACCTCCACGCACGGTCCCGCAGCCGCTGCACCGCGCAGCTCAGCCACAGCGCGGCGGGGCCGGCCGTTTATAGGAACCGCGGGCGCCCCGCCCCGCGGCTGGACCGCCCCCCCCCTCGCGGCTGAACTCCCCCCCCCCCAGTCCTCCTGCTGAGCCCCCTCGCCCAAGGGCTGAGGCCTCCCCCCCCACCCCCCCCGGCTGAGCCCCACGCTCAAGGGCTGAGCACACTCACCCCACGGCTGAGCCCCCTCGCCCAAGGGCTGAGCCCCCCCCCGCGGCTGAGCCCACCGCCCAAGGGCTGAGCCCCCCGCCCTGCGGCTCAGCACCCCTCCCCGCGGCTGAGCCCCTCGCCCCTTGACTGAAAACCCCTCTCCCATGACTGAGCCTCCCGCCCCGCGGCTGAGAGTCCACATAACTGAGCCCCCCTCCACCTTAGTCAGTTCCCCCCACCCCATAACTGACCCATCCCCCGCCCCCAGGGCTGAGCCCCTCTCCCATGACTGAGCCCCCCTCTCCCATGACTGAGCCCCGCGGCTGAGCCCTCCCCCGCCCCATGAACTGATCCCGCCGATCCCGGTGCCCGCGTGCCCTCACCTGAAGCCTTCCCGCTGCTGTCCCTCTGCGCCAGCCGCCCTGGGGTCCCTCCCGCACCCCCCAGCAGCTCTCGCCCCTCTGTGGAGACGGTGGAGCTTGGAGTCTTCCCCTTGGGGCTTGATGGTTGGTCTTGATGATCGAAGAGGTCTTCTCCAGATTCTGTGATTCTAAACAGCCATTGCGGCACCCCCGTGGCAAAGCCCAGCCTGGCAGGACTGCTGAGGAACCAGGGCACAGCGAGGGGATTGAGACCACCGAGGGCAAAGGCTGCAATGTCCCCCGACTCCATGAGGCCCCTTCCTGGCAATGATGCTGTGCAATATTTTGGCCAAAGGGCAGCTCTTCTCCCACCCTGGCCTCCTTGCATGGGCCCCCCATGGTTAGGGCAGCTGCACCCACATCCTCTAGCAGCGGGGACGAGGAAATATGGACCAGAACCTTGGCCCTCTGCGTGGCACGGAGGTTTAGGGGGATACGTGAAAGCTGGGGAGGGGAACAATTTTTTTCCTGTGAAGGTGGTGAGGCCCTGGCACAGGTTGCTCAGAGAAGCTGTGGCTACTCCATCCCTGGAGATGTTAAGGCCAGGCTAGATGGGGCTTTGAGCAACCTGATCCAGTGGAAAGTGTCCTTGCCCATGGCAGGGAGGGGATGAAACAGGATGATCCCTTCCATCCCAAACCATTCTATAATTCTATGAACCGTGTAAAGGGGATCTGAGCAGCAAACTGCCACTCCAGTGTAACGGCATGGGTATGGCAGCGTGACAGGACAGAATAATCCTGGGAAAACACATGTGAATCTTAACACTGACTGACAGCCCTGGACGACTCAGCTGAAAAAGCACAAGAGGGAATTTCCACTATTCATACCAAAATGGGGCTGCTCACAACCCCAGAGAAGTGGGCAGCGCATTGGTCCAGCAGAGGACAATACTGCCTTGTTAAGTCATCCTTTCTGTGCTTGTTTTCCAAAAAATTCCTCATGCATGGAGCAGTCCAGCTTTGAAGAAACAGGACAAGTATGCAATAAACCACATTTCTTCCCTCAGGAGTTTGGACTCTTCTGGATAAAAAATGATCTCCTGGCATAAGCTGGAGCGGCTGCAGTGGCAGCTGCTGTTGGTCTTTAAGGTGGAGAGCCCAGTGTCCATCAAGGTGTCTCTCTCTGTGGAGAGGCCTTGTGCCTGGGCAAAATGCTGGTAGGCAGGTTGAGGGAGGTGGGACAGCGTGGCGGCTTAGCCTCAACCAGGCCAAGGGGAATTTGGCTGAGACAAATGCTCGCACCAGCAGGCTGGGCTGTTGAGGAACAATTTCTTCGTGGGCGGTGCCAGCTGAGGTGGATGTTTCTTGGGCTATTTACTAATGAGCCATTTAGTAACTAGCTCAATTTTGCTACTTTAGTAAAACATTGCCCTCTTTTCCTCTTCCCAAAATGCTTTGTACTGTCACTTCTGCAAACACTATCCATTTCTGAGTTGAGAATAGAGATGAATTAAACACAATAGCAACGACAACAACGAAAACCCCTTTACGTGATGGTTATCATATTAGCAGAGACAACCTTTGAGTCTCCAATTTCTCGCATGGATGAAGAGAGAAAGCTATGTAGACTATGTCACATCTTCTGACCAACTACTTAACATGAAAGCCCCATGAAAAAATGTTATTGAATAGTTTTAGGAGCCTTTGGTACAATTTGTGTAATGGAAAGGAGGCAGAAGAGCCAGACCATGACTAACCAGTTGCATGCAGATCTTGGGGGCAAGAATCCTGGCTCTAGTCCAAAAGGCTGAAGACCTAAGCCAACAATGAAGTCCCCAAATGCCCTCAGCTTGGATTCAAATTCAGCCTTTGCAGGTGCAAACTTTTAAATGTCTTTGATAGAAACAGGACAGGGATAAGGGAAGTTACATTCTAAACAAATTACCGTGAAATTGGTTCAGTTTTGATTACACTTAGTGTCGCAGCCAGAAGGCAATGCTGTTCCTCTTCTTTCTTGTTGCCACAGTAGCCCGTAGCTAGAAACTGAAGTAGCTGTGGGCAACCACCTCTCACCCAGGCAAGAAATCATTATTCCTCCTCATTAACAAGTCGTTTAAGTGATGAGATTTGTGCCCATATAAACAGTTAACTAGTTACACTTTTTGGAAAGAGTGAAGCATAAAACATATGAAGTACTTAGCGTCAGCGAAGGATTCATTTATAGGAATTTAAGCATCGTGCAAAAATAGTTGAAATCAAAAGGAGTTTGAGGTGAAGCTGCATGAGCTTGGCCCAACCAACCTGACAGCTGCCAAAAGGGGAGTGCTACGTCCCCTCTTTTTGCCCCTACCCCTCTGAGGGTCTCTGCTGCTTGTGTGGCCAGTCTGATCCTGGCCGGGGAAAAAAACCCCAAACACTGAGCTTTTTTTCTGAATTTATTTTCTGAAGGAACCTTCTGAGGGGCTTGATGAATGCTGGAGCCACTGGAACAACAAAACAGCCAGGCCCATGGCAGCCAGGAGCGATACTGGCTTAAGCTGCTGGAGAAACACAGCCACAGGAGGCACTGCAAGATCTAGCATAGATTCCTTTAGGTGGGTGCATGTGGAGTACTCTCGGTTGCTACTGGAATTAATTAGTACCTATGCAAAGAGATTAAAGATGCATACATGAAAGCAAAATCCACTGACAAGCTGCATGTGTTGTGAGGCTATGCTTAAAAGCATAGAGATTCTTCAGATGGTATCTCACCTTAGAAAGGGCAAATTTCAAACCGTACACCAAGTTGTTAATGAGGATACAGGAAATCTCATCCATTTTTTCCACTTGAAGCAAAACATCTCATCCCACAGAGGGAAATGTTGATGTTTCCCTGTATGATTTAGGCTTAAAGAGGAAGCTGACAGGCAGAAAGTTGCAGTGAAATAAAAAAATGGCTCCAACACAAACAAGCCTAAGCTTGACAAAATAGGCTCTAGTTTTAACAAGCAGCTTAGGAGAATACTTAAGGCGGAGGCCCTTAATGAAAACTACTGACTTTTGAGGCCAAAAATTTTAGAGCATTATTTCTCAAGTAGTTCAGATTGGAAATTCTATAGTAAAAGTAAAAGAAGCTTCACAGTTCCCATACGTGTTTTATAAAGCTAAAGTGAAAAATTATGGTAAAAGTGATAAGCCCATAGAATTTATTGTTTCATGTATGGTGTTGACAGGTAGCCAAGAGAATGGTACTGCTATATGGAGAGTGGAAGAAAGGACATTTTCTTTGCTTTAAATTGTTATAAAATTCTCAGTGCTTTACAAGCCCCCAGATGTTTTTTATAACCCCTTTAGAGCCTGCAATGTATTGACTGAGAAATACTGATTTATATAGCAAACTCCACTCTCTTCTCATTGCTGGCAAAAATTACTGCTTTGTACATGTGTACGCACATGGTGGCTGAATATAAATAAAAGGCCAACAAATAATGAGATCTCAGGCAAAATCTACCACCTGGCATTACATTAGCTTGGATGAAATTTCCCTAAATTTACACTGATGTAAGTAACAGGAATATTTGGCCTTAAATCTTTTAGGTGAGCTCTGGATTGAGGATTAGAAGGTTTGTACTCTGTTTCACCTTGCAAACACAGCAGATTGTTGGCTGCTTTTATGGGTGGCAGGAATCGGGAAACACTGGCAACCAACAATTCTCCTGTTTACTTATTGGCTTTCCATGTGTTCATCTGAAGTGATTTAACTAGAAGGCATTGGTGACTTGGGTCATAGCAAGCCTGCAACGAAAACACCAGAGCAGGTGGTCTTAGCACCTCTGGAGGAGCAACTCTGAAATGATTTGTATGTAATGAATAGACATCTGGAGGAAACAGTGTGTCCAGTTTTTATTTTACTTTTGGAAGACCAGTAGATTTGTCTGTATTTCAGATAGTCAGAAGGGTGTAAGACAATTCTTACTCAACAGTGGCTTCCTAAAGTTTGATGAAATCCAGCAGTGGTTCACGAGTAGCTCTTATGCATTCGGTGACTAAACCTGCACCTTTGCTCTTGTCCACAGGTCCTGTACAATCAGGCTGGTGAGCTCCGGCACACGGCTGGGAGGAGGCAGTCTCCATTCATCCTGTATGTCAGGAATTAGGTGGTCACTCAGAACATGGGGAGTACGCTTTTAAATCTGCAAAAGGCAGGAGAGTTGCTGGTGTTCCCAGAAGAGGTCTCTAGCCACCCTGTCAGAGGCTTTTCTGGAGCAAGGGAGAGCTCTCCAACTCTTGTGTTGGTGCTTTTCTAGTTTGCATAAAAGAATTAAAAATGCATTTGATCAGGCAGAAGGAAATGAAGAGCATGGCACTGTAGCTTCATATTTAAGTCATCCTTTGGGAGGGTGGAGACTGCAGTTCCACTCCCTGCTTGCAAAGCATAATGCTTTGGTATTTTACATTAATCAGCCAGTGGATAAAATACACAAACAGCCGTTAGGATGAGCAGAAAATCTAACTGACAGACTTGTCCTCAGCTCCTCAGCATCTCCTTTGCCCCTTTGCAGTGCAATACCTCAGTCGCTTCTTGGAGCTGGGCTTTAACCTGTGCCCCGTAGCTCTGCACAGGTAAATGCGGAACCACTGCGTTAAACTTTCTGACAATTTTCAATATGCAGATTATAAAACCATTAGATCACAAATTTTCTCTGACAAGGCATGCACACAGCTCACAACTCCTTCAGTCCCCATCTCAGCTGAAGCAGGCTGACATTGATATTAAGAGGAGATAGCAAGCTGCTTCCAGATTACTTTGGATTTGTGTGGGTATGGAGGTAAGCCCCATCAGCAAAGATACTGCTTGTTGTAATTGCTTAAGCTTTTGCACGCCATGTTTAAGTTTTAGGACCCAAGTGATCAGAGCTGGCTATGTTGTATTATTGGTCCAACTATTCCTGCTCACTTGGACAGCTGTAAAAATAGCAGGCAGCAGAACAGCTCCAGACCTGAAAGAAGGCGGCAAAGCAGACTTGGCAGAGGGAAAAAAAGCGCAGGCAACTCAGCTGGCTCGGGGGAGGCAAGTCAGAGGAACAAGTCCAAAGCACAAACAAAGCAAATGGCAGCCTTGAGGCTGGCCCGAGCCCTGGCAGGGCAGAGTGAAGGCACCAGAGAAGGCATGGCCTGGTTCCCAAGGCTGGGAGGCGTATGTCGGCAACGGGGTCAGCAGAGGGATGACGTGAATGAATGCTGCTTTTTTTTGGTCTGAAATTTGCCTGTAACTCCAAGTTGGGAATATTACCATTTGCTATTGTAAGTACCCTGTTGTGAAACATGGGCTCTCAGCACCGAGCCAAAGGATGAAAGATCTCATCTGCAACTCCTCAGCCTACGAAAATACACAGGCCAAAATTACCTTCCCTTGGTGTGGGCAGGATGCAGCACTTAAAGCCCTTTGACATGCACTTCCTAGAGAGGAAAGGCAATTCCCTCTGTGGCCCATCATTTACTATCTACATAAAAGCAGAAAGAGATGATTAGAGTGTGGAACTACCCTGCTTTTGCTATATATAGTACCTTGGCTGCTCAGCCTGTAGCATTTTGCTATTCAGTTGTAAATAATAATTTAAGGAGTGGAATAAAATGAAAATCAAATTCTGAGAAGCTGGTGTAGAAAAGCAGGAAAAAAAAGCACAGGTCCAGAACACACAGGAATAAAGCTACTTGGGCCTAACAGTAGACAGTGTCAGTGGAATGCACCCCATCCCTTTCCCCGTGATTTGGAGTAACACAGGGCTGCAGCTTTTGGGGTCTGCTGGCAGAGAGCAAAATAAATCAGTCCTCTTAGCTAGTTCCTTCTGCCTGGCACCTGCCAGTACATTCTGATGTGAAGGCTTCCACTGTTCTACCTAAAGGAAGTCTCACATTTATATTTCAAAGAATGCTGTGAGGTCACACGTATTTTTTTAACATATAAATATTTAAATCTATTCAAATTTGTTCCTCTTATGAATCATCGTATCATCATGAATCATTGTCAGGACTTATTAGCTTAAACTCTACACAGCACACACTCGTAAGGAAAAATACAAAATATATGTGCTCTGAATATTCCAGTGGTAGTTTGGTGCCTTGCAGCAACAAATAGATTTTCTAGCAATGGCCTTATGAGAAGTAGAATTATTCCCATTTTACAGAAGAATAGTGGAACTAAAGTTGTTAGTCCATGGCTATTTGGGAATTCTGTGCAAACGAACCCAGATCTCTGGTATTTCAACATAATTTCTGACCTAGGGACCAGCTTCTTCTAAAACCAGATGGAAAAGCAATGCATAAAGGAAAAAGAACAAAGAAAGGGGTTTGGTTTGAATTGTTGCCAGCAAAAAGTAAAAAAAGAAAGCCATTAACAAAGCATTTTCCCATGTGATTCAAATTAGGGCAGCCATAATGGCAGAAGAATATTGTGCTTTTTATTCTTTTTCAGTGATATTTTCAAATTTGGGGAAGTTTTTGTTGTTGTTTTGCCACTCCATATAAATAAGTTGAGTTTGGTGCCAGCACCATAATGACTCACTGACCTGAAGAAATTCAGAACATCCCCAGTAGAGGAAATACATTACTAAATTTTAAATCTGAGCCACATCAGTGCAGATTCTTCTATGATGGGAAACAATTTCTTTATGGTTTGGAGGAAGTGCTCACTAACACATGCAAAATGAATTCTGTGTTGCAAACCCTATTAAGTTCACTGGTTGGGCTTTTTTTTTTAAGGAGTAAGAAATGAGTAAAAACAAACAAACAAATCCTTTTGCATAAGAACCAAAAAAAGGCGTAAAATGTTAGCTGGGCTTTTAGCCATGAGTTACAGGGAGATGGATGGTCTCAATGAATTTTTGTCATGCTCTTCAGGATATACACAATACAGAGCTTATTCAAGATAATGTAATAGTAACAACTCCAGGCATTGTGGTTACTAGCTGTATGTTTCTTTCTTACTGACAGAGTCTTCTAGAAAACCTGGCTTTGGCTCTGCATTCTGCCTGAGCCACATTTTTTTTAGATTTTAGTTTCTTCAATTCTTTCAAAATGAAAAAGCAGGGAAGAATGAATAATAAAGACGTTATAAAGAATATTAAAAAGAAACAAAAATTTAACACATCAAGTTTTCAAACCTGAAGTTTTGATTAACTCTTAGGGCTACTTTTATATGAAATTTCACAAAATTCAATTTTTAAGTTAAATACTTATAAAACAAGCACTTGTAAAAGGTACTTTCCTGCCAGCTCCAGTAACTGCTTTCCGATTAGCCATTTTTCTGAGACTACCTGGGTATTTTCATACTCTCAGCCTGCAATACAATACAGTATGAACTAGCAGCACATGAAAGCACCTTGTGTTTGGTTGAGTAGTCTTGATCTGTTCTGTTCCATATGCTGAATTCTGGGGTATATTTGCAGAAGTAAACCAAAGAGCCTATAAAGCACGTTTTGTGTGATAAATAATGGGAAGTTGTAGAGGTGGGGCAGCTTCGACTATTTCCTGCGTTTACTGATAGGGAAACAATAAAAAGCTAATATTGTCCTCAGAGATTTCCAGATTGACTCTAGATTTTTGTCTTGTTTTGTTGTTGTAGTTTGTTTCCCCCCCATTTAAATGACTTTGGGGCTAACAAGTATTTTGTGTACTCTGAGATCTAAAGAGAAATTTTGCATTCAACCCAAGAATTTTAAATCAGTTTAGTTGACTGTTCTCCTTTAGAGGCGTGTAGAGATGAACAAGGTTCAAGGTTTTACTTTCAACCTGCTTGGATGAAACATGCTGCTGCTAAGCCTGTCCAAGAGAGCATACTATTGGCCTGCACAGCCCGTAGTAAACATCTAAAGTACAAAGTTAAGAGTCCAGAACAGAAATGATATGTCTTTGATTCCCCAAAGGTTCAAACCACTGTCTAAACTAATTAGCAGCCGCAGCCTGTAATCATTTGTTATTCAGGCAGGAAGGAAAACCAGCAACAGGCAGCCAAGGTCCAATGCAAGCGTACCTTGCTCCTGCCTCCCCACCCTAACCTGGCGTCTCCTTTGTTGAGCACCACAGCCGGCCCCAAAAAGTGAGCCTTCCAGCTTTCTGTGGGAATGTGCTTCCCTCATCACACGTCAGCTAGACCTGACACCATCACTAAACCTCACCATCTCGAGTTAACTCACCTTTCCTCAAAGCAAAGGCCAACTGCTGCGTTCACAAGCTGCTGTGATACTCACGGGAAATCTTTCTTTGCTCATTTTGCCAAAATGATGTAGAGTTTTGCAGATCAGGTAGTCTTTGGCTGAAAGTAAAGGTTTCTTGACATACTTTAGATCTTGCTTTCACTACTCTGTTATTTATTAGCAAGATATATCATACTTTCCTTCTGGTCTCTATTTTCCTCCCTGCACTTAAACTCTGATCATGCTAATGATCTTCAGCTTTTGTCAATTCTGTCATGCTTTTCATAAGCTTCTTATGTCTCTAGGGCTCAGCAATTAAACACTCAGCTCTTGTTAAGCCAAAGTTTGTATATACTTATATATATAAATATTTATATATATATCGCTATCACCATATTGATAAACATTCTTCAGAAACACATTTGATCTCTTTTTCCATTTTCCCAATATAGTTCTCCACCTACCACCTCTTTTTGGTGTGTTTGATGCTTCAGTCTTCGCCCACAAACTTCTACAATCCAGCATCAGATTCTTCCACGACTGGGATGTCCCCTTTGCTTGGTAGGAGAGATTTGGTTTGACTTCTTACCTATAGTTTAGTCCAGACGTTCCGTTGGTTCAGTTTGTGCTGCAACAGTAAAGGCAGGATTAACTGGTTCAAAGCTTCAAGAATTGAGGCATATCACAATAATTTCAGATGTGATGCAAAAGGACTTTTCCCCCGTCTCCTTCTCAGAGCTGGAGATCAGGCTAACAATTTCTTAAGTCATAGTTTCTGAAGGTTTTGAAATTTCAGGTTCTAAAGGTAGAATGGTAGACAGTTCAAACCCATTAGTTCAGAAAGGGGTGGGTGGTTTTAATAACACCAGGCTAATTTGTGAATTAATGTCTTAATTTTCTGAGGTACAAGAGCAGTCTATTTTGGATGACAGGCTGACAGTATGCAACAAAAAAAGATGAGGACAAACAAATTTAAGTCTTTTAGGTTTCCCTGCTATTGTGTATTAAAAGGTCAGCTCCCCACTCTAAGTCTGTAGGAAATGTTTCATGTATTTTCAGTGCATGATGTATATAAAAGTATATGTGACATTAAAAAGTTGCAGGTTTTTTTAACTAAAGGCAAAACCCAGTAGTACTATGGGATACAGATGCTGTGTTTATTAAAAAAATAAAAGGAGAAACAGTAAGGTTCAGGAAACACTTTTTTACAACTCCTAATAACAGAACAAACACCTTTAATTATGAAAGGCATGAAATTGCCTTTTAGTACACACAACTCCATAGTCTTTTGGGCAGAAACAGCTATGCCCTTATTCACTTAGTGGTGCCCAAGAAAGCTCTAGAAAACCAAGTGGTCTGTGATAAGGGCACATGCGCTGCCTGACCTGGGGTTACATAAGCCCAGAACCACACACCTGGCTGGCATGCTGCTCTGGAGGAAGCAGGCAAAAGGTATCAGCTGCGAAGGAGCAAACCCATGCTTACCTCCAAATCACTCTTATGCGACTGCAGCCAGTGGGGCGGTCGGTTTGGCTGAAACCTTAGGCTGCACATCAGTGATGATGAGGCCAAGGGAAGACACCGAAGCCTTGCCTCTGGCCAGAGTGGTATCCTCTGCCCTTCAGTCCATAGGGCCCTTTCACATAGCACTGCTGCTAGTAAGTGAAAATACACATTGTAGATTAGGGAGAGGGTGAAAGTAATGGTCAAAAACCTTTCTATGAAGAATATTTTAGATACTACTGTAGCCAAACTAAAGTATGCCCTGACTGAAGCTTAATTACAGTATATCTGCTTAGGTCAGTTTTTGCAGGGAATGATGCCACAAGAACAAATACAGGGAAGGGGAACAGACAGGATGCTAAACAATTTCCCAGGCATCAGCAGGGTCGTTCTCATGGGATGTGGGCGTTGTGGACAGATGTAGCTCCTGCTCTTGCCCTGTGGTTAGCCTCCACCACAACTTCCCATCTGCTTCATTTATTTCTGGCCTTCTTGGTGGCAGCATCAGGTCAAGCCCTGCCCGGATGGCCGGGGCCAGCCCCTACTGCATGCAGGCCTGCCTCTGCCAGTCCCACTGCTGTGCTGGAACAAGCTCCACCTCTTTCTGTGGCTTCAGCAGATAGATCTGTCCATGAATCCTAGCATCACTAGGAAAGCTAAGGAAGGTGCTGAGACTGTCCTGGGCTGGGAACCTTTAATCATGTCAGAAGGAAGGAGGCTAGACAGTTATACCAGTTGATGACTCCCCCTAGAAGAAATTAAGCACACTAAAGTAATCTTGTGGGTCTGAGCAGCTCTGCTGGAGCACATTTCCCTCCCAGGTTTGGACCTGTGGCTTATGCCTGAGCACCATGAATGCCCCGTCCTGAACAGAGGTTATTGCTGCAACTATTTGTCTTGCTGTGGCTCTGCAGACAGTGACTGCTCTTTCCTCAGCTATCATAACAGAGCTTGGGGATATGTTTCTATCTCCAAGCTGTGGCCACTGTCTCCATTTTGAAACCACATGTAAGCTGGTGGGGTCATGGGCTGGCCCAAGAAAACCTCAGCTCTGCACCGAAGTCTCTCTCTCAGGGTCTTCCTTGGGTCAGCATCTTTTCGCTTCAAACACACGTAGCCCAACAGACTAGAGATCAAAGCTACTCCTTAACCAAGACAGGACACAAGGAGCCCGAGGCTGCCTCACATCACCTCCTTCTAAAGGGAAAACAAACATTACTTTTTTTGTGGTGGACAGACAGCTCTGCCTTCCCCACCATGTTTTAGTGCCACAAGAAGGGATGTGAATCAATGTCCAAGCCCACTCTGTGCCCAACATTGAATAGACTTCCCCTGGCCACACAGGAGTCCTTTTTTTTAATATGTATTTTAACTAGGCTGAGATGATCTATATTTTTTTTCATCTTTTGTTTTGTTCTAGTCCTGTCAGCTAGGGTTTTACTGCTTTGTTTTTTCAGTGTGCCTTTTGGGCCCAGTGGATAAGCTTTTAAGTCAGAAAGCTAGTGTGCTGCCAGCAGTGTCCCCAGCTCAGGCTTGCTCTGCCCCATCGGGCTTGACAGCACTTCAGAAATGATTGATGCTGTAGACCCAGCGCCTTCCCTTAAGATGACAGCACTCAAGAAAGCTGTCAGTACTCGAGGAGAAAGGATCACTGCAGAAATACTAGCTTGTTTCAGCTTATCTCCAAAATCAGTTGCTCAAAGATCGTAAATACATGGGTTAGTTGACACTAAGAGCTGTATTTCTGCACTGAAATGTGGATGTATCTCCCTCTGGTCACAATGCTGCAAAGCAGCCAATATCTATAATTCATTTGGTGTATTATGTGACTCAGAAGTCATGGAGGACCATGTAAAACATCCAACCATCTTACAAGTGACTGCAGTTACTTGTAAGTGATCACATTGAGGATTCTGCAAATTATGCCCTGGAGGAAAGGGGCAAAAGATGGGTGAAGCAAGAGGAGGAGCACACGCTGGTGTTACGTTACTGGGGTTTGTGCCCTGCGGTATCAGAGGAAGCTAATTTTGGCAATGCACCTGTTATCAAGAAGGTCCAGGAAGGAAATTGGGATGGCAATAAGCTACATAAAGCAATTTTATCTTTTCTTAGGAACTTTCCACTTGGTCCATAGACTAGTCCAAAGGGAGTGATCTCATCCAGTGGCTTTACGCCTGCCCTCTTTGATTGGTATTTGTTCAGACTGAATAATCATTTTTGTTGCATAAATGGCATTTATCAAACTATTGTTTTTAGTAACTTGTAAGAGAAAGGTCAGGGATTAGGTTTAAAGTAGCTTTGAGACATCTCAAAGCACCAGCCTCTCACGTCCATCTATTTCTTCTAAGAGCACTTCACATTCCCTTTACTTCCAGAGAAGTCATTTCTCACTATCACTTCTGATCAGCACAGTCCTCAGAGGTGTTTTAGGCTCTGCTTTCTTATGGTGGTTATTTCTCTCTCAAAAGAACCCCTGGTAGCTTGCCACAGGTTATCTTAATAAATCTTCACGTACTTGTTTTTTACAAGCTTTTTTCATGTTAAATATTGAGCAATCTAATGTTACATCATTTGTACTGAGTGTTCACTGTCATGAAGAGCAGGGAACTGCCTACTGTATATAATTTTCTTACAGAGGCAAAACAAAGACATTTTTACTAGCCTGAGTGTTTCAATCAAATACTGCGAGTCTGACTTCAGCCTTTCATACATGTGTAGAACCAGTGGCAGGCAGACACTAGACACCACAGAGCTCACTCACCTCTCAGAAATGGTTTATTCCCACTAGCAGAGCAACCTGGGATGACTGCATTCCAGTTCAGCAGCATTTAGAATCCAGTTTGCACAGGAATAGTTACCCAAGGATCAAAGACAGAGAATGAGAACTTAGTATCCAAAATGAACGGAACATGTGAGGACAAACTATTGAAAGTCTCTTTGTAATCAATTAGGATTGACTTATTCTAAAATGCTTTTATTAATGAGATTCAAGGTGAATTACATCTTTGCTGATAACCATAATACTACAAAGACTAGGCTTTCGGGTTATCTGTTTGCATATGCGTGTGCACAGTTCATGCCACATCTCTTGGCACTAGTATAGCAACCGCGTGCACAAGAAGTGGCATCTGTGCACACACGTGGCTAGTTAGGCACCAGGTTGGACTCACTGATCCCTCAGAGCAGTTCGTTCCTACTTTTATTAAGTTACTGTCAAAACGCTGAAGATAATAGAGCAGCAGAAGCTAAAAGACAATCCCAAATAACATAGACAAAACTGAGCTCACATATCACTCAAGAAGTACCAGCAGCTCCCTTGATTTTGCATCCATCTTCTCTAAACAGCAATTCACACCTCAGGTGTGATCACACCTCAGGTTAAAACATTTCTTCTTTTGTACTCTTGCCAAGTATCTTTTTATGTTTTATTACCAATGCCTATTATTTTGGATTAAGTAACTTCCTTTGTGTAACTGGCTACCTCCCAGCTATCTCTGACACCAGCAGTGATGAAGTGGGGGAAACAAAAGCAGCAGATGCTCTTCCTTCAGTCACCACCACCCGCACTGCGACGCAGCACTCAACACTACTTCCCCAGACCTCTGTTCTTTCTCCATCCCTTGATTTCTGGAGCTACGGAGGAGGAGAACTGCCACTAATGGCAAGTGGGATGGTGATAAAATGCCATTTTCCTCTTATCTTTTTATAATAATCTCTGTCAGAACATTTTTTAAAAAAACCCACAAACAACCACCCCAATTCCATTGTCTTCAACTATTTCCTTTGTCCTCAGGCTCTTCGTATTTTTCCATTTAGTAACCAATTATTACAGACTCCCAGAACACTGGCAAATATCATAAACTTTTCCATGTCTAACTGGAAAACTCTAAGCATTCCACTATCAGACACTGTAAAATACATCATGACAGCACCATCTCTATTCACACTTCTCCAATATGCCCTTCATAAATCATCTACTATATTTTCAGCTCCTTTTCTGGATTGGCATTCAAATCTTAATTTGGTATTTCTGGAGTGTTAACAGCTGTCTCCCTATTCCTGGTGAATACTTAGCAAGGTTCTTGAGAATAATCTCAAACACCTAGTGGTCTGTTCCTAGGGCTGCTCAAGTTTTCCATAGAGGCACTAGGGGAGACCATTAGGAGCACTGCTGTCGCAGTCACCCCTTGTGACATTGGTATCTCGGTTAGCTAAACGCTGCTTGAGATTAGAGATACACTTGAAAAAGACAATGCAGAGGTGGAATGGGAGATAAGTTGCCACGTAAAAAAAGCAGATGAAGAAATGAGGCACGCTTGGCTTTCAACCAAATACGCAGTGCATGCTCCATATAAACACACGAGAGAATAAGGAGGTGACACATGAATGCCCTTAAATTTGTCAAAAAGAGAAAAATAACAATTCTGGATTATTTACAATGACTTGTTTCACAATTCAGCAAAAAAAAGTTGCAGTGGCTAAAGATGTAGTTAGTTCTTTGGGGACGAGGGTTCAGTCCCTGACCTGCCAACAAACTCTCAGTACAACCTTTAGAAAATCACTTGGTTTGATTTGCTCTCCCTCCCTGTAAGATGGGAATAGTGGCATTTCTTTACTGCGGTGCCAGAGAGCAGAAGTTTGGAGCATGGAGGTGCTCAGATGCCGTGGAGTCTACTACTGCTCCTCGAAAGCTGAATATTCCTCATCTTACAAAGCATTTTTTTTGATGTGCACGTAACAGAAGGTAGCTAGCAAAATGAAGCAATTAGTTCTGTGACATTTTCAGCTGCCTAACGAGTTTCTCTTCTGCTGTCACAGAAGTATTTCAGAATCGGAGCTTGTGGTACCAGTTCTCAATATTTTACGCTTTTCCAGGCTGCAATTCAACAGCTGTCTCAATATTGCAGTTGGAGCCAACATATTCCATATAGATTTTCCTCAATATGTTGCCATTTTTAAAAACTTTTTCTGTGCCTCTTTGCTGTTCATGGTTTGATCATCGCTACCTTTTCATTAGAAATCTGGCATTGGAGTCTTTCTCCTACAAATGTGCGAACTGAGGTTGTTTTAATGGCAGTGAGATGAATTCCTCTGAAATCTCAGGTTTCTGTCCCAGCACTTTCCCCCACTCTTCCAAGCTGCACATCATGTGCTTGTTAGTCAGTTCTCCACAAAAATACCACAAGTCTCATACAGAATACTGCTCTTTCCAGCCTTCCTATTTTTGCTTTCTAGGTTCAAGAAGGTATTATATTTATCACCCATGTTATTGCAAGGTTTTATTTTCCAGCCCCTGTTCCTTAGAGTTGGTCCACAAAAATTTGTCCTTATAACGACAGCTGTATGTATTCTCATTGTTAGTATTATTCTCCCAAAAATGCAACGCTGTGCTGTACTACCTTTTTACTCCTCCTGATCCCATAAAAGTCCTTCTGGGGGAGAACTACACTGTGAAACTCTGCACCTTCTGGCATGGTTGGAGCTGTACTGATCTCTCATTTGAGTTCTCTGTCCTGATTTTACCAATCCTAGTAGGAGTCTTGCTTTGTGCAATTAGGAATCACTACAAGTGCCTGTATTGATTTTAAAGTTAAATTGACAGTATCTGTGTCACTGATACATAGATCGATATTCTTTGAAGCTTTGAATTCCTGTTGTTTTGCACATCCCACAAAAAGAAGCCCCTTTCCATGCAGGAAGCATTCTCTACTGGCCAGGTGTGGAACATGCCTACAGATGATTATCTCTACAAAGCTTTCAGTCATATCCTTTAGAACAGCTAAACCACAGAAATATTAAGAAATGTGGTATTTAGAAAAAAGGAAAATACACCTTTGCATTTGATGTTACTTTAAAGTACTATTATAGTATTGCATGTATTCCTGGAATCAGGCTATATATAGGAATTAATGTTTATTTTGGTTAATCCTAGGACAAGAGGTATATTCTCTTTTTATCCATTATGCTTTTCATGCAATCTGCAAGTACACAGAGAACATTTAAGATGTTGGAACACTTACATTCTTCCATTTCAGCTACACCATTATATTCTTTTGCTTTCTGAAAATAGCTTCTGCCGCTTATCAAAACCTGGAAGTTCAGAAGTATTTCTGAATTATGTCAGAATTATTTCTGAACTTCAGAAGTACTTTTAGATCAATCATATATAACCCTGAGAGTGTCATCTTTGGTTTCAGGCAACCTTCTTTCTTAATTCACTATATGTTACCAAAATTCATGAACAGTCCCTTGCCTTCTCTCCCAGCTATCACACCCATAAATGCTGTAGCTACTTTGCGTGCTGTCACGGTTTAACCCCAGCTGGTAACTAAGCACCACGCAGCCCATCACTTACCTCCCCCCATGCCCAGTGTGATGGGGAAGAGAAAAGAAGAAAAGTAAACCTCATGGGTTGAGATAAATACAGTTTAATATGACAGCAAAAGGGAGGGAGGATTTTGATGATAATAATAATAACAATAACAATAATATATAACAAACAAGTAATGCACAATACAATTGCTTACCACCTGGACTGATGGCCAGCCCGTCCCTGAGCAGCGTTCACTGGCCCCTAGCCATCTCCCCATGTTTATGTACTGAACATGATGTTGTATAGTATGGAATATCCCTTTAGTCAGTTTGGGTCTGCTGTCCCAGCTGTGTCCCCTCCCAGCTTCCCATGCACCCCCACCTTCTTGCTGACAGGCCAGCATGAGAAACTGGAAAGTTCTTAACTGCTTAGCAACAACTAAAAACATCAGTGTGTTATCAACATTATTTTCATCCCAAATCCAAAACACAGCACCACACCAGCTACCAGAAAGAAAATTAACTCTATCCCAGACCAAACCAGGATACATGCCTTAAAACTGTTTGTCCTGTGAGGATTAATCTCATCAGGCTGTCCTATTTTCCTAGTGCTTAGTGCTCTTCAGCTAAAATAATTGCCTCTGCTCCCTGCCCTCTTTTCAGTCTCGGTTTACCCCCATGGCACTTTTGGGTGAGCCTTCCTCGTTTGGTCCCTGCAGCACAAGTCCACAGAGGTGAAATCCTGAATGTGTCCTTGGGATGACATAACTCACTGTTTCTCTAGCTTGAGGTTTCCCATGGGCAGTATCCCTGTATACTCACTCTGCTTCAGCTTAGGGGAGCCAGGCAGGCCTTAGGCAGTGCTGCAGTGGTGATGGTGCTGCCAGCAGACCTGTGTGAGGTGAAGGAGAGAGTCAGGAGCACATTTCACATGTCCTGGGTAAATAGTCCAGCCTTTAAACTAATGGTTTAAAGGAGCAACTGCAAAAGCCACTGTGTGCTTTGAGTGCTTTCCTGTCCTCCTTCTAAACAGCTAAGTGAAACGTTTTATTTCAACTAACTTCTTTTCATTTTTGTTCTTGTGAGGAAAATGGAAAAAATACATCTTGCTTGAACCAAGAAAACAGATCACCACACGTTCCCTACCCACAAGAGGGCAAACATTGGTTAGTGGTGTCAGAGGGAACAATCTGCGTGAGCTACAGAAGGATAAATTGTCTCCTGCCACGTCAGATGAAGTACAGCTCTCCTGAACAGCCCAAACCAGTGGAATACCTTTGAATGTCCAAACTCGATGATCCCTCCCCAGCCCAGCCCACCTGAAACATTCCTGTGCATACAGCCCTTGGTCAGCTTGGTGATGGCACTGGCCATCCCTGGCAGGGGGATGACCTGGCTCTCACCTATTTTTCCTGCTAGCTGTTACTGCTATAAAATATTCCTTTCTAGTCTAAGCTCCATCCTTTTCCACTCCCACTTCATCTGGTTTTGTTCCAATTCTGTCTATTGTTCTTCTTATGCATACCCTAATAATAATACTGGTATAACCTCCCATACCCTCTGCTAATGGAAGTCACTGTATGAACTTTACCAAGCATCAGCACCCTTATTTTTGTTTCGCGGTAGCTAAACTGAGGCATGAGGAGGTGAAGTGGTTTGCTGGAGGCCATCAAGCTGACCCTTGACAGCTGTGGCACAAGAAGCTTGGTCCAATGAGACCTTGATAGTTGCCCTACCCACTTAAAAACTGTTCTTCCTTCCCAGCACACACATAGGCAAACAATGGACCACTTGTGGGAACAGGAAATTAACTCAGGATGAAGAAACCTTTCACAGCTGTTATCAAAACCTGGCAGTTCTGTGGCCACAACCATGCCTGAGCTGGAGCGATAGCTGAGTGTATTAATGTCAAACAAAATTGCCTGCTTGCCAACTGTCACACAAACAGCATCAAAGTCTCCACCCGGGCTTTCATCAGACATGGGCAGGTCAGGTGGGAACAGCAAGCTGCACGTGGTCTTGGGGCTGACCACCATACTTGACTCCCAGCTATGGACTGCATCACCTGGAGTTTAATCTCTCCCCTGGAAGACATGTGCCTCACCTTCTGGGTGCCTCCTTTTCCCCCTCAGTTCCTCCTTTCTGTCTATCAGGAGCCACCTCTCCCCCAAGCCCTGCCTGGCGAGCTGCTCTTGCTGCACTGGCGCTGTGGAGTCAGTCTGGCAGTGGGATGCTGTTGACAAAGAAAGCTTACAGTGACCCACACAGGCCATGTATTTCCAGCCAGGCAGAGCAGAGGGTTAAAAAATCTCTAGGGATTTCTCTGTGAGCCATGGAAAGGACTAAGAAAACGGAAACTAGCCTGAATTTAAACTGAAGGATCCCATTCTTGTGCCAAGTCACTGACTTCCTTAATCAACTGGGGCCTTGTTTCTTAGTCAGTCATCAAAGGCTTTAGAAAGTCGTTCAGACAAATCTGTAACGGGAGAGTCACAAAGGATGTCTTTTCTGTGGCACTCTACCTAGAATATGCAATGCTTGGGGACCAGGCTGCCCTCAGTGGTGCTTCTGTACAGCTGGAGCACAGTGCACAAGGATGCTATAGGATACTCTCACTACTGAGCTCCTGCTTATTTAAATACATATTTAATTAAGGCGAGTCCTGTACGAAATAGAGCAGTGAACTTTCCCAATGATACTTTTTCGTCCTCCCCAAAATAAAATCTTTGTTGAGGTCAGAAGTGTGTTTCAGAAACACTGCAGTCCACTCTGAGTTAGACTTCTCTTTCGCTTATTACCCCTGCAATCCTGTTGCTTACTAGATTTCTAGCTTCTAGGGAAATACTTAATTCCATTTTTTAAAGCTCAATCTAGTAATATTTTCAATGATTTCTGATAATTACACTTTTTTTTCCTCATTATTAGAAATTCAGGAGGAAAAAATACCCTACTTTATACCAGAAATCTGATTATTCTGGGAAACTTTGAAGTTCTCTTCTCCAGTGGTATTCTTTGATGCTCTTATTAAATAAATAATGATGTTACATCTAAGGTTTGTCTTACGGTGCAAAATACACCATTATTCTCACTGTAAAAAATCTTTTCACTGTTAGCCACCATAAACATCAGCTGAAGCTGTGGTTCAGGAGTGCTTGAAGCTGACCTGCCCAGATATGGGGCAACATAGTTTTTTTTTTTCATTATCTACCTGTGAAGTAGAAAGGAGCACTGCAAACAGAAGTACTACAACAGGGGGAGGAGAGGAAGAGGTTAGATCGAAACAGAAAAGGCATGCCAGCAAAAAGAAACTCTAAAGATGCTCTAAAGACAGAAACACATCAGATTAGAAACAGAATATGAGTCTTTTTGTAAGATTTTTCAATTGCGGTCTCAGGCACTTTATATGTCTGTGCGAAATAGAGTGGCATTTCTGGAACTGTGCTGAAATAAAAATAATAATATTAAAGATCAGAATTTACTGTAGGAGGAACTCATTTAAGACTTCACTAATGGTACACGCAGTATGCTACTGAGTATAGCAGGCCACCTAAAATAATTCACTTGTACGTATTTACTTCATCTCATAAGGGCTTTGACTGCCAAGTTTGCAGCATCTGGAAGCCAGTGCTGCCTGATATCAGGTCTGCCAGGGCTCATGCTCTGTGCCATTCACTTGCTCCACTCACTGTCCCTCTGCCAGGCTGGAAACTGCCTCGTTTGCAGCTGCGTGCACTGGTTTCTCCCTGGGATGGAGCAGTGCTGTCACGGGCAGAGGAAGAGGCAGCCTGACCAGGCTGCACTGGACAGAGAAGCTGCTGTAGTGCCCACAGGCTTAAATGGGAAGTCATGTTGCCTGGACAGTGGATGAGCCCTCAAATCCCTTTTTAATCATCTGACTTTCACCCACAATATCCTGGCAGGGGGAAGGACCCCTCCTGCTGCACACAAGCCTCACAAATCCTGCGTGCACATTGGTTTGGATGCCTGGTGCTGGGCTGGTAGGCAGGGTGCTTCTGGAAATGTAAGGGGCTCCCGGTCCACCTGCCTGAGGTGAGCACCCACCCAGGCAAAGCCTTTACTTGTGCATGTCAGAAAACACCCCAGCAGCACCCACTTAGTGAGCCACGCAAGGAGAAGGACAGGTGAGATTCACAGCAATACTGCAGGTGAGAGTGTAGAGCAGCAACATGCCAACACCAACCACAGAGAGAACAGAAGGAGCAAGACGGAGAAGCAGACGCTGGAAGGAGAGCTCCCATATTTTTTCTTGCCTTTATCCCTACTTTCATGTCCTGATGTTTCTCAGATTTTTTCTTCTTTTTTTTTTTTGCATTCCATATAAATCCAAGGCTTCTCCATCCTTCCCACAGCTGCCAGATATTCTTCACACTTCAGGAGCGGCATGCCTTCCACTTCCCTTCTTATCCCTCACTTTCAACTCCCACCCATGCCTCCCTAATCCTGCCTGTAACCTCAGCAGTCCTGTTAACACCTTTTGTTAACGCTTTGCAACAACACTTATCTGATGAGACTCGAAGAAGGAATCACCACAGGCTGATTCTCAAAGCAAGGCAATCTCATGCTCAGAAAGCAAGCCCCATGCAACAGGTTGCTGGAAGCTGGGAACTTACCGTGGCAGTATGCTGCTCTTCCATTTGTTTCCCGAAACAAACATCTGTCTGTAGAAAATGGAGGTGATAATCCTGGGAGGTGTTTACATCTGGAATGGAAAAACTGTGTTTGAATCCAAGCATAAGAAGTGCAACAATGAAAGGGTGTATATTTTGGATGCCAGTAGAGGGAGGAGGATGCTGGGGTTGTATTCCCTTGCGAGCGCTGTGCAGCCACCAGCCCTGTTGAAAACTTGCCACATCCTTATCCCAAAACAGGACCAATCAGCAGCTGTGAACAGTAGTAAAGTGAATGGGAGAGAGAACGCTTATGTAGAAAGCAGAGCTCCTTCCTGGCCTCCAGGTTGTTGACCAGTATAAAGGTATCAGCAAGCCTCATCAAATCACCTTTGACTGGCTGATTTCTTCCAAGGGACATTTGTGAAAGAAGGCTCCTCTGTCTGCAGCCCTGCTCATCAGAGACTAAGCACAAGGCTCCAGGCATTGTGTGGTTCCTACATGAGGTAGCTAAGAGGATTTTCCAATGGTTTTCTGGTTTCGGTCTCATGAGCTGCTGAAACCAGTTCAGCCTCAAGCATTACTCAAATTGGTTTCCCTGCAGTCCAGTTTCCTTTTACTCAATCCCATTTCACTAAAGGCTACCAAACAGTGTAGTATTTCTTCCTCTGTCCTACCAGATGGTGCCTCCTGAGTCAGATTGTCATATGCATAGTTATGGCCTGACACACACTGAACCTGTGATGCACAGAACATCAGCCACTTTGTTCTGGATGAACAACGTGATCGAATTTAACCTGTGGCTTGAGGATACCCAGAAGTGACAGAAGGGAGAAGGCAGTAATGTCCATGTGAGATGTGGGGTGTGAAGAGGCCACCTCTGTTGGAAGCAGCTTGCATTTAAATTGGATTAAGCATTTTATGAAGCTACACCCTTAGTTACACTGAATTTAGCTTTCAGGCCACTCAGTCATCATAGGTTGAGGTTGCAGCGTCCTTCCCAAAGGCCCCTCCCGAAACCGTACACCACAGCACACTGTCATCTCCAGCGCTCCTGCTCTCCTTGTGTATCCCATAAGATGGATAGAGGGGTTTCTGCATGTCAGCCCCACTAGCTCCTGACCAGCCACTAGTGACCTGCACCCACTGTGAAAGACCCTTCCAACACTCCTTTCGTGTACTCATGGATGCAGTAATCAGGGAAAGCCTTAGGCTTGGGGACTGTCCATGCTACAGCATAGCAGCTGTTCCTGCCTGTGGGGAGGAGTAACCAGAGTGGATGACACTATGCTGTGCCCATCAGTCAGGAGCATGTGTTTAGCATGTCACAAGCAAGCTGTGATTAAATCATAGAATCATTAAACTTGGAAAAGACCTCTAAGATCAAGTCCAACCCAACCATGCTTACTAAATCATGTCCCGAAGTGCCACATCTACATGGTTTTTGAACCTCTCCAGGAAAGGAGCCTCTACCATTGCGCTGGGAAGCCTCTGCCAGTGCTTCACCACTCTTTTAGTAAAGAAATTTTTCCTAATAGCCAATCTAAATCTCCACTGGTGCAACTTAAGGCCATTTCCGCTTGTCCTACTACCTGTCACTTGAGAGAAGAGACCAGCACCCACCTTGCTACAATGTCCTTTCAGGGAACTGCAGAGAGGGCTGAGGTCTCTCCTCAGCCTCCTTGTGTTCAAGATAAACAGCCCCAGTTCTCTCAGCCGCTCGTCAGAAGGCTTGTTCTCCAGACCCTTCACCAGCCTTGTTGCCCTCCTTTGGACACCCTCAGGCAGCTCAATTCCTTCTTGTATGGAGGGGCCCAAAACTCCTGGGCAGCACAAAAAAACACAGGTAGGTAAATTAATGGAAAACAAGAATTAACTCCAATCTACATGCCTTGCCAAACTGTTGTTAGTTTCGTGTCCTCAGGTCAGATCAAACATGATAGCAGTTCCTAATACAACAAGAAACTTCAGAAAAAGCCTTAAAACCAGAACCATTGGGGTGGCAACTTCTGCTGCCTAAGAGGATGAGTTATCAAATTATGCAAGGGAAAGGGGGTGGCAGATCTCAGCCCTCACCTTTTGTGAGTTTCTGAATTTTTCCAAGGAGAATATTGGTCCCTTTGAGAAACATCACTTCTCGTAGATTCGCATAGCAAAAGTACTTACAAGACCTTTTAGGAAGCAACCATGGACTGCATATGTGGCTCTCAGCCCAGTCATCTAAATGGCCTTGCTCCTCCTTTTTCTTTACATCTGTGGCAAGGCCATTGCACAGGGCATGGTACCTTTGTCCCAGTTCGGTAGAACTCCTGATTATGCCTGTAAGTTTATCCAACTGCATAGGCTGCAGTTCCATCACTGGTTAAGTGAATCTAAAGTTAATGTCACTCTGGTCCTCTCATCTCCCTTGCACTGGCTGTGTGTTCCCATTTCTCTGCCTTGCATTGACAGTGGCTTTTACCTGACCTCTGGAGCTGAGTGGAGCTCCAATCTGGCAGAAAACTGACTCCACAAGAAAAATTAATATTTGTTTTGGTAGTTTAAACTACCATAAAACCACATCTGTAAACCCATAACTGTTCTGAATCCTCTGTAAGCCAATTTCAAAAGGCAAGTTACTGTAAACGTAGGCTTCTCTTGCATTTATCATTCTGTGAGACGTCAGAAGTTTCAGAACCATAGACAATTAACATGAGTAACTGAAGACCTTCTTCTCCAGAAGGTCTTTCTTTCCTGATTCTTGAGAGGAAAATGAAATAGGACTCTCTTTCTAGCATTTTCTTCTTTAAAGGATTGCCAGAAAACAAAAAGCTTTCTAGATTATGGAAAAAGAAAAAAGATAATTTTAGTTGAAGAAGAAAAAATCTTGAATAATTTCTCATACTCTTTTACTGGAATCCAATAAACACATTACCAAATTACAGTGTATATTTTGCCAGGCTAAGTTATCTTTGTGTGTATTAGAGGCACAGCATGAAGCAAAACAATAAAAAATATTAACCTCCTTCCCATAACTCAGTAGAGTTATAAAATATCTAATTGAATAAACTACATTTGACATGAACAAATGGTGACATTTCCATGTACTGTTGTCTTTTTGGCTTCCTGACAAAAAAAAAGCTTAAGAAACTATGATTTTGGTTTCCTAAGGGCAAGTTCTTCTATTTTTATAAATGCAGCAATTAATACTAAAGTATGAGCATAAGCACTTTTAATTTATGAACTGTATACTTTGAGAGAGTTTAACAGTCTTACGCATGTTGTTTTAAGAGTTTATTTTTGTTGTACAGTGTAGGGCTGCTTAATGGAAAATATTGCATTAATGCATAAAACCAGCCATATATGTGCAAAAACTGAGAAGAAATAATTAAGACACAACTAAATTAATACTGCATGGATTTCTTGTAACCGGAAGAGCACCATTAGCTTGAGGGCAAGCACAGCCCCAGACAGAGAGCCTGCACCCATGTCACCCCTAGGCAGAAGACCAGAGAGGTCTAACACCAGAGGACAGACTTCTTCCTCCCTGACAATCATGTGCCACTCTTCTTTCCCCCTTAAAAAGTAAAGCTCAGGCCTCATTCCATTTGGCTTAGGTGGAGTTTTATATCCAGTTCCCACCTCAGACAATGCGCATTGTCCAGCATGTCCCCTCCAAGGCACCTCTCCAGTGCCTTTGTTTGAACTGAGTCGTGGATCAGCCAGTTTGCACGAGGCAAGCAGTCAGCCAGGAGCAGTTACATGCTTTGGTTTATCCTGACCTAGAAAGGATATAACAACAACAATCTGTGTCTATAAAAATATCACTGCTATTCATCTCAGAGAACAAGGAGTGGACTTTTACGAGGCTCGCTGCAGAGCGAATCACTGCTGTCCATTATTCACAGCTGAAATATAATGTGGCCTGCTGTTAATGTCAGGGAGGGGACGGCTTTTCCCACCAAACCCACATTCAGATCTGATAAGGATTTTCACAGTGAAAAATTTATCATGTGAGAAGTAGGGCTTTTCAGTTTGTAATGTTGATGTTAGTCACAGATGGGCTGCTGGTTGCCATGCAAATGATAATGTTCTAGGGAGTTTCAGTTAATATTAAATGGAAAGTGGCTCAATTTACAAGTCTCTCTAGAAATGGCACATAAACCATCTTGAGAATCAATATTGATAATATGCTGAATGTGAAGCAAAATAACAAATACACACAGTACCAAGGAGCACATGCCATGTGGTAACTCCAATAGCTGTTAAATACTGCAATATCAGGCATCAGGAAAAGCAGGAAATTTAAAAGAAAGCAAAAATCAAACTGGATCTATCCAACTTTGCGGAAAATAGCATCAGCGCAAATTCTTTATAACTGTATTCTAATTGAGAACATGCATTAATTAATGAATTGCAGAATGTCTATGTACAGCCACAGACTTTGCTTGACAAATTCACATACCAGCAAGGTGAGCACCATGTGCAAGAAGAGCACACACAAAGCATAGGCAGACCCAGCCCATCTGAGTTGTAGGTTGTGTCCTAGGAGTTTCCAGGGGCCAGGAAGAGACCTCTGACCACCCCTTGGCAAGCAACAGAGTGCCAAAAGTGAGCCCACGTTTGCATCATTGGATATTGGGCTTTTTGTTCTGGATATTGGCCTATAGAAATGTAATGAGCAGGCAAGGAGTTTTGTTTCATAATTCTGACTCCCACCCCGCATCACACACAACAAAAACAAAAAGTTATATTCACTCACCGAGCTGCTTCAAGCTAGGATGACGTGCTGATGGCCATATGTGGGATCAAATGGCTTGCATGGTTCTTACCTTTCTCAAAGGACTCCAACTTCTCGACCTGGCTATGCAGTCAGTAATTCATGGAAAATAATATCTTCTGAAGAACAATTTCTACATCAGCCAAACTAACCTTTCTGACAGCCTGCTGTGTTCTCCCAGTGCAGGCTTTCTTACCTCTGTTTATGGAAGAAATACAAGATTTTCAGGAAATATACAGTATCATTAGCTCATTTTATACTACCAGTAGCCTGACTTCCGCTAAGTATTCAGCTAAACTAGATTTAATCAACTCATCAAAACAGAGGATCATTCGAATCAAGGCATGGTATTGAAGACCAGGCAAGTGTGGAGAACTACGCACCCTCTGTAGGTGAGTCTCATCATACAAGCAGGATTCTCATTTATTTAATTAAATAGTAGAATGTGTGCGCGTATGTCCAAGAAAAGAAAAGCCTTTACTGTGTTCTAAAAAAATTAAAACAAGCAAACCCCACAGCAGACAGAACTAGGAAGGCAACTCTACAACTGGCTTAAAATTCAAACCAAGGGAAAGGGGTTTTTCCCTCAATAATTACATGCAGTGTTCATCCCAGTAGAGCCCATGTTATGTCTTAAACTTGTCAGTGAAGGACAGTATTGAGATTTTTAGACACAGGTGGAAGAGAAAACGTTAAAAAATACTGAGTAAATGTGATGCTGGGGCAAATCTGATTCAGGGCTAGTGGTAAGCGTTAGCGATGCCTCTGATCTTGATGTGGCTTCTCTCCTTCAGCTCAGGCTGGAGTCAGGCAGCCTACTCATTTCCTGGTGAGCAGGGTACCATCTTTGTTACTCACGTGTAAAGAGAAGAGATGGACATCAGAAAATAACCTGGAATGTAGAAACAATTTGTGCATCACTTAGTAGAATGAAGGAAAACAACATGAGTAATTGGAGTCCTCCGGGAAGGGAAAACGGAGAACAAACTTGGGAAAGTTTAAGTAAAATATAAATGAGAGTGCTTTTCTGTCCCCTTATCTGCAGTCTCAGCTCTCCAGCCTGCTTATGCAGGATCACTCCTCGGTATAGCAGATCATTTTCTGCAGCGAGAGGAGAAAAATCATACACTCAGCTCCATATTTCATGATCTAATACCCAAGAAATTCACTTGATTTTTAATTGGTTTTATATTTTGCTATTTTGGCTGGAATTAGACCATTTTTTTTTCAAAATGATTGTCACAAATTTATCTGTCCTAATAACAGTGAAGGGACTGTGGATGTGAATTATCACATTTTCGTTGCAGCAATGAATTGCAATGTTATAAGCACAAAAATGAAGAGCCTACTGCAAAGGAGGATGCGGCAGTCACAGCTTTAAGGAAGTGCTTTTTTAGTCATAAATGATGAACCAATTCCTTTGCACCTCCTGAACTCCAGGAGGTAGTACAGAAGCCTTGTTTTGCATTTTTATAGAGGTGTGCATAATGTCTCAAATCACTTCAGAAACGCAGTTCTTCCTGCTTGATTGCGTGAGGTTAAATGGTAGTTTTTGTCATACTGGGAAATCAACTGGGACCATTTGAAAAATCTTTGCATTAGAGGCAGTTCCTCTGATGCTGAAATACAATCCCAGGAACACACAGTTGCAAAAAATGCATAACTAAATATATTTAGCAGCAATAATAGGCATGCATGAGCATGACCAGGGTACCTGATAGCAGACCCATCCTTCCAGAAACTTCCTTTAGGCAGGATGGTTTCTCCACTGGCCATATCCTTTGAGCCTGTAGCCGTGTGATGTCACAGAAAGCTATAAGGGGGGCAAAGTCTGATGAGATAGAGGAGCCATTTTAAAGGGTGAAAAGAAAAAAAACAGTGTGGCTTATTTACTCTTGTATGGTCAAGGCAAAAAAACCCATGATCAAAACCCCGTCACTTGCAATCAGTTAAATACAGATTTTGATAAAAGCCTTCTCCTAATCTTTCTCAAAAGATCCAATGGACCAATCGTGACACCCCAGTCCAACTGCTCCTACGGGCCCCAGCATCACCCATGCTGGGCTGCCCCAACAGAGGTGCTGCTTGCAGAGGCAGCAGCCATCAGGGAGCACTCACTGGGGAAAGACCTTTTTGGTACACATGTTGAAGTCGTGGGTACTATGTCAGGAAGGAGCTGCAGAGAAGCCCTGACACCCATACGTGCTGGTCTGCATCTTGTGAAGTCTGACTCTGGGGCATGAGGGAGTAAGGAGCTGTGGATGCAGCTACTGTCCTGCCCTATGTATTCACAGCAAGAGATAGATGCCTGACCTTTCCAAAGAGCATGGCTGTGCCAGGCAGGGAATGTGAAGACAGTGGAGCAAGAGAGGACACAAGACCATCACTCTCACCACAAACATTTTCCTTCGATTAACAGAAAAGATAAATAAATGAGGTTGCAATAAAACTCCTCATTCTTTTTTATTTTCTAATCTGCTTTTCTAGCCCCTCCAGAAGAAGCAGAATATTGGGCTTGCAGTGCCTTCCATGTGCATCTCTGTCTTATTTGATCCTAACCCACCTTCACCAGCTGGGATTCTGCCTTGGTTGGGCAAGGCTGCAAGTTGCCAGCCCTGGCAGCTGCCCTGCCTGCACAGACACCAGGCTGCTGGCCAGCCCTGCCGACCAACCGCCTCCAGGGGAAAAGAGCCTCCTGGAAGGTGTACAGGCAGGCACGGTGGGACAGAGCCAGCAGGCTGGGCTGAACCCACCCTCTGTGCACGTCAGTGGCCACTGGGCATCAGGAAAAGACCATCCAGAGGATGCATCAGCAAGCTGTGGGCATTGCCAGAGCCCACTCTTCGCCTGCTGTCCGGGCACATGCAAAAAATCCTCTTGCTTTCGTAGTCTCAGGCCGACTCATGTCACAAGCAGTCAATTAGCTTTTTAGAAGTTAAACAAACAGAGCAGGAGATTATAACTGATTAACTGAAGGGCAGGAAACATGAGAAGCTGGTTTGCTAGAAAGAAAAGCTCTTGTGCTGGGATCTCCAGTAATTAGTAGCAACAAGACCTACAGAAATTTATGAGGGAAAAAAACCCATCAGACTCTTCCTGTTTAAATGTTCTCTTTTCATATGTTTTGCTTGGAAAGCTAACTTAAAATACAAACACAGGCTGGGTCTCTAAAACAAAATAGACTCATGGTCTGCGAAAGTTGTATACTTGGGTTACAAATCAAATGAACATGAATCAATGCAAGCCCTTTTTTTGGTTCTTTCCCCAGAATTTGTGTATTTTGTTAACAGCTATCAGATTGACAGCTGATACTTTCCTTCAAGCACCTGGAAGGAGAGTTGATTACTGCTAGCAAATGCTTCAGGTCTTCCCTGGAACACAATTGTAAACCGAAGCCCTAGAGAGTAAAAGGAAGAACTTCATTTCCCGTTACTGAGCAGTGCAATTTGATAATAATTCAGCAATTTTGGCTCAACAATGGCTTACGTGACCTGTCTGTCAGTCTGCAGTGGAGCTGCTGTTGACTCTGCAGAAGCCTACCTGTTTTCATTACACCAGTTCAGGAGTGTTCTCCACCTGGCTCCCAGAGCAGCAGAATCTCCCTGATTCATATAATGAGATCCCCAGGCAGAGCTGAAACCCTGACCTAGATTTCAATGGCTCTCCAAGTTATATTTCTGCATCTTCTGCGTGTCTGTGTTTATTCTTTCAAATTGCAGATAAACTGCAAATTAAAGAGAACCCTAGGTCTATGATTTTTTCAATTTTAAGTGCATTGATCTCTGCTTCTCTGTCCAGGCTTTGCCTTTCTTTGCCTTTGTTGGATATTTCAGAAAAAAAAAAATTGAATCAAAATTAAGAATTGCTCAAATTGACAGCAAGCCTTAGCATACACTCATAAAAACAGCATTAGCAGACCAGCAGTGATTTCATTGGGAAAGAGGGTGGCAGGTCTGATCCTGAGTGAACACATACAGCTCGTTAGTGTCAGGTTATTATTCTGCATTATGCTGTGGGAAGGCCCCAGGTGCAATTACAGTCCCAGGATGCAGGACATCGTTAAGGATGGTGCTTAAATTCCAAAACAAAGGTGAAGGAGAGGCAATATTATTCCATTTCCCTGATAGTAAATTGCAAATAACCCCAAGGTAAATCTGCACATCAGCACAAGTAACATAGCTCATAGAATGTCCTGAGTTGGAAGGGACCCAAAACGATCATCGAGTCCAGCTGCTGTCCCTGCACAGGACAACCCCAACACTCACACTGTGTGTCTCAAGGCATTGTCCAAATGTTTTTGAAATATATTTAGGATTGATGCCGTGCTCCCTGAGGAGCTGTTCCAGTGCTCCACCACTCTCTGAGTGAAGAACCTTTTCCTAATATCCAACCTAAGGCCCCTTGTCAAATCTTCCTGCCATTCCCTCAGGTCCTGTCACTGATCACCAGAGAGAAGAGGTCAGTGCCTCTCCTCCTCCTTGCCTTGTAAGGGAGCTGTAGGCCCCAATGAGGTCTCCTCTCAGTCTCCTCTTGTCCAGACTAAGCGACTTCAGCCACTCCTCATACAACTTCCTCTCTCTAAAACCTTCACCAACTTTGTGGAGTCTGGACACTATCCAGTAGCTTTCTATCCTTGCCTCACAGGAGCTATTTGGCCTAACAGCTCTGGAAGTCCCACCAGCAGCATTGCCAGGATGTCCAGCCCCTGTCCCATGCAAGGGTATCACTTAGGCATTTGAACTTATCTTCCAGCAATCCTCAGCAGCTGCTAGGCTCTTCGCCAGCTGAGTTCACTGGCAGCAGGATTAGGCCACTGCAGAGGATTCTGAAGAACCCTCAAACAGAGAATAGCCTTCTTTCCCCTTCCAAAACCAGTCATAGATTGGTGAAGAAAAAAACCTAAAGCTTGACCACCTTCCATTATAGCACAACTGCTGTTTCTCTGCATGCACATCCTCACCACTGAAGCTGGTGAGGTTATTAGCACCCATTAACATCTCACGGGAAATAGGCAGAGCCAGAAGTTCCAAATTGCCACTGCTGGAAAGCACGGAGCCCTTTTTCCAGGCTACAGTCATAGGCACAGCGGGGGTATTTGGCTCCTTGAGCAGTGATCTTGTATTCATTTAAAAACCTGCCTGTAGCCACACTGGAGGGGTATTTGGCTGAGAACACTCTGGAGCAGGATGGGTGAGGATAGAAGGCACATGCTTTTTGGAGCCCGATGAAGCTCTGTTCACATTTGAAAGGAAATGATTGGGTGACAATTAGTGTGTTGCATATTTTTGCCTAAAAAATAGCTCTCCCACAATGTCACCCCACCTATTTCAGCACAGCACTGAACTGCCATTAATTTACACTTACCAGAAAAGAGAAGGAAACACAACATTTTACTTCTTTACGTAAATATTTTCTCTTCTAGTGTCTGACATTATGGATTTTCTTTGCAGCCCAGCACAGAGGTCACAGCAAAGGTTGATGGTACTTATAATGGTAAAAATATATTTTCAACAACATTTTTAGAAATTCCTGTCCACATTTGGATATCTACAGAGCTGTGAAGGTGCAGCTGCCCCCATGAGAGCTGCCACCCAATGGTAGCTTCCCAGCAGCCAGCCCTGCAATTACACAGGTTGGAGGCACAAGTGTCCACTGCAGCCATAGGTGGGAGCCAGGGAAAAACTCTGCCCTTCTCAGCCCATCAGCTCACACACTCTGATTAGTCTTGCTGAGAAAACAAAACCTAATAGGGTTGAGAGATGGAAAAGAGTGGCAGAATCAGAGCCTTTTCTGTGCTTAAGGTCAGGCAGTGCTTGGAGAGCTTTTCAGACTGAGAAGGGAATACAGCTCCACTTTGAACACACAGGAGGCTGGAAATAAAGTCTGAACAGCCTTCTTTAAATCAATAACTTAATTTTCACCTCTGCATCTGCTTTGTAGAAGGTGCCACAGCCCTTTCCCCTTGCCTACTCTTTGTGCACACCAATGGAGACCCTGTAGAGCTGAACTCTGCCCCTCCCTGCTCCCAGTGCCTTGAGGAGCCATGCCTGTGCCTGGGGATCAAGCTCTGCCTGTGCTGGAATAAAGCTCTGCTCTGTGTGATGGGAAGTGAGAGAATTGGTGTTCAGGTGAGCAGGAGGTCCCATTTCCATGCCGTACCTTGCCAAGCAGCCTCATGCTGGGGATCTGGCAACCACAAGGCTGCTTAGCAGGTCAGACCCCTCTCTCATTTGGCTGAAAGGCACCCCTACCACAAAACGCTTCGGAGCAACACCAGCAGGGATGGGGAGTGAGAGGAGCCAACCCAGCCCCTCCTGTCACAACACACAACTCTGCTGGACTAAGCAAATCCCTAACGCCCTCTCTGCCATGTGAAATGCTGCAAGCCTGCTGTGAAGCCACCTCCTCATGGGCATGGTGCTCCATACCCAAAACAACATCCACCAGTCCAGCTGACATGTGGGCAAAGGAAGAGCAGCAAAGCTTTGTCCAGGGAGGGATGTTAGCTGTTCTTTCAACTGCACAGTGAGAAGAGTTTGGAAACTGGTCCCCGGAATGGGGTGGGTATTACATTTCTGTTGTTCTGCAAAGGCTTGTGAAGGCCAGGCACCACCTGGCACAGCACTGCCTGCAGCAGTGGTTCCAGTGGGCGACTGGGACTGTTTCTACTCTGTCCATTTTTCCCACAGCTACATTCATGAAACTGCCTCTACTCAAAGCCCATTGCTGGCTCCACTCATGCAGCCTGAACACTGCCTTGCTGTTTTCAGTTGGAGCCTTCAATAACGCCTTTGCAGGATGAAGTCCCCATCTCTCAAGCACTTGCACCAGTAGCCTCCTCTGTTAATCGTTAATCTCAAAATAATGACTGCAAAATAGTATGCTTGGTTAAATGAGAAACTCCATTCTTTTCCAGCCACCCTGATGGCACTATCCTGCTTTGATGTGATGACCATGTAGGTTTCAGTGCCCATTAAATCTCCCTGTTTGGGCTTTTCTCCACTGGTGTGACCTACTGTTGAGGCTGTTTGGTGCTTCACCCACTCCGTCTCGCTCATCTCAGTTCTAGTCTGTTCTTCTGCTCCTCCATATGGCACAAATGCTGTGATGCTGATTAGAAGAGCTTTAAAATTTCTCTTGTTCAATTTACATCTTCAAAGGGCTCTGGAAAATGTAAATCTGTTCAATTCTGAAACAGCTACTCTTTAACCACATGCAACAAAAGGCAAGGAAATAGAAAGCCAGGTTCACTGGTGAGGTGCAGGATTTCATCTTCTCTCCTTTGGTGAGCAGCTGGAGCAGTCACTGATGGTGCAGTGGGTGGGATGCCAGGCTGGGCCTGGAACTGCAGGCGTGGTCCAAGAGGAACATGAGGCTGCCAGCAAGGGGCAGGAGTGGCATTTCCTCACGTGGTTAGAGACAGGAGTGAAAGGCCGATGAGATGAACTGTTGGGGGATCCCTGAGCAGTAGGATGAACCAGGCGGCTGTGCAGCTCTAGTGAGGGGAGAAGCCATGCGATTACTGTGCCTCCTGGGGGATGCAAATGCATTGTGGTCTTACTTGTTACCTGCATTTTGTGATGTGTCCCTGGGAAGATAAGTGACCTGTATAAATACAGATAAATACAGTAAATAACATGTGGATGCTTAAATAGGTAGCTTTTAGAATCGATTACTGCTGCAGGACCCCATTGCTTCAAAAGAGGGTGGGATGGGGATGCAGGAATCATAGAATGGTTTGGGTTGGAAGGGACCTTGAAGATCATCCAGTTCCAACCCTCCGTGCCATGGGCAGGGACACCTCTCACTAGACCAGGCTGCTCAAAGCCCCATCCAGCCTGGCCTTGAACATTTCCAGGGAGAGGACATCCACAGCTTTCCTGGGCAACCACCCTCACCATGAAGATTTTCTTCCTATTGTCTAATCTAAATCCTCCCCCTTCCAATTTAAAGCCATTCCCTCTCATCCTACCCCTTCATGCCATTGTATAAAGTCCCTTCCAAGCTTTTTTGTAGCCCTGTTCAGGTACTGGAAGGCCATTCCCTGCCTGTGTGTTCCCATCACTGCCCTGCCCCCCCCCCCCCCCCTTCCCCCCCCCTTCCCCCCCCCCCCCCCCCCCCCCCCCGCCTTAGTTTATTTGTTTTAGAACGGCACAGGTGAACCACAAGATCAATAATGGATGATAATGAGCTAAAACTGCTGACCAGGGCTTAGCTGCATTTAATTGCAACTCCAATACATGCACAGCTTTAGTGATGTGTGCCCAGGGAGTGGTGCATAACGCTCTGGCGACCTCCTCATGAAGGGCCTTCTCTCACTATCTCCTCCAGGGAGCCTTCCTTTGGCTGGGGTGGTCAGTGGCTGATGTCCATCTCATCAGGGCTGCACACCCTTGCTGGTCCTGGTAAGTCCATCAGAGGGGAACTCAGCCTTTGAATTAGCAATGCGTGGGAAAAGAAATATGAATAAACAACAAACTACAGACCGACAGCAGTTGCAGACGCCCTAAAGGTGGTACAGGATCTTTGCATAGAATCATAGAATGGTTCAGGTTGGAAGGGACCTTAAAGATCATTCGGTTTAACCCCCTTGCCATGGGCAGGGATACCTTCCACTATCCCAAGTTGCTCAAAGCCTCATCCGACCTGGCCTTGAATATTTCCAGGGAGAGGGCATTCATGATATCTCTGGACAACCTGTTCCAGTGTCTCACCGCCCACATAATGTAGAATTTCTTTCTAATCTGAACCTACCTTCTTTCAGTTTAAAGCCATTCCCCCTTGTCCTGTCACTACTTGCCCTTGTAAAAAAGTCCCTCTCCAGCTTTCCTTTAGCCCCCTTCAGGTGCTGGAAGGCTGCTATGAGGTCCCTCCAGAGCCTTCTCTTTTCCAGGCTGAACAACCTGGAAAACCTGAACAACCTCTCAGCCTGTCTTCATAGCAGAGGTGCTCCAACCCTCAGATTTTCTTTGTAGCCCTCCTCTGGAGTTGCTCCAACAGTTCCATATCCTTCTGGGGATCCCAGAGCTGCATGCCGGACTCCAGGTATTGTCTCACAAGAGCGGAGCAGAAAGGAGAATCTCCTCCCTCGACCTGCTGGTAACATTTTTTTTGATGCAGCCCAGGATATGGTTGGGTTTATGGGCTGCAAGTGCAGATTGCCGGCTCATATTGAGCTTTTCATACACCAGCACCTCTAAGTCCTCCGCAGGACTGCTCTCAACCCATTCTCCACCCAGCCTGTAACTGTACTTGGGATTGCTCAGACCCATGTGTAGGACCTTACACTTGGCCTTGTGGAACTCCATGAGGTTCACACAAGCCCACCTCTCAAGCCTGTCTGAGTCCCTCTGGGTGGTATCTCTTCCCTCCAGAGCACTGATCGCACCACAAAGCTTGGTGTCAGTGGCAAACTTGCTGAGGGTGCACTCGATCCCTCTGTGCATGTCTGTGACAAAGATGTTAAACACCACCGGTCCCAATACTGACCCCTGAGAAACGCCACACGTTACCAGTCTCCACCTGGACATTGAGCCATTGACCACAATTCTTTGAATGCAACCATCCAACCAATTCCTTATTCACTGAATGGTCCATCCATCAAATTTGTGTCTCTCCAATTTAGAGAGAAGGATGCCATGCGGGACATTGTCAAATGCTTTGCACAAGTCCACTTTTACGTTCTTCTAAATTATATTCACAGAAAATCATTTGGTGATGCCAATATTGCCAGCCCAGGAGCACTAAATCATCTTTTATGGGCACATAAATACGTGCTTCATTCTCTGTCACTTTTAGTATCAGCAATGATTTCACACACAGTTGTAGATCAGCTCCCTTCTGATCACAATCTGCCACCCTTTTTAAGCCATTCAAATTCATAGCAACATTAATAGTTCAAAAAAAATAGTGTTTACTGTGTACTAGGTTTTGATAAATTAGGAGGAAATAACAGTTCCTAACAAAGACTCAGAAAGCAACAAAGCTGGACTGAAAGTAAGCTTTTCCACTTCGATTAACACATCCTTGTCTATTGGCAGAAAGTTTACATTGCAGCTGTGAGAAAATAATTCCACGGATTACGTCATGTTGATTCAAAGTGAAATTCAAAGCCAAAGAGAAAGAAGAAAAGCATTCCCTATGTTCTTACAGAAAATATCACTGTTTCAATTAGGTGCTACAGATGCTTGGAGTAAACATATTTTCCACTGGTTTTCTTAGAACCCTACCCATTTAAATCTACAATGTTCTTCTGCATGTTCATTTTTCATCCTGGTTTAATACCACGCCTCTGGGTGTTAGTGGTTAAAGGGATGCTGCCAAGCAATGCAAGCCAAGGAAAGCTGGGATAAGAAGGGAAAATACGGCCTTTATATAGTAAATAAACTTTTCAGCCTTAGTGTTATGGCTGCTGTCAGCATAACTCAGAGAGGAAAAAAAACAACCCAATGCTAGTTGTACCTTTCATTTCTTGGACCATGTGAATGTCCAGTTCTCCAGTTTTCAATTTGTTCCCAATCCAATGGAAATAATACACAAAAGTAAGCTTTCAAGTCTTTAATAAATCTCATCTTTGCTGCAATCACTGGGCTTCAGAGTAAAACCAAAACTAGATAAGACTTTCCACTATTTCAGTAAATACTGACTTTTTTCCCAGTAAAAACTTGAGTTCTAGGGAATCTAAATATGCTGTTGGTATCACAAGCACATAGCAGTAAGTTTGGAATTGAGACCTTGAACATCTGTAAGTAGTACATGTGAATGGTACTTAAATACATGTAACATCTGCATGGATCTCTTCAAGACAATAATAGAGACAGCCTTATTGCCAGAGTAAATCAGGAGAATCCCAAATAAGAACCTCCTCACCTACAAAAGTCCTTCCCAGGAGTGCTGATGGTCAGGGCAGCCCAGAGATGGGAATGCTGATGGAGATGCACCTTCTTCTCCAGCTGCAGCTTCACCTTCACCTTCCCATGGCACCTGTGATGGGAAGCTGGAACCATGGCTCCCCTGTCACTGCTACAGAGGATCCAGCTTCTTAGTCCTTGCAGTGCTCATATTGGTCCTAACTCGTGCAGCCAAGTCCTCCTGAACATGCTGTGCTTTTCTCCAGGTACCCCAACAGAAAATCGTCACCCCAAGTTATTACCATGTATATCCTTCCCTTGCAAAAGCATGTGCAGGGGAGAAAGAGAGAAGAATTCAGTGACTTTATAGGAGTTATAAACGCAGCTTATTTTAGAGCTAAAAAATCCTGGCAGATGGTACCTAACATCTGGGAGAATGTTAATGGCCAGATATAAGATTTGTTTTCTTTATTTCTCTTTATTGGGACCCTATTTGGTTACAATGTGCTATAAGAGCTATTTCTTAGGTTTGTCTCTTAAATAAATCTCAAAGCAACGTTTATAAACATTACAGCCTCTCAGTTATTACTGTAGTGCAGGGCTGAATTCATATCAGTGATGGTATGCATAAATATGTCATGCAGAAGAGTATCTGCAATGTTTTACCAAACCAACCTTTAAGAATGTCTTTCTAAAAGAGATGGCTGAGAAGAAATAAAAAATAGATTATTCTAGGATACCCCATGAAGACAAATAATTTGTCCTTGCAGCAATAAATGTAGGAACAACTCCATTAATCATGTGAAAACACCCCAGATGATAAAGGTTCGCTGTTTGGGGGCACAGGAACCATCTCTCTTTATTTCTCTTTGACAGCAGCAGATACAGCAAGGAGCATGAGCCCTGGGAAGCACTCCTAAAGCCCTGCAATAACTGCATTACAGTGTTCCAGGGACTCAAGCTCTGCCTGTGGTCCCAGGAGCCGAATCGATGTTTCCTGAGCCTCTCCCAGCTGGTCACCAGGGAGCTGTGAGTGCTCCACTGACGAGCAGTCCTGAGGGGATGCTGGGCTCCTGCCTGGAAAGCCTTGTCTATTCCAGTGTGTCGGGGCTTGCTAGGGTGCAGCAACACGACATGCTTCCCACCCATCCCTTGCCCTTTCCTGTAATTAGCTCCATTTTCGGAGTAGGTGGGGAAATCTGGGTTTCCCTCTTCTGGCTGCTGCTGCGGCTCCTCCGCAAGCCCCCCCGGGATGCCGTTTTGCTTTTCATGAGCCGCTCAGGAAAATCACAGGTCCTCCTGTTTAGGATAGCAGGTCAAGTCTGTTCCCAGCTGAAATATTGCAGGAGAAAACAACAATCAAATTGATAGCTTCTTCCCAGCCCCAGCGCTGTGCCCGGAGTCCTCCGTGCAGGCTTTCCAGGGGCTGAGGGAAAGGAGCAGCTCTACTCAGCTCGCTAATTAACAGCTAGGGCAGCAAGGGCTATCTCCAACAGCTGAACACCTGAACAGCCCAGAAAATACTCCCATCAGAGGCATGGGAGTAAGAAAGCTGGGGATGCAGATCTTTTAAAGCCTGTACCTCTCCTTAACATCTTCTGCCATAAGCACAGAGGAGAGCAGACAGGGCGAGAGGTTGCGAGCTGACACAACCGGCCACAGAGCCCGTGGATGGCACAGCTGTTACCAGAAATGTAGATGGAATGGGAGCAGTTTCTTCAAACCAAGTAAAATCTAATTGTAACAGTTTGTATCTGCAGCCCAAGCACCTTCACAGTGCGATAGCAGTTATTGCTCCAACCTCTTGCCTCCCTTGCCACTACATCCAGCTCCCAAGGTTACTGCGGAGAGATGGCATTGGTCCTGCACACAGGTGGCTCAAGATGGTGTTCATCGTGGAGAGGCTTCAGGTGTCTTCCCGTCCAGCATGGATGGCTGTGCCCTCCATTCTTCCTCCTCGTCCCCAGCCTGGCTGCTGGAGTGGCTCAGCCACCTCCGCCTGGCTCACCTCACCACTCCAGATTAGTCTTGAGCTTTCGGATTTGGATGGCAAGGGCTCGCCACACACAGAAAGGCTAATGAATAATGGGACTGGCATTCATTCCAAAGCATTTGGAAATCAAGTTGCTGCAATGTATATCGGATTTCAGACACCTGAGTTTGAAAGGGTTAATTTACCAAGTTATTGTTTCCTTATTCTACTGGTAATTCACCAATTCATTAAACAGCATGTTAACACATTGAAAAAAAAAAACAAACCCAAAATTAAAGGTAATGATTCACCTTGCAGAAAATGCTAGCAGCTTAGCTGGGATAACCTGGGGGACTCTGCCAGTAGAGCCCCAGCACTGTTGCCAGCATCTCTATGAATGACAAATGCAGAACTACTCAAAGTCTGAAAGAGGGGAGATTTAGATGAGATATTAGGAAGAAATGTTTTCCTGTGAGGGTGGGGAGGCACTGGCACATTTTGCCCAGAGAAGCCGTGGCTGCCCCATCCCTGGAAGTGTTCAAGACCAGGCTGGATGGGGCTTTGAGCAACCTGGTTCAATGGGAGCTGTCCCTGCCCATGGCAGGGGGTGGAACTGAATGGGCTTTAAGGTCCTTTCCAACCCAAGCCATTCAATTATTCTGTGATTCTAAAGCTGGATGCTGACAGCAACACAGCATCCAACAGCCTTCAACTGCTTGTAGAACACCTTGTTCGTGTCTTACAGATACCAATACATAAAGAGGACTTCCTTCATTAACCAGCAGCACCTTGGATCAGAGACATCTTTCCATGAGCTCTTCCACAAAGAAGTTACAAAATCCTCAAGTTAAGCAAAAACAAGCTCTGTGGAGGGGCACATGTTTTACAAGTTCTCTATGAAGTAATACTGGAAAAGAAAGGATAGACTCATTCTTGGCCCCACCCTTACTTCAGATCATCATGAAAAAGAACATTTCTGCCCTTATGTTTCTGGCAGCAACTTAAGATTTCCTTCCTGTCACCTTGTAACAGAGCAGATCTTTCCCCACCCCAGCATCTGTCTTGCTTACTGTCAACTCAAGAGACTTTGCTGGGGATTCCCCGCATCAGGTCCTGTCAATTCCAGTAGCCAGGTCTGGGGGGAGATCAGCAGCCACCCAGAGTCACACACTGAGGTTCTCTCAGAAGCATTGCTGTTCTGTAGGATGATGCAAGCTGCAATAAGCTGAGAATTTTTACCTTCCATTGCCAGAATGGGACATTTCTCTCCACTGAGGTCAGGTGTTCTCCAGAAATATTCCATAACCTTTGGCCAACTAAATAGTTGCATGTGAGGAGAACAGAGAAAAGAGCCCAAATTCACTTTTGCAAAGAGCATGGCTGATGAGGTAAAATGAGAGTGCTTTTAATAGCAAAAACATGTTTTCTTTGGCCTACATGCAACCTGGAGCTTTCCAGGTGCTCAAGCTTAAACTAGTCCTGTAGATCTCGAGAGGCATTAATTATCTAACAGGCACAAAAGGAGGCCTGAGGAAATGATTCCTCCTTCCTCCTATTCAGTGTGTCTGTACAGCTAACCCTGGTTCTTGGATCACAGTGGGATTGTTCATCTGCTCTGAAAGCCTGGGTTTTATTTTTCCCTTAATTTTCCTTCCTCCTAAAGATCTCCTTGGCGCACAAAGCCTTGAGGTTTATCCATGCTCCCTTAGCAGAAGTGCAGCTTTGGGTTAGCTCAGTTTGAAATGAGCTGCATGAAGATGGACATTTGCTCTCAGAGGTGCAGCTGGAGCCCACCAAAAACCAGTGCCAGCAGCTCCATGCTACAGTTCTTTACTTGATTGTTAGAAGGGGTGCATGGGGTAGAACAGCTCATCTCTCAACAGCAGGTAAACACAGCCTGCCAGGAAACAGGAAAGTTTCCACAGGATCTAACATACCAGTGGCCTCACCAAGCTGCAATGTCTCTCCCCAAACAGCGAGATGATCTCCTTCCATGCTATGCTGCCCGTGCACTCAGACCCTGGGGGCTAGTGGTCCAAATCATCCTGGCCCGCTGATTAAAAATACAAGCAATTCATCTCTTGCCTAAATTTACAGCGAATGCTTCCTGTCAGGGCAAATGAACTGAGAGATTATCCTGGGAAATTAACAGCTATAACTATTTCCAGAAGCTGATGATGGTGCACGCTGTTCCCAGGGCAGATGACTCAGTGGATTCATCTTGTCATAGGGTTTTGTTCTCAGCCTTGGACACCAGAGTGCCCCGAAGTACCTTTTGCCTTAGCTTTTGCCACATGACATCCTAGCTTTACAGCTGGTATGAGGTAGATGCTGCTGGGAAGGAGCAGGGGAGGTAATTCTTACTGCCTGGTGGAGTGAGAAGCACTCCCTGCACAAATATCAGTAGTAAGCTGGCGTTGGCTACTGCCAGGCTTTTACCATCACCATCTTCAGCCTTGTAGTAGGTGTTTCCCAACTATCACACTGAATGCTGGCTGTGGTTTTTTACATCAGTTTGTACAAGTTGGGACCACTTTAACTCAGTTAATTAAAAAAAAAAAGAAAAAACAATCCATCAAAGATGATCCAGATGAGTCTTCTCTTATGCTCATTTTTTTAGGCTGTATTGAGAAATATTTTCTTCACATTTAACTACACTGGAAACAATGTAGATTTGAGAAGGAACCCTTACATCAAGCTAAGAGAAATTGCAAGAGATGGGCTTTGCAAAAGGCAGAGCTAAAGTAGGGCAGAATGAAACAGACAAAAGGGACATGTGTTCCTCCTCTATCAGAATTTTGTAGGATGCTGTAAAGTGCAGTTAAAGAGCTGGCTGCAACTGGTCTTCCTAAGGAATTTTCAAGAGCATTCAGTGGGGATTCATCTTTATGTTAATCCTCTATACAGAAACTTAGTTTATTTGTCATGCAAAAGGGTATTTGTACTCAGCACTTCATTTCTGTTCAAGCCTCTGAGTGAGGTGTGAGCGGGGCGATGTCAGGAGCCTTCTCTTTGCCCACTGGATCAACCCTAGTTTATCTGATATAACCAAGATGTATGATTCCTACTGAGACAAAATAATCCAAGTATATCATAGAATTGTTAAAATTGGAAAAGACCTCTAAGGTCATCAGTTTCAACCATCAACACAATACCAACATGCCCACAAAACCATGTCTCGATGTGTCACATCTATATGTTCTTTTAACACCTCCATGATGGGGACTCCACCACTTCCCCGTGCAGCCCACTCCAGTGCTTTGCTCTGTCAGCAAAGAAATTTTTCCCAGTATGCAATCTAAACCTCCCCTGGCACAACTTGTGGCTGTTATGCAGCTCCTCCAAGCTGTAGGGAACACCTTCCATAGTTGTTTTGGAATGCCTCAGTGCTGCTAATCCCCAGTGAATCCTCCTAACAGCAACAGCCAACAGAAAAACAGCCAAGAGGAACTACAGGGAAAAAAATAAAGAATTATTTCATACATTTAACACTGGGCAGAAAAGCTCAGTCTTTACCTACTGCCCAGCAGCAGCCCTGTGACACGGAGAACAAGGTGGAATGCTAGTACTTAATCCTACACCTTTCCAAGTAAGCCAGTGATATTCTGCTTCCTACACTCTTTCAATCCTAAATTCAGCACTGGCTTCTCACTTCCCCCATGCCGTTGTTGCCTGACCATGCAGCCTTGTGATGCAAAGGAGATGCTTTCCACCTCAGCCAGGAACTGCAGCCAGCTGAGAGTCGCAGGCAAGACTATTTTCATGGGGGCATGCACACAAATGCTGATTAAATACAGCTTATTGCTGTTGTGCTCTGCAAGGCAATGTCAGAGCTAATGCTGTATTTCCCAGCCAGAGTAGTGAACTGCTAGATCTTTCAAATGCATTTATTCACTCTTCATTTAAAATCGTACTTTCTTTAAGGCAGAGCTGATGACAGAAGAAAACTCTACCCTGGCCATTTCTACTGTAGTCTTTCCAAAGTATTTTGACTCACCCTTCAGCTGTCTCCAGGGCCTCTGTCTATCTGTACTATCAAGCTTGAGTTACCACACCTTAAGGTGGGCCATGGGTGACAGTTCCAGAACTGCTGTTTCCTCCCATTTGAAACTCCATTTGGCTTTGCCCTAAACTGGAACACAAAAGGTCATGTTTTCGCAACCTCCTGTGAAGTGTGGGAGTTCAGAGCATTCTTGGCTCAAATATCTCTTGTGCGGAATCAACCACATGAACCTGCTCAGATGAGCGGCTGTGAAACTGAGCTCAGAGGCCCCACGCTCTTTACTGCACGTGTGACCAACTCCTGACAGAGCACCCACCCCACAGTGAGTTACAGTCACAGGACAGTGTTAAGCTACTGTGGTTTAGCCAGAACACTGGCACAGAGCCACTGTTGTAAAAGCAGACAAGTATCAATGTTTCATCAGCATTTCCCAGAGGAAATGTCTCCTCCCGATTTCCTTGATGGAGAACTCCATTCCCCCGCTCCCCCAAAGCAAGTCTTGGATTTTTTTAACTATTTTTTTTTTTTAAAAAGAAACATTCTCTTTTACTGCAACCACATATTTCTCTCAGAAAATAGTGAGAGTAACCTCCTAACTAGCTCAGCTTAAGCAATCTTCTGTACAGGACCTGCCACCAGGAACCACAGGCTTTCCAATCAAAAAGTGTCTTCCCAGCCTGGTACATTGCATTGTATTGCCTTGGTATTACAAGAGTTTAAACACAGAAAAAGCAGAGGAAATTTAAATACAGAAAAAGCTGAGGAAACCTGTTGTACAAGCACATGGGGTTTTTTTCCTCATAGCCAAGGAAGGTTCATGACCACATTCAGAACATGAGAGGTACAGAAGTTTCTCAGAATTTTTGCAAAAAGTTGTTAAAAAAAATACTGAGTTTTGCTGCTTATTCAGTTTGGTCACAAGAAACCAGATGTTTTCAGGCTGTGAGGCAGAGAGTTCAACAGCAAGTTCAGTTCACTGTCAGCTGTGAGTCTGAAATAGAGCCATAAGGACATAAGTGCTATGTAAAAATCTCAATTTTGTAGATTAGGTGATGACTTGAAGAGAAATACCTGCCACAGCTATGAGCAGATCTTCTGGAAGAATAGAAGGCAAAAGGGAGGAGATATGTTGCTTACTCATCTCATACAGATGGCCCTTTTATAAAATAACAGGCTCATAAGAAAGATCTAATTAACAGGCTGTTTATACAACAACAGTTTAGGAAACTTGTAGGGTGGAAATACTTGAACACTTAACAGGTATTACGATGACTTCCAGAGATAACTGACAATGCTGAGTCATGGACATTGGGCCAAAACCAGGGTACTTAACAATAGCTCCTCTGGGAAGCTAGGGCCTACCTACGTCTGTAAATCTATTTTGTTCTGCTACACATCTTGTCCTGGTGTGGTGAAACCTGTGCTAGCGTGATGGTAGCACACGGAATCTGCTCTGCCCAACACTCTAGGATATTTCCTCGAGTTACCCCTAAAAACTGAATGTGCAGAACACTGGGTTTGCAATTTGTTGGTTGTACTTATTAAAAACCTTTCCATAACACACACAGATACCATCTTCTGTCATGGCCTGAAACCCACTTCACATGACAGTTTCATCAAAAATCAAACAAAAATTTATACCGAGCTGAAAGATGATGACAGACTTCAGCAGGATTAAGCAATTTCTCTCAGCATTTTTGTGGGTTTAACTAAACCCAGAGCTTACAGGCAGAAAGGAAAGAACCACCCCCACATTTTCCATTTAAAAAAAAATAGAAAACGAGTGAAGAAACATTCTGAAAGAACTATAGAAGGTAAACAGACTGAGCAGCTATGACGTACTGTAGCCTTGACCTCCCATCAGCAACTCTGTTATTCCCATTCAAATCAATTTCTGATTTAGTTTTCTTCTCACCCAGCAGCTCCAGCTGTTTTGGAATGTTTCTGCTTTCCAAGCCTGCAAAATGAGAGCACACACAGGGAGGGAAGTAACACACAGTAAAAAACACTGAAACCTTTGGCTCTACGAGCACCAAGAGACTGACCAAAACGGCAGCACCTCTTCAACAAGTTGCTTTCAACAGCAATTCAGTGCCGAGGCTGGCCCAGGGCAATCCCATGGCAAGGGGATTAGAGCCCTCAAAGCCAAGCTTAGGTGAAATCGGGCGAGTACTGGTCCTTCAGTCACCCTGCAAGAGAAACAGAAGTCAGGCAAGTATCACAGCTAAGCAAGTTGCTTTCCCAGAGCAGTTCAGGGAAGCTGCAGTCAATGATTCACTCCTAGTTACAGAGAGGGAAAAAACCCACACATAGGTCTTAAGAAGTCATATGGAATGATTGCAACAGCTTCATAATGGGAATCTCAGATTAATGCATCTCACCTGCTGCTTCAGGAGCACTGTACAGCTCTCTGAATGGCTATTTTGTATGCATATCACATATGATTGCTAAGAGAATAAACCTGAATCATCCTGGATGCTTCTGTTAAAACAGTTAGGAAAAAAAAATGCAGTCATCTTACATGGAAACCCACATTGTAAAATTAGAGATGAAGCCTGCCAGGATGGATTTAGCTGTATTTATGAAGTAGCCATCAGTGATGTGGGTATGGTCCAAAAAAATTAAACAACATACTTGATTGCTAGAGGAAGGACCAGAAATGAAGTTTACAGAGGAACTTGTGCTTTAGGGCGAAGGCGTTAATGGTAAATACACCCTGTATGTACATTAGAATTTATGATATATTTTTATAATATACATTATATATTGTGTTGGTGCATAAAAATCAGGTACCAAAATTCATATTTCTGTTTGGGCCTTGAAATTCTCACCAGTGTTTTAGTTCTGAACAAAATCTTCACACTCCAAGACCCCCCCACTACCATCACCCAGTGATGCACGTGGTGGGAATATGGCCTCAAGACTGGCCAGCCTGCTTGTCCCAGCCACACTGTTAATGCCCTAGCCATTGCCTAACTTGTTGTCAGACATTAACAGTGGAGATGTTAGGACCATCTTTCTGTCACCCTTCCTTGGTGACATGAGTCTGTGGGCCACTTTCGTATTGCAAACAGGAGATACTGCCACCTGAGGTAAGTCTCACCCGATGATATTATATATTATACTCATATATTATACTATGTGATTCAGCAAGTTAATGCAGCGAGTTTCATTGAAAGGATATGTGTAAAACAGTGTCTTGATAGATTAATCCTTTCTAGGACTTGAAAATTAGTAGCTTTCTAATGACTCAAACAGTTAATCAATAAATTCTAGGGTATTAAATCTGGAATAGAGTAAAAAGAGTGAAGTAAACAGCAATCTCTTTTGCAGACAAGAAAAGAAGTCTACCAAGATATTCTAAACAAGGCCAGAAAATCAGATTGAACTTCTCACTTGAGTAAATGATAAAGGAGGAACCAAATGTACTTGTAACCAATTTTTACAGTTATTAGCTGCTTGGTACATGATCACCAAAGTATTAAGTACCAAAGGCCAACAGTTTTTCCAGAGTAGTCTGCATTATTCAGTACTTAGACTGAGAGCCATCGAGCACGTTACCACACACAAACATCTCCCACAAGCACTGTTCCTCGCTGGCTGGCTTCTGCTCCAGCTGAAAGCCGACCAGATGCTGGAGTCTGGGAGGCTTGGGGACAGCAGAGCACTGCTCCAGCAAGCTGAGGCAGCAGCCAAACCACACAGAAAAGGACAAGTCAGGTAACTTGTTACAGCAACTATTTTTCTGCTTAGGCTTTTTCTGACTCCACGTAAGTATATAAACCAAAATGCAAGAGTGAAGCTCATCCGAGTGTACGCGAGATCAGGCACAGAGAGGGAGAGAGGCAGGAGGAGCTGTGCTGCAGAAAGGCTGAGTCACGGCCGTGCTTGGATTGGGGTCAGTGGTGACAGGGCACGGGATGGGGTAGGGAAAGGTTTGGTGCACAAAAACCCAGCCTGACGACAACACACAGGAAGGGGAGGGAGGCACCAAGCAGCTCCAGGGAAGAAAAGTGCCCGAGTGACACGTGAGCCCCTTTCATCTGTCACAGGTCTGGCCCTGTAGCAGCAGGGATGCGTTTTGACTTTCCCAGTATAGGCTGGACATCTGGGTCATTATTTGCAATTAAAAATTGGGAAGCTGTACTAGCTCCTTCAAGGACACTGCTGTTCAGACTGCTTTTCTGCACAGCATACTGAACAGATTTAGAGGGCAAGAGAAACTGGGCTTGGCAACTTGATTGTTTTAGGGCTTTGGCAAAATGACAAAACTTCCTGATGAGATGGACACATGTAAGGCCCTTTCCCTTGCTGCTCTCCTCAACTCAGGCATCTGTAAGTACTTCTCTTTGGAACATCTGGAAGTCACATTTGGAATACGTTAGATTTTAAGTAGAGCACAACCTCTGCTGATAATAGACATGAGATGGTTGGTTACCTGGACCTGAAAGGACAGTTCTCTCTTAGTCCCCTGTGGAGGAATATTCAACAGATAAATCTTAATAGGTAACAAAAATATGTGGGATTCACCAGATTGGACAGTAATTTACCCATCATTATAACAATCATTACTTCATCCTCTGCTAACACAGTTATACCAAGAAACTGAAGAGGATAAATTGCTCTATTGAAATACCTAGTGCAATACAGCTAATTAAATGAACACAAAGACAAATATTCCATATATTTTGCTTGTGGTAACATATTTATCATCCTGATTTTGCTTGGCTCTAATTTCTGATTATGTAGCATCCGAATAACAAAATGTACAGTAATAACAAGCAACTTGCACACAGAGAAAAAAAAAAGGTGCTCCCCAGGGGTTTCATGCCTGTCTCTGTTCCTTTGAAATGGTGAAAGGGCTCTGAGTTGTCACTGTGAGAAAAAGCAGGCAGAGAGAGGCTAGTCCTCATCCAAACTGTGATCAGCACTTTTTCACCATGCCTTGATCCCTGTTTAGAGGGAAGCTAATAAATCTTCCAGGGAAGCTACTCAGGCCAGCCCACGCTGCACGGGCAGAGCTGGACAGGTCTGCTTGCAGGGGCTGCCATCCTTGTTGAGAATGCCACTACAGCACTCACCCTCAACTTCCTCTCCAAAACAACATGCAAAGACATTGCATCCGCAGAGTTCTATGGCAGTCAGTGGAGCTGTGCTGCTCTACAGCTGCTGAGGTGATGAAGAGTCAGAGTTTGAAAAGCTTAAAACAGAATAACAATAGAAAACCATTGTCCCACACTTGAGACGTTACTGGTACACAGAACTAACTCTACCAATTGCACAAGAATCTCATCTTTCCAGACAGGTATTCTGCTGCATTCAAGCAAAACTGCCCTCTCATTTACCATTATCTAAACTGTGCCTTGGACAATCGTATTCTGTAAGGCAGGCAGGGTCCACCCATCCAGGATATGAGAGTATGGAAAGCATCAGTTTAAAGTCACATCATAGCAGTGATTTTGGAAGATGCATTGAGCACACAAGCACAGCCATCTGCCATGGATGTGTGTATGGATTGAAGACTCTCTGCATGCTGCCAAAGAACTCCAGATCCACAAGGGATTCCTGTGGCAAAGCCTTTGCAAGGTGGAAAATATTCCCATTCATTTGCTTTTCTCCATAAATTGGCAAAAGCTACCTCCTGCAGCTCAGGACTCAGGAAAGTTCCTGGGCAGAGTTTTTATTTCTTCCTGGAAGTCCCCACACTCATAATGCTCAGTGCTCTTTCCTTTAACAAGATTCAAAACCCCAATGCCAGCAAGGATGAAAAGACACTGGCGTCACATGTGTCATTTGATATGCAGCCCTAGTCTCATCTCTAGAACCGTGTGCCTCTCTGTTCCAGTCCCAGGAGAAATCTGCTGATTTTTCTCAGAAACGGAGCCTTTGTCAGGTCTCAGCTTCTACTTGTGCTGTTGAGGATGCAGAAGTACTTCTGAATCGTGACAGTCTTACCTCTTCCTTTTTTTTCTCAGAAGTATATACATTAATGTCTCAAATACAGATGTTGGCATGAGAATGAGAACAGATGTAGAAATACCTGCATAATAAAAGATTTAAAGATGAGAGAAAATGTACTTCAAATACAATGAAACTGCTTGCTCTCTACAACTGTAATCCCTCCTTGCATTTAAGACAGCATTTAACCTGGAATAAAATTACTACATCTTTCTTTTTTAATGGTTTTGTGGAGAACTAATGACATAGGCTTGTTGCTCAGTGCAATGCAACTGTGCGGGGTACTCCCTCTCCCTCACAAAACCAGGCTCATTTCCCTAAAAACTGTGAAATGAACACACACAAAGCCTAAATTCAAGCACAAGAATGGAATTTTTAAGTTCAGACCAAGGTCCCAAGACAGGGAAGCAGAAGCCACTGCTGAAAATGTATCTGGTGTCAGAAAACAGGTGACACATCGAGGTGTTGGTAAACAGGTAAACATTATTACAAGGCCTCATTGCCTTGTGTAGGTCACAGTTACAAAAGGCAGCAGTCCCATGAGCTGACATGACATTAATCTCTGCAACTGTAACTGAGTTTCCTCACTCCAGTGCTGACTATCATACATTTAGCACTTTGGACTCCAGAACTTCATAGCACAGAAACCGTGACTCTGGCAAAGCAAGCAAGCGGGTTGTGCTCTTCAGGGTCATAAGGATGTTATGTCCAGGACCCCAGTTGTATTTTTAAACATCTTTACAGTTTTCATATTTGCTCCTCTTTTAGGATATTATGGGCAAAACCCAGCTAACTATTTCCCCCTCGATCAAAAAGAAGAATTCAGTGGTGGCATCATGCAGCAGCCCTGTAGTAGAAACTGATGCAGTGAGGAGGAGGACAAACTCACTGTAGAACAGCTGGGAAAAGGGAGGAGGAGATGAAGACAGGCAAGGAAGAAGCCTCTTACCATTTCAAAGCATGATTCTGCTTTACAAGAGGACTTAATGCAGCAATACAGGGATTTCACATTGCCTTCTGTAGTACCAGGGTAAATTTTATCACCATGCAAGTATAAGGAAACTGTAGCAGCAAGGAAGAGTCAAGCAGAAGTTTTCCGGGCTTACATGCCATTATCACTGCTGAAAATAATATTATATGAACTCAGGTAGCAATTAGAAATCTTCCTTGACAACAGCCCTTGGTCATACTCGGGACTCCCCAGTGACAATTCCTGGTGGCGTATATGCAATACAGACAAGCACATACACACTGTGCTCTAAACTTTTCTACTTCAGAAGCACATGCTGAAGGACCTTCCCTGCCTGGGTATCTGAGAGCTCATACAGTCTGTAAAATAAGCATCCTGAAAGGTGCTTAAAGGGAGGCATTTTTTTAAAGTTATATTCTTGACTACTAATCTTTGGCTGCCTTCTAAAGAAAAGTAGGTACTTAGAATCATAGAATCCTTTGGGTTGGAAGGGACCTTAAAGATCACCCAGTTCCAACCCCCCTGCCATGGGAAGGGACACCTCCCTCTGGATCAGGTTGCTCAAAGTCTCATCCAACCTGGTCTTGAACACCTCCAGGGATGAGGCATCCACAGCTTCTGTGGGCAAAATGTGACAGTGCCTCCCCACCCTCACAGGAAAACATTTCTTCCTAATATCTCATCTAAATCTCCCTTCTTTCAGCTTAAAACTGTTTCCCCTTGTCCTATCACTGTATTCCCTGATAAAGAGCCCCTCCCCTTCATACCCTTCAAAGGAATCCCAGAGCTGGATGGGCATGGCTGCCATGGTGTAACAAACATTTGTTTTTAATACATCATAAGTTTTATCTGTATTTGGAGGAGGAGATGTGCCTGGCAGACAGCAGAACAAGAAGTACACTGGGGAAAAGGGAACAATGTTGAAATTAGGTAGGAGGAGAGGGAGAGAAATCTTAATTTTCTGCAGTTTGAAGGTGCTTGGCCCTGAATCTACGAGGCTGAGAACAAGAAAACACTGCTTATTTCAAAATATTCATCATCACAATTCACCCAACATATTTACATCAAACTGCTTTCATTGCTTTTTCTTGGAGACCTGGTATTAAAAATGTTTATTAGAGACTAAAAAGCTTCCTTTGAGAAACAGAATTGTTAGTGTTTCTGGCTGGGCATACTGAGACTATGCTTTTGAAAGGTTGGGGTTTTGGGGTGTTTAGGGTTTTCTCTAAAACAAAAACTAAAAAAGGCTTACATTTTCACTGATGAAACCGTATGTGCCCTGAGCCACTTCCCACTCCCACCTTCAAGAAAAAGAGCAAGAATTGCAAGTTCGACAGTTTGGCTTTTCAGTGACCAGGGCTGAAAAGATTTCAAAGGCTTCCAACTTCAACCCCCTGGTAGTGCCTAAGTGCCACATCAACACAAGCTTCAGGTTTTGATTTTCAGTGAGTGTCTAGCATGTGTTGTCCCTAAATACGGCAATATTAGAACTTTCTATAAAGACTGCATCAAGGGACAAGCTTGTATGGAATAATTAAACCTTAGAAGAGAAAAAAAAAAAACAACCTCAAGGGATCTGGTACCTGAAGCCATGCCATGAGCTGCCCTGTATGCTCCTCCTACAGCTCTCCAGGCAGGGTGGAAGAGCATCACCACGGCAGCGAAAGAGCACAGAGGCAGAGGTTGCTTCACCGACTGCAGCCTGGAAAACTTACCTATCTAAAACTTTAATTTCTAATTTGTTAGGACCCCTGCTAAATGGCAGTTAGATTTATGCACACCGCAGCTCCTGATGCACTTTTGCAACTGTAATTTACTCGTTTTTCAGTTGACCTACTTCCAGTCAGGCTTGGTATTAAAGAAATCTTCCAACAGGCACTAAAAGCTCTGCACGATATACTAAATTCTTATTTGTGGGTGGTCTCCCTGAAAAGCAAGATTTAGAAGGTGAAACCTGATAGCATTTTACTTTAATCTAACTCTTGATGAAGTCGGAGCTGAGCTCCACTGTCAGCATTAGCCATTGGTGCTGTGCAAGCAGGATGCTCCGGTTGGCAGCCCTGTGCCTCCGCCAGCTGCTTCCTCACCACTCCAAGTCTCCCAGGCACTGCAGGGAGCTGCAGCGACCAACTGCCTAACAGTTTCTGCCTCCAAACCTTTCCTTTTCAGGTGCTTGCTAAGCTGCACTAGTGAAATAAATCACATAGAGATTTTTTTTTCCAGCCAGGTGTTTGCCTGAGGCTGAGTTTTTGAGGAGGTTTTAGTGGGAATGTTTGCATCAGGAATGGGAAGGAAAAATAAATGTTTTGTTTTGATTCTGTTAAAACCTTACAGGATTTTACCAGATGTGGAGTGGTGCTTTGTCACAGAGGAGGGGTGGTCTCTGCTGCCTTCAAACGTTTCTGCATTCTATGCCTCTGTAGAAAGACACCCAGTCACACCACTGCAGCTGGTGCCAGGCTGCAGGGCAGGGGACGAAATAGGGAGTTAGGAGGAGAAATTAGGGATACAGAGCCAAGCAGGAAAGCAGCACAGGGATATCAGGTGGGATGAGTGAGGCTGGGAGGAGCGGGGCTGGGAGGAGCTGCCATCACTGCAAGCCTCCCAAAAGACAGAATCAGTTTCTGAAACTGGCTGTCTCACAGCTGCCCACAACATCTGGGGGAGAAGCAAGCATCCCACCCCTCCCGACCACTGCCAACAGAAGAAACACTGTAATCCTTCAGCTACTGCTTACTCCAGGACCTCACTGAAGGACACTGAGAAGAAGAAAATCTACGGAGCATATAATCTGCATTTCAGGGCTAGAACATGAGCAACAGCCCAGGAAGGGAACCAGGATCTGGGGAGCCTCTGTGGTGCCAGGGGCTGGAGGAGAGCCTGCTGGACCCCTCCAGTGGAAACTCAGCTCAGCCTCTCCCGAGCCGCAGGCTCTCTTTGGCTTCTGCCTGGCGCTGGCAGCTGAACTGCATCAGCTTGGAGCTGGAAAGCGAGGTACAGAACACGTGCTCACTCCCCCGTTGGACTTTCCATCTGCACTGCCATGAGATGTGCCGGTTCGCAGCATCGCCAGCTCCCGTTGGCCACAGCACGCTGCCGGCAGAGACAAATTGGGAGCTTTTGTGCAGGGAGGGCAGCTTTGCTCGACTTTCTCTTGAAGGCTGTTCAAAATCCACAGGCAAGCAGCCCAGCAGTGAGCAAAGGGAGGGACCTGGCCCTTCGTAAGGGCTGTACTATCCTACAAGCACAGCAAGGCCCTGCTGCCTCTGCACAACTTCACCATGTAGGTGACAGCAGCTCATTTTGGCACCCTCCTGCCCTTTGTCCATGTCCTTCAACAATTCTGGCATTTGCTTGGAGCACAAGAAATGAGCTAAAAACACCAGTGGCATCTGAGGTCACAGCCTACAACGAGGTCCTAGGGCTGCCTCTAATGCCCAAATGTGCTTATATCACTTCAGTGCTTTTATGCTGAGTATGGAAATAATTTGAATAACTGACTTAAGGAGCTCTACACAGACAGACTTACCCTGGGCAGAGCCTGCAGCCTGCCTGCAAAAGCAGCTCCATGCATGCAATTTTATTTTGGTAAATCTAGAAATCATTGGCCCTAAAGAGTCAGTGCAGGGAGGTTCACACTGTCCTCACTGAAGAGCTGCTTTCTGGTGCCAAACCCACTTCACAGCCCTTCGCTGACCACTGCTGCTCAGGACTCCTGAAGACTAGAGGTCTCTTGTGCATCTAAATGCCACCCCTTCACCAGGCTTGCCTGCTCCCAAGGGGATGCCTTCTGCTCAGACTCAGCTCCCAGTTGCTCATGCTCCAGCCCTGGTGAGTCAAAAATCATAGGCAAAAAAATCTCATCTGCAGTAAGCAAGGGTATTGTGCAACAGCCCATGTATGGTCCTGACCGAAGAATATGTTGTCATTTTTTAATTTATGGGGTATTAACACGGGAAAGCAGCTTAACACTGACATAACTACCCCAAACCCATTTTGTTTATTTCTCCCATCAAACTTAATAAAATAATATTTGTGTCAAAGTTAATTTATTGCAAAGCCTGTGACAGAATGATAATTCTCAAAGGACACAACCTGCCAAATTCTTTGCAGAGAAGTGTCTATGTTTTTAACAAGCTGTGTTCCGAGCACAAGCCAGCGAGCTGTGAACGACTAGTTGTGAGGTACTCATCCCCCAGCTGCCTGTAAAATGCCAACTGGTCCCATGGTCGATTAACAGCATCTGGGACAGAGATACCTGATGGAGTTTCAAGGCACAGCATGCGCAATGGCAAAGGATCCTATTCAACAAAGCACAAAGCTTTCGTAATGTGGGGCGCACAGGGCATCCGTATACAACTAAGAGTGGGGAAATGCCAGAGAGCTGTTTATCTCCAGGGTCTTCTCAGGCAGGGAAGAAGCTCTAAAGACAGCATCTGAACAGAGCTGAGAGAAAGACAACTTCTCTCTAAAAGCAGAGAGAGGGAAGAAGGCAGAGCAGCTGTTTCTTGTTCGAGTGGTTTGACAGGCTGCGGCAGTATCACCTCCGTAGCTCTGGGCTGCAGCACAGCACTGATAAACCACATGCCCAGAGGGACAAAAGATGTGAGTGGGTTCCTAAAACGGCACAGAGAAAGCAGGAGGGCTGCAGGGGAATCCTCCTCTCCCTGCCCAGCTGGCAGAGGGGTTTAAATAAGAAAACCCTATTAAAAGTATTTTTTAGAAGTCTTTAAAAATCACAGTATTCAGACTTACCTTTATCAAAAACAGATCTAAAGGGAGGGTTCACATAATCCCACTTTTAATCAAATTAGAATTTAAGTGTAAATTGCGCTTCATGCTTTTAGGAAAACTTTGGTATAATGTACATCGCTACTAAAACCTGATCCTCCAAATTTATTGTTACCACAGTTGCCATTTAAGAAAGCAGAAAACCCAATACAATTCAGAATTCAGGCAAATATTTCATGTATATTGCTTTTTTTCAAAAAGATGAGTTTTATATAATATTAGGATCTCACATAGGAGTTACGGAGTCCCAAAAGGAAAAGTAAGCAGATAAAGCACACAGATATTTAAGCCTGGATTTTTTTCTTTCTGGAAGATAAACGTATACCATGAATACTCTGCTAACAGTCTTCCTTGAGGAATGTGTTTACAAGCAATTGCTTTGAAACCATTGCTCCTGTGAAATTTTGGGAGCCTAATTGATTTGCTCCTGACTGGCAAAGATGTGAAAGCTGGAATAGTGACAGGAACATCAAGAGAGCTGAAAAGTATTAGCATAAATTTCACATCAAATGTAAGGAGAAAAGAGAAATAAATCCACTCAGAAGTTTCAGTGCTCTCAGTAAAAGCCAAGACATTCAAACCACTGCTCGCACCAGGATGCGCTATTAGCTGCAGAGATGATAGGGCACTTCATCAGCTGCTGCATCATAGCAGACATGATGATCTGGCTCATTATTCTTGCTAAATTATGCATGTGTGATGAGGGGGGTCAGGAGTAAAATCAGAAATCACTCCAGTTCATCATGCGCCAGATCACTGGAAAATCTGCATTAGATATCAGAGGCAGCTCACAGGCATTATCTATACAGAGGTATTCCCATTTCACTTGCGCCTGCCCTGCTGGTGAACAGTAGGAAAGGATCAGAGAGATGCATCAGTGTCTTCTCTAGTGAGCTGGAGAGTTAAAAAGACCTCAGTATTTATTCCACATTGTCTCAATGATTCAGATTTACCTATCTTAGCGTAAACAGGAACGAGCAAACACTTTGGGGCCCAGCAAAGCAAGATTCCTCCCTCTGAGCAGCAGGACTGCCATCTGTACCCACCTGGGTGCAAGCAGGAAATCAGCTAAATTCTCCTGTCATTTGGCATCTTCCTGTTGGTGTGTGTGAAATGAAGGCACACGGTAATGCGGGGCTGGTTGGTCCTCTGCACAGGTCCAGGGGAATGCAGGGAAAGCTTCCAAAGATGGCTGCTGGAGGGAAAAAACCCCAAATTTATACATGGTTTTGGTCTGCCATATAAAAATGCACAAGTATTCAAACCCTTGAAACAGCCTGACAGACACACTCTTGCTTTTCAGCCATCCTTCACTTCACATTGAGGGATGCAGGCATTTTCATACTAAACCAGATATTCCAGTTCCTCTGAAGATAAGCCCAAAACAGATTTCAGGGCATTTGGTTATTTTAATTTATATGCAAGCTCATCCACCAGTGGGATTTCCTCCTTTTGGAGATGGCTTATTTGGTGGCTGGGCATTTAGTGTTAACAAGATTTAGCCCTGGCAGAGCTGCTCCCAAAGGTCTGGGATGGGGTGGCTCCCAGCAGAGGCACCCCCATGGTGCAGGCTGGGTGCAGGCCTGCCCCTGGCACATGGGGAGTGATAATGTCTCCTCCACCTCCTGTGAATGTCAGGTAGCCACAGGCAGCTCAGCAGCCCACACAGCTTGTGGCCTTGTGGGAGAAGAGCTGTGCCACCACCCACCTCCACACATGTGCAGCCCTGGCTGCCCAGCATCTGTGCTGAGGAGAACCAAGGGCAGCAGGAAAGAGAGATTATTAAGGGTTTGTTCTTCCATTTTCCAGCACAGAGACACAAGACCACACAGGGAGGCTCAGGCCTCACACCACTGATGCTCAGGCAAAGCACAAAACACAGTTGAGGGACCCCGGTGAAGACTGACCAGCAGCCAGTGGAAAGTCATTTTGTCACTTGCCAGCACTTTTCCCAGCCCAGCACAATGTTGGCAATGTTTGCTCGCCAGCAGCCTCACACAGCAGAAGCACCACATCTGAATAAATATGCTCGCAGAGGTGGAGTCATCAGCACTGGCAAACCAGCACCGCACACCGGGCTGCTGCCGTGGCATGGGCTGACTGCAGCCTCATGGGAAACACCACTGATCTCAGGCAATGCCTGGGAGCCAGAGCACAGCTCCGCTCCGCCACTGGGAAACCTGCCAGCATCTCTGGGAGCTCTGCTCACCCCTTAGGGATCCAGGACAGCAGCTAAGTGCTCTTTATCAGCGCTGGGAAGATACGACAGCATGAGAGCAGAATAACAAAAGCCCTCAGACGTGATTTATGGAGAAGAAAATAAACTTAGTTTCCAATAGCATTTAAGTTTCAGAGGCCAGCCAAGGCTTCTCTCTGAAAAAAATCCACTTCACTGAAATGCTCTTTTCTGTGGGGAATTTTCTGTGTTGTGCTTAGATGGCGTTATAACAATAAACAGGCATCTTTGCCTTAAGGGACTGTAGATACTGCCAAAGCAGGCAAAGTTTTAAACCCACAATAACCTTTAACTAATTGCAGCAGTCAAGCCAGACATCCCAAACAGGCACAGAGCTGGGGTTTGGGCAGGCTGGGACTGCACTTCAAGGAACAGTGACACAGCACGGGCTTTTACCCAGACAGCGCTGCCAACTGGCTTATGGAGAAACTTTACATCATCCTAAAGCCCAGAAACTGCCTCCGAAAAAGCTAAGTCTTATACAGTTAACGGTTTGTGAATTGAAGCCAATGTGTGATTTCTCAGTCTCCCTAGAAAACAGCGGAGACTGAAGGAAACGTGGAGGCGCAGCCTCCAACATGGAGACAGGTGTTTCTGCTCTGAGCCACAGGGGATGTTTGAGGGAACCTGCTTCAGATGAAGAGAAGGCTGATGCAGCACAGCACAGTTGCTGAAAAGTGTTAAAATCTATGCCAGAAAACTAGAAGTCAAACGACATTTTCTAATCAATTCTCCCCCCCTCCTCAGACCATCAAGTTTGGGAAGCTGCTGAGCTGTGTTCAGTAGTTGCTTATTGCTTTTCACTAATGAAGAACGATACCTCATTAAGCATAAACCCTGTTATGGGGTTACTGGGCTAACAGCATCAGTACAGCCACTGAAATATTTTAAATGGGTCTGAAAGCTCATTCCTACTCCATGGACCTATAAGTGGGGTAAATCCAAACAGGGGCATTAATGCAGATTTCTTGGCAGAGCCCAGGCATTGGCAGTGGTCACTGTTCAAAGCCACGTGGCTGGAAGGAGAGGAGACGGAGACCTGGTCTCCCTTCAGGTGCCACACAGCAGCAATCAGATGAGGCCATGACACAAATCCTGACCCAATCCAAGCCTTCCCAAAGCCTTTAGGGGGCTCTAAACCAAGGACCTTTTGCCTGGCCCATGTCCTAGACTGCTTCAGGCAGTTTATTTTAAACTGAGTCAATTTTTAGAGTTGCTGCTTATGAGTGAAGAGGATTTAATATGAAATCCTATATTTTTTTTTTAAATAATTAATTAAGAGCACCCTCCCCCCAGCCTGATCCATAAAGCTTTCCCTGGAGATGCTCAATTGAAAGTATCTGGAACTCATCACGGTGCCATCTGCCTCTCTCAGAGAGGTGATCAATCATCCTAAAAGTTTAAACACCCACAGTGCCTTAATCTGTTATAGTGTTCAAATCAACCTATTTTAAACAGTGAAAGGGAGGACATGCTGTCCCCTCGGGGAACAGTGGTCAAGCCCCAACTTCCATGACTGCCAAGCATAAAATACCAACATTTCCTAATTATTACAGGCAGAGACGGAGATCTTTCTTCTTAGGGAAGGCACAGGGACAGAAGTGGAGAGTTGTGTGTGACACCAGCTCATACATCGCCCTCTGACAAGGACAAGGGAGCAGTGTGCATCCTAGTACGCAAGCCTGAGGAGCAAAGAGCATTCTCCACACCTTCTTATCTTCTGCCCACACACACAGGAACTTTGCCTGGAAGTAGATAGAAGTAAAACCAGTGCCTCATCCTACCATAGTTTATGTCAGGGATGCACAAAGGTCTCCCTCTCCACAGGATACGGGTAAATTCAAAAGTCAAAGTGTGGTTTTACAAAAGATATGGAAACCAAATAGATACTGATGGCTCCATTCCCCTTTTGCTAGGAGCAGGTGAGAGGCTGGGCTAGACCTATGAGACAGCTTTATCTGTCCTGGAGGAACATTGATCAATCAACGGTTCAGACATGTGGAGATTACTTTTTACTTGTGCTGTCAGCAAGCTTTGACATTGCACAATGTCAGTGTTTTGGTCCACATCGAATCACTGCCTGAGAACAAGAGTGGCTACTGAGGGCAGCTTTTCCATGTCCTGCAGTGGCTCTGTGCATAGGTTGGGTGCTGCTGAGGAAGGTCATAGGGGCCACAGCTCTGGACCCCTCAGGTCTCTGCTGCTCGGTATGGCCTTGACTGTCCAAGAGGTAACACCTGGCCTTTCGGGGACAGGGTGGTACACACAGACCAAGGGATCTGAAAAAGTTTGCCAGGAAAGCAGTAACTAGTCTTTTAAATCCTGCTAGCATCAATGTCAGCAACAGCACATTGGTTGTACAGTTGGGATTTAGGAGCATAAGCCATCAGTGCCAGTACTGTTATGTGAACTATTGGGGGAAAAAGTGGTACAAAGCATTTACTATAATTTCTCTTCCTAGCAGATGAGTAGGTAGGCTATTAAGAGATTTGAATTGAATGTAGGATTTCTTCTCACAACTCGGGATGAGACATGCTGTCATTTTTGGCTTAGAACAAGTCCTGCTCAAAAAAAAAAAAAAATCACTGTTTGTCCAGACTGGTAAAAAATTGTTTGTTTTCTTAGACAAGAACACTGGGTAGTCCACAAGTTCATGATTCATTCTCCAGCACGAAGATCTCCACCCTGTGATTCTCTAACAAATGGCTGTTTATTGACGAGCAAAACATTTTTTTTATCTTACCTGAAAACACCAACCAGCTTCATTGTGCAGATCTTCATCTACAGGAAGGAACACATGGGGCAGATGAGGGTTCTGCTCATCACTTCACAGTTCAAGCTGCTGGATGTGGCTCTCCTGCATTGAAAATGAGCTGTAGCCATGAAGGTTGCAGTGCAGAAAAACACACAGTGGTTCAGAAAAGCACATGTAAGACCCCCATAATTGTTTCTATTGGAGCTTAATAGGAAAGGAAGCAATTTAAGGTACTATTTGGTGTGCATATGCAGTATCTCAGAGTTTAAGAATCCCCTAGATTGGTGAAGCATAACACAGGTACACTTACAGACCCAGACCTTGCAGAGGCTGCAGATAAGCTTTCCACTGACTCTTCTGAGTGTTGCTACAATGGGGTGTAAAAGCTGTGAATGTGGTGGACAGGAGAGGGGGTAGAATAAAGTGGAAACATTTGAGGATTTTCTAGATGAGTATGTTATTTAAGAGAGTTACAGGACAAGTTTATGCATTGAAGTTCTGGGCTAAAATATCCTGTTTTTTCACTGTACGCATCCAGGAGGCACCTATGCAGTGAACAATTGTCAAAGTGACACCAAGCCACACAATCATCTCAAAGAGGCCACACTATGCAGCACAGGATAAGTGAAAACAGAAAAAAGTCTGACAGATGCCCTACATTAATGGATTAAAAGAGAACTTTCCTTGACAACTCTGAGCCCAAGCTAATCACGCAGTGCTGCTGTATGCTGACCAGGGGGCAACTGAGGCATGAAATGCAGCAAATGAGCAATACTGAGGATCACTCAATATTGGCCATTAAGCAAATAAGACTGTAACAGAGAGAAATCCAAGTCCGGATATGGATCCTCCTTCAGAGCTATTTTCACCCGGCCAGAGCATTGCTGGATGAAAAAGGATTTTTGGAAACACTTACCCGCGTGGTAGCTCATTGTCACCAGGAGCCAATGGCATTGACCATCCCCATGCCACCACCTGGCCAGCTTGTTACTGACTAGAAACAAGAAGGAAAGACCATGAGACCTGCTGTCTCTCTGGGCTTCACCCAGCAGCCCATGGAGTGCATCTTGGAGACAGCTTTCATGATGAAAATGGCTTGCTTGAGGCAAGAAAACCACATCAGGATCAGTCAAGACTGATAATTAAAAGCCACAACAAATCATCACTAAATAAAAAAATATATACTTAACAGCATGTGCTTTGGGAAAGAGCACAAAGGGCCAAAACTTAATTTTCCTTTAGTAAGCACCTAAAATTATTCGCTAATGCCTGAGACATTGCTGCCTCTGTGATGCTCACTGAGATTTCTCTGGAGAAGAGAGAGAGAGAAGTGTATTTGAGACGTAAGAAAAGTAGCATGAGCTAAGGTTTTTCAATTCCCTCTTTCGCCAGCCCCAGGCTTCACTCTGGTGTCTGTCACAATGGTGAATTTTTATTGATGTCTATATCTGAAGCATTTTCAAAGCCCAGAAGAGAACAGCACTCAAAACATAGTGAAAGCCGCTTGAGAACCACTTTCCAATGTTTATACGAATAACTTCAGAGTTTTGAAAACATCTGAAAGCCCCTGCGGCCCGTGGAGAGCCTCCATCACACCTGTGAGCTTTGGGTTTGGCCCAGAGCACAGGAAAAGCCTGAACTTGTGAAACAGAGCTTAGTCAGCTTTGACAAAACATCTGGTCATCGTCAGCATGGAGAGCAGCCCTCAGCATGGAGAGCAGCACTCCCAGACGGGGTTTTTACAATCTTGGCCCTCAACAACTGCTGTTTCTTGCAAAATGGAGAGTTTAAAAGTTTGCTGTCTACAAGGCTGTTTATTGGCCTCCATTATTGTTTCCATCGGTTTCCTTTTCCGACACCCAGCTTGCAGAAGAAGCACTAATCACATCCAGCAGACACCTTGCCAGATACCCACTGCGTACTTCACTCTGTCAGCAGTGGTTGCACTGCAGTCTGCCCTGCAGAGGCAGCTCTGCCATAGGCTGGAAACAGTCCCACTATGCATCCTCGCTGTTCCTGGGTCTGTCTGGGCTGTTTGCAACGTGCTCAGATCAGCTCCACAAGATGAAAAAAAAATAACCCAATTCCAATTGCAATGATAACACTTGCAGAGTCTGCAATTATAAAGAGAACATAGGCCAGCAATTGAAAATGTGGCTCTGCTTGGCAGCAGGGACTCCCTAGCACCTTATGAAATTCATCTGAGGTGCCTTCTTTGAGGCAGCCAAGTTGGAAAAACGCTGGCCAGAAATGTGTGAATTAGTAAGTAACTCTGTGAGTAACAGGAAGGGAGGTATTGTGACCCAGATGATGGCTGCCCTGCCACACAGGCTGCGGAGCTCCACGGAAAAAGTCTAAGAGCATTATTCATCCTGCCTTTCCCTGGGAAAAAACACTTCCACTGCAAGGTACTGGGGGACAGCATCCATCTCTCTGTTCTGTGTCCACACAGCACCTGTGCTGGAACCCCTCCAGTCCTGCCATGGGGAAAATGAGAAGTGGGAGCTATACTGATGCTATGTCACCACACATTCCAAAAGCATATAGGAAGAGACAATCTCCAGGTCTTCTTTGGAGAGCCAGAGAGGATTATTTAATGAAACTGCATGGGGCATCATCTCCTAAAACCTGGCTTTCTCGATAAGAGAACCACTTCGCCAATGGCCAGTGTGTACATGCAGCACAATGCCCTGTTTACATCCTCCAAGCAAGCTCAGCTCATGTCAATGTTGCTCCAGAGCAGAGAACCCCATGTGACACTGGCTGGGCTGGCATTCCTTAGGCATGGAGAGGTCTGTTAATACAACCGGAGCCCGGATTCAGAACTCATTTGGGTAATTAGAGACCGTAAGAGTCAGTCATACCCAAACCTTGTAGATGGAATGTGTAGGCTTAACAGTGTGTCTGAAGAGCATTGTTGTGCACCTCAGGGTCTTTCAGTGCTTTGCATTGAGCTTCCTGAATGAAGGTTGCAGTTCCAGATTGTTTCTCCGTGGTCAAACAATCAAGTAAATAAACCAAAATAAGTTCTCATAAGACTCATGGTCTAGAAGGATTGAAAACATCAGGGGTTTTGCCAGAAACAGATACAGGATTTGACACCTCTTTTCCCAAACACACAGAAAACATCTGCACAGTCGAGGAAAACTATGTAGCATATTGGATCAAGATGATTCTGACCATGTTTATGGGTTCCTAAGATCCTTTGTTCAGGTAGAAAATAAGAAAATTAATACTCAAGTCTTACAAAGCTGAGTTATGCATCCATTTACAGGGGAACTTTTATGCCTCTAGATGAACACTTCGCAGATTGTTTTGTTTGAAAGAGCACAAGATGCTTTGTTTGAAAGAGCACAAGATGCTTTGTTTGAAAGAGCACAGCACAAAGAATAGGAGTGTTTCCACAGCATGAAGTTCACCATTGTCTGTAGGTTAGATTCAATGCACAAATTCAGTGAAAATGAAGTTGTGCAGACAAGTTAGTATTTTATTTAACAGTATCACAGTATCACAGTATCACAGTATCACAGTATGACAAGGTTGGAAAGGACCTCTGAGATCATCAAGTCCAACCTATAACCCAACACTATCACCAACCATCATCTAAACCATGGCACTCAGTGCCACATCCAATCTCCCCTTAAACACCTCCAGGGTCGGCGACTCCACCACCTCCCTGGGCAACGCATTCCAATGGCCAATCACCCTTTCAGTAAAGAACTTCTTCCTCACATCAAGCCTAAACTTTCCCTGACGTAGCTTGAGTCCATGCCCTCTAGTTCTGTCACTGGTCACCTGAGAGAAGAGACCAACCCCTGACCGACTACAACCTCCTTTCAGGTAGCGGTAGAGAGCAATGAGGTCTCCCCTGAGCCTCCTCTTCTTTAGACTAAACAGCCCCAACTCTAAGAATAATTCAGTAGAGATGATAAATAGTAAGTTTATCCCTGTTCACAGTAGACAATAAAATTTCATCACCCAGCACATAGCAGTATCAACAGCAAGTTAGAATCCTTTTAAGTGGACGTTACAAACATAGAGCAGATGACCCAGTTCTTGACAAAAGAAGTCAAGCTGACAAGAGCACACTGGAGCCCGGCTGATTTAGGCAATAAAGTCACCTACAATAAATCCCAATTAAACGAGGCATCTCCACCAAAGTTTCTCTCACCATTGCCTTTACCCACATAGATACCTGTTAGAAATATCCAGGTGGATATTTCCAGCTTTTTGGTCAAACCAAGAGCTCTAGAGTAAGTTGCTGCATAACTCTGTGTTGGAGGTAATGACCATCACACTCTCTGAACACGGGCTAAGAGAAATGATATTTGTTTAGCTTGTATAAACATTTAACCTTCTGCATAACATTGTTGAGGATTTAAAAGACACAACCATATCTCATTCAACTTTTCCATCACTCACTGTAAGCTGTTTGTCTTCACAAATGGCCCATTCCAGCTTTGCTTCTTGAGCACGTTCCCCACGGAGTACATTGCTGCAGGCAGCTCTCCCAGAGAGCTCTTCCACCCAGCAAGGAGGAACCGCTGGCTGCTGCTGACAGCAGAGGCTTTTGAAAGACGATGGGCTAAATTCAGTTGTTGTTGCTGAGCTCGTGCCACTGAGATCTTATCACTCTGAGAAACACACATGGAAGAGATTTGAACAGATATGGACAGAGAAAGCAGAGCAGAACATGAGAAAAAGTGCAGCAATGCCTTGTCTCTTGATAAGTACTGAGGCTGTAGTGATGTCCTTTGCACGTAAGTCCTATAGAGAGGGGATGGCTTGTCTGCCAGCTAGACTAGCAAAGCACATAGGCAAGGCAGAAGGTGTGGGTTTAGGCTGTCACTCAAAATTCCTAATTCAAGTGATTATTTATACAACCAACAATCTCCTGGGAACAGCAGTGCTCTGGACCCGCCTTTCTTTTAGTTCTGTGATGACACAGGCTAAGTCACTTTGAAATTGTATGAGGTACTGCCATGTTTTAACTGGAACACTATCATAACTTTTTATTTCTTGGCATCTATTACTCAGTCAGGAGCATTTCTTACAGCACCAGGCCACCCTCCAGGCATAACATCTACCAAAGGCACTGAGTATGTCCTAGTTTTTCTCAGAATACAGCCTAGAGCAAAATGGCTACAATACAGCAAGTGGAGAAGAGAACCAGCAGCAAGGAGGTCAAACAGTAACTAAAACCAAACCGAATAAAAGCAACCCCACACTGCCTAATTACGACCCCAGGAGAAAATTATTGCAAGCAACAAACAAAATTGATTACAGCAATGCTTTGCAAAACCAGCAGTGCAACAAAACTTTGCAGAGCAACAAGTGAGCAGGGGCAGCCCCAATATTCCCAACACTCTGTGCTGCTGGATCAGCATCTGTTTTCTGCCATCAGCAAGTAGGAGTCTGGGAACAAGCACTCCCTTGCCTGCACATCAAGGAGAGGACCCACGGGTGGATGTGGGGCTTCCTCAGCGCCAGAGCACCTGAAGGAGGAGGCAAGCCTACTGCATTTGTATAACTTCCAAAAACCAACATCAACATTCATTACCTGAGTGACCTAAACCCACAAGAGTTTAGCACAGTAAATATATAAAGATCTGCCTCCCTAGTATCCAAATCACTGTACAACACACTACTGTAACAATTACTTTTTGACTAGGGGATGGGTAAAAACTAAGTGCTACTACAACTTAATTTCCAGGCATAATCAATGTTTCTGCCAAAGTAGGACCATCCACTCGCAGGATCTTCAAGCACTTTGTAGTAATAAGCACCTTCAAAGCCAGGAAAAAAATGAAAGTAGTTCCATTAACTCATGTAAACACATAAGGTGCATGAGGATAAAAACATTCATAAGTTATTTCTGATCCTACCATTCACATCCTTTTGAGACTCCCTGTCATCTCTGAACGCACAGATTGATCAAGAAGTGCCTTAACTGTACTCCAGCTGGCCTCCCAGCTCTCACTTTAGATGGAAGAAAGATGCACTAAATAGCTCATCATTCCTCCAAGCAAGGAGAACTTTTTCACTGTCATCGAAAAGACCTTTCTCCTCCTACAGATATCAATACTTCCTTCCCTACTGCCTACCACTGACCAGTCTTCTAAAAACCATTCTCAGCCACTAGCATCCCTGATTAAAGGCAACATCACCTTGTCATCCTTCTGACAACAAGGATGTATAAAGACTAAACAAGGGAATGGTGGTACTGGATAAAAAAACAAAGAAACAAAACCGAGTACTTAAAATCATTTAAGTTTGCCTTTCTGCCATACATCTGCATTCATCCTCTTCCTATTTGTTCTCATCCTTCTTTCCAAACAATAATGGGGATTTTTTTTCAAATATCAGACACAGCTTTCAGACCTCTGGATGCCTATTAAGGTGTAAAGTCTTGACATACTGTTGAATTTTATATTAAGCCAGCTCATGACCACTGAACAATAACCAGTGAATTGGTTATTGTTCAAAGAAATCACTTATCAAGGCAATGCCCAATAAAAACAAACAGCTAGAGCAAAGTTTTGAAGTATCAAAGTAGGATTAAGGAAGAAGGATGATGTTGCTCTTAATGTGCAAGATTAAATGATGAAAGATCTGTTTTTTATTAAAAGGACTCTCACTGTGATGTTGAGCAAGCTGTATACAATCTCTTTATTTTCATATCCCTCTGAATAAAATGGGAATAATATTATTTTCCTACCCAGTGGAGAGTTTTAGATACTTGGGCCTTTCTGCTCACAATGCCCACCACCAAATGTCTCTGAAGCACACCAGGGAAAAGAAAAAAAGCAACTCAATGAACCACATCCAATTGACTGAATTTTTAAACTCAAATGAATTGACATTCATCCAACTTCCAAATCCCAAACTGACTACACACCATTAGGCTAAGAATAAGCATGAGAAATGACACCCTACAGGGTAATTTTCAGGAGAACCTGGAAACCCCAGAAGAGGAGTTGAGGACGAGAGCACCTCCTCATCCATGACCGCATGGCTGCGCCTATGACAATCTCATCAATTCTGCGTCGTGGCACAGCATACCAGGGGTGGCTGGAGCCTGGGGCACGCTCTGCACCCCTGCCAGCTCCCACACTCCTTCACTGCACACCCACGAGCATGCTGAGTTTCAAGGCATTAAATTGCATTTCTGCAGCCGAGACCTCTCAATTCCCACAGAAGTAACTGAGTTTTAAACAGTCACCCCTTTGGAGCAAACTGGTGCATTACATCCTTTCCAGCACGATGAGCAGCTGGAAGAACTAAAGGTTTCTGAGGAAAGTCTGAGGACAGCGCTGGGTTCTGTGAGCTGCAGATGTTTAGGAGTTGGGCGCAGCTGGGCTGGGAGGGCACAGGACCACATTGCTGATGCCTTGCTTGACTGAAGGGCAATTGCATTCAGGGCTCCATTTCCCACATTTCCAGGGAACCTACTGTGCGGCCTCCTACAAGCTTTGCAAAAGGATACAGCACGGAGCCGCATTGCCTCCAGAGCCTGATCCTGTGCTTGGCTCTGACGTGTCACAGCTGGAACTGCTAGCCACCACAGTGAGAAATGGCTTTCATAATCCTAAAAAAAAGAGGAAATAAAATCACTCCAATCTTGACAAAGCATCGTAGGAAATTTTCAAGGAGGCCTGTTCCTCCCAAACATCCTCTGCCTTATCAAGATGATTATTATTATTATTACAATTTAAGATTACAGACAAATATCTTTCAGAACATACAAAGGGTGACTGCTTTGGCTTTTAAAAATTGGCCAAGATATTGTAGATGTTGAAAGGGACTGCTACAAGCACATAACATCTCCTTTCCCATTACTGTCATCAACACTGTGCAATCCCCGTAAAGTAAAAACACATGTTGGATATGATAATAGATGGATAGGCTGAGGTTGCCAATATGCATTTCTGTGCGTAGGTCAAGCAAGAAACACAAAGGAAAAACATATAGAACAAATGTTCTCAAATAATCATCCTCCAAGCAGTAAGTGTGTATTGGATGAAAACCAGGACAGATTTACTCACAGAAAAATCCTACCCAGAATAGCAAGAGAGAAACCCAGAGAAGTATCCAGGATGCCACCCACTCCATGCACTGTGCTGCCCATGGGCGGCCACCACTGCTGTCTTCATCCGCCTGCCGGAGGTCCAAGGTCTCTGTGGTGGGTGTGCAGGGAAGAGGTCTCCACCCAACTTTGGTCTCGCAATATTCCCAAGTATTTAATTGTCAATATGGTTTCCTTCATAAACAATTGAAACCCAGCTTTTGATGATGGTCTGAGGCTTGTAATTGTTCCTGCAGTAAAAGCACAGCAGAACACAGAGAACACAGCAGTCCCTCGAATCTGAGTTACACCAGAATCAACAAAAGCTTAAATTAAACCTGAAAGCCCCCCCCCCCCCCCACCACCCGTCTTTGTCTCTGCTAAGCTGTGCGCTATCCCACTACAGCAAACCACACGGGCACCTTCCTGTGCAGTGCTGCAGTGGCTCCGGGGCATGGGCAGCCCCCAGGCTCAAAGCACCTCTTCCTCTGGTCCCCGGGGAGCAAGGCTGCAGAAGGGTGACCTGGCTCACTGCGGATGGTGTGAGTCACTGACAGGACAGGAAGTAATCCGCACACTTCCAAGAGCTCTGAGACACACTGTGAATCAAACAGCTGAAAAAAATTCCCAGCAGCCAGATAAGTGGTGCAAGGGCTGTGCATCTGCAAGACATTGCAGGAAAGTGTTTTACGGCTCCTACTTCCTTCCTCTCTTCCCTTGTTTTTTTTTTGGCTAAACACACGAGGTTTTCTTTGGGGCATGGCTTTCCACATTGCTTGTGAGCATAAATAACCCAGCTTGTGCAAGCAGCCACGCGACTGGCCGTGACAAGGCTGTATGGAATCGCGGGGGGCTTCTGGGCTGACGTCAGCCCGTGACTCTGCAGCTCCCATCCCGAAACCGGAATCCTGGGAGCTCTCTGCTCCCAGCTAACACGTGTGCTGCCTTTTTGGGTTTCGCTGGCTGCTACTGCTGGGTTTGTTTGTGCTGCACTCCCCCGGCTGGATTTGCTGAGGACAGGCAGTACCAGCAGCACATGCTTTCCTGGCACGCGCCATGGCCAGCCTGCCCTGATGCATGGAATGGGACCGATTTCAGCCTCCAGCATGTCTTCTCACCATCATCCTTGCTCCTGGAGGCAACGTTGTTCCTTGTGACCCCATCATATGAGCCCACCTGCCGTGTCTACCGCACCCCTGATGCCTGTGTGCTTCCTGCTCCCACCAATGCTCTGGCAGCACCTCCTTGTTTGCAAACTAAACCCAGGAACTAAGTACAACTCAGGGCACAGAAGCAGTGTGAAACCCATTAAGGACCCCTACACTGAGAACCCACTTTCCTGATGCTAGTAAATTGCAGACCAAACATAATCTTTTTGAATGAAAGGCACCTCAAGATATTGATCATTTTGGGGGCACCAGGACAGCATGTCCCATGCCAACACAGTACAAGACAGGGCTTGTCCACAGCTCAGTTTCATGTCGAGAAGTTGCAAGGGAGAGAAAGCCCTTGGTGCCGATGAAAAGAAAGCAAAGTCAGCACAGTGACAAAGGAAGAAATGAAATGTTGGAAAGGCATTTGGACTGTCATCACTTAAAACTTGCAAACACAACAGTGGTTGTTACCAGAGTCGAACAATAAAACTGAAAAAACTCCAGAAGTCTCCGCTAAGACATCTGCTGAATCACAACAGCTACAAGAAGTAAAAGTTTGACTCTTCCTTAAATGCTTAAAGAAAATGCTTGACTTCTCACAGCACATATCTCATCTTGACTATATTAACACCTTGTGTCACGTGCTACAGAATGAGATGGCTCAGCATCTCAAGCAGGTTGTCAGAGAGCTGCAGCTAAGGGTGGCCAAAACTCTGAGCCTGTGAGAAGTTTAAACCTCTGGAAATCTAGTTTTACTCTGATTTGCAACCAAAACTACATTTGCAAAATTTCACCATCTCAGAGGAATATCTGGTAAACATCAGTATGAGGAATTTCTGCAGTCAGCTATTCCCTCCATGGAATTAAATCAAGATGAAAAACACAGCAAAATTGTCAGGGAACCTCTGCTCCCATCCCACCCCTTCTCGCTGTCTCCCAGTCTGCGTGGACAGCCTGGAAACCCTCACAGCCTGGCTTAGGTCAGGGCTGTAGATTCTAGGGAGTTGGGCTGTGAGGCTGGGAGCCCAGTGAGCTCCTCAGCATGAAACCACTGACCCTATGGGTAAAAACAACTGGTGACCAAGACCATCAACGCTAAGGCCAGTGGGAACCCAGCAGTACCCTCAGCAGAGTCCAGGCTTCAGCATTTGTTACCGGATCCACCAAGACAGTTCTGGTGGTGCCAGGCACAATTTGATAGTCATCTCCCAACAACTCAGCTTACTTCTGGTAAGTACATTCTTAAGCACTGGCTGGACTGGCAATACACCATGCAGACCAGCACAACAACCCAGGGCATAATGAAGGCCCTGGAAAGTCAGATATCAATAAATTGCAGATCAAAAAAAATTGATCTACTGCACAAGATTTCATAATGCCCCTTTGCTTCGTCCCAGTTACTTACACCCATCCCAGTGACCATTACTAGTTTCACCTACAGCTGTGTTCAAAGGAAGCTGCTATTAGTGCCATTCCTAACACATGTGATTGCCCTGAGAGGATGCTTCCGTCTAACACCACCAAAAATAAGGAGGGAGAGGAACAAACACAACCAAGATCCTCTTGCTTAGATCCACTGCCAGAGTGGAAACAAAACTTCCAGTTGCTAGGATGGCTAAAACATGTTGCTTTTGTACTCACTGCACACTCAGAATTGCATCGCTTGTGTTGTCTTGGGATTTTCCTTGAATATAACCTCCTTTGTTTGTTTTAATTGAGCATTCCTGGGGCATTTGAAGCCAATTCTGGTAAAGCAAAAGCAAAAACACAAACCACCCTTCCACTTCAACCATACCTGCCAGTGAAGCTTCAGATTCAAAAAGCAATGTGGGAATGCCATGGCTCAGGTATCTCACTCCGTCACCAGCGAGTGAACGGCCCTTGCACTGCAGTGCTGCTTTGCCAGGCAGGAGAAGGCATCTGCTCAAGCAGGGAGGCAGGGCAGAGCCCACGGCCACACTCCCCGTAGCCTGCCAGGATTCGTGTGCCCAACTTGGAGCACCTCTGATGAGAACAGCCTGGCACACGGCAGGCAGCGGCATTTGCTCAGCTGCAGTGTCAAGCTGAAGAGGGAAGTCCAACAAGTCAGGCAGGCTTTTTGCCAATATACATGGGCAATAATCATTAACATATCTCGGCCACCCTAGCACTGATACACGCGTTCCCAGCTCCAGCTTTCAGCAACAACAAATGTGGAGGAGGAAACCCTTTCCTCCACAGTGATGTGAAAGGCTGCTCCACAGGAACAGGCAAGAATTCGATGGCAGCGCCTGAGCACAGGGCTGATCCACACTGCTGGAACCACCAAGGAGTCAGCGGGCACACGTGCTCCACCCAAGAGACCTGGTGTGCTCACCCTGTCTCCCTGGTGGCTGCAGTCCTGGTATCAGGACTGTCCTCTGTGGCCTCCCTGCTCCCAGCCCTCAAAACTGCTCATCTTTTAGGATGAGAGGAAATGGCCTCAAGCTGTGCCAGGGGAGGCTTGGGTTAGACACCAGGAAACAACTCTTCACCAAAAGGGTTACCAGGCACTGGAATGACTGCCCAGGGAGGTGGTTGAGTCACCATCCCTGGAGGTGTTTAAAAGATGAGTAGATGAATTGCTCAGAGATATGGTTTAGTAGTGGACGGGTGCAGTTGGACTCAATGATCTCAAAGGTCTTTTCCAACCAAGCATTTCTATGATTCCCTTTTCCCCAAGCAGCCTTGACAACCCCTGCAGCTGAAGGATTTAGGAGATGGATGGTAGGAATGAGTTCCCAGTCAGCCCAGAGAAAGGATCACAGAGAAGCATTCACTCCTGTGAATGTCTCAAGTGTGCTGGACTCCAGCTGGAAGCTGATGACAGCCCTCCCCAGTCTGCAGCCTCCAATCAAGCAGCACAAGACCAGTGAATGGGAATGAATAAACTAATAGACCCAGAGAAAGATTCAGCTGTAATTTAATATTTTGTCTCATATAAATATAACATCACTCTAAGCTGCAGTCTCCCATCCCACCACCTGGTAATTCTCAGGCCCTAGAAAAATTCTTTCACATAGATCAAAAGGGACACTGCAGAGGCTGTTGCTTATTCCAAGGACTGGTGCTCCAACAAACAATGGGATATAAGGCTTATCTCCCACCCAAGTAGGTCACCCTGCTCCCTCCTCCTAGGAATACCACAGCAGTGGCAGGGCACTGTCCTTTGCCCACAGCAGGGGCATGGGGCATGCACTCCTGCCCCCATATAGCAGATCTTGGGCAGACCCTTCTGCACACCAGGTGTGAGATCCCATGAGCATCATCTGTGGGACAGTGCAGGAGGCAACAGGATAGAGGAAGTGGTGATGCTGGAATGCAAAGTTGGGGCCATGAAGAGGTACTCTGATAGCACTCTCTTGTGCAGTGGTGAGGGCAGCCCAGTATTGCACAAGTACCCTCTCCCCACAGTAGACTCAGGAGCTGGCAGAGCAAAGGCAGCTGCTTGGCTGATGGGTGCTGGCTGCAGCAGTGGTAGGCGTTGCCCTGCTGTGCAGGGACTGAGGGTGACTCGGAGCTGCTTGGAGTTCTGCAGAGACCTTTGCCCCTATCAGCCCAGCTGGCACGCTTGCTGCCGCCACGTGAGGAGACAAAGGTAGCCTAGGCATAGGGCAAGCCACTATCAAGGAGTCACAGCTCCAATTATGCCCCTTCCCACCCCAAACACCCAAGTACAGAGAGATGATGCAGGACTTGCACTTGTCCCCGTCACTGCATCCACCAGGGATGAACACAGCCTCAGCATGACACAGCCAGTTATGTGTGCAAGGGCTGGGATGACCCTGGTCAACACCTCTTACCTCCTTCTCTCCTGAAGGAGTGAGTCAAACCTAAGGCAAGAAAAGGAGGAGGGATTTTTCTCCTTTTCTTCCACACCAAGGCAGTAAATCCCAGCTATGCCAACAGGAGGCGGGTTGCTTCAGAGTAAGGGACATCTTCCCAGCTCCAGTCAGTTGTCAGGGCATCTCTCATCCTATCTTCAAGTTCGGGAAAGTGAGGATCAATCTTCTACCAACTGTGACAGCTAAAAGCCCCAGCAGTTCCTGCCTGCTCTGTGTCTACCCAGGTCTGCTCACTACAAGGCTCCTTCTGATGCTGAGATACAACTCAAGATGATCCCAATTAAAGAAGCAAGGCTGTCACAATTTCAGCTGCACTAGTGAGACAAGAAAACTAATGGTGTCACTGAGTGTCTGCAGGAACAAATTTACAAACCTAATCACCTCTCAGCATAACCGGGCTGCCAGTGCCTGAAGGAGGGTGATACAGTAGAAGAAAGCTTATGGGACTCTTAAAGAATATTAATTCACACTAATAGGAATCAGATCTGTCCTTGCCTGTAATCAGCATCAGAACTGAGATCCTGAACTGGAATATTAATGCAATTGCTCCATGGGAGATGGAAACCTCTCAAAACCTCTCTCAAACTATGAGAATTAAACATTAGAAGAGCAGCACAGCAAACTGCAATGCAGTTATGGTGTCAGAAGTTGTCTGCTGGAAGAGGAGTTTAAGAAGTACAGTGGAAGTATCACTGCTACCTCGTAGTGCCCAGGACCACAGACCCATACCAACCATTTCCTGACATGCCAATTTTTCTTTCCAGATACCTTCCTAAACATCAGTGTGATCCCCATTTCTCCTGTAAAATATAAGATAACTGAATTTTTAATCCAAATTGATTAGTTGCATCTTCTGTGCTTAGTGAAACCACTACATCTGAACTGGCAACAGCCATTATATTTTGTTATTCTGTATAACTGCTGTTACTTTTTGGAGGCAGACAAATACCTCTCCTTTTCAATGATCTACCGAGGATTTGGCATGTTCAGCTTGAGATATGGCACTGAAAACAAGCAGCTCTTCCTGACAATGAAGCTGATGGGGACTGCCTAACACAGAGAAGTGCACTGATCCACTTTGCTGCTGAAATCTGGGTTGCAGTCGCACCTGCCTTTGGCAGAAGGGCCTGACTGAGGGTTACCACCCTGAGGAATAGCTCAGGCAGGTCTTTTAAAAGGTGTTTTATTCTCTCTCCTTAGTTTTTCCCTCCACCGTGTATTTGGTCAGAGGGTTTACAAAGCAGCAGAGCACCTTGATGGCACTGAGCCACCGCAGGGATGAACTAGCCTCAAGCTGAGATCAGCACTTTGCTGAATGGGAATGCATCATGCTCATTCCAGGTTTCTTACCAAGGCCCATATGGGGCATTCAGATCATTCCCGTACATCCCATCCTCTCCTCAGGAAACTCTAAGCCTTCAATGCCGGCTATTGAGCAGCACCTCAAGGCAGGGGGCTGCATCCCGCACTTACTGTATCAGGGCCCACAAGAGTGAAGGAAAAATGAGTTTTCACTTCCCTGAGGACGGACAATAGGTCCTGGCAAGCCTTGCATAAAAAGACTTCCTGGAGAAGAGGACAAAAGCAAAAGCTCATTAGGAATGTATACAGGTTGGGCAGTTCTGCACAAGCTGAGCCCCAGCCCTGACACGTGTCAGGGCTGCTCCTACTCCACTCCTGCATGCCAGCAAGTTTGTCAGACCAACACAGCTAACATCTGGAAGTTCATTCAAGGTTTGCTTGCAAAATCCAGCAGCAAAACCTCCTACTTCCACCTTGCAGGCCCAGGGAGCTGCCTCAAAGTCAGGCAGGTGGTGCAGGAGATGCCAGGAGGGATGAGCAGAGTGCATGGGAAAAGAAGCCACAGAGAATCCTCCTGACCCTGAAACACTTTCATTGTTCCTTTGCTGAGAGGGATGAACCAGCGACCTGCACAGCATGGCAGAGGGGAACAGAAGGCTAAATACCACAAGCCCTCTATCTCCCTCCCACAACCCAGACTTTTCTTTGTCTTCACTTTGGTTTCAGCAGAAGTTTTCCGTTGCTCATTATTAGCAAAAAGCGATGCCTAAGGGCCTTTTGAGCTCCATGATTCACTTTGCAAACGAGGCACAGAGCAACCACAGCCGTGACTCCAGAGCGCTCCGCAAATCCTCCCGTTCTGCCCAGACAAAGCAAAGGTCCCGCTTCCTGCCTCGCTCTGTTGCACAAGGGACCATCACCTCCCTAGAGGGCAACGGGATTAATTCATCACAACCCAAGAGCCATCCCTTGGTGCTTGACTATTGATGAAAACGGAGAAATCTATTTTTAACCTTTTAAATTAATTTACCCCCAGTTATAACTAATGATTTACTTTTTTTCTGTTATTACAGCTAATAAGTTGATCTGCCTTAGCATTTCTTAGTAAAATATCTCTGTAACAGGCATGCCAGTACTGTAAATTAATTTTTCTGTACTTTCAGCTGATACACAGTAACAACTGCATATGAAATCGCAGAGCATGGATGTCTGAGAGTGCCATCGAAACAATAAGACATGTTAAGGAAGGACTCTGTTTTTCCCTGTCGCTTACATGACAGATTTCCTTAATTAACTACTTTGCTGGCAGAGAAAATGAACAAGCAAGAGATAAATTGACATTCTTTGTTATTAATGTCTCTATTGTTTTCTTATATGTCAGGTTAATTTAATGTTAACGAAAGTGAGGATTAAAAGCTTCAATTACTGGGGGGGGGGGGGGGGCACCAAAGAGACTTACAAGAAGCTCCATAAGGAGTTCAGATGCACTGGACCACAGCTGGGCCCAGTTACCTGATGCTGCAGAAGGGCAAAGCCTGGTGTGGGTAATCCTGGCCACAGTGGGTCACAAGCAACTGCCCACCTCCCTGCTGATGTTGCAGTGTCCACAGGAATGTCATCACTCAGGGTGATCCTGGAAATCACTTACCACTGCGAGGATAATCATAGAATCATAATCATAGAATGGTTTGGGTTGGAAGGGACCTTAAAGCCCATCCAGTTCCAACCCCCTGCCATGGGCAGGGACACCTCCCACCAGACCAGGCTGCTCGAGGCCCCATCCAACCTGGCCTAGAACACTTCCAGGGAGGGGGCATCCACAACTTCCCTGGGCAACCTGTGCCAGTGCCTCACTACCTTCGTTGTGAAGAATCTCTTCCTAATGTCCTCTTCATCCTATCACTACAAGTCCTTGTAAAAAGTCCCTCCTCAACTTTCCTGTAGCCCCTTCAGGTATTGGAAGGCTGCTATATGGTCTCCCTAGAGCCTTCTCTTCTCCAGGCTGAACAACCCTAACTCTCTCAGCCTGTCCTCACAGCGTAGGTGCTCCAGCCCCTCGGATCACATTCGTGGTCTCCTCTGGACACGTTCCAACAGTTTCATATCCTTCTAATGCTGGGGATTCCAGAACCGCACGCAGTTCTCCAGGCGGTTCCGTGAAGGTCTGGGCAATACGTGCCCATATCCCCTGCGCTCGCTGCTGCTTCCCGGGGGGACACCCGGCCCGAGGAGAGCAGCTCCCCGGGGCACGGCACCCGCGGGAGGGAAGACGCGGAGTGCGGGCAGCAGGCGGAGCTGGAGCATCAGGGACGGGACCCGACCCAGCGCCGGCCCCAGCCTCCGCAGCCAGGCTACAGGGAAAGAAAAGACAAAAAGCGGTGGTGGGGGAGCGGAGGGAAGCAGACCAGTCAAACGGGAAAGACCTAGAGGTGAGGGGACAGGGCACCCAGTCGTGCAAAACCGATATGGCAGACAGGCAATAGAGGACATGGATCCGTTAGAGGGAGTCCAGATGAGGTCATGAAGGCGATCTGAAGGCTGGAGAACCTCTTGTTCAGCCCAGAGAAGAGAAGGCTTCAGGGAGACCTTAGAGCAGCCTCCCAGTACTGAAAGGGGCTACAGGAAAGCTGAGGAGGGGCTCTTCATCAGGGAATGTATGGATAGGATTAGGGGGAATGGTTTTCAGCTGAAAGAGGGGAAATTTATATTAGGAAGAAATGTTTTCCTGTGAGGGTGGGGAGGTCCTGGCACAGGTTGCCCAGAGAAGCTGTGGATGCCCCATCCCTGGAGTTGTTCAAGGTCAGATCAGATGAGGCCTTGAGCAGCTTGGTCCAGTGAAATGTCCCTGTCCATGGCATGGGGGTTGGAATTGGATAAACATTAAGGTCCCTTCCAACCCAAACCATTCTGTGAAAATTGACAATACTTCTATAGCTACATTGACGGAGGGACCCATCAGTAAGTGACCCTGCACCCTTCCCATGCAAGTTATGGCAATGGAGACCAGATGCCCAGGCTGTGGGTCAGGTGCCGAGAGAACCCCATGGCACAGGAGCTGTAGCTGTCACACTGTTCTCCAGCTAAGGGGACAGTATCTATTTTGTGCTCCCATTACAAACAGAATTTCTAATATATGCAACATTTTTTCCTTCACCAAGAGGCTGTGAAACTTTATCTCTCCTTGGCCTCAGCACAGAGCCCAGCATCAACATGGATGAAGAATATCCTGCCCAAGTTGAAAGAATAAAACCTCCACTCCAGCCCCACCTGTGTAAATCTGGACAGCTCAGCTGTGCTCACTGGACTACCTCTGGATTTACCAAGGTGTTCAGGAAAGCTGAATTTGGCCCACATCTCAGGAAAGAAGAGTGAATTTAGCACTTGCTTCCCCGAAAGAATCATACAAGAGGCCAAGCCTGTGGCATCACCACTGACTCCAGCAGCCGTGTGCCAAGGCCAGGGTTGCCTGGGTGCCCGCCTGCACCGTGGCAAGGTGCCAGGCACAAGGAGTGGGGAAGCACCCTTGCCTTTGTGCTTGCATCCAGGAGGTGAGGAGTGCTCCCACTCCTCCCTGGCAACTCATCCCTCAGAAATACCACTCTGTTCACTTAAGAGAAGACAAAAGACATCATTTCTGTAGCGAGAGACTGAAACAACAACAGCAACATCGGTCGCCTTCGCGGGTTGGGTTAAGGTGACTCCAGAGCTCTCCTGCTTTTCCAGGCTCTTTCCACTCTTAGCACGTACTGTGCTCCCACTTCGTCACTGCAAGAGTGAGTTTCCCCCTCCATCATCCAGACCATAGGACTGGCCCAGGAGAAAAGACTTTCCCTTTGGTTGGGACTGTTCACCATCATCCTTTCCTGAGCACTGCAGCATCTCTTCTCCCTCGTGGGAACTGTCACCCACTACATGACTTGCAGGAGTCCTGGAGTCATGCTCATGCTCCCAGGTGTGACACTACCTGATAGATGTGCCTGGCACCCTCACAAATGCACACATCTTGGAAAATTAAAACCTTGTTTCTTGGGTGCCCACCCATAACAACTACCCCAGCTATTGTCCATTTAGAGAAACCAGCAGCTCAGCATCCATAGCACCATCGCTCTGATGCTCACAGACAAGACAGAACCATTTCCGCTGGTCTAAATAATTTGTTTCAAGCAGGACATAAATAGGTGGTAAAAAGCCCTCATTTCCTTCATTCAGGATTACAATGCCTTCATATCCGAGTACAAAACTTTACGAAACTCCCTCTTCAGTTTTCCGCTGAGGACAGCTTTGCCCGGTCTGGTTTGCTGAGACCTGCATGTGGGACAGGGGCTGGGCAAGAGAGAAGCCTCTGGCTCAGCCCTTGGCCAACCTTGCCAGCCCCATGCACTTTGCACATCTGCCAGGCCTAGCTGCTTACCTGTGAACTGCTCACGTGTTGTTTGGAGCACAGAGCTTCAGCAAACCCCTGTCAACCCATGGATTTTCTTATTATCCTTTTTAAAAGAAAAAAACACCACCAACAACAAAAAACCAAAACCCTAAAAGAAATGGTACAGTATGTAAGGAAGAAATGTAAAATAAATTTGTAGAGAATCAGCAGTCTACAGAAAATGAAAAATTTTGATGGCCACTACTGAATCCATCCAGGGAGAAATGGCACCCTCTAATCCTACAGCTGCCTGCACAATAGAGCACTTACAAGAGGTGTATCCTGCACTTAAAAAAAGATGAATTTTATATGCTCACTATTACAAGCATATTTTCAGGCCATTTTTGTTTGACTTCAATTCCTTTTCTTCCGTGAGATTTGCAGGTGAAGCTCATGAATCATTTTTTTTTGTTTGTTTGAAATGATGCAACATCTTCCCCATTCTAGATACTGACAACCTGCCTTCTTTCTCTTAGGTAAAATGGGATTACGCTAAACAGAGTTGCACTCAAGTAACTCATGAAAGAAGAGAGAATGCCATGAAACTCTCTTCGAAGCTGTTTATCCCAGGAATCCCACTGCCGTCTTAGTACTGGGTTCATGGCTATTCCACCCATGCCCACTGCTAGGACTGTAACCCCATGCCTCCACATACCTCCCAGCCTGTCCTTGCACAAACCACAGTGAACCTAGAGAGCTCATCCACCTGTAAGCTCTCCTCTTTGCTGCTCTCCTAGTAGAGCAAATGTTTTCTCCAGCTTTGAAAAGCACTGTCTAAGGTTTTAGGATGCTCAATAAGGTTAAATAATCACATTTGTAGATGCAAAATATTATATTATGATTTATTAAATTGTCCAAAATTTTGCAGACCTTATGAAACAATAGGAGGGGTTGTAAGTGTCCAGTGAAATGTGTCCAGTGCAGTTTTCTGCACATTTAGGTCCCTGAATCAGAGGGTATGAGAGCATCACTTCCAGGGCAACAGCAGCTGTGAGGACATGGAGGCACAAAGCAAGACCTGCCTTGTTCCCACCTGCAGTTCTTCCCCCTCAACTTGGCTGCACCCCAAAACTTTCCTGAAGGGCTGGGCCTTCCTGAAGCCCAAGCTAACTTCCAGCAGTGGCACTGCTGTCTAGTCCCACTGGCAGCAAAGGGGCAGCTTTGGACTTTCCCAGGTAACGAAGCTGCAGCTGTGCAGCATGGGCTGCATTGAGCTGGCACACATTCAAGTATTGAACACGCGTCAAATTGTGCCGAACCCCACCCTCCTGCCCCACAGGAAGGCTCTGATGCTGCCCACCATCCTCTGCCTTTCCTTAGTCCACAAGGAGGCACCGTCGGCCAAGCCGGAGTTAGGAATTAACAGGGGACGATGAGAAGGTGCTCTCCAAATTCACACTTTTGTGTAAAGCAGAGTTCAGCCATATTCAAGGAGAAAATACCTCTTTGTTTCTGTCTCTTGGAAGATAAGTATGATCAAGTTTGGCTTTTCTTTTAATAACTTCATTCCCCTGTCATGCCCTTCTCATTTCTTTCCCTTTGAGATTTACTTAATCCCACTTGAGAAAACAAAGCTGCTGATCAAGATGGGAGCTATTTCAGCATCTGCTGCTGAGCCATTCCTTCATTTCACCTTTTTTACTCTTCAGCATTTCTCTCTGAGACTCAACTTCTCTTGTCTTCTGTTAATTAAAGCCCAATTAGGATTGCCTGCTGATAACTGCACACTGGTCTAAAAGCCTGGCCTGTTGCTGGGTTTATTTTGTTAAGAGTCATACAAATAAGAAACAGCAGGAACTGCTCAAACTATTCCCCACAAGTGTTTGCTTTTTTTTTGTACTGTGCTAATTTGGGGAAAGGGTCTCTTTAGGGATGGGTGAACCCCTACAGTTGGGGGCATGCTGCTGTCCAGGCAGCTCAGGCAAGTTGCACCTTCTAGACACATCTCAACATGCCACTAGCAATTATTTTTAGCATCTTAGAACAGCTCGAGGAGTCATATGGCTTATTCCTATTCATTGCACAATAAACCTCCAACCTATTCTGCATTAAAAAAAAACACTTCTGTAAATACAGTGTTATTTTTTCTGCTTTGTTTCTCTGTAGCTTTGCTCCATGGAAAATCAGTGTCAGTGGCCACAGGACGAGGAGGCACAACACGCACAAAAGCGCTCCTCTGTCATTCGGAAAAGATGAGTCCATTCAACATGTTTGTTTTCAGTCATATAAAGAACTCCTCCTCTCCGTCCTCCGCTCGGCTTGCAGGGCTGGCCAGTGGTGTTTGTGAGTGGAAGCTTGAAGCTCTTTGCCTTGCTGCTTTCCTGCTTTTGGTTTCAGCAAACGGGAGCTGGGCGCTATCTTGGGAAGCCACGGTGTTGCCAGCCCCATCCGTGGGTGCTCGCTGCTGGAGGAGGCTGCTCCGCAGATCCCTGGAGAAGTGGTTCAGTAGGCAGTGGCCACTCGCAGGACTCAGCACAGCAAGCCCGGTGTCCACGTTGGTCTCCGCTGCCTGCTGATGCAGGCGGCTCTCCTGGAGAGAAGCCTGCAGCCTGCGGCTGACCTGCCTGCGGAGGGAGGTGGCATCCCACCACAACCGGGCTGCTGAACCACTGTGAGAAAAGCAGAAGTGCCTGTGTAGGTCACCCCCAGCTTGCTCAGGAGCAAGGACTTTCCTTTGGTCAGATTTTGTTTTATCCTTTGTGGCTCTGACCTCCTGACTTCTCCACCCAGAATTACCCTGCTTTACAGGGAGAGGGGCTGGGACAGAGTCCTGCAGGATTTTTTCACTGACTGCATTATTATGTTGATGTGAAAAGCCAACATATGTTTCACGGGGCTTGGAGCTGTCCTGAACCTGTTGAAGAAAATTTGGAGAAAAGCCCATTATCATATTGTTCTTGCTCAATTAAATGGTGATGCTCTCACCCAGCCTTGCTGCGCTGAAATCACCTGCAGGATGAGTGAGTCAGAGCTCCACTAGAGAACAGCAAAGGAGTCTTACAAGCCTTACATCTGATGGCAGATGAAACTTAATGTAGATGCACATAGATAAAAACAATCCCAGATTCACATACAAATTGCTAGGTTGTGAGTTAACTGTAAACCAGGGTCTCATTTCTGTGACAGACAGCACCAGGACAGCATTAGTTCAGTGTCTGACAGCAGCAAATGAAATTATTCCAAACAAAACCGAGAACATCATTATGCACAGTGCAGCTCTGGTCTTAGAGCTGGGCCATAGCATCTGTCCCTTACCTGCAGCATACAGAGTATCACAGAGCTGGAATATGCTCAGGAATAGACAAGAATAAGTGCAAGTAGAGTAAAGGAACAATCATGTGTGCTGGAAATTTTAAGTTTTAAGAAAGAAACTCAGAGTTTTGGAGGAGGAAGATAAAAGCATAAGACTCAATGAGTCACCTGGAGAAACAGATAAGTATCATCCATTCCCTGCCATTTGCAATGCAAGAAGTAGAAGCAGTCAAACGAAACCAGCTGGAGCCAGTTTCATTGAAAGGAACCTGGCAGTAGACCTGGGGAAGTCCCTACCAAGGTATGTTGTGGATCCAAGATGTTCGCGTAGATTCAAGGGGAGACGAGATAAACACTCAGAGAGTTGCTGCAAGTTACCCCCTCTGTCTTCAAAAGACCCTTGGGTTTAAAACGGGCAGCTCAGGAGTGTGTTTGTGGGCATAACATGAACTTGTCCTCCTGCCGTTGCTGCCAAGGCGGCCACCTGTGGCTGAAATCCAGTCCAGATTAAAAACATGAATCACCACATGGTACCTATCACACCTCTACACCTTGGTCTGAAATTTTCCTGATAGCAGCACTCACGCTGTGGTGCTTGTGGGCAGCTCTCAGAGGGCTCTCAGGACAGTGCACACACCTGACAAATTTGCTGCAGGTGACCTAAACACAGTATACACAAATGGCTGTGCCTGTCCCAAAACCTTCTTGGAAAAATCAGATCTACTGCAGCTCCTTCACATCTGAAAATTGGCACATCTGAAAGCCCTCGAGTTCAAACAGACTCCAGTTCCCTTTGCCAGGAGCACAGTGCAGTGTGGCTTTACACCCACAAAGCATCCAAATTACCTGCCAGTGGATTCATGTACATCTGTCAGCTTAAAGATCTTACATCTACAGTAGGAAGAACCACAGAGTAATTTAGAAAGGGGCCTCTGGAGGCCACCCAGCCCAGTCCCCTGCTCCAGGCAGGAACAACTTCAAAGTTACAGGAAGATGCTGAGGCACCTTGTCCAGCCCAAGTGGGTGGCAAACAAGTTTATAAAGTGATACTAAACAAGAAGTACACAAAGGCTGCCCTGAGAATTAGTGTTCAGAATCACACAAAAATAGGCCGTACAGAATAATTAACTTGATTTGTAACAAATGAGCTCTGGAAGGAAAGAGAAAAAACACAGATGGGCAAATCCTTTAAATATCTAAATTACAAGAAGAAAATAATCAGAGATGGGAGGGGTTGTTACAATGGCAAGAAAGGACACTGAGCTAAACTACCCTCCCTCTCACATGTGTAATTCCCACTCTGTATCAACTTATCAACTTGGCACAATCTTTCTTTCTCATTTTTTAGATATTTGTATTCACAGTATCACAGTATCATAAGGTTGGAAAGGACCTCCGAGATCATCGAGTCCAACCTATATCCCAAAACTAACACCAACACTAACACCATCATCTAAACCATGGCACTCAGTGCCTCATCCAGTCTCCCCTTAAACACCTCCAGGGTTCATACAACCCCTGGACTGCACACTTGAACAGAAAAGACAGAGATTTCCTATGACACGTTTCTTAGGCACTTTTGCCCAACTGCAGCTCGCTTAAGAGCTCACAAAATCTATAACAGGCAATGTTGTGTCAACACTGCACTTACAAAACAACTTGTTTGGGATGTTAAAAATCAGCTTTCAGAAATGTTTATAACATAATGACTTATCAGAAAAAGAATCATCATTTGATTCAGGCAGAGAAGGGAAAACATTAAACTAGCCTGCTCGAAAAATCATTAATACTTTCCATTTAAGGCAAGCAGTAATGATGTGAATCTAACAATATAAAAACATTCCAAGGATCTGTGCTTGTATTTATCAACAGTATCACAGCCCTAGCAGATACTGATTAATACATTCAAAAATTAAAAATAAAACATGAACAAGCACATTCTTTATTTCTATTTGGAACCAGTACTGCTTTCCTTGAAAATTAAATATTAAACCCCATCCTCTCAGAGCATCACAGACACATACCTGGAGTAGAATTTTATTTCCTTCATAGTCTTGTGTTTGCCACCTGGTGCTACTGATAGGAATGCATGGGTTAGGCAGGAGAGGCACCAGCTGCCCCATTTCTTGCACCTTGAACTGCAAGGCTGATGACTCCTTCAGCTCAGCAGTTACCCCAATGGGCAGCTGCTTCAAGCAGAGCTGCACTGCAACATTTTGGGTTGTGTGCAACACAAAGACACAGAAGTCACTTTTCTGCATAGTTGCTTCTTTCTGCAGGATCATCTCATAGAGTCTCACTGCATCCTCATAGTTATCGAAACTGCAGTAGAGGGTGACACGCAGGATTTCGGGGCCAGCGCGTACCCGCCTGATGCCCCACACAGGCATCTGCTCATCCAGGCTGTAGAAGTCCTGGTGAGCTGGGGTGTAGGAGTGGCTTTGCCCATTAGCAATCTGGGCACGCTCATAGTGCCAGGGTGGATGCTGGAATTGCTCATGGACCTGGAAAATCCGTTCCTCTCCCAAGTCCTTGTGTAGAAAAAGGAGAACAGAGATTCCAGGAAAGCTGCAGCTTCTCTTACAGTATCTCTTGTAGTATTTCAATGGAGTAATTTGCTCAGACACCATGAAAAGGCGAATGTCCAGGCAGATCCACTCCAAAAGCCGATCCAGAGTTTGCTGCAGAAGGAATGAGTGTCCCAATTTTGCAAGAAGATGCACAGTCATGGGAGAGTCTGCTCCATCACCCATTGCAGAGGTTCATGACCAAAAAAAAAAAAAAAAAAAAGACAGACTGGTGCCTTTCTTCTCCTTCTCCCACTGCTGGAGCCTCAGTGACACAGTCTACTTTAAGTCTTTGACAGAGTGGACCTGGTCTTCTACAGGCTTTGCAATAACCTAATGAAATAAGCAGGAATGCACAGTTAATGCACACAAGGAGGCAGGCAAAGAGTGACAAGGCATTCTGTGACTGGTTCCAAGTCACTCACATCACAGCAGAGCTCAGCTGAAGGCTCATTCTCCAGCTTCAAGACTTGAGCTCTGGTCATGATGTACAAGCGACTGATGTGTCCAGAAACACCTGAGTACTACTCCTCCTGCCCTCCACAGCCCAGGGCAGCAGAGAACAAAGAACTCTGAAATACAAAAGAAGTAATTCTCCAAGAGGAGATAATGTTGTAAGCACACTTGCCTGTCAGCAGTGGAAAGGGATGCTCCAGGTCTGGTCAGTGTGCAACTCAGTGTCATTTCTGCCTTTTGCAAAGTCGATATGGCACTCGTTTTTGAAAACCTCAGCATATTTTCTTGTAGTCAGCAGGCTGGCTTTAGCTTGTTGTAAAAAGCTTGTGATCTTTGTGAGTCACACCCTTCTGGGGCGTACAGATAAGCTAGGCTTTAAAAACAAGGAAGGAAAACAGACTAACAAAAGGAAAAAATCCCGTGTGAACACAACAGATAACAATAAAAGCAGATATGAATCAGCCTCAGGAAAGAGGAACTTTGGGAAAAAAAAATCAGCTCCTACTTACACACTTCACAACACAGGTAGCTCACTGTCTGGCTGGAAACAGTGCCCTGGGTTATCATACATAGCCAGGCTTCTTCTTTTTGGTGCCCTCTCTGCCTCTTCGTCCTCCTCTTCCTCCTTCTTTTAACACAGAGATACCCATGTAACCAGCACCCTTATGCAAAGTCCAGGTTTCTTTCCTTGCTCCTTAGGTTTACATTTTGTTGCTTAATTCAGCTTGTTGCATAGACTAACAACAGGAATGCTGAAAAAACATCTCTTTGCAGGCCTCTTCTAGTATCTACACAATAAACCACACTGTCCCTTCATCTCCTTATTTTGCCAACCCAGGAGTAATACAAAACTGCTCCCGTTGCGGCCAGTGTTTAAATCAAACTTGGGGCCTCTGCCAAAATATCCAGCTCCATCTAATTAAGAGTAACAAGTCTCTCTCTGCTGTCATACACATTTCCCTCTCCAACAGCCAAGCACACAAAGCAGTGGTTCACTGTGCAGAAATCCCAGCATTAATTCTGTTATTCAAAACTCTGAACTATTTTTAATATAGCCCTGGCTTTATATTCAACTGAGCAAAATCTCCAAAGTCTAAAGGTGCGAGTAGTGGTGCCTTGGTTTCCTTTGTGAAGATCACTCTCACTGGCAGAAACGCACATTCATGCCTCAAAACCCCACTGAGACAAATGTACAATAAAAATAAAAATTCTGAATAGAAAATGAGGAAGAAAAAAATGTTTGCTCTAATAGAAATAAACCCACCTGCAACATTTCAGAGCAAGTAACTATTGTTGGGAAGGAGAGCAAAAAATCCAGCACTCAGACAATTGCAGGAAGGCCGTGGAGAGAAGAGTTCAAGTGTTCAAAACACTAAAACACTCTGGATGAGCTCTGAACAACACAATTTTACTGAAATATGAAAAAGGAAATGATCCAGCAACTCTTTGCTACAGGGCAGGGCAAGCAGTCACCTGCCTTCCTGCATGTGGAAAAAAGGGGAATTTTGCCTGTACGAGAAAACGCTGAATCTAAGAAAATTCATCAGGGCTTGGTTTGTAGCTGAAAGCACGTGTTGTGTCTCAGGGTTCCTGTTCTGGTAGGAGGTGATGCAGAGGTGGCTGGCAAGGCCACAGCAGCAATGTGCAAGACACCGTCCCGCAGAACCACCTTTGGGTTCAGGCAAACGAGCAGAGATCAGTAAGAATTAAAGTGGTAAATATGAATGAACATAAAGATGGGGGGGGGGAAGCAATCCTCCCCCTGCGTGCCCGATGGTAGGACTGTGGGCTGGGTACCAGGGGTACAGTGGGCTGTTCCAGCTCTTCTTTCTTAAAGTATGTGTAGATTTAAGGAAAAAGAAGGAAGACAAGAGTAAAGAAAGTAAGAAAGGAAACCACTTCTGCAAGAAGAGTGAGCAGAGGAGGACTTTTCATGCTGGAGAAGGAACCGTGCCACGATATGCTAGAGTATTACAAGGTTATGAATGGCATCAGGACAGTGAAAGGGCACTCGTAGGTTAAAGAGTCCTCCAGAAAAGCAGCAGGGGGATCAACTGCAACCTCCAACACTCATTTCCAAAGAAGGAGACACTTCTCCACGTATGTCATTAAGCCTGCCACAAGACAACATGATATAAGAAGTCTTTTGGGATTCAGAAGGTGTCTGAGTACAGGCCCAGATGAAGGATTTACTGGCCTGCTTGGAGTGTGGTGACAAGCAGCAGTGCCTCGGAAAACACAGAGCATGTGCATTTGCTCAATTGCAGAGCACTAGCTCCACCATACCCTCTCATATGAGCAGGCTCTCCCACCTGCGTGCCTGCTTCCTCCCAGATGATCATCCCCTTGGGCTGCTTCTACACTGCAGTCCTGGTACCAGTGCTGTATTTTCCCTTCTTGCACAGAACCCCATCACTCTTCTATCACCAAAGTGTTTGTTTGCAAGGGCACGAAGAGGGAGTGAGCATTGGCTTGCACTGCCTTCCTTGTGAAGTCCCTTTGATCACTACAGACTTGTGTGACTCTTGGTCCCCAACTCTACTCAAATTGCATGAGCCCCACTGTTTAAAATCCCATGGGGACAGCAGCATTGTAGTAAAGAAGATAAAGTATTGGTAACTTGAACTTTCTCAAAGCAGCTGTAGAGTAAGTGCTGGTCAGCTGGGATGAGCAGGGATTAGGAAACCATGCAGACATCAAGTTTTCTTCCAAGTCCCATTGTGGCCAGTGGCAGCCAAACTGGATCTCAGATTGGCAGGTGCCTCCCACAGAGACTGCTCAAGGCATCCAGCTTCCCTCCTGTGCAGAGCTGGGGTCTGTTGTAGCTGGCATCCATTTAAATTTTCACCAGGTTTTACAACAGCCAAAAATCTGAGCCTATACACAAAAAGAGCCAAATCTTGAAGCCTCCCATCACACCACATTTCCTCTCTGAGCAGTGCACTTGCTGGGGAGGGAGGGGGAAGCAGTCTCACCCATGAGCTCCATCTGATGGAACTGCCCAGAGAACAGTTGTAGGCCTGGTTCTCAAACCCATAAGCTTTCCAGCAGCCCCAGGTCAGGGGTACCCACCACTCCCACTATGAGGGGCGTGAGAGGAACTGAACATCAGTCTTGCCTGAACCCCTCCTTTGGAAGGCAGCCCCACCATCCTGGCTAAGCACCATCCAGTAGAGGAGTGCTCTGCTCCTCTTCCGCTTTGCCTTGACATCTAAGTGCTCACAGGGAAGGGCTCAAACCCAGGCCCCCCAAAACTCAGACAATGGTATTCTCATGCCCTGAGTTTGTCCCTAGTGTTCCTCCCCTAAACCCTGAGGTAGAGTCAGGATGCTGTGACCCTCACTGCTGCAAGTCTGGCAAGATTAGATGTCCTCATCCACTGCTTTTCTCAGAGGCACCAAGGTGGTCTTGGGTGGGAAAGAGATGACCACCTTCAGAACAAAGCGCTGGCTTTTGCTGCATGTTGTAAGAAAAGGGAAACGTGGTTTCAGTCTGATTCCTGAATGTAATGAGTTTCTCAGCTTCCCCTTCCCCCAGCTTTTCCGTCTGGCTGCCAAACGAAAAAGCACATTATTCATAGTGACCTACTGAACATGCCAAGAAAGATTTCTGTAACAGATTAGGAAAATAGCAGTTCAATCTTAAGTGAAAAGCCACTCTGCTGGGGGCAGGGGGAAATACTCTGATAGGATACAATACTCAAAAAATATATTGAAGCCCTTTTCCCAAGTGATAATGACTGGACACAGAGCAGGCTGCTGGGGTAGGAGCGGCCCAGATAGTAGTACTTGTATCCACCACTGATATACACAGTAGTCGGCCCAGTATAAAATAAAGTCCAAATGTAAACAACTACCAAACACTGCACTGTGTGAAGCCTCAGAGAATACTGCCTGCTATGCACAGCAAAATAATTAAAAATTCCTTTTTCTAATGAATTCTTAAGATGTTCCTGGTCCTCTACAGTGTGCAGAGCCCTTTGCTCTTAGCTGACACCAACAAGAGTGATGATGCACCACAGGATTTAATAAGTTCATAGTAGCAACTGCAAGGAAGTTACTTTGTAAGGATTTAGGCTTTGATTAGCAGCACATAATTAACTTCAGAGAAGGTGGCTGTGAATATCCTAAGCTTCTCAGAAGCAGGCCCCATGACATCTATGCAATGTCTCAAGCTTACAAACTTTTAAAAGTCTGTATGTTTTATGCCAAACTCAACCTTTTCCTTTAACAAGGACAAAAACACTAAATTAACCTGCCAAATGATAAGTATCTACAGCACATGCAATGTTGACACAAAAACCAGGATTAAGGTCTTACTTGAATACAATAAATATTTTAATGATTTTGTCTCTTGGTCCAAGTTTCATGACTCCAATTCATCATCACTTCGGAGGAAAGTAAAGTTCCAATGATCTAAAGAGGAAAAAATAATCTAGCATATTGCATTTATTTAAGTAGAATTGCCTCCCAAATGGTTCTTGTCTATTCTTTTTAGCCAGCTAACTGAGTGGGAATCCAGCAAGGGTCTGTCAGCAGAGATACAGAAAACAGAGTTTCACCACACTCAGTGAATCAGGATCTGAGCACACACACAGAAAGGAGGAAAAAATAAAAAGAAAAAAATACAATCTGAAAGAGGAGAGGATGGGGAAGCTCGGGGCTGGTTTCTCTCTGTCCTACCTTGCAGGACTGCCAAGAGGGCTGGCCCTCGCTGCTGCTGGGAGTCGCAGCTCCAACCTGGCAGCAGCATCAGCGCAGCAAGCTGCAACTCCTCCCACTGACGAGACCCCGCGATCCGAGACTCCGGCTGTAAGAAACGCTGTGGTAAGAGATGCACAGACAAGACAGAATTTCAAGACTCGCAGGAGATAAAGGGTAAACTAAAAGGAGAGAGGTTCCTCCTGACCCTCAGCCCCAACATCCTCGCATCAGTAAGGCACGCAGTCCCCTTTTTGCCCTTAGGCCCTATGTTTAAGGAAGAAAAGCAAATAAGTTATCCTCAAGCAACATGGACTTTGGTATGCGTGCAGGAGAGCAGCACCGAGACAAGGGAGATCGCTGGCAACAGACCAAAACACAGCCCTTCTGAAGCCCATATTAAAGCTGCTGTAGCCTTTGAGGCCATAAATATTTTACCGTTGGTACTTGGATGGTCTCTCTGGAAAAAGAGAGCCCAGACTGATGAGTGTCTAAAAATATACCAGTTTCAACAGAATCTTGGAAACCTCATATTAAACCAGAGTCACTACAGTTCTATAAAGCAGGCTGGTATCATAGCTGCCAACACCAAGAATTTTCTGTTCTCCTTAAAGCAGAGGGAAAGGCCTTAAAGCAGAGGGAAAGGGTTGGGGAGAGGAACAAATAATCTCTGTGTACCTGCAGCCTGAGTCAGCTCTCCCACCCCTGATGCCCTAAGACTCCTGGGGCACGTGATTACATAGATACCTTTGACACACACTGGTCTCCCTCAGCAGTCACAGGCAAGGAAGGCCTTGAAGAAATCACGGCCAGCAGAAGGCCGGCTGTGGGCCTTCATATGGACTGCTTTCTCAAGCTGAACTTCCCAAGCAGTCTGAAGACAGGGAAAACTCGAAAGCCTTCCAAACAAGTGCAAGTAACAAAAGATATAGAAGTTTCTTGGCAGAAATTACTCCGTGGTTCAGGCCTTGGTGCCAGCAGCCAGGTTCCTGTACTGTTTGTGAGATTTGGATTTATAGAACTAGTTCAAGGCAGCTTTTATATTCAGTTTCACCCAAATCTGGGTTGCGTGTCCCCAGCAAGAGCACTTGCAGACAGACAAAGTCTTCCTCAGTTTTCACTTCAGTTAAATACTTAAAAAAAACTGAAAGCACTCCATCCACAAAATGTAATGGGCCAATAGGAGACTACATCAGATATCAGTATTAGAAAACTATGTCAAGTAAACACTACGCAGAGCCAAAATCAGCATTGACCTGAGATGGTACCTTCAGAAGCCCTCTGCCTGCATCCCCAGGATCAGCCTCACTTCCACCCAGATCAGCATGGCATGAGGCAACAGTCAGCTTCCCTGCTTAAGGATATGAAGCTGTTGGAATAGGTCCAGAAGAAGCTATGAAGATGATCTGAGGGCTGGAGCACCTGCTATGAGGACAGGCTGACAGAGTTGAGATGTTCAGCCTGGAGAAGGCTCTGGGGAGACCGTGTAGTGGCCTTCCAGTACCTAAAAAGGCTACAGGAAAGCTAGGGAAGACTTTTTACAGGGCCTGTAGTGATAGGAGAAGGGGGAATGGCTTTAAATTGAAAGAAGAGGAAGATTTAGATTAGACATTAGGAAGAAATTCTTCACAATGAGGGTGGTAAGGCCCTGGCACAGATTTCCCAGAGAAGCTGTGGATGCCCCCTCCCTGAAGTAAGGTCAGAGGGGACCTTGAAAGGTTTGGTCTGGTGGGAGGTGTCACTAGCCATGGGGGGGAGGGGGGTGGAAGTAGATGATCTTTAAGGTCCCTTCTGACCCAAACAGTTCTATGTGAATTTAAGTGCCCAGCTTCAGGGTCTCATTTCTGAAAGATTTAACCTAGCAAATTTTATATTAATTACACTTCAATTAGAAACCTCTCAGAAAAAGAAAACAGGCACATCTAAACAAAACTGAGACTTGCAGGGCCCACTGCAGTGTTTATTTAATCCGCTTACATTTAGCATTGTTGAAGATAACTCAAGGCAAAACTCTTGGAAGGCCAGCAGCAGATGCTTAGAGAAACTGCACCCTACAGAGCATTAATAAGAGCAAGTCACCAGGAGATTGTGAGCTCGCCAACGGGTCCAAGCTTCAGCTTAAAGAAATCAGACCTACACGGTGTGAAGGCTTCTAATTACCCCCTTTCCTGAGGACAGCCCTCCTGAGATATAGAATAAAACACCACAAATCCTAATGAAAAAAAAAAAGTCTTGGCCTGGACCCCACATTATGCTGGAATTTTAGGTTTATATAATTAAGTTGACAACAAATGCCGTGACAGACAAGCTGCAGGAGACTATTAGCCTCATCTACAACAGAATTCCACAAGAAGTAGTATCCAAACATTGAACAAGTATTAGCAGAAGTGGCTCACAAGGTCCAAAAAACTCAGGCATTACTGGGATTTGGGGCGTGTCCTACCTAACTGCGCAAAGAAAATGTTGTACAGGACCTGAAGGGCCATAGTGAGGCATCATCAGCCTTTAATACAGCTTCACTTTGAGGCCTTCAGGGCCTCCCACTGTGACATTTTTCCTCTCACAAACAGGGTTGATAAAGGCTGTCTATAAACAGGGAATGCAAGTTGCACCTACTGGTGGAATCCACTTCCCTCCCAGCAGCTCCTCAGGCAAACAGGAGCACATAGCTTCCAGATTGTAATCTCTCCAGAAAAGTTCCTCATCTTGGCCACTGTTAATCCAGGAGAAGGTGACATAGACCTGTCTCTCTCAGCAGCAATACACCTTCTTGCTTTAGGACAAACAGCTGCTGAGAGAAGGGAGGCTATGCCAAGCTGCCTGGAGACCCAGGCAGATACTCCTGTGTTAACTACAGTCACATCACACTTTCAACATCATCTTTGCAAACAAACCATGGGAAGAAAGGTTAGATTACGTTTGGTTTTGGAAGACTCAAGCACCAGAAGGACGTGCTTCAACCTCATGGCCTTCGTGTGGCATGAGGCAGAAATATAATGCTGCAGGATGACAGTTTGTGAGTGTACTTCCCTAAAAGAGGTGGACTGGCCCTGAAAAACCTGGCTTAATTTCAAAGGCTGTAAAAATAAAGAAATCCACTTTAGATGTAAACACACTGATAAGCTGCTTAAAGCAAGGACCAATGCTGCGTCTTTTCACCCACAGGACAAAGACGTTGTGACCCCAAGTGAGGCTCCAGATACCAACCTAATGAGAATAATAACTAAGATTAATAACAATAATAAAAACCCTCACCAGACTAAAGATGATCCTATCAGATCACCTAGAGAGAAAGCATAATTGTCCCTGGGTAATAAGATCACATGCACACTGGATTTTCAGAGCACAGTTGTTACTGCAGCTAAACAGCAGAAGATGCTGAAGACGCTAGAGCTGCTGAAACTGTAGCACAGTGATTTGAGAAACCTGGAGTGTGTATCTCACCCTTTCGAAAGTATTTTCACTCTTTTCTGTTATCCACCAATTCCTAGCTAAAACCTCATTTTTCTGTTGCTCTTCCATTTTTCTGATGCCATTATTACCTGAGCAGATTAAGTGCAAGATTTATTCTGTGTCAATACTGTGCTATATCACAACACATGGACTAAACCGGCAGATGAGTGCGGAGCAGTGCAGTTTCAGACATTACTCCCTCATCCGGGTTCCTGCTCAGAAAAGACTAACAGTAGGCTTGATTTGAATCAAGACTTCCTAGAACTGGAGTTTACACTCATTTCTTTGTGAAATCTGCTTCCCTGGGGAAATGCCATTCCCTGCTTCACCCAAGAGTGCAATAAGTAACAAACCCTTCAAGGAAACAAGCAACTGAGATCCTTCTCTTTGTCGAGCACCCAGCACTAAATCCTGCAACCTGAGACTTGGGATGAATTCCTAGAGACTTCAAGAGGCTTATCTTCCCCAGTTAAGTCTATGAGACCAAATCAAACCACAACAATAGTGTTGGTCAACATGCTGCTGTTCTAGCACTGCTCATATGTCAGTGTTGCACAGGGTCAGCAGCAGAAAAACACTCACAGTGAATGGGCATGGAACAGGACTCAAGTTCAGCATTAGAGAAAGCAGCACATACCTCTGTTCTCAGCACCTTTACTCAGCGTATTAGTGCTGCCCCTGCCTTTCACACACCATCCAGTGAGCACCACGAGGGCACCATGCAGTCCAAGAAACCACATCATCAGTGCAGCTCTGCCCAATGCAGGGCTTGGCGCTCAGAGCCTTGGAAAACTGCAAAATTGTAGTTCATTATTAAAATGCATCATATGCAATATGCATGTTTCAGCATATGAAACAGACGCCATGCCTTTCCAAGAGCTCAAGAAATATTCCTTTTTGGAGAGCTAAATCCCTCCCTGATTGCCATAATACGCTTTCCTTGTGAAGACTATTACCAGTGAGATGAAGTGCTGTCCTATCACATAACTGCACACCAGCTGCTGGAACAACAGAGCTCAAGATGCATACAACTGGTATCTACAGGTAGTTCCAGTTTTTGCTGCCTTTGACAAAACAAGAACCCCATCTCCATGCAAGCTTATGCCTCAAACAATGCATCACAACAGCCTCTGTTACCATTCACAAACATGACACCTGTCAGATACTGTACAATTTTATTACAATACATGTGAATAAAAACTCTTCAGTCACCCAGTGCTTCGGTTTTTACAGGTCCAGAAAAGTAAATCTTATGGCAGCTGCCAGTTTGCAGCGAGCGAAGGCCACAGGAACAGTGGAACACTAAAAGCTTTAGGATCAACAGGGAAAGTCTTGCGGAAAGGCAGTGAGGAGAGGCATTTCATTCAGGAGTAACTTCACATCCAAGCCTCAGTCTGCTCTGCAGGCATTCTCAACATTCAGTGGGTCTGTAGCAAAGGGGGAGATTGTGGGATTAATTCTAGGATGAAAAGAGAGAAAATCAAAGCTGTAAAGGTAGCTAACGTTAAAAAGAACAAGAACTAAACCAGGAATAAATCTTGTTTGTTGTTATGGTAAATGAAGTGTACCCTTAACCACTTCAAATAAACTTAACTACAAAGAAAGTACACGCCTATGGATCTTCAAATACCTATAAAACTCAAAATCCACTTCTAAGTTCAAAAGTTATGAAGAATTAAACTGTTTATTATGACTTGTTACTGTATTTAACTGCTTAGTAATGTGAAGAAACCAAACTTAGCAAAAATTACACTCATACACGTACCTACAATCCCACTAATGACATTTTAAACAAAGTTACAAAGAAATTTTAAGTGGAACTTAAAGCAAGCAAAAATGATATTAGATGAGGCACACAATTCTGCCTTGGACTGTAAAAAAAAGCTCACAACAGCACGCAAACAGCACAAAGGTATGAACATCAAACTCGCCTTAAGCAGAGTCCTGGAGATGTCTCGCCCTCTGTGGCCAGTTTTCACATTCCCTGCCTTTAAATCCTCAGCATCATGATCTCATTGTTCAATGGTAAAGGGCCCATGTCCCAAAGGGGACTGCAGCAGCAAAAGTCCCTTCCTGAAGAATTACTGTCTTCGAAATATATTAAATTGAAAATGGAAACTATACTTACAGTATTTGCCACTGAAGGTAACCTTCACCACCTGTTACTCCTTCAGCTAAAACTGATGGCCACGTACCATGTAAAAAGAACCCAAAACCCTTAAAACCATAACTGTACAGTCATTCATCTGATATTCCGGCTCAGCACTTCCAAAAGCCCCCCCCGAGGTAGAAAGCTTCAGCTGATGTACAGCAAAAGCACAATTGCAATGCTAAGGACAGAGTCCTCCTGTTACTGACAGCAATGTTAGTATCTCCATAAGCTTCACAGGGAAAAACGATGTGAACCCATTCCTCCCTGAAAAGCACACGGAAAAGCATTAATATGAAATTATTACGTTGTTCATGCTCTGAGAGAATGTTAGGCATAAACAAAAACCTTCATACTGACAAAATTACATTTTGAGGAAGATGCTTCTGATGACTTAAGACATGATCCCAGACTCTCATCCAACCTGTATTTAGGATCATTCCATGGCTGAACAATGACTACATGTCTCGAAGTTCTGAATATACTGTACAGTCACTCAGGTGTGGGAATCTCCTACTACTGAACAACAGCCAGCAGTTGTCTCTTAACAGGCTGGAGAGGGGTGAAAATGAAGACACGTTATGAAAAGATACTCAACAATTGCATCACTACATTATACCCCTACCACAATTGTTTAATGCAGTTCATCAAGAAATGCTCAGGCACCATCTCTTTGCATTACAACCCATTTTTTTTTGTTTCAACTCCAGCTCTGCATATCAGGAAGCTCATCCCAACTGTATTTTTCATTGTCTATGGATGAAAGCAATGTGAACCAAGAAAATATTGTTTTGAATTAATACAGAAAAATAGCTGTGGCAGAGAAACCATCTAATATGTGTGTTGCAACGTCAGAAATACTGTTTCATAAAACCTCTGCTGTACAACGCACACTGCAAGCAATTTCTAACTAGGAGAATAATGATATCAGTAAACTGCACTTTTTAATCTATTTTTGCAGCATGCTGACAAAGTTCCAGGGTAAGAACTAAAGATTTCATTACAGTAATAATATTTTATTGCATGTTTAAAATCCATTTTTAAAAACAAATAGTGCACGCTGGCTTCACTTTAATCTCCTGAAAAACGTACTTACCATGGGGAGCCCTGGGGCTAGAGATCCATCTATGATATTTATTAACAAAATATAATCCCAGTACGTTTCTCCAGGGGACAGTATTCAGCTCCGAAAGATTGTCAACCCTGTACTCTAACACACTTGAATTAGTTGACTGTGTACACTAAATCCATTTATTTTAAATTTATTTTGTCTACATTTAGTGAAATAAAAACATCGCCCTGTACAATCCACCATCAGCAGTGAGTACAACAGCAAAAGTTATTATACAGTTTATACACACTAAAATCTTTTCCTTTTTCCTATAAAGAAACCAGAACAAACCTAATCAATATAGAGTTTAATTTAGGAGAACTCAAATTACAGAAGGGAAAGCCAAAATTGTTATGGTCTTTTCAGAGCCCCGAGAAGTTCCTGATTCATGTTGTTGAAACAGTGTGTGCAACTGGAAGAGTGAAACATGCTCAAGGTGTCTTCCTGGGTCTTCAAAAAATGACCAAATATTTAAATTAAACATGGCTAATTAAAGAAACATTTGAAGCAGAGCAGTATAACTGGGAATTCTGCCTTACCAGTTGCGGTTTCTTTTAAACCCAACTTATACAATGCGCAAAGTGCTAAGCAACACTACAGAAACACATTTACATCAACACTGAAGATGTGGGGAAATGAAATTCCAACAATTTTATTTTTTTAAATGAGCTGTATTTTCTAAATTTGTTTTTATTTTTCTGTTTTCATACATTATTGAAAACAAACGCGGCACATTCACATTATTCCGAAGAATTTTAAGGATGATCTCTACAGGGATAACGTTGAAAAGCCTGAAGCTCAATCAATTCATGTTGAAAACTCTCAAAAGGAGTAAAAGACTTGATCTGAATGGTCTAGAACATGTATTGTAATTTAATAGAAGAGATGGTCGTCTTAATATTAATGATTTAAAAGAACTTCCCAGTTCATGCGAAGAGTACAGTCCAAGAATAAATCAAATTTTCTGAACGCATTTTATGCTACGTAAGTGTATACTTTGCGATCCTCAGGTGTTCGTGCCAAATATTCTCTCTCAATAAGTCCTTCAATACGTTTTTTAATAACAACTGGACTTGGTAAGAATCGGGCCTTCAGCTGCTGAGTTACCTAAAACATAAGATCAAAAACAATAATATAAGATCACAGGGCAAGTAACATCATTAAGTATCCTAAATGACCAAAAGAACAATATTTAGAGAGGGCTGGCTACAACCATGAAGCAGCCTGCCAGACTCTTGACAGATTTCTTCCTGCATCAGCTGCTTCCTCATTTTGGGGTGTGATTTGAAGTGCTGACCCTCTACAGCAGGGCAGTCAAACTCACAGCTCCCGCCGCTCTCCTGCTCCTGCAGCGTAACGTGCTGCACACGTGCCCAGCACTGGCAGGAGCGCAGAGACACATCGCTCGGCGCTGCCCACAGGGAGAGACAGGGTGCTGGGCTGGATTCAGCCCACAGGCTGTGAGTTTGACACGCCTGCTCCACAAAGACAAGGTCACAAGAATGCTCTCCATTTCGCAGCACTAAGAGTTCAAGAGTGCAAAGTGCATGCTGTTCCTGAAGCTCTCAGAATTTAGGAGGTAGCAGCAGGACTCTCTCTCTCTCTCTCTCTCTCTCTGTGCTAAGAGTTTGAATCTCTCAAACCTGGACCCAACAGTCACTAAACAAGATCAAAGCAGAAAATAATTAAAGTACGGTGTTTTTTGTTGCCAACTGATTTCAAGGAATGTTGATAACATAAAACAGCACTAAAATCAGGAAGGAAAATTACATGTACCCATGAGCACATCCTGAACTGAAGGGTAAGAATTTAGATGTCTTCAGATAGATAGGGAGGGGGAAAAAAAAAGGATGGATTAAATACAAGATTCCTCAAAAGCCTTTTGGAATCATGTTAGTGAGAGCTGTGCAACCTTTGTGAATTAACAGTAAAAGCAAAAAAATTCCTGAGCCCATATCAAAATTGTGCACAAGGATACCTCTGCTACTAGCACATTATGTTGCATCTTCTTCCTAGATTTCATTATCCGAACTATAGCAGCTTCTATCTCATGTTTTCTGTCGTCATCTACTTTCTGCCTTGTTTCTTTCCTTTCTGGATCAGATTCTCCTTGTTTGGCAGCAACTTAAAGAAAAGAAAGAGAATATAAAGTATGTTAGCAAAATTAAAACTAATCTCATTGTGTAAGTGTTAACTTCACTATTATTTCACCTAGACATCAAGTTATATTTTCCTGAGTTTTGACATTCTCAAATATGATTTTTTTTTTATGAGAAGCAGCCTCAAGAACATATTAACACTTTCTGGCATATTTTGATAGCAACTGACAAGGTAACAATCTGTTATTTAATTATTGCTATGTTAAAACTTGAACAGTACTCAAATCTGCTTACAGACACCACTAACCCTACGCTCCCATTAAATATTTTTTCTCTTTAATACAGAAATAATGAATTAAAACAGAAAAAGGATTGAAAATTTACTTTACAAACTAGGTAAATACTTTAAAAGTTCATCAGTCAGAAGAAATAACCAACTTTATCCTCTTCAACTCAAATTATTTGCATCCTGGTTTCCTCTTCTATTTATGCTTTATTTTCTGCCTTAATGTCCAGCTTTTCTTACCCATTCTAACCAAGCCCTCCTCCCACACTGCTATACCCCTTTCCCTTTGCCCTTCTTCACTCAACAGCCTCAATTATTTATTGGTTGTAAAGAGATACGTGTAAGAAGTGTTCTGCACAAGGCAGAAACGTAAACCCACAATTATCAAATTGCTCTAAAACCATTTTGAAGCCCAGATCATATTCCCTATTCACGAACAATTGTGGAGAGGAAATGAGAACGCAGAATTCCACTACAGCTTGAGCAGTCGTCACAGATTTCACCTTAACTATGCCAGGGAAGTGCCTTGGGCCGTGATCAGAGGGTTCTCAACATCCTCATCTGGCTGCTGTGCTCTTGCTCACTAGAAATATTTTCCAGACGTGGGAAATGTGCTGACACCACAGCACTCTGCATGTGTGTGAAGACAGCCTATACAGAGGCGTGCATGCAAGGCAACGTATGTAGGTACTGCTGGGTTCTACGCACTTACACCCCAGACACCGCATGCTGCACAGAAGCCCAACAAGCTTAACACGTGCAACAAACAGCATGGTGAATTACCAACACTGCACCTGAAACACTGCCAGTGATGCTGTATATTTTATGTACCTAGATCTGCAAAGTCAGAAAATACTTCTAAATGTACTAAGAACTAATCTTCCAAAACAGTCTACAAAGCGTACCCACAGCAACACTACAATCCAAATGAATTCCAGAGAGCTTTCTAGACACCATTACTCTATCAATATTACTTATGCATGACACAAACCAGCACTTTGATGAGCTAATGAAGTGGTATTGTGCTGATCAGCTTCTCTTCTTCCTTGTTAAACCCCAATCATTGCCTCAAAATATTATAACTACCTGGAAATTGCTGTTTTATCGTGGGCTAAAAACATCACTCAATTTCACAGCAGTACAGCAGCTTGAGGCAATTTTCCTATTTCTGAATCAATCAGTAGCATATTTTCAATATTACTACATTTTAAGGCAGTTTAGGGACTACATGACAGTGGAATATAAAGCTCACTTACCCGTCTGAATCTTGACTCTGTGTAGTTTAGATGTGAACTGATCATTCACTGTAAATATATGACCATTTTCTATTTCTTTTGATTTAGGCTCTTTTGTGAGAACACGTTGCGTTGGTTTGCCACATGCAAGGGACTGTAGGGCTCTAACCAGTTCTCTTTCAGGGATATCAGTTTCTTGTTGAATTTCCTAAAGAAAAGTATTTTAATTAGTTTATGGCTATAGCAGAAACAAGTATATTGTTTTGCAAACCACACTGATCAAAATGTCTACTTTCAACCATGGAAAATAATAGTTATGATAGTTATGAGGCTTGAAAGGATTCATAAAGTAGGAAAGTGTTAGTATGTTCTATGCAACTGATCCACCTGGGTCAATGCATAGGCAGGGAATGCTGTCAAGTAAATAGTCCCCATGAGCTGAAAATAGACAAAAGAATAACCACAGGAAAATATGCTGAGTATTACAAGAGACCTGATGAGAATAAATTGAATTCTTTCAAAAAAATAGCATTCTTTGAAGGCTTGCATGAAGATTCTTCCTCTTAGATTCCAGTAGCATTAACCTGGACCTATTTGGCCACATACAGAAATAAAATCTTGCTGTATAGGAATACAATAAATTCATGCATTTTTGTCAGGGAATTTTGCTATGCAATAATCCTTTCAGTTTCTGTAGGATCGTATGCATAATTTTTGCATCATCATTATCCTATTTTTATCTCAATCAGATGGCTTAATGGCTATTAGGATTATTGTATCTTGTCAAGTTTGCAATTACACTGAACGCAAAAGAAAACAGCAAAATGTTCAGCTGTGAAGGGAACCTCAAATTAATTTGTTCAGCTGTGAATCTGCAGAAACACTTGCCCATCAGGGAGTTTTATGCTTTCACAAGCACGAACTACAAGTCATCACTCATGCTATGCTGCAGTAAAAGCACTAATTTGATGTGACAGAGAAGTAATGGTTGCCCAGCACTCAGCAATTAATCATGGTATTTGATAATCAATGAACAAAGATAAAATTCATTCTACTCTTAAGTTTTTGTAAACTTTCCTGGAGGGAGTTATAGACAACTCTCACACACTTCACCAAAGAAACCAAACCAAACAAATATGCCTTCTTAATGTTTTAGTAACAGTGGGACACTGTTTTAAGAACTACCCAAACCAGAAATAAACACACAACTTAAAAACACATGGATGTATTTCTCTATCATCTGGCCTTAGTAAAATAAATAATTACTTAGAGCACATATCAAAACCTGTATTTTTCACTGCTCTACAAAATATTATTTACTCATGAGTGAGGCTCTCCCACTCACAACGCCTACAATTTTTTTGAATAAGGCATCCATCAGCCACTGTCAACACCAACTTCAAGAAAAAATGAGTTGTTAACTTTCTTCCCCGCCCCTCCCAAACAGTTCTGCAGAGAAAGTACTCAGGCTGTAATGCTCCTGCAACAGATTTCACAACACACAGGACTGTCTGTGGTCTAAAATAATCATTTTTTGAACTACGAGTAGTTCATGACCTTCTTATCAAACCCTGCCTTCCTCAATCCCAACTGAGACCGTTTCAAAGGAAGACTCATTATTAACACGCTAGAAGTATGCCAAATAAACTGAAAACAAAATCCAAGCAAAAAGGCAAATGATTCCTATACACAGCACAAACTAAAGTAGATGAGAAAACCTGGAAATCTATTCCATTTCAAAATGCTTTCATATTGCTTTTCAAGGCCGCCAGTGCTCTCTCAAAGAGACATTAACACCACAATGCTCAAACCTCCGAGCACAGAATCCTCCTCCACTCCCAAGGTTGGTCTCCCTCATGGTCTACTAGCTGACCACTTCAACCTTTCCCAGCAATTCGCACCTAATCTCATAAAGAATCTTTCTAGACCTTCTTCATTGTCTTTTTTGGCTCACCCACTCAGAGAAAGGATGAAAGCACTTTGATTCATTGCACGGCTCATTCCAGCCCGTCAATTTAAGCACTTCAGTGTTTAAGAAGACAGGATACAAAATCTTCTCCACCCTTTGGCCTCTAAATGCAGTTTCTCAGAAATAAAATGAGCAAATGGGGCCACCTGCTGCATTCCAACTTCAGCTTTCCTATAGCTCTATGGCCAAGGAGTTACCACCACACTCACAACTCTCCAACATGCCTGAAAACCTCTGTGCCCAAATAAATTTCCTTCCCTAGGACTCCTTCCCAGGTACATTGCTAAAGATCTGCTTTCGGTATTTATTGGCCCGATCCACACTCAACTTGAGAAACCGGCACTCCATATGACAAAAAAATGTCTAAAACAGTTATTTAGAACCAGGTGAGAAAAGCACAACACTTACCTCAAAGGTATATTTTTCTCTGTTGTTAAAGAGCATTAATATCGTCATCTGGAAAGTGGAGACTTGCAATATGTGCTTCCGTGTATTCGAGCCAGTTACTTGGGCACCTCCTACACCAACCTCTGAGCCATCTTCCTATTTTAAAATTACAAAACTACTATTAGACTGTTCTTCACTGCAAAATGTTTCACTTTGGTAAGAGGAAAGTTACATGATGAAATAATTATCTAGGAGATTAGTCTACAGAAGTGATAGAACAGCACACGTCTAGTGGTGTAAACAGAATGTCTCTCCAGTAGCTGCCCGAGAATCACAGGGTGCTTGAGGCTAGAGGCACATCTGAAGCAAGACACTCAGCGCCATGTCCAGTCAAATACGGAGCATCTCCAAGGACACTCTGGTCCCTGTTCTGCTTACTCACTCATCCTACTCCAATACTTTTCTTACTCTGATCTTTAAAATTATCAAGATATTTATCCTACACTAACACAATATTAAAACAGTCTCACAAAGGCACTTCAATACTTGTGTTGTAAAAATTCTGGTTTCATTGCCTTCTGTGTTCCCAAGCATTATGCCTCTAGCTCGCGGTCTAAATCACGACCAAATTATTTTCTTGCATACATAAACATGAAGCATTGTACTTCTATAAACTCTACTAAGATTCTGATGTTTGAACAAATGCCTACACTGCATATGAAAAACAAGCTAGACTTGGCTTAGCAACTTTTTTTCACATTAACCAAAATTACTCTAGAGAAACAAATTTCATTTCACTTTTGACTGATCCACAGTCAACACCCCCCCCAAAAACGCTCAAAACATTGAGGTCCCTTCAAGATGAAAATTACTACATTTCTACAATGTTATCAAAGAGATAATGCTGAGTGATGTATTCAAATTAGGCTTAGAGGAGAAAAAAGTCAAACCAAGAATCAGACCGAAAGCTGATGGAAGACATCCTTCTTATTCTTGTAGTATTAAATCAATAGGCAATATTTCATTTTACAAAATTCTGAAGTCATTACAAATACGCATGTGGGTTTTTTTTAATACAATACTTTCACAACATTGATACACTACCTTTTTAACAGGCCCATAGAAAGTGGCATTGAGATCTGCAGAACCCATGTGATGCTGGAGTGTCAGCTGTCGCCCACTATGTTTGGCTAAATAAAATCTGTAATATAATTGAATCAAAACCTTAATAAATAAGCCACATTTTGTTTATAATAGGAAATTAAAGAGTAACATGGAATTTTCATAGCCATTAAGGACACTAAGAATTTTCTAATTTCGCTTTTTCAAAACATTTAACTCTCTTTAGAATTCTAATTAGAAGTTCTCCAAACCTCATCATGTGATTACTGCATTCTCTAATGTTCACATGAACACAAGAGCAGGATGCCAGCACGACAGATACTTTGATGGTAAAGTATCTGTAAGTTAAATTTAGAAAGCTTCTTCTTGAAAACGCTACCTAAAAATCTGGTTTAATACATACCTTCTAAATATTTCAAAAGCATGTCTGGGGGCTGGAGGGATGTTACACTTTGGTGTGGCTGACTGTGTAGGCCAGTAACCTGTTGTGAGGACCCGCACTGTAAGATCAACACCACCTAATGACACCTACGGACAATTGGAAGAAAACATTCAGTTTTTAAAAACAGGATCACATTTCACTATTTTTTTGTATCAGTGTAGAATGTAAAGAATTTTCAGAGATTATGGAAAGAATAGACAGATTTCCAAACATTATTTTTATAATGCCAGACAAATGAATTCATCAGTGTCAGAGCAGATGGTACAGCACAAAACCTTCACCTTACTCCCCTCTGGCATTTAAGAGTATACAGAATTTAATAAAATAAATTCTTAATAAAGAATGAAATGTCTGTGGTCATAAACAGAACTCATAACTCATGTTACAATTCTTTCTAAACAGGGTTTTGATGACATACAGTAAAACTCGGTCACTAAACGTATTGGTTTCAAAGTATCCGGAAGCAGAGAGTAAATACTGAATACCTACATTAAACCTTAGGGAGTTTTTCCTGAATTAATGGAAAGTGAACTGAAGTGACTGAATCCATCCAACTCTTAACAAACTGAAGTTTCAGAATTGCAGAAATTACTTGTAGTCTATTAACTTGGACTTTCCCTAGTGCTTACTGATGCCAAACTGATCATCTGCGCAGTCCTTGGCACTGCCTGTATCTCAGGATATAGAATCCACAGCAAGAGATTTTGCAGGTAGGATTATTTAAAGAGCAAAGTAGATGCCTGCTTCCTCTAGAAGACACTATACATACTGAATGTACATAAATTGTTTAAAAAGCAGGAAAATAGGCTATTTTGTATAAAACACAGTATCACCAGTAAGTCAGCAGTACCATAAACCCCCCCCAAATATTTTTTCGTATTTCTTCTCACATATTATTGACACTAATAGAAATATATATACTTCTATCATAAATACGTACCCCAGAAATTTCACTGAAAGGTCATGACTAGACTGACCAAATGGCAACCATCAGGCAAACTGCTGGTCCCTTGCCAAGAACAAGATGAAGTTTCAAATAAGGCTGAGCAGACTATCTGTTAACATTTTATATTCATCATACTAGCTGCACATAACTAAAAAGATCGAGACACCATTTATTAACTCAATGTAAAACTGTCAATGTACAGGACTAACAACCCCTTCATGAAAAAGTACTGCCACCTAAAAAATAGGAATGCTCTCACAAATTGTTCTTCAAATCAATACTTCAAGAATTCTAGAAGAAAAACATGATTAGATCTAAAGAAAAAAGCAGTTGTAAAGTTGCCTGTCCAAACACCTTTATACCTATCCATATGTGCCCCTACAACCTTTTGTGACAGGCTTCTGAAACACTTGTAGAACATGTTGCTCCTTCACTGAGGATAATTCACAGTACATGGATGAAGAAAAATTCAACTGACTGCTTCAAACTAGTAAAGAATTCAGATCAAGTTGCACAACCAGTGGCATGGAATAGAGTGCATCCATGAACACATTCCTGGCATTCAGATTTCTGAAACTGATTCAAACATGCTTAATAGACAGACTCACTTACCTTTAGACAGGGAACTACCTGGCTGTTTGTCATCTATTATTAAGCACTACTGAGTATCAGTACAGAAAAAGGAAGTGTTTAGTAAACTGGTGTCTTAAAATAGAAGCAATCTCTCCATTATGAAATGTCCTAGAGGTTCCTTTTTACAAAAAGGGGTAACATTTGACTGAACAATCAGTTTTATATTTGGCAATTTGAATGAAATAGCATATCTGCTTTTAATAAAGGCATGAACTGCATTAGGGAAGTTAAGTATGAGATGGCATGCTTGTCAAACACCTGCAGCATGCGATATTTTTCTTGCTGTTAGCATAAAATATGAATCATGATGAAGATTACTTTTAAAGTACGACAAAGGGGGTGCTGGTGACCTGGTGTTTCGAAATGCACAAGAGAGCGAGCAGCGCGCAGGGAAGCGGGAGCCGCTCGCCCCCTGGTGGCCGGCAACGGCGCTGCAGTTGGAGCCGGCTGCTGAGCCCTTCCAAAGGAATGTGGATGCAATGGAAGCTGGAACAGGATTTTATGGAATGAAATTGGCACTGCTCAAGTGGTGGATCAGGCTTCGAACCGAATTTTGTATTTTGGAAAATAGTAACAAAGTTTGTAAGATGAGAAATGAAGTAAAAGAAATGTAATTTGAATACACTAACAAAACCTTCCTTTCCACATGCAGGTACTAACACTTAAAACCCAAAAGCCTTGATACAGGTCTGGGGTTCGTTCTGAAGTAAAAGGACAAACACAGACTCTCCCACACTCACCCCAGTTGTCTGAAGATGTTGCCTGAACTCATCCATCGTTGTGTTAGAGATGCTCATGTCCCTGAACATTCCTTCCAGTTTAGACGTGAACTGACATCCACATTCAGTCTACAACACACAAAACAACTTCTTGTGCCAGCACTATGAAAACAGAGTTTCTGATACACGAACTGCAAGAACAGTTATTACTACAAACATCTCAAATGACATTCCTGTACATTTGGTTACTGGTATTCCCATTTTCATTATCTTCAGAGAAATAAGTTTCTTTGATCATATAAGAACCTAATCCTACACAAATCAAAACTTGCTTTCTCTTCTCTCCATTACTGTATTTTTATTTTCGTTTTAGTTTCCAGTATCATACTGAAAATATCCATGAAAGCTTATCAGACCGAGACATACACTGTCAGTTGCTTTTTGGCATCATACTGTAAAAATCTTTACTTGTATCAGAAAAAAACCCTGTTAAGAGCGTATAATTTTAAAGGTTTACTGCAGATTACTAAATCAGATTACCAGACTTTGAGATTTGGGAATATATGCACGTATAGATACATGTGCGTACACACATGCATTTTAGTTGCATGCAGGACCTCCTGCCTATTTTAAAACATGCTTTGACACGTGCCAAAGGCAAGCATGTTGGCTTCAGCATCCTAATCACTGTGCAAAGATACGAGAAAAGAGAGCAGTGCCAATCCACTTATTGATACTGCAAATGTATGTCCCGTGCCTTCAAAATCACCAGGCTAGAATGGGTGGAGAGGGAACTGGGAAGGAATTGATACTGATAATTTGGACTCAATATTGATGATTTGGATAAATCTGAAACAAACAGGCTTCGCTCACTGATAGAATATGAAAGTAAAAAATGAGGATCAGTGAAGTTTGATTTTACGATCAAATCATTCAGGTTCAGAAGTTCGCTAACTGTTCACCATGCCACTTGGGAAGAAGCTACATTAGAACTCGCTTCAAGGACTGTTCAAGTTTATGTTTCACTTTCTTCTCCATCTCTTGGTCTATTTAATCAGTAAATTGAACCAACTAATGAAAATGTGTTTCCACACACTGATAGGAAGATTTTTTCTTAATCTATCTCAAACTTAATCAAAAAGGACTGAGCATTATCAACAGGCAAATAAAAAACAACAATGCATGCAATAAAAACTCTACTGTGAATACCAGAAAATCTAGAACAGTTTTATCTTGAAATCCAGTCACTAGGTAAGAGGAGTTGTCCTCATATTTGAAAAACTCTTCAAAATGTTGAAAAAAGAATTGTTTTTTAGACTGCTCCTACCACAGGTGCTTTCCAGTATCTCCTTCTCTTTTTTCCCCCACAAAATTATTCATAAAAGCCTTTTATAGTTCATGTTGGGGTTTTAAATTCAAATCTGTATTTACCAGCGATCAAGATTTACATTCTCTATACATCCCTTACTTCAAAACAGAAGAAACCATATTTACGATAAAAATGAATAAAAAGTATGCAGATACTGTCTTACCTTTAATTTAGATATCATATTTTTCTCTGAGTCATCTGAAACACTCTTGTTTGTGAGAAGTCTTCTGGCCAAGTGCTGCTTGTAATAGCGTTCAAAAACATCTTTCTCTTGCATAAACCTAAATAGAACCATTGCCTTATCCAATATACTTTCTACTTCTTGCTCTGTTAGCTGTAAAAGAAATAATTTGCTGGTTTTAACCTTCCAGCACAAACGTAATACACAACCTAAATACTTGAATTAATTCACAGCAAGCCTACGAAGAAGCCAAAAAACCATGGTCCACAATATGAACAACAGAGCCAAAAGAACAACGCACAAACTCAAGAATGGAGAAAGAAATAGATCTAAAATGGAGGGAGAAGCAATTCAGAAGGAGAAGGGAGATGATGGATTGGTAGAATGCCTCGAGGTATTAATACAGTAAAAGTTCCTGGATAAGTTTAAGTGTTTTGAAAAAAGCACAGATGGAAATCAGTATTAGGAGTATGAAAAGTTAGCTTGGAATGAAAGCTTTTAAAAGTTAAGACTTGTTTTGTCAAGCCTGTCTAGTGCCACAACAAATAAAATGATTACTTGTTTTATAAATAAATACAATTTATGACTTGATTCCCAAAGCATAAAATGCATACAATAATATATTCAGCTTTATTCAGAGCCATTAAAGTCTCAGCTGAACCATCTCATCCAGTTCTAGGTGCTGTACCTCAAAAAATCTCATGAAAGAAGCTACAAGGTAAGACTGAAGAGAACAGCTACAAGAGACAGATGAGGTAAAGTCCTCTGGCAGGTAACCCCAGTAAAAAGATGCAAAGACAAACTGTTTACACTTCCCAAGTGAGCTAACTTTCAAAATTAATCACTATACATTGAGAATAACTGCCAAACTATGAATATGATTATGGAAAAGATATTTAAGGGAATAATATTTAAGGTTCAAAGGAAGGGAGCAGCAGAATCTACTATGAACTCTTTTTTTCTGAGGGGTTATCTGCCAGGAGCAATTCAGATGCATGGTTTTCAGAGATGGGGATAAACCACACATCAAAAGTGTTATAAGCTTAGATATATTACATTTTTAATGCAGTATTGCCATTTATCTTAATATAAAAATAATTCTTAGAAAAGCACTTAGTTTAACTTCATCAAAGTTTACACAGCAAAGGTCATGATCATTTAATTTATACTTACTCCCTTGACTCCCTTTTTCAGCTTATCATCAATAAATAATGAGAGGTACTCTGGAGATCTAGAGTTGAGGTTGAGGAAGTACTCAAAGTCACCCGCAATCGTCTGTTTGAAGAGCCGGTCATTATTGAAAGATTCTTGAAGAAAGCGGTCAAACCTACTCTTCAAATCCAGCAAACCCTTTAAAAAAAGGCAAAAACATTTTCACTGATTTGAAGCTGCAAGCTGTAAAATAGTAGTAAGAGATGAAGTCACAGAGGAGACCTTGTCAACAGTCAGAGTCATAGAATCATGGAATCACAGAATCGCTTGGTTGAAAAAGGCCTTTGAGATCAAGTTCAACCAAACCTGTCCACTACTAAACCACATCCCTGAGCACTTCATCTACCCGCCTTTTAAACACCTCCAGGGACTGCGACTCAGGCACCTCCCTGGGCAGCTTCTGCCAGTGCCTGTTAACCTTTTCCATGAAGAAATTTTTCCCGATGTTTAATCTGAACCTCCCCTGGTGCAACTTGAGGCCATCTCCTCTTGTCCCATCGCCAGTCACTTTGGGAGAAGAGACCAACACTCACCTTGCTAAAACCTCCTTTCAGGGAGTTGTAGACAGTTATAAGGTTTCCCCTCAGCCTCCTTCATGGTAAACAACCCAAAGTTCATTATGTTTGGCATTATTAGTAGTTGAAATTTCATTTCCATTTTTCAATATCTACAGTTGCAACAAGTATCTTATTGCAGCACTTCTCAGATAAACTATTCATGTTAACAATCACGCTAAAACATTCATGTCAAATACCGGTGCAGTTTGCTGTAACAGGCTGCTCAAAGGTTAAGCAACTGTTTTAATCACTCTCGTTAAACAGACTGATTTACTGTATTTTAAATCCACAATTTAATGGAGGTATTTTGTTGTACCTTTTCTATTTTAAATAAAGTTGTCAAAGTCATCATCATAAATTCAGGACATGAGAAAGGTGAGGTGAAGCACCATTAACTACATCCCTATAGCTACTAAGGAAGTTTGAGGAGAAAACACTGCTTCACCTTGTTAGTGGGTTTGCCCTGTAATTTCAATCCACAGACATGTTTCGCATTATTTAGCCACATTCCTTACTGATAGTTTAGAGTCACTCTGAACACACCAGTTAGAAATAACCAATCCCAGTGTAAAGTTCACAACCCGAACTGAACCACTTCTTCGGAGCTCATAATCAGAGTCTTAACAACACTGTCAGGGTTTGCACCAACTTCACCCAGAGATAAAAACAGAGTGTAGAAAGGGGAAACATCTTAAAATCATCTGAGCACCTTGCTAAGTATGTATGATACCCACAGGGTTTAGACAGCACTAAAGCAGCATTTGGGGCATGGTGTGTGTGTGCAGAATTTCACTCCAGAATTAAATTTATCATGGATAAAGACAGCCACAAAAACTGTCCAGGTTAAATGATCCTAAAGTCCTCAGTTTCTTAAAAATTATTTTTATGTGGTTACTTAAAGAAGCCATTCAAGAATTACTCAAAGAAATAGTAATGTTTCTTAGGAACTCACCATCTCACTTAAAGGAATGGTCTTTAGACAGACTAATTATAATGCGTATTAGAAATTTTAAATTCAAAGTAAATTCCACTATCACTCTGTTTATCAAGGTTAGCTTATGTCTCCTCTCCAGGAGCACATCATCTGAACCACCTGGTGTTAAACAGGAGAAACTGTTAGTACCTGAAATAAAAGCAACATTTCAACATTCCTTCAAATCCTTATAAGAAGTTCTAAATCTAATCCCCTGGCAATCTTTTGCAACTACCTCACCCATTATGCTCAGGGCTTGGTGACCCCATGTTGCAGAAGCACTGCTGCGCTGCAATGAAGTTTTTTCTTGATGATGTAACGCAGCTCCCTTGTCTGTATTCTGACTACTATTTAAGGTCCTGAAAGATTCAGGTGACCATGGCTGAGATGGCAAGAGTGAGGAAGTTTCACATGTCACAGGTATTTTTCTCTTCTTCCATTGTGTCAACAGAAGCAGACCATGAACCTTTTGGGGAGTTCAGTGGTAATCAGAGATTAATCCCTTCCCTGGGAGCTTTCTGTGTGATGGCTCGGGTACACACAAACGGGCTGAGGGAGACCTCTACCAAAGCACGTGCAGTATGGCTCTAAGTCTTCAACTTCATTGTGCTATTCGCCTTCATTGCAGGAAACATCAATAGCACATTTACAATAAAGATTTTAACTCTCTCAGTTAAATCTGTTATGATACCCCTTAGGTCCACCAGGATTTAAAAGGAGTAAAAATTACTTCAAAGTAATACAGACACTTACTTTTCATGTACCTCTTTTCCCAAATCACACCACCATAAAAAAACCACCCCAGCTCCTAATTATGAAACTTAATAATTTATTTTCTTTTTAACAATCCTTAGAGAGGTGATTCTTGCCCAAACTCAGCAAGAAATTTGCTTCAGCACTGCCAGAAAATTAATAATCCAATTAAAAATGTTTTTATACACAAATGGCTTCTTATAGTAGTAACCAGTTCTAGCAAAGAAACAAAACAGCAGAGATAACAGACACACAGCATTAGATGTTTCTCAAAGACCAGACACAATGACTTCAACTACACATTTAAAAAAACCTCACCAACTTAACGTTTAATGAATACACATTTTCACATAATGTATAAAACCTCATCCAGCTATAAAACCAGTTCCTTAAGGTTCAAGGAACTCTAGTTTTGCACGTCAAATCTTTGAAACCATCCTCCTGGAGACAATAGGAGAGAAAAGACAACAGGTACTCCTGAAGCATCTTTTGTAATCTTGATAACAGTACACATCACTTCTTAGTGAGAGATGGAGAATTAGAAAGAACACTTATGTCTTTTAACATGCAGAAGTGTTCTGTTTCTCAGGGAGATGAAGAATGAAGCAATCTGTTGTGATAACACGATTCACCTCAGTCATAGTTTATCTTGCCATGTAATAGTCATGATTTTTGTTTCAACCAAGCACTGATAGCTAACATAACAAAAAATTAAACAATAAAAGATACTATAAAGCTATTTGCCAACAGATGTACAACTTGCTGTGGAGGCAAATATAACTTAGGATAATCCAAAAGGTTTGCAGCGGTTACAAAATTAGCCTGAATAATTTGTTTAATAAAAGCAGCTATCAAAAGAACAAACACTGAGCACACACTTTCCAAGCATCTTAGGTAAAAGATGGGCTCTAAACGTCTGAGATTTAGAAAATGTACATTTTAAGCAAAATTAATAAGCTACATTTGTAATAATAATCCTTTTTGAATCTATACTAAGGTTTACCTTATCAATCATGTAGTTCACTGTTACTCCAGGGAATATGTGAAAGAGGGAAGAGGAGGTTAAAATACTGTAACTACCTGAATGTAGTCAACTGGATTCTTTCCTTCTCCTTCTTCAGAAACCAGTGCTTTGCCTTGCTCTCTCAGGTATGAGCTCATGCACTCGCACATTGTCTTCAGACCATTTGGCACACGGCTAAACAATTTGTACATGCAAGCAAGGTCTGGAAACAAGAATAAGATATTATGCAGGATACCCTGTGCCTGTCAATTCTCTAACTCATTCATTTGATAGCAAAAGACAACAGTAAAAATTCAGCTGCTTGAGCCACAAGAAATATCCTATAACAGCTCAGGCACCAGAAACTTCGGACGTCCCCTTGCCTTTACCCCAACACATTGAGCAGCCACAAAATTAAACACAAAGATTATATTCAATTATTCTAGGTTGTCTAGAGCTGGGAATCTCCCATTGCAGACCTCCAGGCCAGCAAAAGCTGATGCTTGCGCTGAAGGACTGTGTGCTTAAAGTTTCAGTAAGATTGTGTTTTCCAGTGGTATTTAAGAACGTAGCTTCCAAGATTATAATCCCAAAAACTCAAATACTGTAGTAAAAGTCATAAGAAAAAAATAAGTTAAAGCAAATAGGACAACATTGACGATACACTTGTTTCTGTATTAAAAGCAAAAATTGTTAAAAATTGGAGTTGAATTCAGATTTGTCTCAAAGTCAGCCATATAACTTTATACTACTTTATTTCATCCATCTAAAATCATGGGAAGTGGCTTAGCTTAAACATGTGCTTTCCCAAAGCACAGTCCACCCTTGTACATTCATGTGAAATTCTATTCTTCACAATGCACCAAATATTTCCTCTCCAATATTTAACTAAATCAAACCAAGGCCTACAAAAGTTCAGACTTTTATAGATATATAATTCCTGTATCTTACGAATACTCAACATCCTCGTACCCTCAGCCTGAAGACTATCTTAACATTTTCTCTTTAATATCCAGTTAAGTGTAGCATCATCACTTTTGTTTCCAATACAGTAATTCTCTTTTCTTGCAGCTAAGAAATTTGCTCATTTTTTCACTATCACCTCATAAATGTGAAGCTGCTTTAATGAACAAAGGCCATTAATCTAAGCAGCGAGTCTTTTCCCCATTCTCACAGCTTTAGTGTGAGCACTGATTTCTAAATATAGATACTACAATCACTCTTTATTAAGCTGCTTTAGAAACTTATGTTCTATCTCTTCCCATTGTAACTTTTGTTCAGACATTCTGTCCCACATTAACCTCTATTAGGGAACACCAAATCAAGCCAAGCCCTTCTTCCACCACTTCGATAAGCTGCTTCTTATCCTTCAAAACCAGTCAACTTACTTTCTAAAAAACCCTCTCCCCAAGAATTAGTCCTGCAATACTTTTATTAAGTAATTTATGGTAGCACTTCTTAAATACCTGCCTATGGGTCAAAACACATCAATACATTTTGACAGCTACAGTCCATAAGAGTGAAAGTAATAAAATCGCTCATGGAAAACAGTTAACAAAGACCACTACAATAGATTTGTAGTTTTAAGATATACTTGGTTTACCAAAAAAGTAACTGTATCTGGTACAGAAAGAAGTTACCCATGCTCTTAAAACAGAACCCTCTAAAAGTCTCAAGTAATATTCTCAGATGTTTGTAAACAGACTTAGTGTTTTACAATTACACTGGAACAGAAACATCAAACTCCACTTATCCTACGTTTCAGAACAAGCAGTATCCTAGCCATTTCAGACACCCACTCATGATGCAGACTTACCTTCTGTCTTCCCATTTTTCAGCATATGAACTAGCCCAGAGTTCTCCATTTCCACTATCGTTTTCATATGCTTGGAAATAAGCTCCCTCTCAACAACTTTCACAATTGGTTCTTCTGTTGATTTATCCAGGCAATGCATCACCCGTTCTATTTCTTCATTAATTCTAGCTTCTACTTTCTTTATATATACAGAAGCACTGTTTTCTGCTAAAAATTTCTGACTTTCCATCTGTGATTAACACAAATGAATACTTTAGACTTTTTTTAATCGGAAAAGAGGAAACATACTGGTTATGTCAGATAAACATTAATAAGCAAGTTCAAATCAAACCCAGCATGTCCAGCAAATGAGATCATTATACCCCTAAGATTTACACACATGCTTAACACAAAATAAAAGTTCTATTACACTAATTGTGTTCCAAACATAAGGGCATACATGCAATATGAACGTGGTATTTTTAATATTAAAACAAGCCAAGCCAGCCTAGTTCCCAGTTACCAACTAGAGTTTTAGCCACAGCTCCAAAGGAAAAAGAAGGATGGGGAGAGAGAAGAGACAAAGACTCCTTTCAAGCACCAGTGTATGGCATATTTATGACTTGTGAGGATCAACAATTCTTGTTATTCTTGGTAGTCACAATGCTGAACACATCATTTCACGTCAAATTTCTAACCATACTGGTCAGCACAATCTTTTGGAGGACAGATTTTTTTTTTAAGGCAGAGCTAAGAAACAAAACTTAAGTGAAAGTAATTTTTTTGCTTATTTTTATGTAATGCAAGCCAGAATGCAATGACTTTTAAAAGGTTGTGCAACATAAGCTTCTGATTTTCAAAGCAGTTTGGAGATCAGAGTATGTGACAGACAGTCAATCCCTGCATAAGAACTGGGAGACCGATAAATAATCTTATCTTTCAAGATGTTTTACAATTTCTATCCATTTCTAACAACAGAGGAGCATGACTGCACTCAACCATTCAATCAGCTTTTTTCCAAAAACTCTCTCAAAATGTGCTATTCAGTAGTTGGTCAACAACTGCAGAGGCACCTAGATACACCTAGTTCCTAGACTGGCTCATTTTGTTACAAAACGTAACTCACAAATGTAGAAACTATGAAGGAAACAAAGGTTCCTCAGAGGCAGTTTGACAGGCAGTCTCCCCTCTCCATTCCGTGCCCAAAATAGTTGGAACCTTTCATGGTACTGGTATTTCAAAAAGACTGCGGCTGCAACCCAGGGATAGACTATGTGACATGAAAGAGCCCAAAGCAGACACAAGATTAGTGTAACGATCACTTTACATGCTATTAGCACCCATACCTCAAAACTACTTTCAGATTATGATCATTCTGTAAAATTTGTTACTTTTTCCGCAAACTTACTATTTTTTTCTTTCTTAATTTAATGGAGATGGACACACTCATCAAATAAGTAGTAATTACTTAAAAGTATCACTAACTCTCACAATTCCAAACAGTTATAACAACATTCCAAATATGATGTATTACAATACTGCACGTACCTGAAAAAATTCTGCAGACATCTCCAAAAATGGAGCCTCAAAGTCTTCTTCATAGACTGACCTTCCTTCAAGACCTAGAATCATTAACATCTGGCAAGCATTTCTTATTGCGCCTCTGCCAAAAAGTAAGTTGTGAACAACTTCAGAAATCTACATGTTTGTAAGACAGAGTACACAGCAAAACAACTAAGTATTGACTATCAACTTAAAGAAAATATAGGAATTGAAATTCCATCCTTTGGCATGTGACAGGTTTTTCAGGAAGATTACAGGGACCAGATTGATTATTTCTGTTCTAAACTAAGGGGTTTACGGTGTTTATCAAATACTTTAAATATACTGATAGGGAAGCAGGTCTCAAGTCTGCTAACTCAGAAAACTATTAAGAATATATTTCAACATACAATAACCAAAAATACTACTTCAAAGAAAGCTGAAAACTGCACACATAGGTTAGAATTGAGCAACTCAAAACAATTGCAGAAATCAAAGTTGCTGTGCAAAGTTTGGGGGCGGTGGAGGTGTTTGTTATAGAAAGGAACACAAAATGAAAATGCATTGTCAAATTAAGCATTTGGATAGGCACAGAAACACGGGAATAATGTGAAAACAAAAGAACTGCATCCAGGAAAAAATTCCACTTTCTGGCAGCGGGGGACAACACACAGCTGTTGCCAGGCAGTATTTTCTCTTCATAAATTGAGTGTTAGGCAATCTCAGTCATAGAACTGCAGCCAAAGTAGCATGGAGTTTACACATCTCCACACCCAACAGCTGTTCTGAAACTGGAACAGCACAAGAAAACTTGTGAATGTGAAGTTACTTCAGCTGCAGCATCTGCAGTGCAGGGGACAGAACTCCATAACCTCTAGACTGGCCAGAAAACAGAAGGAACAGATTCAAAATCTCAGAGATGCAACTGAACTATCAGGAAATGGATGAATTGAAACATTAGGGAGAAAAATACAATTAAAAAAGAAAACTTCAAAACAGATAAACAACCTCACAGTACAGAGGCAACAATGGTAGCAAGAGGCAGAGAACTGAAAAACATTCACTTCTACAGTCAAATGCTCTGGCACAAGATGGTAGATGAGAGATTTAACAAAAAAATTAATAAAAACATAAGATAAACATTAAAAAAATACATTGAGGAGCTTCCCCATTTACCATTATGCTAAACTCTAACATACAAAAAATGTTACTCCAGATTATGGAGAAATTTTACTCGTGATCAGAAACACAAACTTAAGCAAAGATTTATTTATGTATGTTCTTGATCTACTCTTTAAAAATTGACAGATATTATTTAGAAGAAAAGACAGCCACTTACAAACACCTTACCTGTCTACGACTTCTCCTTTCCTTTCTCTTGCAATCATATCCAGCAGAGTTTGTCGCAGGTGATCCCTAATACAGCCATAACGTACAACTTGATCTCGAAAAATAATCAAGCCCAAATTGTAGACATTCTCCACGTTATTTTGTTGCACATAAACACGGTCCTACAATGAAGGCATACACATCTAATCAAATTCAGTACACCCACGCTATTCAAAACAGCAAGAGACTGGTCATATTTCCAAAAACAAAAAACATTTTCTCTCCATTCTTCATAAAGGGAAATTATGAATACTGTCAAAATTCAACATCAGTCCCATTTTCCAAAGCTCCGTTTACACAGAAAGTCTACTTTGCACAAGAGTCTAAGCATAACGTTTATGACTAAAGCATGCCAGGACAAATCTACAGCCTTGACACTGTTTCATTTTGGGGCAGGGGAATCCCCCCCAAGTACTGACAAAATTCATGGCACAAGCTGAAAGAGGTTTTAGTTATCTATTCAAAGCCCTTCCACCCACCCCTTTTTGTTGTTTAAGAAAAATTAATTCCTTTTTTTCCCCATCTCCCACATATCCTCCCACCACTCCTTTCAAGCAGACAGTTCCCCCTCAGCATTCAGTGAAATTTCCTGAAACAGCATCACTAGAACAACAGAAGAAAAAGCAAAGCCAGAAAGCCAGCGGTTACAATCAAAACCTTTATGGACTGATACTGCACAATTGCACATAAAGACTTCTGTTGAACCTTCATTAAAAAAAATTCACTTTCATTCAACTTCAGCAATTGTCTTGATATCACTATGCTTCATTAGAATCGCCACATACACACATTCCCAAAGAAAAGCAGGGGGGAAGAATCACAGAATGGTTTGGGTTGGAAGGGATCTTAAAGTCCATCCAGTTCCAACTCCCTCCCATGTGAAGGGCCATTTTCCACTGGATCATGTTGATCAAAGCCCAATCCAATCTGGTCTTGTACCCCTGCAGGAATGGGGCAGCCACCATTTCTCTGGGCAACCTGTGCCAGGGCCTCACCACCCTCACAGAGAGGAAAGAATAATTTCTATGTTTCAATAATTGGTTTAAATTCTATCTCCCTACACAACCTCCTCACACTATCTATGTGTACAAATCCAGGCCAATCCTCAGAAGAGCATTCCAAGTAAACAGCACAAACCCCACCGTACAGCTGACCTCTGCTGAGCAGACAACCTGAGTTTCTTACTGCTTGTCATGGACAGGCTTCAAAAATTAGTCTCCCCTTTTCTATTCCTCTCTCCCAATTTATCAACTCTCCAGAAAAGGAAGACTATTAATAAGTTACTAGCAGACAGAAAATTAGTGTATTCACTTAACATCCAATAGTGCTATACCAGATAAGACCATTTAAAACAACATTAGGAACTGAAAAATGTGAGTTATTACAAACTGTATCTGAGATGAGCACCGATTATTATTTTAATTTCTGTCACTGCATAATCCATTTGTTTAATGCAATAGTTTGGGTAATTACTAAAAATACCGCTTTACTACCATGTAAGTCTCGGGATGATATGGTTAGAAAAAGGTAACATATTTGTGCCACTAGGATACAGTTTTGTGAGAATTTACACAGCTATAACAAAATGAAAAAATCAAATTCTACAAAGGACAAAGATCAACATTTGAAATTGAGTAAAAAGATTAGCTTCTCCACTGGTTTCAACAATCATAAGTACTTTCCCACACAGAATTGAAATGTAAAGTTAGTCAAACACCTAGAAAACTAAACTTAAAAAATCATGCTTCAGACTATGGAAAAAAAGATGACAAAATTTTAAGTTCGTAGAAATTCTACAATTAGAAGAAATCAGAAGGAACAGACACTGCACCCTTTAGTATTTTAGCAGCTGAATCTACATAGCAAAACTATTCCTATACTAACTATACGCCACATTGTTACTTGATGTTCAGAGGAAAGTGAAACATTGGGTCCCACAATTCAGGAACGATTTCCCACTCACTCCCTTCAGACAGGTAGCACTTAATGTAAAGGAAAAATCAAGATGGGACAGGCCAGATATGCCTGCTGCGCGTCTCATGAAGCACGCTCAGCTCTGCCTCAGTCCAAGAAGTTTACTGATCAGTCTCATAAAGCCTGTTTGGTGGCACATGGTGGTCTAGATATTTGCAGTATTGCTACTGTAATTTTTCTGTTCTTTACGAACAGAGTTATGTCACTCCTTTATTTTACACACTTGCATCAAGAACAGCAGTAAATGTAATTCTGAAGGAAGACAAGTTTCAAATACACTTTCAATGAGATGAAAGAATTAAAAAGTAGTGCCTAATATACTGTAGAACTTGAGGAGACAAAAATACATATATAATTTCCAAAGAATATTCAGGCCTCAGAAGCACATGCAGTAGGGTATCAAAATGGATTAAAGTCCTGGTCATGACTCATCCACAGAGCTGCTGTTGTGACAGTGCTAAACGCTGCCATTAGGAAATGAAATAATTGCATGGGAAACTGTTGGCAGTGTAACCGCAATGCCTCTTCAGTGAGCCGGGTCGCTCTACAGTACTCAAATTAGGGTAGCAGCATTCCTGATACTGCTGATCTGTTTTCCATTGGTAAGTGATCACTTTTCCTGGAAGCTCTCCCAAATCAAAAAATTAATCTTGGAGACAGGAAGCCCCATTCGGGAACAGGTCAGACTGACACAGCTGCATGCTACTAAGTATCAGTCACTTCCCACAGGGAGCAGCTGCAGGTGTTTAAAAAGGTAAGTCCTGGGAGACAAGGGTGGGGTTTCAGACAGTAATTATTCATAAACTACAGTACTGCTGACATTGCAGAATAATTCTGGTCTCAACTGAAGCAGGTTACCTACTGTAAAATATCACCGGCTACATTTTGCCCCATGGATGATGCAGCCTTCAGGCACCATTGTGTATTATCTATAGCAAGTGTCTTTGACCCTAGTTCTGAAAATAAACACAACACCTCTCCCTACTACCTTGCGCATAAGCCAGGATCCATGAGAATCATATGCCCAAGGTCAAAACTCACACAGCCGATCTGTCAGTACTGGCCTAAATCAAGACACTGGCTTTGTGCACCACATAGATGAAAAGAGAACACTCTGCATGGGCAAAAAGAATTGTTTGTTTCCAACAGGGTTTCACTGGCACTACCCATACCCCTATAACGCCGCCATGGGTGTGACTGCTGTGCTTGCATACCTGAAATTGCTTTAAATTTAGCAAGTACAAGTAGTGAAGAAGGGACCGCACAGAATCCAGTTTAGCCCAGTTTCCATAAGACTTTCCAAGAATACTCATGTTCATGTAACTTAAAGAGATCAAACAACTGCTCCTCCACTGTTACTGTAGCTGAACAGAACCTACTGCAGGCATGCTTACCTACGCTGCAGCCACAAGCAAGACTGAATTTCAGCTATGTCCAAGCAGAGTACATTACTTCACTAAAATATATCTTCATACGGGACTTGACTTAGTGACAATGCTGCTTGGGACAGGACTTCAGTGCTGCAGCACCTCACCGCTCGCTGCAGACAGTGTAATACAGAGTATTACATCTACTCTGGCACCGATTGCTGCAGCCAAAACACATACAACAGAAGGAGGAGAGCTAGTGCACGTTTACTACAAAATACAGTGGAACTATGTTAACTTGAAATGCCATGGTGGAAACCGGAATATCTCAAGGAAGTTAGATTTGCCTTTATTGCATAATTTCATGTTGCAAAACCTTGCACTAGAACTCTGGTACACAACAGACCTGAAACCTCTGAAAGCAGACAGCACCCCAAGAAAAGGTGCAACTATAAAGTGGGCTTTCCAAAGCATCTTGTTGAAAATAAAATCCTTCTGTAAACCTTAAACAGCAAGTATTCTACACATAATGCACAAACCCCACTGAAAAAAAATATATCTTTCCAAAAAAGATTTATTTGAATTAATTTTACAAGTGGCAAAATTAAACAGCGGAAAGATTGAAGTGGGTTGGAGAGGTGGGTTTTTTGACTTAGATTATATAGGAACTAATGGGTGAAAACAAGCTGGGAAACAAACACGGCATTAAACCAGATATAGTTTAGGATGTACAATCACCAGGCTGAAGCAAGAATTTAAGAGAGTGAGATCAGAATTCAAGAGGATGTTAATTGTTTTACTTTCACTGAGGCCAGACTGTCGATTGTTGAGTACCAACAGGTACATTTCCTGAAACGGATGGGTAACTAATGGGGAAGGCCTACAAAATAAGAGGAGGACTGGGTTATCTTTGAATTGTAAACATATTATAATTGCATATACTTCTGGTGGAACACAAGCACATCAGTTAACAATGCCTGGTGACTCAGTTTAGACAGCTTTATTTTAAAATAATTTTTAAAAATTAAATTATATTAGTTATGTTTGAATAAAGAAGTATAAACACCATCACCATAAACCTACATTTCATTCAGACTCAACATAATAAAAAAAGGGTCCCTTGTTTTATAAAATTCTTGCAAATTGTTTCTTTGAAGAGGAGTCAGGTCTCATCTTTGACAGATGTTACACCATAACTTCACAGTACTAGCAGCTTTTTGAATTAACACATAGTTAAGACTAGAAGTTTCCTGCTTTTGGTCTCTCTCCAATGAGTAGATTTATGTTTGCCTCAACATGACACCCCAGTGAGAAAGGTGAATCTGCAAATCTTTAAGACTAGTCATTTTAAGCCACAGCTTATGCTTTAATGTTCAATAAAAGCATGTATTCTCTTATGACAATTTGTCTTATGCCCCTCTAAATCAAAGAGAAATAATCCATTCCATCAGCTCTTTGCATTACACAGTTCTATGTCTATTAAACGTCTAGAATGGAACATCAGTTCTCCTAAAGTCTGACAATTTTATAAAAGCATTTTGAAATAAAAATATTATATTTTTACTACTATACTATAAAAATATTCTATTGTAGAAGTATCTTTTCTGTTTCTTTTTCTGGGTCTATTTTTGGTAATGGGGAAAAAGCCTATGAAATGCAAATATTTAGGGAAGCAGAGGCCTCAACTGCACACTCACTTGAAATAATCAGGAACTACAAAATCACATATGAAAGACCACATATTCCAGGGGTATTCAAGTTATTAGTTTATTACTCTGTTTTGAATCTAATATATAATCAAGTCTGATTTGCACTTGTCTGAATGCTGCAGGTCTCCATCTTGTAAAGTTCTGGTGGAAAGAGAACGCTATCTGTGTGTTCTAACAACACCCACAAGTCTCTAACTGAAGTCCAGGGACTGCTCCCTCGAGCACCAAAAGTACTTCAACAGTTCCCATCTCACCTCAAAAGAGCTAACTGAAGAGGACTTCTTGGTCCTCAATATACTGGTCAATATACTAAACCAGAACAGCTGATAAACCAGCTTTCTCTGACACTGTTTGATGGATCAAAGTTTTACTGCATTAAGAGCAGTGGATAATGCTGCATTATCCACTCTGATCACCTATGCACCTTGGAGCATCCAGAATCTCCTGTACTGAAATAATATAGCGTATTTGGCTGAAACACAACAGCTACTCCCCTAAAATGCTCTGGATTTCATCTTCTTACACTTATGAACTAATTGCAGCTACTCTTGAAATTGCCCAGATGCAGCGACTGAAGTGTACTTGCCTTTCACAAACGGATCACAGGATTTCTCACAGGGAAGACTGCATCTTCAAAATAATGTCTCAGTCTTCCCTTTGAAAAGACAACATGCACTGATCACAAAGCATTATACCCAGCCCTCTATCTTTAGACAGGTGGTCTTTTCTCAATTTAAAAAAAAGAACAAGCAAACAAAGCTAAACCAAATAACCAAAAAAACCCCTCCCAAACCCCACAACACAAAAGCCAGTAAATGCATTTTTTAAAATTAAGCTATGTGGCTGCAATAATTACTACAAATTAACTTTTAGTAGCTTAGTAACCAAGTATTATCTGTGAATAAATCCTACTAACAGGTTCAGTATCATAGCATGAAATCTTTAACAGCTACAAGACAAGATCTTAACTCCAGTTGTTCAGCAGATGGACTACAACCTCAGTTAATCACCTTTTTTTGACACATACAAAAGAAGAGTTACCACTACCTATCCTTCACTGTCTAATACTGCATTAAGCACTATCTTCAGTACGACCCTGTGGAAAAAGATTTTGCATAGAAACTCCATAGTCTCTCAACACATTTCTTTTCCTTCTAAAGTTACAACCTTTTGCTAGAAGCTCTACAGAAATACACTTGCCTGCATCCTCAGAGCATGCCCATCATTCTGAGAATTCCAGTGTATACCAACTACCTAACGCTTAACACAATCCAAAACAACAAATACACAATGCCCTCTCTCCAAATAACACCTCTTCTGTTATCAGGTATCAGGTAAGGACCACTTTCCTTTGCCATTTAAAATTACAATCATGCAACCAAAGAATATTTGCCTGTACGCTGCTTAATCTTATACCCAAGCTTTACACAAACAGCAGAAGATTCAATTAGAATTTAAAATTCAAAGACACAGACTCTACCTAAGCAAAGTTATCCTCTTTGAACTCATAAGTTTAAAGAACAACAACTATATCGGAAGACTGAGAAGGCTTTACACCATCATAACCTGAAAGAAGAATCCAGTTATGATTCGCCACAAACCTGTAATGTATGTCTTGCATGGATACAGGGAATTCAAAACAAGGGATAAGAGTCATCTTAGGAAGAGGACTGGTAAGCACGCCTTGCTTTATACTCCTGCAGTTCATTTGTTTAGCTTTGTCAAAAGACAAGTTACTAGTGTGAAAATGTATGGAAAAACAGAATACCCACCATATACATCAGAATGTCCCTAATCATCACCATCGCTGTTTGATGATCATTCCACGCTTGGTTTAGTGTCTGTAGAAAGTTGTTATTCAAGGAGTTTAACACATCTTCTCGCACCTGAAGCAAAAAAAAAGAAAATATTGTCATAAACCCAATTCATTTTCTCCTTCATCATTTAAATCTTAACAAGCTTTGCCTCAATAAAAAAATCTTACTCTTCTATGAACTGTAATATTACAAACAAGTTCTTACTTCTCCTGGGTGCTCATCATCCCTACCTGGTATTTCACCTCTGCAGAAAAATAAGACTTTCCACAAGTAAGAAAAAACAGGCTAAAAAACCAAGAGCAATAAATTAAACACAGATATTAAACATCACAGGAACACCTGAAATATCAAAAGTTAAAAATATTTTTTACAGCTCCTTCAATGTTTAATTTCCTATGCTGTGGTATTTCAATTAATGTTAATTTTACCATAACAAGTAATTTCAGAATATTGGGTAGTTCCAGTAAACGCTATAAACACCAATAATTACAGATGAAAAATTGGCCATTAAGACATTTAGAAATTTAGAAAGACACAGCAAACAACAGTTCTGAAAGGAAACAATCACTTGGTAGAGACCAAACTCTTACACTAATTGTCCATAATTATCAACAGCAAGACTTCAGAGAACAAAAAGTAATCATTGTGTTTACAAACATATTTACTAGCTGATATGTTTGTCCCATCAACTTCAGGCTTTCTTATTGATACTACTAATCCCTACTAATAAAAAAGAACATCACACTTCATATGCAACCATATCCTGGGCTTCATGAAAAGAAGCTTGGTCAGCAGGTCAAGGGAGGTGATTCCCTCTACTCTGCTCTTGTGAGACCCCGCCTGGAGTACAGGAGCCAATTCTGGAACACTCAACATAAGAAGGTTATGGAACTGTTGGAACATGTCCAGAGGAGGTCACGAAGATGATTCGAGGGCTGGAGCATCTCTGCTATGAGGAAAAGCTGAGAGAGTTGGGGATGTTCAGCCTGAAGAAGAAAATGCTCCAGGGACACCTCATAGCTGCCTTCCAGTATTGAAGGCACTACAGGAAAGCTGGGGAAGGACTTTTTACAAGGGCATGAAGCGACAGGATGAAGGTTAAAGGCTTTAAATTGGAAGGGGGAAGATTTAGATTAGACATGAGGAAGAAATTCTTCTCGACGAAGGTGGTGAGGCACTGGCACAGGTTGCTCAGGGAAGATGTGGATGCCCCCTCCCTGGAAGTGTTCAAGGCCAGTGGAAGGTGTCCCTGCCCATGACAGGGGCATCACAACTCGATGGGCTTTCAGATCCCTTCCAACCCAAACAATTCTATAATTCTATGACATTTTGATTTCCATACAATACATAGACTGCAGCTCTTAAGCTTTAAACACATGTAAAACAGAAATCTGAGGGAATGTAAAAAAATTATTCCAGAGTTAAAACATACGAATTCGACTTTTGGCATAACACGCAGAATACCTTCTGCCTTGTTGTAACCAAACAGAATATACTTCTACATTTACAGATTTGCATTGAAATTTGTGTGATAGTGTAAATTTCAGTACAGAGAATCCAAACAGTAAAACAATACACACATGAACAAGCTGCAACAACATCCAATGCAACCACCTGACTTCACTCTGTCATTTAAGTTTTAAGAAGTCATTAAGCAAAACCAATATAACAAAAATTTGTCTGCCACACCATGATACACACTCTACAAAGACAAGCAGACTAGAAAAAGAGAATAGCATGTCATACAAGCAGAACAGTCTCTTCTTGACAAGCTGTAGAAACTTGTCCCCGTGATGTTCCCCTTGTTACTGAATCTTGGCAATATCGGTATGCTTGTAGATTGTTCAAAGCTTCGTGTAATCTCAAACACCTACTCCCCAGACCTGAGCAATGCCTCTCCTCCTGGCTTTCCCAAAACACAATATGGAGTTGTAAGTCACAACCAGCACTGCTTAAGTGTGAATCCAATCTATGTAGCTCTTAGCTAAAATGTAAATATGCATTAAAAACTTCACCAGCCCTACTTGTAAAGAGTACACAGAATCTCCCACAGCAAGATAGCCAAACATGACATGGCTTTCACTTCTTTAGTCAATAGGGAAAAACACTGGAAACAGTATTTGGCAGATCACCCACACCAGGCAAATTTGCCCAAGCAGAAAAACATGATTAGCTTACAAGCACAGACCACTAGGGTAGGGATTGATGAAGTTCACCCAAGTGTATGAGACCATCACAGAACTCTTCAAGGATCAAAGATACTATTTTTAACAACCCAGAGGCAGTGTTTGGGCTTTACGCATCCATCACTGTAATACTACTAGCCCAGACAGTGCCAAATCCCAGACCAACTGGTAGCAAACGAGGGTGCTTCCCACCAGGCAGCGATGATGACTTGCTTCCAAGCAAGCACGGGAACAAACACTCAGATCTGTGTCACCACTGCTCCATACAGTCCTGCTGTGTGGCTTTCTGGAAATGTGTTTTAAGTCTGGGAATGGGTGCTGTACAACAAAACTACTCAAAGAGACTCTCTGTGAAGCTTCTCAATGACATTCTCTCAGGTTTCTTTTAAGCTGCAGACAGGTTTGGGAAGCTGTTCTTTTAGTCGCTACAAAAGCCAACCATATTATTGCTTACAACAGCTGCATAGTTAATAAGCACTGACCACATTCCTCGTATGGGTCACGAATACAACAATACTACAGGAAAACTACTATAACACACACTACCTTAGCCATGCCAAGGCACAGATTTAAACCACTTTGGTGGAATAAATGACTTGTAGTAAAACAAAATTGGATATCTTCCATAGAGAAGGAAGACCTTATGAGATACAGCTATTGCTCCTCCAAAACCTTCAGAAAATTTCAGTCTCAGTGATTTTAATCAGCAGAATGTGACTTTCAATGAGCAGAGCCAGTAGCGATTTCTAGAATCCTCTCTGCAGTTATGCAGTAAATTGGCAGGCACATTCAGCTTAAGCAGGACTGGACACACACAGTCTCAAAAATATATCAGCAGTGTCAAAATCTAAGTAAAGTCTTATTATATATGCAAGGATAAAATCTTGTACAGAACTTCAGGCTGAGCTATATTTTATACTGGATATAGCTCTTAAGGAAATTATAGCACCCTCGCCATCAGTCTCTTGAGAACAGTTTGTTGGCACAAGCTTTCAATATCTCTAAATAACTCTATTAGCTGTACACAAAGCAGACTTATGGCCCAGTATTTTCTCTCTTACAGCGCCTGGCCTGATGCAGCAGCACCAAAAGTTCAATTATGTAATTTCCACTACTGTAAGGACAGCCAGAACCTTCTGGGGAGTAACAGCACAAAGCAGCATTTTCTGAAGTAAGGCCTCAAGGTCTCAGAACTTTTAATAAGGAGTTTCTTCAAAAGTCCAAGCAGTCCAAAAGACAGTATTCTGAAGAGTTCCAAATGAATTAATTAACTACGACTTGATCCGAAATGTCTGTTCACCCCTGCAGGTGCTATCTATCCTTTGGCTCAAAGAAAAAAGAAAAACACACTGAATACCAATGACTTTGAATTTCATTTACTTTGTAGCAACTCCATAACATTCTTCTGCCCTCCATATAATTGCAGACTTGCACAAGATCTTCTTAAGACATCATTAAGGGAAGATAAAGGCACATAACAATTCCTACATTGTCAGTCAGGCTTACAGTACACCCTAATGATCACTAACCAGTCTCCTACATGACTCCTCGTGTCATTCCTCCCAATTTCATACATGTTACGGAAATAATTTTGAAGTTCCTGTAGAAGATTCCTACCTTCTTGCTTCCCTTCTCTGTACCAACAGATAGCAAATTGTAAACCTTGCCAAGGATCCTCACCATACCTTTGTAAGCCCCAGAGTAGACATGATTCCTTCACCTCACACCTTCTGCACCAGCCCCGATACAATTCCTTCTGCACTTAAGAACATTGCCACAACGCCTGGCTCTGTGCCCACTCACCAAAGGCTTTCCTGCATGCCTATCTTTATTGATATCCTAAACCAGCATGCACTGTCACTACCAAACTCCAGGAAAGACCACCATGTAGTATGGCATTCTGGCACGCCAGCAGTAGCAATGTTTGGCACGATCAAGAAATCTCACAGGCCTTGAGAATATCCCAAGCATCTCTTCCTTTTCATTAATGCTCCAAACCAGCATGTTTCAGAGCAGTTAAGTTTAGGACAGTCCTTGACATCTCTGAATCTGATGTACACTGCACAGGAAAACCAAGAGAACTATACTGGGCTAGGTCACCCAACCAATCAATTCCTTGGTCACAAACACAAAATTTACAGAATCTATACAATACATTGCACCTCATGGATTTGGATTTCACCAGAGGTGAAGAGCTCATAAAAACGGGGAAACTTTAAAAATGTTATCTTGCAAACTTTCTGACCTCAAGACTTCTTTTTTCTAACACAAGTGATGTTGCTTATCATGAGATGGTTTAGACAGCTGCAAACTAAGCTTTATGTGTTGTGTATTAAAAACACAACTTTTGGATAAAGATGTGACAGACTGGGCTCAAGAAGCACGACGGAAGCTAAAAGACTGCTGAAGAACGAGAAAGGGAGAAACCAATGTAGTACGAGATGCACAAGAATTAAATACTTGAATTAAGATGAAAGGTTTCAGTACTTTTTATTCAACTGTATTTTTAAATTCAATTCTACACGTCCTATACTTTAACAGGGATGACAATCCACAAGCAAAGGCAAGTTTCAGCATGTCCTTACTCTGCAGTAAAAACAAGGTAGCTCAAGACAGCTGCCTCCTGTCCATGATGTAATCTACCTGGCTTACCACTGCCTTCACCAAGTAGCCAGAAAACCTGGCCATGTGAACTACAGGCCATTTGGGTCTGCAAGTTCAAAACCATGCACACTTTATAGTAACTTGCTTGTATCTTGTATTGATTATGGTTCCATCTATCACTTTACTTATAATGAAACAGGCTGTAAACACAGTGCACAGTGTTACGTTTTCTTGTTGAGAACTTAAATTTATTTTTTCTTTTAAAGTATTTAATTTCTCTCTAATAAAAACATTGAGTTAGCACAACTTTCATCTAGCAATTAAATAAGCATAAAGCATAAATACAGCTCTTAACTGTGCCACACCAAAAATAAAAAATTTCGCTTTCCAAGCTTGAAAACTATTTGTAAAAACATCTGAACAAATACATAGTCTCTGCCTAGTCTCTTCATCTATGCTCGATCAACTAGCAGGACTGGAATACTACAGGAATGTGGACAGCAAATGGTAATTCTGCTTCGAGGATTCCAGCAACTCAAAATTTGGGTTTGGCTCCTCAGGAGCGTTCCTTGAGCTGCGTGCATTCCTTTACTAAAATCTATTCATTGCTGCACATGTTTATTTTGACAAAAGTTGACAAGTTTCATGAACATTTCATTTGGCAAAATCCCCCCTCTTCTAAATCCCATCATCTACCTCGCCATGCTCTGAATGAAGTTTACAAAGCATTCTGATGAGAGCATTGATTGTTAATCAGCTACTGCACATTTAACAGAGAGCTTGCTCTTGGAAAGAGACCCTGAAAATACAAGATTCCTCTAAAATTGCTCTTACATGAAGTATGAGGTCAAAACCCCCCTTCTTTTTATCTATCTTACAACAAGTACTAATGGTACAATCATACAATGCCATTATAGAACTGATCCTATTCTTAATAAACAACGCACCGTTTTTACCATACTTCCATGTATAACTGCCTCAATATAATGTCCTTTCCACCAAAAAGGACAAGCAGTAGCTTTGAGCCTACAGAATTTTTCTTTATTGTTCACAAATTTTTGACCAAAAGTCACATTTTCTTTTTTTCCTCTTTTCCTAGGATTATTGATTTTGTACAATGAGATCACAAAATATCTGAATAATTTAGCTTCTTTAACTTTATAGCATTAAACTACTAAAACTCAGTAGCCAGCCTTTTTATTTAAAGGGTTTTTGGTCATCTATTTTTGTTACCCATAGATACAATCTGATGAAATACACTAAAGAGCAGAACATTGGATCATTGGAGAAGAATTTTTTCTTTTCTTCTTTTTTTTTTATTTAAGCATGAGATACAATAGCTTTAGAAGTCAGAATGACATTTTCCTCTCAGCTAGTGCAGTGACAGTACAAACTCACAGAACCTTCTCTCCTGTCAGTTTGCCACAATCAGCACTGCAGAATAATTAATTTTGCGTATGGATAATTTTTAATATGCAGAATAGCTAGGAACAAAGATAAGAATCTTTCCTCAAATTAAACCAGGACAAACTAAAGCCCAGGAAGAATCAAAGTTTAGTGTCATGATTATTAAGTATAGAGTGTAAACAGAGGCATAAGCAAGAAAAATGCACAAAAAGCCTCAGCCATTTGTCACTTTTTATACGAATAGTACAGATTAGAAAAACACAGATTATGAAAACAGAAGTGTTTGAGAGTCACAGCTACCATCATAGAATAGAGTCATAAAGTTATTTAGCCACTTCATAGAGGTGGTTTCCACTCATGAAAACCATAAAAAAAGCCCCATATTCAAAGCAGTTTTGGACAATGCTTGTCTGGATCCCACCTTTGAAAAGTAAGAATTTAGAAAAGAAATAACACACTTTTGTCTCAGCAGTAACTCCAGTTAGAACGCACAAAAAACTCTCCAGGCATTATGCATTATTTAGACATAAACCTTTCATACAGTCTCTGTAATTCAGCCAGAACTAATCATTCAAGACACATGAAGGTGCATAACTTATTTTCAAATGCCGTAACAACAGGAAAAAATCTCATCCTCCATCTGGGTCCACCAGTATACGGGATCAAAGTGGACACGCCTTTCTTTTCCAAGACAGGTAGCTATGGATGTAAACTCAAGGAGTAAAGAAGGCACCTTTTCCCTAGACTTAGGATCCTGTTACCACTATTATCTGGATTCATAAAAAGCGAGTTTTAACTTTTTTTCAATGATATTCTCTTATTAGTCCACCCTAAACTTTCCTCACAACTAAAGGGTTGTTCCATGATTTAGCAAGAGATGCAAAGAGCCCTTTTCTCAGATCACACATCTTCAGAAACAAGATGTTTCTGCCTGTCATTTTGACTGAATTACATTGTTTTGAAAAGGTTGAAACGATAGACTGCCTGACTACTCAGGACTTCCGTTATTGCTGAGCTGATGTTTTTGTACACTGCCTACCACCTCTTTAAATAGTGTAATCCTAGCACAACTCTCTCATTAACTTGTGAATTAGTTCATTAGCCCATAAAAAACAGGTTCTTACATCAGTATTTATTTTGTTCCACAGATGAAAAACTTGATTGGAAAACAACTCAAAATTTATACTAAGAAAGTCACAAAAGGCACCAAAAGGCCTCAAGTCCTTTTTTTTACAAATTCCCAGCTCCCAACCGTTATGCTTCAGTTAAAGTTGTTTCCTGTAATACACTTTCAAATACATCCTAAAGTCTGCCTCCATCAGTAACTTACAAACAACAGTATCTGAAATATGAAGTCATTTAAGCTTGATGTTAGCTCTAAGCTACCATTTTTTAGGGTAGCAATACAATTTCAACAAAAGGCAATGTAATAACATCATAAAGTTAGACGTTTTTGTGATTTAAATAACTAGTCAGAATTCTTTCACATTAGACACTTCAATTCTAATTCATGACATACCTTGTTTATTAGATGCTCAGTGACCACTTCTCTGAGTCCAGTGTACAGTTTTTCACCATGTTTATGCAACACCATTGTATATGCATTCCTATACAGCTCCTCAAAACTGAGACCACTATTGTTCTTACGCTGGATCTCTTGGATTGCATTTTTTAGAAGATCCCAAATGCTGTTTACATATTTCTCATCCATAGTCATCTGTAAAAATAAAACAATATATTATTGTTTAGAATCAAGAAAGATCGCTATGGAAAGTTATTGTTAGAAGCTGTAATTCCAGAAGCAGGAATTGCTTCTGCCACGTTTTGCTTATTTCACTATCACAAGGCTTCTCAAACTTCATTAGAAGAAAATTAGAGTTTATGAAACTAGCAGGAATTTCAAGAAATAGTTACGCAAAGTATGTATTTGAAGTTTAATGTTTTCCTCCTTCAAAGCCACAAATCCACAGAACTCAACTCCAGAGCCTGTGCAGGTGGGAAGGCAAGTAATCATGGACATGCATCTCTTTCCTACTCTTCCTCCACAGTGATAGTCAGTTACCTTTTTTCCCACACTAACGTGCTGCTTGGCACCTCATAAATCGTACTGCAACAATGTTCTGCTCAACCAGGCCCCAAATCAACTTGTACAATACAAAAATAATGAAGTCTGACAGAGTTAACAAACTTAGTCATCTGCATGAGCTAACTATAGGTATTCTTTATTTATGGCAATGTACTAATGGTCAAAGAATTACATGCCCAGTATTGTGCCTGCAGTGTGAATACTTAAAGGTGTTGCTGAACAAACCCACAAATGTCCAAAGTCAACATCTGTATTGAACGTATTTCCACTGCACAAATAAGGTTAAATAACTTGCTACGGGATATGCATCAAGCACGAAGCAGAAGATGCAGCCACTTTATATGTTATTGAGATGCCACACGCTTCAGTAAATATACCCAATAAAAACTATAGCAATGAAGAAAAATTCAAAGAGAGAAACTGTTATAAGAAATAGTCTCAATATAACATCAAACCAACTTTTGTTCTCTATTATCCAGTGTTCAGTGTGAATCAGTTTACTATTGTCCTCCATCAATGCAAGGTGCTTCAAAATATGATGCTTTATAGATAAAGCAGTAGCTGGGATAGCAAATAAGCGCAGCAACAGCACATCAGATGTCAGTATTGCTTAAAGCGTAGCCGTTCCATTACTCAACTGAAAAAAAAATCCAAAACATAAAACCACTTTAGCTGAACCAAATTTAAAATGCAATATTTAAAGTTAAGTTTGGTTTAGTTTATACAAAAAGGAACTGATCTAGCATTTTACACTGAACGGCTGAAGAAAGGAGAAAAGCCACTATTCCCAGAACTACCGTAGAAAAGAAAATATTTCTTAGTCTATGAATACTGTCAAAGCAGCCTTGAAAATACGAGCTGAAAGTAGCAAGAAAGTAAAGAATAACCTCATGATGTTACAGAAGAAAATCCTGACCAGCTCTGGTTCAACTTCTCTCTCTCCCTCCACTCAAAACCCACTAAGTGAACAGTGGAAAGACACAGAAGACTATGTTTGCCTGTGTCAAATGCAATAATTAGTAGAATTTTTTTAATGACAAGTACATTTTCGCATGCAATTTCAAAATATCAAGTTTTCTAGACATTACAAACATACAGCTTATAATCAGGATAAGCCACACACTGTCTTGGGACGGAATGGTCTGCTGAACAAAATCAGAGGAAGACACATACTTCTCCACCCTCCTCATCTTTTGGATTTGCATGATAAAAATAATATCGCTACTTTTTTCACACTTCTGATATCAGATCCACCAGCCTACTCATCTCTATGTACCCAAAAAATACGTCATTGTATATCTAAAACCAATCACAACCAAGTCCACAAATTCTTAGCTCCATAGCTCCCAAAACTAAAAGGTAACAGAGAAATGGCGGAATGTTGTTCCTCACTGCTTTTTGCTTACACTTCTATGTATAATATTGAACAATCAGTTATTTTCTTTTTAATTTACATTTGCTACAATGGTGCCTCTTCAGGGAAATTATTTTCTAAAGCCTTCCTGAACAAGCAATTTCACAAGTACTGATAATGAAGGCAACCACTTAGAATTGCAGACAGCAATCCAAGTAAAAGCTTTTTTCCTTTCAAAAAACATGAGGTTTTGTTTTCAAACAAAGCAGAGACTCAAATCAACACTTCCCAATGCCATTTTCTCCCCTTGCTAATCAAAAATCTCCCAGTCAACATGACAATCTTTTTAACCTCAACTGCAATTAAATTGCTCACACTGTTCAAAAAAAATGTGATCTGTAGAAAATAGGCAAATCCCCAGCCACGAGTCTGAAGAGGTATTACAGCATTGCTGTTTCTGGGTTGGTCAGCTGGTAAACATTGCTGTGTATTACAGATAAGCAGTACATCCAATAAGTATGATCTGTTCAAGAAAAAGCTATAAGTGAACTGTTTAATTCTTCTGCTTTTAACCCAAATTCTATAAAAAAAATGAAGGATTGACTGTAACATTATTTGCTCCAAACTCACTGAATGCAGACATGAATACTGAGCTTTCTGCCACTCAACAACTGACACACCATGAGCTGCTCTGGAAGCACAAGGAAGATCCATAAAAGGTAATTTTAGGGAGCACACATCTTCATGGGATAAATACAAAGACATATTTGAAAAAGTATTACAAACTTATTAAGTTTTAAGATTAAGCACAAAGAACCCTGCTTCTCAGTGCAGCTTTCTATTCTGCTATTGACTGAATTTACATTAATATCTATAAGGTTTGGTGGGAACAGGCTTGCTCAAGTTCTGGGATATCAAGTTAGAAGAACACTGACTTCCAAAACCACCTAGCGTAGTCAGAAAATACTGCTGCAAACAAGTTAACTAAGACTCCTAATGCTTTAAATAACACCCCCCTATCAGACAGTAAGTCACTGCAGTAAAGCTTTAGCAAAAATGTCTTATTTCCTCTTCACTGCTGAAAAATTGCTTAGCTTTCAAACAAAAGAGGTCTTCCTGTCTCAGTATCCTCAAAGTTATCTAAGAATTGCAATAACTAAATCTACCCTTCGATTATTTAACTCGCAGGTTCACTTATTTTCATCCTCCCTTCCTTAAGTGAGGTTTGTACATAGGTTTCAAAAAACCTTAAATGACTAAGCAGTAAATGACTTTGTAATGCTACTAGAAGATTTTGGCATCTTTCACAATGCTGCACAAAATCACAGAAACTTTCGGTTGGAAAAAACCTTGGAGATAGAGTCCAACCACTAAACCATGTCCTTCAAAAACTCACCTACCCGTTTTTTTAAACATTTCTAAGGACAGTGATTCAACCACCTCCCTGGGCAGCCTGTTCCAGTGCCTGACCACCCTTTCAGTAAAGAAATTCTTCCTAAAAGCATCTCTAAAAACACTGTTAGAGAACTGTGATCTTAATCCCCTAGCCTGACTCAACAGCGCGAAGATTTATGCATCTCTCTAGATCCCCATTAACAAAGTCTGTAAGTGATCTCCTTCCACAAATACAAACACAAAATCAGAGCCCAAATGCTTTCTTATGTTCATTCCTAGATTTCTTCTAATGGTTATATTTAAAAGTGAACTCCACAGTCATAATACAGTTGCCTTGCTTGTGCCTTCTATTCCTGCAGATTTAAGCAGAAGCTAGATTACTGCGTTGCTTTGAAAAAATACAAACCACCCAGGTTCAGAAAACCTTTCAGAGGCAAAATCCCAGTAACTTCAGTAATGTTTACTCCCAGATTCACCAAGTTAGTAAGCAGTCAGCATCCGAAAAGAAGAAATGTGCTAATGTACTCCAGTTTATCTGAATATTACCTTTCTTGGGGAATGGGATAGAGATGAAGTCTGTTATTGGCAGGAGAAATAGCTGTTTATAAGAAGCTGCTAGTTGGAAAACTTCCACAAACCGCTGCCCAAATACTAATGATTCAAAGACGCAACTTGAACACAAACATCTGCACGCAAAGTGTAGTACAAGTACATCTTGAGGATATTAGATAAAATGTCAGTACATGTAAAAGTGCAATCATTTCACTAAAACATCCAATCAGCAAAGGACTCAAAAGGTCTTCATTCCACAGTACTGACACAGTGCAGGATCAGATACAAGCGAGCCCTTTCTTTAATAATGTTTGTCTATCCTATTAAAATAAACAATCAGTGTCAGCAATTTATTGCCATTATCACCTGAAGAACACGACACCAGCCGGTAAAACTCATAACAGCCCTGAGTATACTTCTGAGTGCCTCCCTCCTAGGAACTACCACTACAGACACCACCTCTTTTGAATAACTTTATCAGCACTCTTTAAATCAATAGGGGCAAACAGCTAAACTCAAGTAGTTTTGGTATTAACATATAACTTTGTATAAAGTATTATCATCTTCCTTCTAGTCATGCGGCTCAAAGACAAGTGCAACTTTCTGTCCCTGGGAAGGAACAGCCCCCTCACCCTCACACCCCCCCCCCCCCCAAACACATGCTGGGGCCAACTGGCTGGAAAGCAGCTTGGCAGAAAAGAACCCGTGGCTCTTTTTAGACAACAAGCCAATGGGCCCTTGAGGCAAAGAAGGTTCTTGGTATCCTGGGCCACATTTGGAGGAGTGTTGCCAGCAGGGCTCTGCTCAGCACTGGTGAGACACCTGAATTTCTGTGTCCAGCTCTGAGATCCATGGTACAAGACAAACATGGACAAAAAGGAGAGAGAGTCCAGTGAAGGGCCAAAAAAATAACTGGCTGGAGAGAAGCCTCAGTTGGTCAAATCAATGAATATAAATACTGAAAGGGAAGGTGTACGGAAGAGGGAGCCAGACTCTTTTCAGTGGTGCCCTGAGACAGGACCAGTGGCAAAGGGCACAAACTGAAACACAAGAGAAATTTCTCAACATCAGAAAAGCTTTATTTACTGTGAGGGTGACTGAGCATTGGCTCAGGCTGCTCCGTGAGGCTGTGCATTCTCCATCCTTGGAGATATTCAAAAGCTATTTGGACATGGTCCTGAGCAGGTCCTAGAGAAGTTGGCTTCCAGAGGTTCCTTCCAATATCAACCATTCTGTGATGTGGCGATACACACTACAGCTGCACACCCAGGAAGACAGAAAACTAGAGCTCCTGGAGTAACTGTGACCTAGTAAAACTAACAGTACCAGTATTCCAACTGAAATGCATCACAGGATAAAAAAGGTGAGCAACAAAAATGCTTGTGGTCACCAGTGGAACCAGGCACTTTTCCCCTAGCTTATACCAACTACAAAGAACAACACTAAAACTCCCAGATTCATGCAGAACATCAAACAAACTGCTGGAAACCCAGATTACTTTGCATAGAAATAAATGCTTTGGTGTCTGATTTCCACTCTACACAATGTAGCTTGTAAAACGCTGTTTCCTTTGAACGCAACTTCATTTCATATTCTTGTCAGTGGGTCATTTTGCCCTTAACACTACAGAACTTGCTCCTCTTATTTCTATAACCACACTGGAAGTACTGTTAACTGCAAGGAAAGGCAATTAGAGCAATAAACTGTTAAGAACGGAGTATCCACACAATTTACCAACTAGTAGAAACAGGAGGAACATGAACTGGTACTCTCAAGCCTATTGACAAGACACAGTTTCTTGTCCTTCATGTAGAAGATTCTAGACAAGTTCTATAACATTCTCAAAAACATCTCAAGCCAAACAGGCCACTGTTAACTTTCAGACATTTCTGTAAAGACACTTGCAGGACATTTTTATTTTAGAAAAATTGCAAACATTACTACTCAATTTTCATACAGACTAGCTGAACACATTTAGAATATATACATTAATATAAGTAAATATAATAATAAATATTTAGAATAGAATTCATCACAATTCTACACTACCAGATGAAACAGAGCAATGTGGAAAGGATTAGTGCAGAGTGATATTTCTGAGAATGTCCAGAAAACGCAGGCATCCCCTGCCCCATTCCTTTCCCTGACATCCTTTAGGTCTGGTACCCAGAGTGCCAAAGTGAGGATTGACTGAAATTACAGAATGTGTTTACATTCCTACCTTGAAGGAAGCAAGAGGATACTGACAATTAAAGTTATTAGCAGTTCTTGCAGCCTCTTCTCACTCCCCCATTTCCTACCCCTTAGCAGACAAAATGAGCAGGAGTTGTTTGCTGCCATCCAAAACGGCCACCGCAGGGGTCCTGACCCACAGTCCAAGAGGTGAGGGAGGCTGTCAAAATTATGTCTTCACCTCCACTTCAAGACAGGGCATTCATCAAGATGGTAATTTTTATAAACCCATCCAATATCATTAATTTTAAAGACAAGGATTTCCAGTGACAGAGGTGTACTATCTAGTGTTTGCTCCAAGAGCATCTCTGGAAAATAGCATTTCAAGAAATGGAACTACATATTCTTCAACTATAGAGCAGATAAAATGCACTTTTACTAACGACAAATGGAGACCTCAATATTCAGTTCTCTGAGTTCCGAAGTTTTCATCACTGTGTAGCAATGTGCATATCTGGAAGAGGATACATCGACCTCTGTGCCTAAGAAACATGAACATGGCAAGAAGCAAACAATCCCATAACACATCTTCTCAAATAAAAAAACAGTTCATCTCTGAACAACCTAAACCACCAGGCACAAAATTCCTCAACAGTGTTATTTAGACACGCTGACTTTTACACACCAAAAAACCATGACTGGAAGGCAAGAGAAGCATGAATAAAATAAGAGGCACCCTGACCTACTGGTGTGCTGCATCTGGGCTACTATTTGACTTTGGCCATCTGCAGAAAGAGTCACAGCAATACGCTACCCAAACTGGTCCTAATAACTAGGTTTTTCTCCTTGATGATCTATAACAACAACTGGAGATGCCAATCCAGTATTATCTATAACTCTAGGACTGTCAGGAAACGCCTACTACACTGTTACACTCCCTCAGAGGGTGCATGTGGTGGTGAGGAATCTGTGCACGCAGCTTGCTCATGGTACCTACCAGTTATCATTTACAACATTAAAATATTAACACCAATTCTAATATCTGTGTTTTGTTCTTCACTCATCCCTTGACATTCAAGCCTTACCCTTGTTTGGGTGGACAACCTCTACACTAAACTTCTCCAGCTTCTTCCTGCAAGGAATATTCATTCCAGGCTCAGAAGGAGAGCTGAGTAATCACTGCTGGCAGTTATTTGGCCATAAAGGCCAAGAGAAAAACTCAGCTCTAGTCTGACAACAAAAAACACTTGAGCCTCTGTACAACAGGCAGGGCTCCATGACAATACTCAGTCAGTAGCAGAAATTTCAATATCTACCTCTTTCTCAGCTCTGTTAGGCTTTACTCAGCAGAAGCAAGCAAAACGTGTAGTTAAGTAAAAAATGGGAGTCCCCTTTGTCAACTGAAATACCCAAGAGCTGCAGGATTTTAGCCAAAACATTTTCCTTCTGCACTTTGCCTATAGGGGTTCAGCAGCAATGAAAAGCTACACTGCCAGTGTGGAGTGGAAGAAGTAAGTAGATTAAAAAGTCATTGTTCCTTAAAAGACGGAGTCATACCTCCTGCGTAGTGATTGACAGATTTGGTCTACCTCCAAGGCACTGTCTCAGAGCACTGCTGGTCTCATCATAAAATAAGTGCTGCTTTGAGGTGGGGGCCTGAAGAGGAAAGGCTTGGTTGGTTTTAATAAGCTTTATAGCAAACTAATATCCTCCCAAGGACTTCCTTCTCTAATAAACCTAAAGCCTAGGGAAAAAAAATTGCTCCTCCTCCAAAGGTAACATTTGACTGCATTACAGGTAGACCTTACAGGAGCTTTACCCCACAATAGCAATTTAACACTACGTGAAAAGTCTAATCCAGGTCTTTAATAGAAAATGTCATATTGCAGAAACAGATTTGATATCTTTAGGAGACTGAACAAATTTAAAGAAAGATCAGAGACTCCTTTCTCATATTTTAGGAACCAACTCAGAAGAATGAGACTAATCCTGAACTGCAAACATACCTCAGTTATCCTAGACTTCAACTTTTATTTATCCAATTTCTTCATTTTTCCCAATTGCCCCTCCTCAACTTCAGTCTTGCAAATCTGTGGAACATAATCTCCTGGAGAAAAGTGCAAAAATTGAGGAAAAACAACTCCTCCCCAACACCTTTTCAGCCGAACTGCAACTATGAACTAAAACCTGAGCAGCCACCAGTAACTGAATAAACACAAGGCGAAAGATAATGTTTCCTTTCTTTAAAAAATGCAGAAAAAAATGGAGTCAATCTGGAGAGGCAGACAAATAAATATAAATTGAAACACAAAATTACACATGGCTGATCCTGTGAACATAGACACCTTTCCATTTACAGACCTTTTTACACTTTCCCAACACTAACTCATACTCAGTGTTTGCAACTACTAATTATAAGAATGCAGCACACACACAAAAAATAAGGTCATTGGTCTTTCATAAAACAGTTTCACAGTATATGCCAACTGTGAAAGACAACATACTTAGTCAGTAGCAGTAACTAACAGCACCTATTTCGTTCAGAACCAGACCCAAATATATTCACATTCTCCAATACGACTAAGACTCCCCGATCCACCAACTCTTTCAGTTTTCCCTATTATGGACACAGAATCTTGCATGACACGTTTAAGCCCTTTGACATTCTTCTCCTGCGGGTCTTCTAAGGGAACTTCACAAACTATGTAACACTGTCTAAAAGCTATTTATAGGTTCAGTTTGCAATATACGATGCTCAACTTGCCAAACACACCTTCAAACAGTCAAACTCATTAATACAGATAAAAGCTGAACATTATGTGTCTGAGTGGGGCAATGAAAAATGATTGCTAGCTCACCAGCTCTATTTTTGATTCACTTACTGGTATATGTGGATGCACACAGACCATGCTTTACAGTTCTGTATTAAAACTACCTCAGTAAGTTAATTAACAATAATAGGATAATCAAAGACAGTAAATACTGTATCTAAGGTCATTTATACAAAGTTTCACTCTGCCTCTTACACATCTCTCTTGGTATTTTATTGGCCATGCAAATCAAACACCTTAAAATACATATATGCTTTAGTCTGCAAGGACTGAAGGATGTTGCCCTCCAGCAGGGTTGGATATTGGGGGAAAACAAAACAAAAAACCAAACCAAAATTAACTTACTGACATAAACTTTCAAAGACACTACTAATTACACTAGGGGCTTTATCCTAGAATTACATGCTTTGCCCCAAAAGGACAGCAGAGTAGTATTTAATTAAAAATACAGAAACCCAAGTTTTTATAGTATGATTTATTTTTCCCCAGCATCTGCAAACAAATAAATACCTTTTCAAATACCAGAAGGCCCTATCTGCAAATGAGTAAATCTCCCCCTCCACAGTGCAAGTTTCTGCCCACCTGCCATCAGATTATGAAACTTGTTTTAAGAAAAGTTGTATTTAACAGATAACAATTAACTGGGTTTGTTCAAGCTTCTAGAAAAGCTGAGTTGTAAGAAGCTAAATATAGGAAGTTCTAGCTCAAAAGATAGTTGTCACTGCTATAGAATGGAAGTGCTTAGACAGCCTAAATAGCAACACTGCCTGTATTATTAACCAAGGTTCTTTTAAAAACATTCAATGACATTTTTACAGTGCTCATTACTATCGTGCCTGAAAATGGAGGAGGATTATAACACACCTATAATGAAACTGCTTATTTCCTAAGAACACTTAGGCCTAACAACAGTAAGGAAGAACCGTCAATACTTCTGAAGCTTCTCCGACTCATTTGGAAACTGTTAGAGCCGAAGTCTAGATCTAAGTTTACACTCACTTCAAATTCTCCAATCTTTCATGTTTAAATTTGCAAGGTAACAGAAGCATTTGCAGACATGAAGTAAGTTTTTAGCTTCTTTCAGTAGTTGTGATTAAGATGCAAATAATGCTCATAAGAAGAGAGTAGATCAGGTCAGGATTGCTTACCTCCAAGAAAAGACATCCATACTGAATAAAACAAGAGGAATAAATACAAAGCTTTCACATCAAAACTCTGCCTACTTCCTCTCTCCTGCCCAAAAGAATAAAAATGAGTATCAACATTTTGGAGACTAATGAGAAGTTTAGAGTTCTCTTGACTCACTTCAGAAGCAGCAATCATAAGACATGTTTCCTCAAATTAACGTTATGGAAAAAAATTCTGGAAGGCTTGTGGTAACAGCAGGAAACACATTCCTAAAAGACATACAATAGCTTTAAGATTTCTATCCTAAACAAAGTTGGTGTTAAGTCAAAATATTCAAACCTAATTAGAAGAGCAGAAATGGAACAAAAACGATGTGAATTTCTGGGAGCGAATCCTCCCTCATGTCAGCATGGTCATGAGGGTCTAGAAAGCAGGGAGAGACAGGTAGCTCTGCACTTCCGGAGCTCAGCTGTGTGTCTGTAGCTGTCACACAGGCTCTTGTCAAAGGCAAATGACAGACAGTGGAAACAGTGGCACAAAATTTTATAAACTACTGGGCATGCCTTTCCCTATTAACAACCAAGGGTCAGATCTTAAACATTTCATTCAAGTCATTCAGCATTTCACTACAATAAAGTCTTAGAATAGCCAAGCACATGCTTTTCAAAATCTGAGGACTATGTGACTATGAGGAAACCACCACCACCACAGTTTGACTGCCAATTTCCTGAAAGCGGCTTACTTGGGACAGCTGGCCATGCGCAGGCTCTTATACTGCAACAGAAGGAAAGTGGCTCATTCCCCTTCCACTGGAATGACTTGTAAATTTCTGAAGACTTTTCTACTCTAAAGGAAGTTGTCTGTTTATCTACAACCTAACCAGATTTACTAGCAAAGACTAAAAATTACTGGAACTGTCAAATTTCAACGGGATCTAGGTCCCTGACTCTCTCAATCTACTTTCAAAACCCAGGTGCTGGACTGAAACGTTCTAAGTAGCATGCAGTGGGTTGTCTTGAAACTGCCACAACAGATGATAGGACACTGTCCACTGAAGCAGCACTACTACAGCCCAGGTTGCTAATCATACCACCCCTAATTTTAAAGCAAGAGAAATAGTTCTTTTTTTTAACTCAAGTCAAAACAGTTTAAAAATATGATTCAGTATGTGCTCTTAAAACCAACAGAAGTACAGCCATCATCGCAACACTACATGTAGAAATAAACAGTATTAATTTATTAAGAGGGAAATCCTGAGGGTTGTTTTGCAAATCTTTTATATTGATGACTTGTTTTATATTAACATTATAAGGACTTTAAAGCACAATAGATGTGCTGTGTGCATCAATTCCTGTTAAGAACTGCCAAGGGAAGGAGCAATGTTCAGCATATCCACACCTTCTGCAGAAGACACTGAGTTTCCTCAAGAGTACCATCTCTCCAAGTGAAAAAATTCATTAGTTCATTAACTTCCCAGCCTCAATGACCTGGATTCAGAAAACTTCCCTGAACCATTCCTTGCCCACTCAACTTCAATGCAAATCCCACAAGAATTATTCCTGAGGTTTTTCAATTAACCTAAAGGAGTTCAATATTTTACAATTGTTCAAAAATCACTATTTAAAGAGGAAATCTGAGAACTAGACACCCTTTTATACAGATTGTAGACATTTCCTGAAGCCTTTTCAAAACAAGGAACACAATGAAGGATCTGAGAAAGATGAAGGAAGAAAGGGAGAGGCAGCAGAAAGGTCTTTAGAGGCTTTGAGGGCTTGGTAACAACCCCTCCTCCACAATAATAGTATAACTACTCATAGTAAACAAAAGACAATGTTTTATGGTTGACAGATGTCAACAGAGGATAATTTTTTTTTCCTCACCTTACTTTGGGGAGGGGATACACTTAATGAGATGCACTTATTAAGTCACACATTCATGCATAATCAATACCTGTATGCACTGATAATAACCTTTGTTATTGTCATTGTATTCTATTATTTTTGCAGCATATAGCGTAGATAAGCAGTGCCTGGGAGATCAAGACTAACCCTGAAATAGGTGCAACAGAAAAATAAATCTGGAGCTACACTGGGAAATTATGTCCACATATATAAAATAAAAAAATCCCTCCACTCAGATGCTACCAACACTTTAAAAACAAAAGCAGTGTGGAAGTAAAAGGAAATAATTCATTTCAACGAAGATTCTTCATGTACAAAATGCAGGAATCGGACATGCACAGCCTGTACTCAGACTGTTGTATATAAGAAATGAATGTTACGAATTTTTGAGGATTTAAGCTGGTCCAATTTTATATCATTCACATACACAATTTAAATTATTATTGCCTTCATTTATGTTTATTCTTATTAAAATTAAACAAAAAAATTCCATTTCCACAAATGTCCCTCATCCATAAACAAATAAAGCAAGTTATTTGTGTATATTCTGCATACTATTATACCTTATTTAAACTACAAGCAAGACAGTTTCAGCCCCCAAACACTAATTTTATGCACAACTAGTTAAAGAATCTCGGCAACACCACAGCAAGCACCATCCAAACCAAACATTTACTACAGTTTTCACCTCCTTGCTGTCCTCAGGTATTAAACGCATTTTCTTCCTTCCCTAAAATGCATACATTAAAAATGTCAATATGGAATTTCTTTTAAGTCAACTCACAGTATTCGCTTCTGCTGATTACTTGCACAGAAGAACCATTAGTAACTGAAAAATTCTACTGGCTTTAACTGAACTTCAGAAAAATAAAATAATCATATAATGAAAAGTATGCTGGGCCATGCTACAGTTTTCTACTACAGTATTTCCAACTTCTTGTTTCCACAAAAACTGGCTCAGAATGAGAAATACAAGCTTACTTCTTCTCAAGACTTGATTTTCCACACGTATAGCTACTAGAAACCAGAGATAACACCCAGTAATCACATGCACAAGGTCAAGAACCTATTTTGGGTTGTAACAGAATCACTGTGCATTTTATGAATGGACTCGATTGAACTATCTTAAAAAAATCCATCCCAGCATCACAAAATGTTTTCACCACATACAGAGACACTATCAGACACTGTAGGTAAGTTGTGGTGATGAAAATATAGAACCACCTGCTCTAAGACTCTCTCTCCTACAGATCAAAGCCAGACTTCAAAAGTTCAGATGTGTCCTAAGAAATGCTGCCCTTTATGCCCTTTGCACCTACCCAGAACGGCCTAAAATGAAACATTCTGAAAAACTGTCAAAATTTTTCGTGTTACTTACTGTTACTATATCTCTTCACATAGAATACCAAATACTCTTGACTGAGCTTTACAGCAACTCTCATAAAGCCCTTCTACCTACCACCATCAGAGAAAAATACTAATCCCTGTTTAATAAAGCACTATTATAAACATGTAGGAATGAAAGAGTGGAGAAACCTCCTTCATTGCATTACTCAGTATAAAAACCTTAACAGAATGCTAGTGGTGTTACTTTATACTCTTGCATGAAAATCAAGCAAGTTTCAAGTACAAGCAAGATCCTGCAACTGCAGTACTCTTTCCAACGCCATGCAGAGGCACCTACTCAAAACTCACATCAACTCAAATGACTGCTCAGAACTTCGAAAACCAAGAAAATTTGCAACTGAACCCCAAACATCTGCAGAACTCAGAAATTCTGATGAAATAAGTTTAGACCACAACTAAAAGATAATATTTATAGTGAGTTAAAACCCCCAAAACAAACAAAACCACACCTACAACTACTCAAAGTCTGCCCTGGAATTAGTGTTACCATCTCTTAAAAATTCTAACAGTAGTATTAGAGCTTTCAGTCTGCTCATAGCATTTACGTAAAAAAAAAAAATCTGCGAAAAGGCCTTCATAATACTGTCCAGTATAACAGCAAGTAATTCTGTAGTTTCCTGTAACACACACCAAACCAACACCTTTTCCCTTTGAAGAAGACAAAAAATGTTTTAGTTTCCCAGTCTGATTTATTTTTAGGTTTTGAAACTACTAAAGTTCTGTTTGTGAACACTAATTTACCACTACTATATAGACTGTATGGTTTAATAGCCACGATGCTCTTAAATACACTTGAGAATATAAAGCAATCACAATTCACAAAGCCAACCATGTGAAACATTTAGTTACTTAGGTAGTTTTGCAGCACTCAGTGGGTTTACATTATCTTAATTAGAGTTGAAAAAGCCTGTAGTAAACCATCCTTCAATTCTATCCTCATTCCATCCTCCATGCCTCTTCATTCACTCACCAACGCAGCACACATGTTATAAGGGTCAAAAGCCAAAGCAGAAATACATGCATTGCTCACATAATCTGAACCCTTCAAAACTTAACCACAGCTCAACGTGCTTCCTATGGTCTGTCTGCTGTAAGACGCCCAAGTAAGACATTAGCATCAACCGCTTGAATTGATCGATGTACACATTATGTTGCATAAATTTAACAAACCTCATCTCAGCTTGCATCATCAATTCCCCACGATTCAAAACAAACCACAGATGCAGTCAGCATTCCCTGAGAAAAAAGTATACCTTCTGCCTAAACAAAGCCAAAACCAAGTTGCTGTTAATGCTGAGGAGAACAGAGCAGGAGCAATGAAAATATGAGCCTTAATACTTTCTAACTGAGGAGCTGAAGCCATGTACTCTGAAGTTTACAGAGCTTTCTTTGAGGCAGAAGTAACATCAATTGTTAAACAGCGTTGAAAGAAACAAAAGGCTGCCTGCCTTTTTGCATAAGAGCAGATGAAATGAGAGTTCTCCTGGGCACGAGTATTTCAAATAAAATGAAACAGTGAATCAAATATACCCACACATACACACACACACCCCCCCATCACACGTGCATGTGTAGGATCTCTCTAAATGCTTTCCAGAAATCATAACGCAACCACATAACACTGATCCACCAAAATAGCTCTGAGAACTGGCAAAACATTGTTTTGTAGCCTTGCTGTAGAGGAAAGATAGCTCTGCAGGAAACGAAAATGATTAAAAGCACTCAGACACACTCCTCAAACTCTCAAGATCAAACCCAGTAACCTACATTGGTCATGCTGGTGTTCAGAAAGATCCGTCCGACCAATTTTCTGGTGACAACTGACATAATGCACTGAGAGAAGCATAAGTCCTTACAAAAAAGTTCCTTCAACACAGGTTAACGTTGCTTTCATAAACGCTGAAAAGCAATTCCCAAAACGCTTTTCCAGTTCTCACATGCTGTTTACTGCTATAAGAAATGAGCATTTTTTACTTTGTACAGCTTTTTATCAGAACACATTTAAGGCTACTATTTTCCACTAGCTAAACAGTTACAGTAAAACAGCTCAAAATACATTGCAGGAAACATAATTTATATGTGTTAGATCTCCACTATAGACATCACACCTCTCCAAAAGTTTTAAGTGCAAATCTAGCATTCTTTGGCATTACTTCTCCCAGATCAACTAAATCATCTTAACATTAGTTATGCCACAAGCTTGTTTGAGAGCTTTTAAAGTATTCCTTTAGCCAGCAGTAATGAGCTTGCTAACAGTTAAGTAAAAAGAGCCAATTTGAGACCCCAAGAGTAGTTTAAACCCAATGAGGGAAGGCAAGAAAACTACTCCCTTTTCAAAAATAGGTGCTACTGATTCATGTTTTATAGGAGTAGCAAACCTGCATTTTCACATAATGCACATACTGTGTATTCAGCAAAAATACTACTATACACCTCCAAATAATTAAAAACAATTAAAATGCTTACAAATTATATCCAACTTGCATCACTTAAAATTACTCAACACGTCAGAGATTATTTGTTATTTTTTGTGTCCAACCACAACATGTTCCTGTTTGTTGCAATGTGTATGAATTTGAGAGCCTAAAGACTGCTTAAAAACCAAGAACCTACACTCCTTCAAAAGCCTTCTTATGCTGTTCCATCGCTAGCTTTAACTCTAACACCACTCTGAATGCTATCTGGATAGACCTTACACAAATATAGAACAGCTATATATAATGAAGGTGTTAAAAGCACCAAAAGCAGTTATTGAAAATAGCACAAGTCTTCTATGATGGTAAAGTTAATAACTGCACAAGCTTAACCTCATGAATTTGCTCTACTGAATATACAGTAAACGTTCATCAAAATCTATTATTCTTTCTAGATTTAATAAAATGCCCAAGTCTTAAGTCTCAAAAAAGGATGCACTCTCATCTGTACTACTTCTGGTGCAAAAATCATTTAAGTCAAGCCCAACAACAAAACACAAGGAACTTCTTTGTAATAAGGTATTTTTTAAATTGGGAAAAGAAACACATTTTTCTATTTTGAACAGAAAAATTGGTTAAAAGCATAAAAAACTGTTTTCCTCAACTACTTTTGATTACTTTACAACCCATTTTAGGAAAACAGTATGTCCCATACTCAAAGTCACTGCCCTTGAGGCAAGAAAAAGCATGACAGCACATACTAGGAGCTAGCAAATATTAATGGACACTTGGGAGGACAGATAATCAGCCATCAATTACAAGGGATAATAAAGAAGGAATCTAGAATAAAACTGACTCCAAAACATTAAGATCTCTAGGTAAACACTGGCCGTTTTCAAATGTTTAGGTCAATTTCTACTTTAGTAGACAGAAAAAGAAAACTCTGGAGTAGTAATATCTTGCAAATTACTATTTCTCCTTTCCTTTATCTACAACAATGACAGAAATAATAAAAATTTTATTAAAAACAGAAAATATGAGAGAGACAGTACATAGATGGAGGGACACTGCTATGTGCCAAGAACCTTAACTCTGCAATTTGGCTACTTCTAGTTTAATACAAGAGTAAATAGTCACCTCCATGCAAGAAGCAAACTAATCTAATCCAGGTAGGTCTGCTGAGGAAAGGTGATCAATAAAAAGACAGAAGTAGCCTACAAAGTCACTTCTGAAAGCACTTTTAATTCAGAACTGAAAAGCAGAACCTCCAAATTTGAGATAAAAGAGTAAAGATCAGTAGCTGAAGTATGAATGGTGCACTTTCGAAATATAGACTCTATCCCCCACACAAACATAACCTGATTGACATGAATAATCCCACTGCAGTCACTGGCACTATTCACAGGACCAAAGCCGTACAACTAATTTGCCTTCCACAAAACTCACATTACGATTTTTACACGAACTATAAATGCCTTCTGCAATTATGAAAGGGAAACCCCCTCTAAATCTCTCAACCAAGCACATACTTCCTTTCTATAAAGACTTTAACAACAAAATGTCTTAGAAAAGAAAAAATCTACTGAAGGCAACACCTGAAAAAGAAAGTTTTTGCTATCAAAGAGATGTCACTAAACACTTAATATCTGTAGTCCCTGATGCCTATTTACTGACTGAATTATTTTAGGGAGAAGACAGATATACTTTAAAGCTCTTAACCTAGATATTTGGTAACCAAGTGAAAAGAAATATAAAACCAGCAAAAACAGTTTCAGAAGAAAAAAAACCTGATAACAGTGCTGAACTTTACATAAGAGCAGGGCTCTGTACCAGCATTCTTCACCCACCAAACTAATTTCAAACGCCTGTTTAGAGAAGTGGTAAAAAAAGTAAAACACATACTGAAGTTCACCCCACTGTTAATTCTGCCTTTTTTGTCTGACCCATATCTACATCTTCCTGGTTGAAACAAATGAATCTGTTCATTAAATTATAAGACACTACATTTTTGGTGTAGTTTGTTATAAAACATAGATAATGTTTTTGTCGTGATTTGGTTTTGTACAGATGTTCTTGCTACTTGTAGTAAAGCCCAAGCCACATCGCAGTAAGTATTTTTCTTTATTCCTCTAATCCAACCCATCCTAACAAAGCTGACAATCTTGAAAAAGGCTGCTTAAATAAATACAATGTGGAGATCAAAAAAACTTTCATCAGCTAAAACTCATAATTTCATGGCACCACTTTTTCTTTTGACTTTTACCACTAAATGCAACTGTCAATGTAAGAGGAAAACAGCACAAGTCTGATTGTTATGATTAAGACAGTTGCTGAGAATAGAAAGAATTATCTAATTTCATCACTGAGTTTTGATGAAGCAAATCTATTGATAAATTCCACACCAGTAAATAAGATAAACAGGTATGTCCAGTTTCTCTATAAAGGCAAGGCGCATTACTTCCATATTACTGCCTACTGGGAGCGGACGTAGCATCAAAAAATTAACACTAAACCCTAAAAGCCAGTGACTCAACTAAGAATCTTCTTTTGAACACATACACTGAAGAACACACACAGACACGCTTCCTGGCAGACTAAAGCTCTTCTATTTCTCTAGTTCCTCAACGCCATTGATAGCACTGCAGTTGTTATTCTGTTGTAAGTTTTAATTGAACGAACTGTCAAAACTCAACAAGCTTTATGGCAGTAGAAATTAATAACCTGATTCGTTCCCATCTGTAACTCAAAGGGAGAGCACACTCATGCTTCTACCAAACACAGAGGTTACCTATGTCTAGATGTTTATACTAACATCGCCCCAACAGCTGGCATTGTGCCATCTAAATCTCACAATCACACGACTTACACCCTCTTTTACAAGCGGAGAGTAAAAGAAATTCACCAACAGGAAACACTCTAGAAGACATAAATAAATATCCCCCTCCCCCTTCCGGGGTTCACTAACGTTGTTGATGCAAGCGTATAACCTCCAACTCCTCTTTGAGGCCTTTTCCTTGAAAACAAAGAAACCGGCTTCCCCCTAACCCCGCGATGCCGTGCGTGGATTTTCATAATTGATTTGCGTGAGTGCTGAGGGGAGCGGTAACCGCGGGGTCCGGCTTCTCCACCTCCCACTCGCCCCGCGGCCGATATTGCGTTCCCCCCAGCCCCCGGCTCCCTCCGCGCTGTCGGGCTGGCAGCTCCCTCCGCGGTTCCTCTGCTCCTGCAGCCGGTACTGCGCTCCCTCCGAGTGGCCCGGCTGGGCAGCTCCCCCCGCTCCCGGGGCCGGTACCGCACTCCCCCCGAGGAGTTCGGCTGGCGGCTTCCCCCGCTCCCGGGGCCGGTACTGCGCTCCCCCCCAAGTGGCCCGGCTGGTAGCTCCCCCCTCCGCTCCCCGCGGCTCCCCCGGGGTCCCGGCTGGCAGACCCCTGCCGTTCTGGCTCCGTGCCCGCTAACACGGCGCGGCCAGTGGGGCGACGAAGCCCGCGGGCCGCCGGGGCCTGTGGCGGCGGCCCGGCCCGGTCTAGGCCCGGTACTCACGGGGAAGGCGCGGATCCGCATCTTGGTATCCTTCCGGCTGCCCGTCCCCTTGCTCAGGTTCGACATCTTCGGGGACGGCGGTGGTGCCTCCCGTGAGGCGCGGGGCCGGGCGGGGGGGTCGCGGGCGACCTTCACTCCGGGCTGCGGCTCCCGGGGCTGGGCCGGGCCGGGCCGAGGCGGCGGGGGGGAGGCGGTGGCGCGGGCCGCGGCGCTTCCTTCAGCCTCCTCCTCCGCCGCGATGGCGGACAAACATCGCTCAGTGCGCAGGGCCGGGTGCCCCCCTTCCTCTTCTCCCCCTTCCCTTCCTCTCCCTTCCCACCAGCCAGCGAGAGACAGACCCGGCGGGGGCGGCGGCGGCGGGCGGGCCGCGGGGAGGAGCGGCGGCGGCGGGCGGACGGAGTCTCTCGCGAGACTCACAGCGGAGCTCGCACCGCTGGGAGGGAACTCGTTGCTCTCGCGAGACTCCCCGCGGCACCTCTCGTCAGTGGGCGAGGCCGGGGCGGTGTCAGCGGATGTCAGC